>BSBM01001803.1:928750-1532500 GCA_027924585.1 Larix kaempferi | reverse complement strand
CAATCCAGGATCTGACAGTCTTCAACATAGCCATTTGCTCAGGGGAGATAAGCAAAGGTAAGAGAGGATTGAGCATGTTAGCGATCACTTTTGTGATGATTTTATAAATAACATTGCAGAGGGATATTGGTCCGAACTTACCACCAGCACCAGTTTCCTAGGGAATAAGAGTGGGGAAAGTTGCGTTAAGGGATGGAAGGACCAATTTTTTTTGCCTGGATTCCTCCACCAGGTCCAACACTTCTTGTTTTAACATATCGCAACAATGATGGAAGAAGTTGATGGTGAATCCGTCAGGTCCCGGAGCCTTGCCTTCCATCATATGGTTGACAGTTGATTCCAATTCCTGGAGAGTGATGGGTCGCATTAGGGTGGTGTTGTGCTCATCGTTTAGAATTTTTGGAATCTTGGATGTGACATGATCTATAGCCTGAAACCTTGAGGGAACGGTTTCAGTGAGAATATATTTATAGAAGCGAACTAACTCTTGTTCAATATCTTCGTGATCTTCTAGATTTGTTCCATCCTCTTCCTTAAGAGTATAGATGTGATTATTCATGTGATGTTAAATGGTGGTGCGATGAAAGAAATATGTGTTGTGCTCCCCTTCTTTTAACCACTGAGCCCGCGATTTTTGTCTCCATAGGATTTCCTCCTGCTCACAATGCTTGTCCAGCTGGATCAAGATCTCTTTTTCCCTGGTTTTATTGGTGTCCGAGAGGCCCCGAGTCATGATTATTTGTTGCATCCCCTCCATCTCTTTCTCCAGGTCACTTTTGGCTTTGAAGATATTTTTGAAGGTTTGATGATTCCAAATCCTAAGTTTGGCTCTTAGAATTTTTAGCTTCTGTTGCATTATGGCCATCTTAGAACGACCATCCACCTGCATCCCTAACCACCAAGAGCGAATTGTGTCTTGTAAATTCGGGTGAGAAATCCAGAATTTTTCAAAGCGGAAAGGGTGGAGGATCTTTGCACCCACACTTTTCCAGGAGAGTGAAATGGGCCAATGATCTGATCCTGCGGCCGGAAGGATAGAGGCAATCGAAAGGCCTCCTAAGTCAATAACACTTTCTAAGACCAAGAAGCGATACAGGCGCTTCTGTTTTTCTCTCCCCTGATGGTTTTTCTAGGTAAAGTAGCCTTGAGAGGTGTTGAGATCCACCAGGTTGCGATTGTTGATGATATTTTTAAAGCTTGAGTCCTCACTGGAAAGGGTATTTTTGCCTCCTTTTTTTTCCTTGAGGGAGTGATCAAGTTGAAGTCCCCTCCATAGATGAGAGGGGTGTCATGGTGTTGGGAAGTGAACCAATCCAGGTATTCAATCAGATGAAATTTAAGGGCAGGGGATTGGGGCCCGTAGACCTTCAAAAGAAACCCATGAATACTGGTTCCAGTAAGGTGAAAAGAGGCCTAGAGGGAGTGGGAAGTTGAGGAGAAGTCCCCCAGTGAAATAAGGGTGGGATTCCAAGCAATGGCTAGGCCGCGAGAGGCCCTGGTGGCATCAATGGCCATACTATGGCATCCTTTCCACAGTTTGGACATGAGGGTATGGAGAGTAGAACTAGAGCATTTGGTCTCCTGCAAGAAGATGACAGTAGGCAGATCCTGGAGGATTTTTCGTTTCAGCATTCGGTGCTTTGAGGGTCCGTTTAATCCTCTTACATTCCAGGATATTAGCTTCATTGGGAACTGGGGGAGAGGGTGGTAAAGAATTATGTTAACTGCGCATATTGTACGGACTCAACAAGCCTGGTGCCAAGTATGCTTACCCTTTGAAGATCTGTCTTGTGTCCGCACTTCTTGTTATCTTTATGAGCCTTGTGTTTGTCCTTTTGGGGCATGTTGAGTACTCTAATTTGTTTTTCACTCTTGCACGAGTCATAGATTCCTTTAAGAGTTGGGTCTGCCTTGGACGGATGGATTTGTATGCTTTCTTGGTGCATGCTTCTTCAAGGCCTAAGAGATCTAGGTCTCCTAGTTCAATCTCACATTTCTTCATCCATCAGAATTTTAGGGCCCGTGGTAACCTTTTGTGTAGGATTTTCGATCTCATGCATGACGGCCACCATAGGTGTATCGAGGGGGTCAGGCCTTGGGGAGTTTGAGAGATCGATAGCTTGTTCAGAGATTTGGCCTTTTGGGTGTTCCAGTTGAGAATGAGTGGGAGCAGGTACTTCCTTCTTTTCCCCTACAGAAGGGTCTTCCAGTATTTCTTCTAGAGCCACAAAGCTATTGCTGGTAGTGGGACCTTCTGGAGCTTTATCCCCAGGGGGGATGGGGGGCTTGCGGCTGTGTCGTACTTTCTTTCCAGTTTTTTGAAAGCTCTCTTCATCTTTTCCTTTGGTGGAAGGATCATTGGATGCAAACTGGTTCAGGGGGAAGTCCCGGTACAGATGTCTGTGTTCGTGATACTTACGGCATTTGAAGGGGACATGCTCGTAGTATAGAGATTGTATCCACTCGGTGTCCTCATGCATGAGGCTGACAGAGTCTGGAAGGGCGTGAGCGATGTGCATGTAAACACATATACGTGCATAAGAAGTGTACTTATTGATCCTCATATTTTCAACAGATTTGACATAGCTTCCAAGAATGTTTCCTATGTCACTAGGTGTCTCTTCATCCTAGTACTCCTGCGACAGGGAGTACATACGGATCCACACCGGTGCCCAAGTGAAATCTTCCTTATCCAGGTTGAACCTTTACGTCCAGTTGCATAGGTATAGCTTGGTTGAGTTCAAAAAGTACGGTCCACCATCTTCAACCCTAGTTTTGTCATCCAGCCGATGGAAGATACTGGTGAAAAACCCCTTTAATCCGAATTGGAGATTGAAGTGGGCTTTGGGTTTCCATTTGGATAAAATCCAACCTTTTAGAGCTTGCTCTATAGGCCAGATTCCAATGAATTTTCCAATGAGGGCGTGGTCTCTCATTTTTTGGGCTCTCGCATTTATACGCTCTGCTGGAAGGGCGATGCATGGCTGCTCGGCCATCTTAGCAATGCAAGTTCTGGTACCTGGAAGACCAATGTTAGAGTTAGGGGCAGTGGCGGTTTTGGACAGATTGGAAGGAGCGTCGATCCTAGAGATGGGGATTTCCTCCGACCCTATCTTCAGTGTGACAGCAGGGGTTTTATCAGAAGGTATCATATCCATGGAGGGAGTCGCATTAGAGGGGTCACCTGCCCCTCCTAGTGGGGAGACCATGAAACCATCCAGGCCCGGGGTAGGGTGGTTTACGATAGGAGAAGATCCAAGGGTTTCAACCAACTTGCCCTAGCTGAGCGTTGTGTTAGACCTCATCACTTTATCGTTCAAAAAGGTGAGTGGGCTTGGCCTTGGCTGAAAATCTCACGGCGAGCCCTGGCCTCGCGCGGGTTTCGAGCACAAGACTTGACCGTCGTTACGAGACCACTTTACCACTACGTCGCCTTTGCTGACCTTGTATGCTTCTTTGTATTGGTATTCATCTAAATAATAATTATATAGACTACTATTAATATAGTCATGTTATAAAGGACTTAGATTATACTACTTGTTACCAAATATAATAGTAAAAATGATCAACAATTAATGGATAATTAAATTAGTAAATATATTACTTGAAATCACTGAACTATAAATAAATATTTAATGAATATGAAATACTAAAATAGTAAAATACACACACACACAAAACCAACTATAAATTTAGTGTTGTTATAAAGGACCAAGATTATAATACTACTTGTCCAATGCATTATAAATAAACCAAATATATGAGTAAAAATGATCAACAATTAATGGTTAATTAAATTAGTAAATACACTACAAAATAACAACAATTAATAATCCATTAAACTGATACATATATTACACAAAGCAGTATATGGAACAACCAAAACGCCCTATATTCGTCAAAATCCGACAAACCAAGAATAGCTTAAACTGTAATTTTAGTTGTTCAAATCACATTTTAGATCATTTTGGTAGTTTCAGAATATGACATTAAGTCTAGAGCAGAAATTTGGTGATTGCTGGAAATGCGAAATTGCAAAAACTACAATTTCCAATCAAGTTTTTAACTGGATTCAATGAAAAATTACCGGAAAAGCAGATCAATTTAGTTTGTATTTATCCTAACCGATACTACACAATGACAACAAATATTGACTCATAAACTAGTAAATATACTACAAAATTATAACAATGATTGAATAATTAAACAATAAACATACTACAATTACTTCCTAAACTAGTAAGCATACTACAATTAATGAATAATTAAACTAGTTGGCAATTACTTCTATTTGTCAAATATTTTTATAAAATAGCTCTCAATATCCATTAATCCATGACTTTTTAAATGATTTGCACATTTCCGGTGAGTTTTGTCGAAATTAGATCTGATTATTTGTTGAAATTGCGATTTTAATTGTTCAAATTGCAATTTTATTTGCATAAATGGATTCAACACCCTCAATTACCCCTGGGGCACCCCGATTATGCAATTCCAACAACCTAAAATTGTCAACAATTCATGCCAGACTTTGGCCAAAAAAGATCATCGAATAATTAGTGCAAACCGTCTACTTTTTAACTTACTACTTAATTTTGTTGTTTTTAAAGCTTTTTCTCAATTTTCAATTAAAACTTTTGAAATTATGTATAATTTTAAAATAATGTTTTTGTGATTAAATTTGTGTTTAAGTATAATTTTAGCACAAATATAATTTTATTTCAAACATAATGTATTGTTTTAATTGTCTAGATAATATTTAAATAAATCTTTTATATTATTGTTTAATTGTAATTGATTTATTCATGATAAAAGTATATACATAATAATACAAAGAAAAGAAGTCCATTGGATGTAACTTAGGTTGTTAGGAAGATTGATTGTTACCCTCGTAATATGATGCTCTGACACATATACCGAAATGCATTAATATCATTCACTTTTAATATAGTATAATTATATTATCTTGTTACATGTTTTTGACAACCCACATTGAAAAGGAAATTTAAAGAAGATGACAAAGTAAAATTATTACATCCAGTTAAAATTGAAATAATACATTTACTTTTAACTTTTCATAAAGTTTGACTTATTTCAGAAAATACAACATTCTTATATCATTAAAATAATGAACAACATTCTTTTTTGTGAAAATGAGATTTACTCTTAACCTTTTAAAAAGTTTAACTTATTTCTGAAAATGCAACATTCTTATATCATTAAAATAATGAACAATATTTTTTTTATAAAAATGAGATTAATGATGAAAATAGATAATCTCGAACATTAAAAGAAACTCACTAAATCATATTCCCATAATCCAAATCTCACTCTCAATGAAAATTCTTTAAATCCTGATTTTGGACATTTATCTCATGGATGGAAACCAACCCTCCTAGCTAGCAAATGTCCTACTTTTTTCATGGAATTTTCAATGTTTTACAAGTATTGAAAATTAGATGTATTTGTATTTTTAAATTATAATTTTTGTTTATTTAGAATATTGCTATATGTAATAAGATAACTTTTAGATTATATTTGTAAAATTTGTAATATTTAGAAGGGTATTTGAGTTTTTATATTGTTTTTAACATTATTGGCATTTTATGTTTTACCAATATGCTGTACAAGCATTGGAAATTAGATGTATTTGCCTTTTTAAATTATTATTTTTGTTTATTTAGAATATTGATGTAAGATGTATTTGCTTTTTTAAATTATTGTTTTTGTTTATTTAAATATAATGCCTGTAATGAGAAATTTTTGTAATTATATTTATAAAATTTGCAATATTTAAAAAGGTAATTGAGTTTTTATATTATTTTTTAATATTACTGGATAACTCATATTAATTGAATTGAAGAGTGACTTATTGTTTAATATTATAAGATATTTTGATTTTAATTTGGCAAAGTGGGATTATGTGTCATCTCTATGTATTTTACGTTTCATATCTACTCATATGATTATGTATAGTTGTATGTTTGTATTATAGACTTAGATTTATTACTATATAATTTTGTAAATTAATGTGTTTTTCCTTATTATTTTGAAGATAGTGAAAGTGTTGTATACATGTGTAAAATGAACTTATAAGTTCTATTCTCTTGAGTTAAAAAACCATGATCTATTAATTTAATGCATTTAATTGATTAATCAAATTTGTAAAATTAATGATGACTATTAATTATTATTATACTAGTATATGAATCAATAATAAATATATATAATATTTTAAAACTACTAAATTACTAATATTTAGTAAATCCGGATTAGTGGTACATGGAGAATGTTTATAGATATCAACTTTCTCCATCTCCCAAATCCTCATTAGTGGTACATGGAGAATGTCTATAGGTATCAATTTTCTCCATCTCCCAAATGTAGTTGTGCTAGTAAATATATCTTAATACCTTATATGGAATAGTAAATATATTGTAATACCTTATATGGAACAAGACACTAAGATTGCACATAAATACAATTAACACCAACATATTAAATTTAAACCAATCAACCCATTTAATAATTTTGGTGATTTTTCTTTTCATTTATAACCAATTTTTTTATAATAAAACTATACCTTATATTAAGTTATCCAAATCATTACCAATTCATTAAAAAAAAAATCTACATACCAAATATTTCGTGTATATTTCAAATTTTCCTTTAAGTTATACCTTACAAACATTTTTTCTCACTATAACGATTTGACATGCATGAAGATGAATTATGATGTTTAAAATGTTGAAATATTGTAACTTCGAAGAATATTCTATTGTAATTTATTCGAAGATGTTTTATTCCTCCGTTGGGATGTTATTATTGTATTTGGTCATCATAGAGTCATGAGGTAAATCCTCCCTTGTAAGTCAGGGCAATAGATCTCCTAGAGTTAAATGTAATGGGGTTTTTAAGTCCCCTAGAGGAGTCGGCCCAATCAGCATTAAGTTGAGTGGTAAAGTTAGTTGAGGCCGACATGTCAAGTTGTAAAATTAAAAGTAGAAGTGAATGTATAAATAGAGAAATAAGCTATCTCATTTATTCGTTCATTCACACACACACGCTCACTTGTGTAATTTGCATAGGAGAGAGAGAGAGAGAGAGAGGGAGAGAGAGAGAGAGAGAGAGGGAGAGAGAAAGAGAGAGATCTACAAGGAGAAGGAGCACTTGTTTGGGGTTTTGTCTTTGTACCTTTGATCATCTATATTGAGGAATTTTTGTTGGGTTTTCTTCCCCTAGAGGGTTTCCCAAGATAAAATTGTGTCTCTTGTGTTTATGTTGTGCTTGTTATTCTTTCAGTGATCCTGTATATGCTATTGTTGTCAAATTGAATTGAATATTGATGTTATCTATCTTAGCATATTGAATCTTAACATGGTATCAGAGCTAGCATGAAAGAAGGCAATGTATGCAATTTACTACACTTGTTTCACTTGAGACAATTTGAAAGCTAGGGCTTTGTATAGCAAAAAAAAAACCAGTCATCGTGGAACTTTCTCTATAAATATGTTTTTGCGAGGGTTCAAGATCTGAAACTTCTACAGGATGAAGATTAGACATAGATGTACCTGGTGTCGAAAAATAAGCCCCAAATTCGTTGTACTTTGTGAGATATGATCCGTACAATTTAGGGTGTCTGCCTCTTCCAGAATGCATCCCTAAATAGGTGACCTAGGGAAAAAGGTCATATCTCGATATAGGAAGCTACAAATGGAATTCCATAAAAAGTGACAGTTAGGTAACGGACTGTAGTTTCACAGGTCCGAGTATCAGAGGCTGAAGTTGAAACAGTGAAACATAGCATGCAGTACAAGTTCTCTATGTTGTTTCATCCCATAAACAAGTCATGTTGGGAAACTTAGCATATCTCTCTCATGGAGAACCCAATGAAGCTCAAATCTGTGGAGTTGGAAAGATGACAGGTTAGGATACCACAGGCCAAAGTTTCAGAACCTGAGGATCCGAAATTTTAGAGATGCACTAGAAACAATACGCATCTAAAATGGATCAACGGAGGAAATCAAAGAAGAGGAGGAAGAAGTTCTCACTTAGGGTTTTCAGTTTTTCTAGGTATGGAAGGACCTGATACAATGTTGGAGACACCTGATGAAACATTGGAAACTTTGAAAATGGAATTGGAATCCATTCATCATAGACATTAATCTTCCATCAAATGTTGTAGGAGGAAGGAGATTAAAAAAATTAGGGTTTCTGGATTCTACAAGTAAGAAGAAACCCTAGCAAAGTTGGGAGATTCATAGGGCAGAAATGAAGGAGGTTTAAATGGCATTGGTATTCTATCATCCTAGCACCATGAATATATATATATAAGATGTTTACAAGTGATCTACCTTGGATGATTAGGGTTTTACCCTCATAGAGAAGACTACAAGCAATCTCGACAGGTATGACTTGAGGAGATGCAGGTATGTTTTGAAATTTGTTTCATTTATCTGATGATTAAGTTCGTGATATGTTTTTCTGCATATTATTAAGGTTAGTATAATCATGATTAATTTTATACTTGTCTGATCACCTTAGTCGAAGTATGAATGCATGTGAATGATAGAAGACATTCATTGATTAGGGTTATGACACTTATGATTGTACTAATGCACTTGTGGTGTTGTATGAGGATGATGTTGTCTACTAACATGAAAGGTACATGAAGAAAGACAAATCAAGTTCTAGATCAAAGAATATATGACCATGATGACATGAAGACAAAGACTCATCCATAGTCTTTGATCACATAGAAGCTCTACTTACGAGGTATGGATGATTTGGTTCTACTATGCTTAACTTATGAGATATGCAGGTTACTAGCACAAGGTCTCTAAATCATTGAAAAGAACAAAGAACATATTGTTTGGGTATGTTAGACATAACTAGTCCAGGTATGTTTTCCTATATCGAGTAAGAATCCTACATTGTGTTAGGATCTTAGATAAGTATGATTTTGTATGATTGATAATGATTATTCTCAAAGTTAGAAATTTAAGTAATCAAGGGTTTATGCATATTATGTTTCTTAGTTTGATTAACGATATGACAAACTAGAAGAGTCCTATGGTCAAATCGGAATATGCATGAGTAAAAGACGTACTCCATGAAACCTTGAATATTAACGCTCGTGATAAATTACCTTTGTATGAAATGATTATAACCGTACGTGTTTAAGATTATTTAGGGTTATAATGATTTTAATCTTATTGAGATTATACTAATGAATGTGTGATTATGTATGAGATCTTGAGGATGAAACTTGTGCACATTTAAGGGTGCATAGTGCTAAAGGATGGATAAAATCTCAAAGACACAAGATCGTGATACTATCATGACATGGAAGGGAAGTAAAGATCAAGAGGGAGGCAATCTCAAGGAAGCAAAGATCCAGATGGAGGCAACCCCACAAAACATAAAAAGATAAGTATTTTAATTACTTCTTGAATCTTTGAATAGTTAATGATATTAATAGTTGTATGCATATTTGTATTCCTAGAATCAAGAAATGTATCATGCATAGGGTAAGCATTCATATAGAATTGAACAGTGTACTACTAATATGCATGGTAAGTAACCAATAGTGTTGGACAACATTCCATTGTTGCTTGTCTAGAATGAAACCTCTTTGCTAACATGCTGGGAGCAATGCACTCTCTTGATAGTGTGTTCTGGTAGAGATGGAAGGCATCTAGATAGTCACCGTATGCATACGGGATATGGAAAAGTGTTGTGCCAAAGCATTGGCCAAGATAGTTGCATAACTATGTGAATCATATCAGTATGCATAAAAGGTTATCATTTAAATGATTTGATGATTATGAAGTGTCACTAATCATGTAATTGAATTTGATTTGTAGGAAAGATCGTGTGCTATGATCTACAAAAGAAGGATGATGAACACTTGTTCCGAAGAACAAGTGATGATTGTTCAACAAGAAGAATTACAAATCAAACATACTATAGAAGTACAAAGCTAGAGGATTCTCTTAGAAAGAGGGGGAGGATCATGATGAGATGTTTGCTCCAATGGCTAGACACACTTCCAGAGATAGATTACACCCATGGATGACAAGACCGTTCTCTTGAATGGAGTAATTGAAGAAGAAGTGCATATCGAGCAAACTCCCAAGACTTGAAATAAAATCACATGATTGAAGAATGCTTTGTACGGGTTCAACAGGTACCTAGGATCGATAGTCATTTGACGAGCTTGATGATCACCACGGGTGATGCGGATTTCAACCTTTGATACAAGGTTGAAGATGGTTTCTATACACAGATGACATGCTTCTCTTAGATGAATGCAAGAAGGAACTCACCATAGAGTTCGAGTGATCTTGAGGCTCATATCAATAGACCCATTTGACGGGAGATGGCACAGATATATATGCAGAAGATCACTTGAAATGCAGAGTATGCATGATGCTCAGTCACAGCGGGAGGAAAATACTCAGATGTAGAAGACTCCACTTCAGAGGGAGTAGATCTCATAGTTAAATAATCTTGACATGATTCTTGTGATTAGATATGTGGCTGAGATCAAATTTTTCCTTAGTCGAGGAAAATGTGAAGTAGAGATCTGGGATGATGGACAATGGTTTCTACAGTTTACAGACAGATGATTGGTTCGTTGATCTATATTTGACGAATACTAGGCCAGATATATGCTTTGCTGTGAACACCCTGAGTCAGTATCTAGTTGAGCCTAGAGATGTTCACTTGGTAGATACAAAGCATGTGATGAGTTACCTGAAAGGAACAATAGAATTTGGTCTATACTATATTGGAGATCATGACTACAGATTGTATGGTTATATAGATGCAGATTGGGCCGGAAGTGTCTTAGACAGGAAGAGAACCTCAGGTGGATGTTATTGTCTGAGATCCGCCATGATCTCATGTTTTAGCAGGAAGCAGTCCTGTCATGTCCCAAATTTGGTATTGGGTCACAATGGCCTAATCACATTGGCCCTATTCATTAGAGTTTGTCAAATTGATGCTAAAGGTCAAATAATTGCCAAGGAGGAAAATTACTAGTTTCCTAGGTTTGGGGTGGAAGCTTTGGGATTTGGAATAATGGGGATAATAAATGATGTTTGAACATTAGAATGGAATAAATATTTAATAAAGGAGCTAAATAAATATATACAAGTGAAAATCAAAGTGGCATTTCATCATGAAGACACATGGAGGAAGTGGGACCCACATATGGCTAGATTTCCCCACTACATTTGGCATCATTCTCTCACCAATTCGAATTGAAGGTGAATGGTAACATACTTGGGGGAGTCCAAAAGGTATTATTCATTGCATGACTCATCCAAGGTCGAAATATAGAGGAAGAGTAACTCCCATGGAAGAGGAAGAGGCAATTTGGAGCTAGTGAGACACTTGGGCTAGATTCCCTAGCTCTATGACAACAATGATGAATATGCTATGACACCTATGACACAAATCAGACCTGAAGGCTGACATATGACAGATATGACATGTCAGGGCTAAAAATAGACTCCAAGAAGGCGCTCAAGGGTGTTAGGGCAGCTAAGATTCTTCCACATGTGATTTGGTGGAAGTGGGAGACTAGGAATTGTTGTACAAGTGGCGTTCTATGGAATCTCTTCCCAACATGAGTTGGCATGAGTCTCTTGGAAGGAATTCGACCCATGGAGGACATTAGAAGTTTATAAATGTCAATAAAAAATAATGAAACCAGCTTTTTATCATTTGTAGAATTTGCAATTGCATTTGTGAAGAGGGAGAGCTAGTGGATGACTAGTTTCTTTCCTTAGCCAATTTCGAGGGTGAAAGATTCCCATCCAAGTTGGTAATTGGAAAGTCCATTCATACCTTTCATTTGGAGCTTTAATGGATTCTTTATTTGCAGGTGTAATCTACAGGGCATTTCATGGTTTCTTCTATTGCAGCTCACTCCTTCAACCATTTCCAGTTTTGATGGCATATTCTTGATCCTTGAGGGAGGGCGTTTTTGGTGAGCTATTGTACTCTTTGGGGAAGCTTTTAATGCCCCATTTATTTTTTAATATGAATTAAATACTCTGTTCTTCATCTCCAAAAAAATTCAGGTTGAAATTCCAAGTAGAAATGTATAAATCTCATTTTTAATGGAAGAACAATGCCATTTCCCCACTACCTTCTTGTGAGCCAATGTATTGATGATGATTTCGAATGAATGGATGATTCTCTGATATATTTGTGATCAATATACGGCCATGGATGTCTTCTACAAGTTTCATGTACTGTACTTGAACATTTGAAGCATTTTTACTCAGTTTAGTTGTATTGGGAGGTGAAATAGTGCCATTTCCCCAAGGGTCGAATTGGGGATTTTTGCAGTTGAATGGGAGAGGGTGAGAACAGTTGTAATAATCCATTAATGGTGCATATGAGACTTTAATAAAATACTTAACACATTACATACCTCTGTTCATAAATTTGAGTGGGTTTGGAGGCATTTGGGAAGCCATTTTCAGTACTTACCCCAGGGGGATTTGAACCCCAAATTACTAGTAAAATTGCATAATTGGTCCAGAATATTAAGAGAGTTTGTAGAGGTCTTTTGGTGGACATATGTCATCCATAAAAATCATATTCAAGTTCTAATATCATTCGTACACCTTCCTTGAATATTTGAAGGCATTTGGAGTCAATTTGAGACCTAGAGACCAATACTAGTCAAAGGAAAATCACTAGTAAAGTTACCTACATTGATCAGAATTGAAATATGATTTGCAAAAGTATTTTAAAGGTCCAAAGGCATCCCTGAAACACATATTTATGTTCTAATATCATTCATATACCTTCTTAGAAGATTTGGGATCATTTGGGGCAAATTTGGGACCTAGAGATCAAAACTAATCAAAGGTCGAACTAGGGAAAAAAAGTGGAAAATTGCCATTTTAATAAAATTCCTAACAAGGGACATTACAAGTCCAGTGTTTCTCTCAGCACAAGCTAAAGCAGAGTATATAGCAGCTTGTTCTGCTAGTTGTGAGGCCATATGGCTTCGGAAGTTGATGTAAGGACTATTTGACCTGGAGTTGGATACCACGGTAATTCTATGTGACAACCAGAGTTGTATAAAGATGACGGAGAACCCAGTGTTCCATGACAAGTCAAAGCACATAGAAATCCGATATTTTTATATACGATATATGGTATAGAAGGGAGCTATAAAGCTCCAGTATGTGAGCACTGATGAGCAAGTTGTTGATGTGTTGACTAAGCCTCTGTCTCGAGTGAAGTTTGAATACTTCTGAGACAAGCTTGGTGTGGTTTGAAAGGACCTTCCTCGAAAGGGGGAGTAGTGATGATGATGATGTTGCAGTGGGATTGCATCTTCCCAAGACATTAGTCCTAAAGTGATCTGTAGACTTTTGTCTCCGAGAATGTGGTGATGATGATGTTGCAGTGGGATTGCATCCTCCCAGTACATTAGTCCTAAAGTGATCCCTTTTTGTCTCCGAGAATGTGGTGATGATGATGTTGCAGTGGGATTGTATCATCCCTGGACTTCAGTCCAGAACTGATACAGAGACTTTTGTCCTCGAGAATGTGGTTGGGATTGTATCATCCCTGTACTTCAGTCCAGAATTGATCCGAAGACTTTTGTCCTCGAGAATGTGGTTGGGATTGTATCATACCTGGACTTTAGTCCATAAATGATCCAGAGACTTCTGTCCTCGAGAATGTGGTTGGGATTGTATCATCCCTAGACTTCAGTCCAAAACTGATCCGGAGACTTATGTCCTCGAGAATGTGGTTGGAATTGTATCATCCATGGACTTCAGTCTAGAATTGATCTGGAGACTTTTGTCCTCGAGAGTGTGGTTGGGATTGTATCATCCCTGGACTTTAGTCCTAAATTGATCTGAAGATTTTCGTTCTCAAGAATGTGGATAGGATTGCATCATCCTTGGACTTATGTCTTAAAGTGAGAGGGATTGATCATCCCATAATTGGATCATGTGTATTGCAGGTATATTGTTACAAACGATGTTGTTGTTGATCGAAAGATCAAGATGATGTTGTTGATCGAAAGATCAAGATGATGTGATGATCGAAAGATCAAGATGATGTTGTAATCAAAAGATCAAGATGATGTTGATGATCGAAATATCAAGATGATGTTGTTGATCGAAATATCAAGATGATGTTGATGATCGAAAGATCAAGATGATGTTGTTGCTGATAGAGAGATCAAGTGTTGTTGTAGACGATCGAGTGCTGCAGAAGATGTAGATCAAAGATGAAGACTCGCTGTTGTAGAAGATGATGCTCCAGTACTAAAGATGTTGAAGATGTTTCAATTGTTGATGTTGTTGAAGAAAAATTCCAATGACTTATAGATGTATCACCTTGATGTTGTCGATGATGCTCTCTCTCCTTGCTCCTACAGTTGATGTTGTTGTTGTCAGTAGAATACCCTTCTCGTTAAGGGGGAGTGTTGAAATATTGTAACTTCGAAGAATATTCTATTGTATTTTATTATTGTAATTTATTCGGAGATGTTTTATTCCTCTGTCGGGATTTTATTATTGTATTTGGTCATCATAGAGTCATGAGGTAAATCCTCCCTTGTAAGTCGGTGCAATAGATCCCCTAGTGTCAAATGTAATGGGGTTTTTAAGTCCCCTAGAGGAGTCGGCCCAGTCAGCATTAAGTTGAGTGGTAAAGTTAGTTGAGGCCGACATGTCAAGTTGTAAAATTAAAAGTAGAAGTGAATGTATAAATAGAGAGCTAGGATCTCTCATTTATTCATTCATTCACACACACACTCACTTGTGTAATTCACATAGGAGAGAGAGAGAGAGATATCTGCAAGGAGAAGGAGCACTTGTTTGGGGTTTTGTCTTTGTACTTTTGATCATCTATGTTGAGGAAGTTTTGTTGGGTTTCCTTCGCCTAAAGGGTTTCCAAGGATAAAATTGTGTCTCTTGTGTTTATCTTGTACTTGTTATTCTTTGTGTATATACTATTGTTGTGAAATTGAATTGAATAATGATGTTACCTTTCTTAGCATATTAAATCTTAATATAAAATACCTCTATATCAAAAAGTGAAATGTACAAAATACTAAAATTTAAATAACTCAAACTTCAAAAAGTATGTGAAATGTGTAACATACTAAAATTTGAACAAGTGAAATTAGCTCCTATGCAGCTAAATCCTTGCAATAAGGATAAGAAAGGTAGTTAAATACAAAATCAGCAACATGGTAGTGACAGGTGGCAACGTGTGGTGATAGATGGCAGCACGGTAGCAAATGGATATGGCAGCGATCGGTGGCATTGGAGATAAGAAAAAATCAAGAGTACTCCGCGGGGTTACCACGTGGAAGCATAACAAAAATATTTTCTTCGTTCTGATATATTCCTCATCGAATATTCCTATTTTTCGGTCAGTTTTACAATCGTCATCTGAGGCTTTTTACATTACTGCCCCGCCGCTTATGCAAGTTAGTTGGAAGGGTAGAGATTAAAAGCAGTTTTTTTTTAAATTGATATCATACCTTTCACTGCACCAGAATTCCACCGCAACCAAAACAAATAGCATTGTCATCTTCGTAGGCTTTAGATTATCCGGGAGGGTTGCGGTAATTTTTTTCTCATAAAAAACATATCACGGAGAACAGATTCTGATCTCCTTTATTTTGTTTCAGTTCTGAACTTTGAAACTTAATGCATGTGTCTTCTGTTTTTTTTCCAGCGAAAAAAAAACTACTATTGATATTCAAAAAGAATCAAATAGTACAATGAGAGTTCATGATCCAAACTGAATCAGATACTGATCTACAAGAGAGCTCATAGCTGCATAGAGGTTCTGTAATCACTCAGTACAATCCCGACAAAAGAAGCCTATACCACATCCCCTACAGAATACCAAAATATATATAACCATCCATACAAAATACCAAAATTTAAGACCCAACAACAGTTCAGTCAAGGAAGTAAATAGACCCACAGTCCAATAAGCAGTTATCCCACCATTCCTCCGAGATAAGGTGACCTTCAATGCCAGAAAGTGCAAGTTTGGAAAGTTTGTTAGCCCTAGCATTATGCTCTCTATAAATATGTTCGAAACTAATATTTTGCTGTTTAGCAATTTCAAAATGTGTTCTAATAGCCCAATGTCTTAGCTTCATAACATTGAGCTTGAATTCTCCCATCGCCCATTTGATGGTGACCCGAGAATCACCATAAACCTTGATATTGACCAACCCAAAGATATTAGCAACTTTTAGAACACACCACAATGCCATTAACTCCGCCTTCATATTGGATCCAGAGCCACAATTCAACCTGACAGAGAAATAATGAGAATCATTAAGATAAATAACACCCTCAACTGCACATAAGCCATTTGCTGAAGCACCATCAAAGAATAAAACTGGCTGCTCCACTTTGAAGTCAAAACTGCTAATTCTGACAGATTTCAAATTCTGAAAGTCCACCTCGCATGTAGAGAACATGTTCAATGCAATCAAGCTGCAATGCACACTGTCAGGTACCAGATTCCGGAAGATAACACTGTTTCTAATGTACCAAATAGCCCACGGGATACAGATAGCAACATAAAAATGTTGTTTGCATTTTCTAAACCAATTTAATAAGCATTTATTGAAGTCACCCACATCCCAGCATTGAGATAAATTGAGCTTTATAGACACCACTTCCCAGATTTTACAAGTGAAGGAACAATTGACGAATAGGTGTTGTTTTGTTTCAGCAGCATTTCTACAAAGAACGCAAAGACTAGGACCAGACCATCCCTGTTTACACAAGTTATCCCATGTCTTCAACTTATCCTGCAACACTAACCAAATGAAGCATTTCAGCTTCAGAGGAATAGACCAGGTCCAAATCCTCTTATACCACCAATCCTGAGGAAAAATGAATTGCTCCTGCACAATTCTAGAATATGCAGTTTTTGTTGTAACAATACCAGATGCAGGATTACCCCCCAGAGAAGCTTGTCTTTGTCATTGTTCAATCTGACACCAGCTGAGTCTAACTTTTTGATATATTCCTGCCAAACACGAGCTAAAAAACCCGAGAGACCAATCTCGCTAGCAGACAACCACTTCGAAATGTTATCATCCCCAACCCTTTGATTCTAGATTTTATTTAAAGTGGACAACCCTAAAATCTGTAGATAACGAAGGATAATAGAAGGGAGGAGATAATCAAATTCAAGACCAATGATCCGATCAACCCCAACATGGATGCAATTTCCAGAACCTACTTGCCATACCAGATCATCTTTGATCCAGTGGAAAATTTTCATGAATCCCCTCCAGATAGGGGAGAAATTCCAATTTTTCAGTTTTGGATTTCTAATCCAACAGAAAACCTCGGATTTAATATACTTGGAATGAAGTAGTCTAGAGCATAGGGTCTTTCGTGTTAAAAGAAAGTTAATATGGAAACTGAATACGATGTTTTTTCGTATGAATCGGAGGAGGAATCCTTGGGTGCTTTGATTCGAAGGATCTCTAAGGTTAAATCAGGGATAAATTCAAAGAATATGACACTAAGGAAACATTTAAGGTGGAAACATAAGCAAATGAAGTTCCAAGCCTGATTAGCAATGTTGAAGTTGTAGATAATACTGAAAATGATAGAAATAATTGCAGTGGTAGAGAAGGGAAGACTAAGGTAATGAAAGAAGCAGAGCTATTTTGAAATAAAGTGTGTTGATGAAACCATGCATCGTGAATATGCAGAGCTGTTGAAGCGTGGAGGATCCAGT
The DNA here is from genome assembly GCA_027924585.1 of Larix kaempferi. Taxonomy (NCBI): domain Eukaryota; kingdom Viridiplantae; phylum Streptophyta; class Pinopsida; order Pinales; family Pinaceae; genus Larix; species Larix kaempferi. The sequence continues at coordinate 1,514,722 of BSBM01001803.1, read as the reverse complement.
GAACATTTTTTCAACATGATTTCTTCAAATGGATGTGCAGTGATGACCATGTCGTTTAGATTCGAGCGTCTACTTTGTGGAAGAGGCAGGTGACATCCTCATTCAAGTCTCGACGTTTTACATTATTTTTCTCATTAATATATAAAGATTGAGATGTTGAACCTGCCACCTTCACACACCTCCACTTACAACCCTGCAAGTAAGTTTAAGAGTTTGCTTAGCAAATTGTAACAACATACCAATTTTTCATGGAACTCTTTTTATTGAATTATCATAAATTCATTTTAACCAAAAAAAAATGGCAGTTGCTCTACTTCTTCTAGGTTTCAGAGGATATCTAAACCCGACATTCATTGTTTCCTTCGCCATGCCATTTTTCAGTAACGAAACTTGAACTTGAAATTGCTTACACATTACTAGTATATGGGTTCTTAACTGACAGCATACAATTTAACCGAAATGGAGACATAACGTCAAAAAATGATGTCGATGATCTCCACAGACACACATTATTATGTGTTTTTCTTGTTCTTATAATATCAATGATGGTGTTTGCCTACCTTTACAGTGATCCAGCGAGGTTATCCTTTGTTTCTGGTCGTTCTGCGTTGCCACGACTGCATCTGTAATAAGTTTCCCCAAAGAAAGATCGCTGGCATAAGCTGAAACTCTCTCGTAGACCGACATGAGTTCACCGGATAAGTCGCGCAAAATTTATTCGATTGGGTATGGGAACTGTACTGGGAGAACATGCTTTTGGACGCTGTTGACAGTGGCATGGAAACACCAACTTTAACAACGATACCTCCGAGGAAATTGATTGGAAAACATTCCAAGCCATAAATTTAATTTACAGTGTATTATTGCCATTCCCGCAATTCCGTTTCTTTAGCCAAATGGATGAGTTAAGTCATTTCCGGTCCGGTGATTCCATTGATCCATCCTATCCACGCAATCCAGGCATGTGGTGATGGTTTTATTCCAGAAGGAACCTTGGTTGGCTTGTGCAAAGATGGTACGTAAGTCGTGGCGTGGAGTGATTAGAAAATGGAAGCTCATAAGAACTGTCTCATAACTTAATTATATACGTAATAATAAAAAGGTGATTCCTTCTAATCAGGCAGGTTTTATGGTAACACTTGAGAAAAGGTAGGGTTGTTTCATTTCATCCCATGCACCCACGGTTGTTCCTGTGTCAGCCACCCATTCTACTTCCATTCATACAGTAGGGATAGAAAGGGGCAAAGGAAGCGATGATGTTATTTCGCCCATCCACCACACGTACCTAAGTGTAAGTGTGTAAGATAATCGAAGCAAGGATTCAATGCGAGAGAGGTTGAACATATTTAGACCCAAAAATAAAACCAAATTTCTGGCAGAGAAAGAGCCTCCTCGAAGTCAGCTTTGGCTATGGCACGCTCGGAACCATCAGGTCATCTAAATTGTACTATGAACACGTGTGGAAATGGTAGATATTTATTTTTTATAAATTAATTTTATTTAAATTTATATTCTGAAAATTAAAATAGTTCCTCTCGAGATTTATGTCCCATAGAAGGTGTACTAAGTCAATCAAAAAATTGAAATATTGTATTAGAGGACTAAAGTCTGAGCATGTATTAGAGGCATCATTACTTATTACTTATCGCCTAAATATCCTATCCACTCAATTCGAGCACTTTACACACCGAAGAAACCTTGAGCACTTTATACACCGAAGAAACCTTGAGTGTGAAACAAGAGTTTGTTGTAGCTACTAGCACCTAATGCAACATCGCCTCGGTGGCAAAGGGGAATGGAGACGAATCGTTTGACCATAGTCTGGCAGACAACTTGTGCTCGAAGACTGCAAATTCCAATTAAATCTGATGACAAGTTACAACACTTCTTACAAATTAGTATAACCACTTAATTTGATGGTGGGTGAATACTAATAAATTAGTATAACCACTTAACTTGTGGTGGGTGAATATGGATAGGCTACAAGTTAAGTGCCACGAATTGTTAGTTATTCATGTCATTCATGCCTTAGCTACCAGTGATCACATGTAAACTAATATATATATATATATATATATATATATATATATTTTGAATTTGGAACGATTGCCATAAAATAAATCTTGACAATACACTTGTCTCGTCTTCCTACAATCTAGGAAGATGACCCTTCCCTTATTCTTTTACCTTTTCACAAGAGCTTCGTCAAATCTTTGAAGCGGAAAACAAACAATATTTTGAATGAAATATTTTTGTTATGAGTTGTTTGGACACAGAATTGTTATCGGATAATATTGTTCTAATGTGCAATGCCTTTTCTATTGAATCTATTTGTTTGTTTGAATTTTTGCAAAGAGAGATGCAATTGTAGATAGTTCAGTCTTAATTCACTTGGTGCCTATACATTACTACCACATTTGCATTATTTATGTATTTCAATATATCGGTTCCTTTGTGGAGCCTACATTTCCATCCTCTGTGATTTTTGTTATTGTTATGGGGCTCACAAGGGACTTGGTGTTTGAGGCCACCATTGGATGCAATGGATCTACTACCAACTAATCCATAATTTTGTAACAATCCTAAAGCTTTAGCTAAGATTAAAGAAAAAAGTAACCCAAGAAATAATGAGAATTCTCAAGAATGGAACAGTTCTCTTGAAGGTATAAATAATCAAGAACAAACCGAACATTTCATCTAGATGTTTAGATTTATTATTCCCTCCATTGAAAACTGAAACGACCACGAGTGAAAATTGAAACCATCAAGTGGGGATATTGAAGCAGTGGGGGTAGATGGAAACGATATTAAACATTGGGAAAATGGCCAATAAACGCGATAGAACAATCTGAAAATAGCTTCCCCATAACGTGGCAGAGCATTCTTAATTCGCCTCACTAACGGGAAATGGGTCGATTAAAATGTGCAAGGATTTTAAGTTTTAAGTCATACAATCTAATTCTTTGATATATTAAGCCATATTCGGGTATTAAGTAATTTTAGTTGTAGGATGAGAATTTGGGAATAAAAGATAGTTAAATTTGGTACCCTCCACTCAATGTATTGAAATAAGGACACCTATCCATGTAAAAATATGTTCTTATTCACTTATTGCTAATAATATATATTAGTAAAAAAAGTAATAAATAACTACTAATATTTGGATGTAAATGAGTGAGTTGATAAGGGACCAACTCAACATTTCCAATGAGTTTAATTATAGAAAATCTAGTCCTTCCCCCTTGAATTGTATCATGGTTCATGAGGCTTCAACTTTATATATCCTTGTTCAAGATGTTATTAATCAAGACATTTTCTATAGTATAAATGGACTTGTGTGTCACTTCAATGGCATGCAGTCTTACTTAGCAAATTTGCACAAATGGATGTCAAGATTCCATAAGCCTAAAATAAAAGAAGAGGCCTTTATTTACCCTTGGAAAAAAGGGTTTTTCATAGTTGGTTGACTCTCTTTCTTTGGCTCCAGTTTGGGTTATATTTTTGAATCTACCCTTGCATTTTGGGGGCTTATCTTCTCTTTGAGCCATTGGAAAAACCCTAGGAAAATTCTATTACAAAAGTCTAAAACTGAAAAATCGCAATACCACAACATATGCTTGAGTATGTGCAAAAATGGATTTCAACAAAATGTCTCCAATGAAAATAAATTTGATTGACAAAAACTACTTCTATACACAACAATTGGACTATGAGCAGGTTATTTTTCTTTGCAGAGCTTGTAACGAAATATGGCATATTACAACCCATTGTCCAAAAGCCTTAAAGAGCAAAGGCACTAGGAAGTCTCAATAAAAATCCACAAGGTGAGATAGTACAAAGGAAGAACATCAATTAATCACCAAGGAAGATCCCTATATTTTGACCCCTCAAAAGAAGCACCCAAATTGTTTTAAGAGGAAGTTAATGAATCCAAACCAAAACAGGAACCATATTTGTAATAGGAATCAAATCCACAAGATTTGGAGGACGTTACTCTCTTGAAAGAGGAATATGTTTTGTCATCAAACCCAAATTTGATCAATCTTGTAGCAATAGCCCAATCCATCCCTCAATCTAAGGTGAGCTGGGTAGATCAAGTTTTGGTAAATGATCCAATATTAAACCTAGAATCACCATACCAAGACAAGAAGGAAGCTTAGATGACAATAGTGAAGAAAAATAATTCCACTCCAACCATGTAGCCAATGGTGACTATAAGTAGGAATCATAATCCAATTTAACCATGTATTGTTTAGCATTGTGTTATGTAATCAAATTGTTAGAATTTATTCATGTTCTCAAGATTCTGAAAAAAAATGCAAGTGTAGGAGAAAGAGCTAGCTAAACTCCTCTTGGGACTATGGTGGGACAAGGAAAAAATTGAATGTCACAATTTGATCCTTAAATTTTGTATTATTAAGTTGTGTAGATAGGTCACAACCTTTTTTAATACAAATCTATAACCAATTTTATTTGGAAAAAACCTAATAGTGAATTCCTTGTCTTTTTTCACATAACTACAAATAGTTAAACAAATTCATATTTATTATAACTATATAAATTAGTAAATATGCTACAAAACATAATTGGTAGTATATCATTTAGTTATTAACAGCTTCACCTAGTTCGCTAGTAAATTTAGTTGCATGGAAAAAGACAAAGAATTTACTAGTAATAATAGGTTTTTAAAAAATAGATAAAGTGTGAGTCATATTATTCAACCACAAAAACCTCATATTTTACTCAAATAAAATTGTGACTCGTGTATCAATATGCAAGCCTTAAAAACCCTTGAAAGCTTCAAACCAATACCCATAAGAACAACATTAGTGATGAGCCCATAACCCAACCGCACAAAAGAAGTATCAACGTCACAATGTAACCACCAAATCGTAGTAATCACAAGATGAGGCGAAGGAGGATACCATGCAAACAACGCAAGCTTCAACATCCTTGTGAAACGTAGGAAGACCACCATCAACCACCCACATAAAGCCAAACAACTCTGCAATCCCTCTCATCCTTGTGAAACGTAGGAGGACCACCATCAACCACCCACATAAAGCCAAACAACTCTTCAATCCCTCTCAATATTGAGTTAGATGGAGAATGAATTGAGACATAGGATGTAGGGAATAAGCAATAAGGATGAAACATAATTGATTACAATAAAAAAAAAATTATTGAAAATTTCCAAGAGCAACGTTGAATGTAGTTTAGTTCATAGTAGCATAATTCGACCGTATTGGCACTTTGTGTACGGAAATTTAGAGCAAATTCAAATTCGTCGAATATTCAGTGTAGGTGTGATACGGATACGGATTATTAGTGGGTAATTAAATTTTGAAAATCAATTAAAAAAAACCTTTAATTATTTAAACACTATAAAATAGAAATACCATTTAATTATTTAAACACTAATAAACTATAAACAAAAATACCATTCAATTTCATACTTTCTTATTAAAATAACTATTAATAAGTAGTTGCCAACTCTCACAATCCCATATTAGAAGCTCTTGAGATTTTATATTTTTGTTTTTTAAATATATGTTAAATTTTATTATATAAATGCCTATGCATATTTATGGTATATTTGTGAATATTTGATTAAAAATATTGTATATAAGCAAGCTACTTCCGTATTTTATTCGTATTAGATATTTTCATTACGTATTTTTTCCGTATCGAATCGTATTCGTATCCATATTCGTACTTAAATTATGCTACTATGGTTTAGTTAATAAGATTCAATATGCAACATGCAACATGCATTGTGGGGATGCAGAAAAATCCTTAGAATGAGATTGGTCAACATAAAATCCGTTAAAATGAAATGGGTTATATGCACTTCTTGTGCATCGCCTTTGCCCTCCCATGCAGTAAGTATAGAGTGGTAGAAATTTAACTTAACATTTGTTAAATTTGTCCATCTTGGAAGACAATGCAGATTTGAAGGTCCATTTTTAGAGTTATTCGCAAGCCAAGTCCTTAACGATACATAGTTTGCGTCACCTCCAAAAACCTGGATCCTAATTTAATCAAACACTCATGACTTTGGTTCTAATTTAAGTATGATTTTCCTATGGTCACGCCAAAGAGTCATCAGGGGAAATTGTATTCGAATGGCTTACTTAGGTAGATACCTGATTAGACAATGATGATGGGTGAACTTTTTGAAAAAAAAATAGGTAACAACCAGCTAAGGAAGAAACGCAGGTTAGGGTTTTGCTGGAGCGTTTGCTCTAATGGAGGCACCGTCGGATCCCGGTCACAACGGCCCGGATGAAGCTCGCCCCCTTGTCTCTGACCTCTTCAGGGCGCTTGTTGCTTCATAACCCGCCTCGTCGAAGGCCACAGCTCCGCCTGACTCCAAGTTTGTTAAAAGAACGGAGGTTCCAGAAGTTAAGCTATCATCAACTGCCTCGAAATGCAAAGCTGTTGCTTTAGCAGAAAAGGGACTGGTAGGACACTTCACGGGTCTCTGGCCCTCCCCTCATTCCATTGAAACTTGGCTCAACAAAAACTGGCGTCCTCTAATCCAAGGAGAAGTACAGCAAATCTTCTGTGGAAAAGGGTTCTTTGTTTTCTACTTCAAAAAAAAGAAGGACCGAGACTTGATCTTCAGAAATGGGCCATATTTTATGGGTCCAAGAGGAATGTATCTTAATAAATGGGATCTCTCCTTTGACCCAGAAAAGGACATTCCAACGACAGTCCCTGTCTGGGTTAAGTTTCCGCACCTCCCCCTTCACTGCTGGAATGATGAAGATCTATGAGCTATTGGCAACTCGCTAGGAAAATACATTGATAAATCGGAGCCAAAACCCCCAATGTTCTCTTGTGCAAGAATTTGTGTTGAGGTCGACTTGGAAAAGGGCCTCCCAGAAGCTATAGACTTGGCAATGGAAAGATGGAGCCATAGACAAACCGTCGATTATGAGCAAATTCCTTTTAAATGCAAGGTCTACCATGAATATGGGCACTTTGCGAGGTTATGTCCTAAAAGAAAAATCCCAGAAGCAGAAGAGACTCAAGGAGGAGAATGGAATGAGGTCTCAAGGAAAAAAGGGGGCAAGAATAATACAAGTACAGTGGACAAATCTCCACCCAGAAATAAAGAGAACTCCAACAAGTTTCAGATCTTGAGCATCGAGGAAGATGAAGAAGAACAGGAGAAAGAAAAACAATCAGAGGAACATCAGGGAGACCAGACGCAAAACAATATTGAGGATGAGAACCAGAGCCTTCCCGCCTGTCAACACACAGCGGATGGAATAGAGGCTTCTCTAAATTCGGGAGGATCAGTAACAAGAGCCAAAGCAAAATTATTTCAAGAAGAAACCTCAGAAAGCAAAGAAGATGAGCAAGAACCCATAGTCAAAAGAGGAAGAAGACTCAACAAAACAATAAGAGAACAAGAAGCAGCCAGAGAAAGGGCGGCGGGTAAGCAAACCAGTCTGGATCAGCATGTAAGAATAATACCCAGTGGAAAGCAGCCTCAGGAGGAAAGAAAGGACAGAGCAGGTCCTCTTTCAATCAAAAAATAATGAAAATAGTCTCCTGGAATTACAGAGGATTAGGTGGAAAGCAAAAAGCAGAAGCAATAAAAAGAATAAAAAAAATGGAGAATATATCAATCCTCATAATCCAGGAGAATAAAATGCAAAAGGGGGACTGCATCAATACCATGAAGCATGTCTGGCCCAAAGGAGAAGGAAAAGTTGTTAACGCATTAGGAGCATCCGGAGGACTAATATCCATCTGGGACGAAGGTAAGTATAAATGCCATTCCTCTAAAATAAATCGGCATTGGATTTTCATTGAGCTTGAAGTTATTTCAAGCAACGACAGGTTCTGGGTTGGAAACATATATGGGCCGACCATGTATGGCCAAAAGGAACAGTTTTGGAATCAGCTAATAGACCTCCGCCACATCTTGGCAAATCATCCTTGTATTCTTGCAGGAGACTTCAATGTCACTATTTCAGCGGCTGAGAGGAAAGGGGGGTCAAAAATCAGATACCTATATGGAGAAAGAATGGAAGATTTAATGTCTAATTGGAACCTTATTGACATCAAGCCCAAGCAAGGTGTCTTTACTTGGAATAATAAGAGGATTGGTCCTAATCATATTGCTGCTCAATTAGATCGGTTTCTAATCAGCTCCTCTTTTCTTTCCAACCCCAAACTCCCTGAATCTAAAATTTTAGCCTCAGCCACCTCAGATCATAGGCCCATCTCTCTCTTCTTCACCTCACCTGGAAACCTGGGTCCCCTTCCCTTCAGGTTCAACCCGGCTTGGCTTGAGAATCAAAGCTGCTTGGATGAAGTAATATCGATTTGGAAACAGTTTATCCCTGGGTCTCTAGGTTACATCTGGGACACCAAACTTAAGCTTGTTAAAAAAACGCTGAAAAACTGGGCAAAACAAAACAATACGAAGCCTGGAGAAGAGCTTGAGAAACTTCAAAAGGAGCTAGAACATCATCAAAATAGAATGAAGCAGACTGCAGTCACGATGGAAATGCTTAGAGAAGAAAAAGATCTTGATGAAAAAATTCTGAACACTGCTAGAAGAGATGAGGAAGAATGGAGGCTCAGATCAAGATGTCTCTGGCTAAAGGCAGGAGATAGGAATACTAAATTTTTTCATGCTCAATGCAAGGAGAGATACAGGAAAAATAACATCATAAGTCTTACAAGGGAGGATGGCCAAAAGATAGAGGAGCAGGATATCATTCTTCAAGAAGCCAAAGCTCACTTTGAAAGTTTATATAATGAGAATGAGGACGTTTCCAAAGAAGATATGGATCAAATGAGTACGGAAATCCCCAATCTCATCTCAGAAGCAGACAATAAGAGGTTAATGGATCAGATAACAGAAGACGAAGTGAAAAAAGCAGTTTGGTCACTTCACCCAGAAAAGGCCCCCGGCCTGAACGGACTCTCCATTCACTTTTATAGAAAACTTTGGCACTAGCTCAAAAAAGATCTTATCAGAATGCTTAATTGGACAAGGAAAAGAGAAAGAATTGGAGGGGCCACCAATTCCACTTTCATTGCTCTTATTCCCAAGGAAAAAAATCCTCACTCTATAGGAAGATTCCGCCCTATCTCCCTCTGTAATTCTTCCTACAAAATCCTCACCAAAATCATTGCTAACAGAATTAAGAGACTACTTCCCAGAATCATATCCCCAAATCAAGGCGGCTTCATGGTTGAACGACAAATCTACGACAATATTCTTCTTGTTCAAGAAGCAATACACTCAAGCGTTCAAAGGAAAGATTCAGGTATGGTTATAAAACTTGATATGGCAAATGCCTTCGACAGAGTAAGGCATGAATTTCTTTTCACAGTTATGGCAAAATTTGGTTTTGAAAAAGATTTTATAGGATGGATCAAGGCATGCATTGGATCTCCATGGATCGCCCCCTTAGTAAATGGCAAACCCTCCTCCTTTTTTCGATTGTCTCGAGGGCTGAGGCAAGGCTGCCCCCTCTCTCCTAGTCTTTATGTCATCATGGCAGACTCCTTGAGTAGGAAACTCAACAGTCAGCAAATGAATGGCTCTCTCCCAGGTATTGTCATAACCAAAAATGTCTCTCCTATTAATCACGCTCAGTTTGCTGACGACACCATTTTGTTAGGTAGTGCCTCTCCCATCATTGCCTCCAGATTCAAATTAACCCTTGACCTTTTTCTCCATGCCTCTGGGGGCAAAACGAATAGTCAAAAGTGTAATATATACAGCTGGAACTGTGGAAACCTTCTTCTTAGAAATATAACTCTTACACTTGATTTTAAACCCTGTTTCGATTGGACATCCTTCAAGTATTTAGGCATTCCCATCACCCATAAACGAATCTCCTCCTCCTCCTGGCAGCCTATTCTGGAAAAAATCAAGAGTAAAATCAACTCTTGGGGAACTCGTTGGTTTAACTTGGCCGACAGAGTGACTTTGATCAAAGTTGTCATCTCCTCTATCCCCATTTACATTGGAGCCATCCTTTTGGCCCCCACAATGGTTACGAACGCTATTTGTATGGAGATTAGAAAATTCCTCTGGCAGGGGGGAAAGAATCAAGGCAATAAATTCCATCTTGTTAATTGGAATATTATCAAGGAGAATCGGAAAAAAGGAGGATTGGGTATTCGTGACCCAGCAACAATGAGCAAAGCCTTGGGAGCAAAAATCGTCTGGAGAATGATATCAGGTAAAAAAGAATGGTGGAAGGAGGCTATAAGGAAGAAATACACCAGAGGACCAAGACAGAGATGTCTAAATAATATGAAGGAGAAAACAGGAACAACCATTTGGAGGCTTATGCTCTCTTCTGCAGGGTTGGTAAAAGAAAATATGTATTGGATCCCTGGCAACGGGAATAAAATCAATCTTTGGACGGACAACATTAATGGAGAACAACCTATTGGAGAAATACAAGAAATTCAAAATGTCAAAATCTGGCTCCAAGAAGCAGGGATTCAGAAGCTGGCGGATCTGGTCAATTGGTCACCCTCAGGAAAATGGAAAGACTGGAAAAATATGGACCCTCCAGGTAACTTAGCAGAAAACTATAAAGTCTTTCTACAATATTTCCATGGGAAATCTCCAATAAGCACCAGAACCAAAGACATCAGAGGATGGGGCAAAGCAGGAAACTACTCGGTCAAAGATGGCTACGCACTGCTCACTAGGAACAACAACCCTGTCCAAACAAGATGGAAGAAAGTTTGGAACAGAGATAACATCCCAAAGATAAACTATTTCTTTTGGATCTTAGCTCACAACAAGCAATTAACAGCAGACAATCTCAAGCTCCGAGGAATTGAAGGCCCCTCTAGATGCCACCTGTGTCAAAACGCAGAGGAGAGTGCACAACACTTATTCCTAGACTGCACTTTCGCTAGACAGGTTTGGATTCTGGTTCTTGGTCCCCTCGCAAACTCCTTTACATTTCCTAGGCAAATGAAGCAGTTGATGGATGACTGGAACAATAGAATCCAGGGAGGTCAAAAGAACAAGTCCACTTTAACAAGAATTTGGAAGCTTCTCCCCATGAACATATGCTGGCAGATATGGCTGGAAAGAAACCAAAGAGTTTTTGAAGACAAAAAGAGTGCAGAGACGAGAATAGCAAATAAAGCAATAACCCTTATCTCTAAATCTCTGAACTCCAGGGGAGTGGCACTACATTCCCAGGAAGCTTTAAATTGGAATGAATTTCAATGGTGTCAAATGTTCACAAAGGTGAGTTCACTTCAGTCCAAAATCCCTATAGCCTATCACGAGTGGGAGATAAGAAAAGATAAACAATCCTTTGAGAAATGGTGGAAGGATCAAGCAAGATTCACAATCTTCTTTGACGGGGCCTCTAAAGGGAACCCGGGGGTGGCAGGCGCGAGGGGGGATAATTTTTGATCCCGGAGGAAATAAAGTAGCAGAATTCGCTTGGGGACTGGGTATCAACACCAATAATCAAGCCGAATGGTTGGCCCTGTATCACTCTCTTGAAATTGCGGTCACCTTCAACATGGAACATTTGCAGGTATTCGGGGACTCCAGGCATGTAATCCAAGCTATGCGCAATGGTAATCCCCACAAAAGTGCTAAAAGTCAGAGATTCCAGAAAAGAATCAAGAGTCTCGAACTCCCAAAGGATACTCTCTTTTTCCATGTGCTAAGAGACCTCAATTCCATCGCGGACAAACTAGCAAATGTTGGTGTTACTATGAAAAAGGGGCAAGCCTCTCTCAACAATGTTTTAAAACATAGTTTTATACCTTAATGAACTATTTGCTTATGGGTTTTCATACTTGGAGAAACTATATACAAGGTGACCCTCTCCACCATTTGGAAATTCGTTCTGGGCATGCCTTGGATTGGCAGCCACGCTTCCACCCACGCGCCCTCCACATGGCCCGTTCAGGTCTCACGCTTGGGCATTTAAGGCTCCAAGCATCCGTTGGCTTCATAGCTCACAGGATGGAGAATCTTACCCACCCTGCCCTCGCTTCGGCTCTGCAACGTCTTCGCATCACTCAGGAACCTGTCGCGCTGTTTGAAGTCGGCTCTCCCTCGTCAGCTCGCAGCATGGAAGGGGTCAGACAGGCCATAGCCACGTTAAGCCAGCTCTCTTTGGAAATTAAAACCTACCTGTCCAGGACGTATTCAGCTGTTTGCACCACTGCGAAACAAATTGAGGAATTGGCCATGGAAGACAGGTACATTCACTCCCGGCTCTCTTGCCTGGAGTCACGCATGGAAGACATGGACCGAAATATCATTGAGTTGATGGGAAAAGTGGATAGTATCAAAGCAGACACCTCAGTTTTTGCCTGCAAAACTCATTGCAGCATTGTGCAGGAAGCCCCAACTGTAAACCAGGAGATGATGGATGCGGCCTCAGTTCAGCAGCAGAATTTCAATTAATGACAGTCTCTTCATCCTTTTGGATTATCCTCCAATCTGCAGGTTCTCTTAGTTGCTCATACTCTGAATGTTTTTTTGTCTAATATTATGCAAACAATTTGTAAGGGTTTATCCCAACAGTAAGAACAGAATCTATAGGAAGTCAAGAAGCATAGAACTCCATGATAAAAACTCTATAAGTCTCTGCAATTTTCCTTTCTCAGATGCAGAGTGCTGGCCTTTGTTTTTTGTAATGAATGGCTGTGCACAGCCTTTATCTATATAAATCTTTCCCCTGTTTCTGTTAAAAAAAAAAGATAGCTGATTAGACAATGGATGCTCCGAGCATGCCTTCCCTATCGGTAAGTATACATTGACTATATTTATTTAGAGGGTAAAAATGATTGGGATAAAAGTAGAACATGGTCCCTTGACTGCGTTGCTTGACCTAGTAAATGTAAACAAACTATATTTGTTGAAGATAGCAAGTGAATTCTAGAATAGAAAAGGTTAGAGATGATGAATAGCCACATTCCCTCCTAAGAAAGTGTTATGCACGCAAAGAAAGTGCTTGAATTTAGCTTCATACAAAGAAATAATAATTCCTTTTGGGAAGAAATCTTCGTTCTTCCATGTTCCTCGTTGCTGAGAGCCTCATGGTGAAGGTTCACCATTCAAGTCCCTCAATCCTAGTATCAGTCCTTCAATGGTGAAATATGATCTGAACACAAGATATCAGTTACATTGCCATTAAAATTAGGAAGGTGAGAAATTCAATCCCTGTCTCAATCCTTGATTTGCATTTTAATCCCACTCCACTTAATCCAGTATTTCTTGGGGATGAATTGGAACTATAATGAAAGGAAGGATGGTCCTGAAAAGATACATAAGAGCACCTCATTTTCCTACTTTCGTCACTGTGTTGGACCTAAAAAGCTACATAGGAGCATTATTTTAAGATGCACCAAGACCGTCCGTGATGAGTGGGATGACCTACAAATTGCAGGGTAGGGTGTAGTGTTGAACATTAACTCCAAATGCAAATTGAGATCCAATTCTAGCAATTCAGATGGTAGCCACTAACAACATCTAAACTAGGATCTAGAGCAAAAATTAAAGGAGAAAGTTGGGGTAACAATCAACATTCCTTAGCATAGACGTTGTGTTAAAGCCAATTGTTGCAACAATACATGCAAAAAGAATGACATTAATAACTCTATATCGCATACATTTAGTACTAGAAGACCCAAAGGCGGTGCAGAAGGATGTTGTCACAAGTAAAGAAAGTTGTGGTAGGTTGACATTGTGATACTAAGATGAAGAAAGTCATGGCAGATTGAACAAAAGGTAGAAGGAGGTCATGACAGGAAAACAAATTCCAACAACATTAAAGGTGGTGCAGGTGAATAGAGTCCAACGACATCAAAGGTGGTGCAAGTGAACAAAGTCCAACAACATCAAAGGCGATGCAAAAATTTGTTATAACATTTGGTGCAAGCGGTTCCAGTTGTAGTTCCAATCTACATAAGGTGAGGCAGTGGAATAGGTGCAACACATAGCTCTCGGGACTAGGCAGAGGCCGATGAGGCCGATGAATAGTAGACAAAATTATGTGAAGAGTATCTGGCAGGATGTTAAGCAATGAGTGGCGTGGGTACTGAGAATTTGGTCGCCACTCCCAGAATAAGAGAGTGAAGTCCAGGATGCCCAAAAAAATTTGGTAGTTGTGTCACCTGAAATCATATATTATCAAAACTTTGGTTAAAATGCATAAAATACATGCAAACTAATGTCGTAGCATTGGGACCAGGACATCAAAATGAACAAGACATGCATGCACATGAATGGAAGAGTTCACAGACTCGAAAGACCGAATCCCCAATGTATTGGAAGACTTGGATCGGGAGTTGATTGTCGAAAAGGTGAATATGATCTAGGATTGGGTGTTTATGTCAAAGACACACCAGTGGGGAATACTCGAAATATCTGAGAGGTGAAGATCGATGGATGAGAGATCCTAATAAAGCAATGAAGTCGATAAACAGAGGGAAGTCAAGGGTCAAACTAGTCAATAACCGTAATTTATTACAACTTGTACAAGAATTATTAGAGGATTTAAATGACCAATGAGTCATAAGATTTAATCAGATTTTGGTTGGTGATTGAAGATCATCGCATGAGTTAGGAATTTGATTCATACATATGAAAGGAGTAATTATTAATGAATAACAAGTCGGAAAAGGGTGACATGGGAAGCTAGAGAAACTTCTAGATAGAGAAAAGGCGGTGGAAGGAGTCCAGAGAAGAGAGGAAGATTGTTACAAATGTATGAAAGATTTCCCAAGAAGAGACCACCAAAGAATGAGACTAGGGGTTGAATTTTCAGAGTCCATGTTCGAAGCACGATGTATGAAATCTTTTTGAATTAATACAATTCATGAGCATTTTTCCTAAGAAGGATGCACAATTTCCTGCACTGAATTATCTTGCTTTTGTGCAGGTAGTTGTCTATTGTGTGCTATGAGACCTATGGAGTCATGTATAAGGGAGGCACGTATCATTTTTTGTATCAGAGTAGGTTGTATCCTGCGAAGTGTGAAGAATTCCAACGAAGAGAGATCAATACGTAGAATTGTTCCAGGAAGTTATGGTTCTAGTGGGGATTGTTGGGTAGAAATGTAAGAGGAGTTTGTAAGAGGATAGTATCAAGTATGGCCAATAGGGGCGTTGGAAGAGGTAGAAAACAACATGGAGGTGCTATAGTTGTTGGCGCTATACTTGAAGAATTAGTATAGGTAGTGAGGGTTGTCCAAACTAGATTGGATGCCATTGAGACAACTTGGAGAAGAGGAATTGCAGCAGAAGTACGGGAAGTGAGTGATAAAGAAGTAGAAGCTGAAGTTCCCCAGGAAGAGGGTGAAGTAGTTGAGGACCCTAAGGAAATGATTATCAGGGATCTAACATATTTAAGGGGAAAACCTGAGATGGAGAGAACTACTTATGTTGGAATCTTGAACCCAAAAGAGTTGGTAGAGTAGATCAAAGAAATGGAGAAATACTTTGATATGGAGCAGATTGAATATCCAAAAAGGGTAAAATTGGATTGCCTAAAGCTAAAAGGTCATGCATCCTTGTGGTCGGACTCTATCCAATTGGATAGACAAAGGAAAGGAAAGGATAAAATTATAAGCTCAAACATGATGGTAGCCAAGTTAAAGGGTAAGTTCCTTCTTGCTGACTATACTTTGAATTTGTATAGAAGATTGATATTTTAAGGAAAAAGGAAATGGCGGTCAAGGAATACATAGAGGAATTCTATATATTGTCCATCGGATCTAGACACAGTGACGAGAATGATGAAGCAGTGTTTGGATATTTTAATGAGTTGAAGTATGTTATTTAGGATGAATTGAGCATAATAAGGATTAGAACAGTTGGAGAAGAATACCAGTTGGCATTGAAGGCTAAAGAGAAGTTAGCAAGGAATAACCCTACTACTAGAGGGAAAACAACAGTTCGAGGTAGGGGTAAGAATCTGTCTAGGAAGGAGCAAAATTGTGCAACCAAAGGAGAAGAAATCACTAGTGCTAGTAGTCCAACTCAAGAATTCAGAAGGAGCAATTAATCTTATAGGGCTAGAGGAAATATTGGTGGAAGAGGAAACTTTAGAGGTAGAGGGACTGGAAGGTCTGCAGTAATATTCTATAAGTGTAAAACCCTGGGACACAAGGCTTACAAATTCCCAGAGAGCCTGCATATTGTGAGGAGGTAGGAGAGAAAAACCCATGCTGTTATAGGAATGGAAGTGCTACAAGGTCTACAGCTAGAAGTGATGTTGAAGTAACACAACTAGAATTTGGAGGTAACCTGATGTTCAAAAGGACCCTGCTGAAACCTACTAATCAACAAAGGATTAATGAACAAACCAAAGGAAATCCATCTTCAAGACCATGTGCAGAATTGGAGGTAAGTGTTGTTCCTTAATTGTAGATGGTGGAAGTACTAAAAATTTAGTGTCCACGGAGGTTGTGGAAAAATTAAGATTGAAATGCAGGCCACATCCTCAAGCTTATAGGGCTTCATGGTTGCAGAAAGGGAACCATGTCATTGTTTCACAACAGTGTCTAATTAACTTTAAGATTGCAAATCATTATGATAATGTGTTATGTGATGTTGTACCCATGGATGCATGTCACCTACTATTGGGAAGGCCATGACAATATGACAAAAGGATGATTTATGATGGGGTTCAAAACACCATTCTGGTGAGGAAGGATGGCAAGATGACTTTAATGGTACCCTTAAAGGAGAACAGAGGCAATGGAAACAACACTAGTAATTGTTATGGAAGCCGGGTGATGTTTTTGTTCAGTGAAGGAATTATTGAAAGAAGAAAAGAAGATGAATTATTGTTTTGGTGTTGTGCCAAAGGGACTCGACGTGGAAGTAAAATGGAGTTCAATATTCCCATGGAGGTTGGGAAATTGTTGTCAAAGTATGAAGAGATAATTTTAGATGAGTTAAGGGATTACCACCTGTAAGGAGTATATCCCATCAAATTGATCTGATACTACGATCCAGTTTTCCTAATAATGCGACTCACATAATGACTCCAAACATGAATGAAGAGTTGAACAGACAATTTCAAGAGTTGTTGGCAAGAGGACTGATAAGAGAGAGTCTGAGCCCATGTGAAGTACCTATTGTACTTGCACCCAAGAGAGGAGGAAAATGAAGGATGTGCATCAATTCAAGGAACATCAACAATATTACCATTAAATATAAATTCCCATTAAATATAGATTCCTATTAAATATAGATACCCATTGCCGAGAATTGACGATTTGTTGGATTGCTTGAGTGGAGCAAGATATTTCACCAAAATTGACTTGAAGGGTGGTTATCATCGTATCATAATCCGTGAAGGGGATGAATGTAAGACTACATTCAAGACTAAATAAGGGATATATGAATGGCTAGTCATGTCATTCGGGTTGATGAACACTCCAAGCACTTTTATCAGGTTGATGAATGAAGTATTAAAGCCATACTTGGGTAAATTTGTGGTTTTCTACTTGAATTTCTTATTTTCAATAAGATGAAGGAGGAGCATCTGGAACACCTTTCACAAGTGTTGGAAAGGTTGAGGCAAGAAAATGTGTTGGTAAACCTGCATCAGTGTTCTTTTATGAAGGAAGAATTGATATACCTGGGATTTGTTATATCTCAACAAGGTTTAAAAATGGACCCCGATACGCTGAAGGCTATTTTAGATTGGCTTGTACCGAAAAATACAATAGAGGTACGTAGTTTCCATGGATTAGACAACTTCTATAGGAAGTTCATCATAAAATTTAGTGGCATTTGTGCATCATTAACAACATATACAAAGAAGGGAGAGTTCAAATGGACTACAACTGCTCATAAGGCCTTTGAAAGATTGAAACATAAGGTAACCGAAAGACCAGTATTGGCATTAGCGGACTTTGACAAAAAATTTCGAGTTGATTGTGATGCGAGTGGTATAGCCATAGGAGCAGTGATGAGCCAAGAAGGGATACCTATTACTTGCTTCAATGAGAATCTAGATGAAGCTAAGCAAAAATATTTGGTCTATGATAAGGAATTCTATGTTATTGTGCAAGCATTGAAGAAGTGGAGGCATTATTTTCTCCCCAAGGAATTTGTTTTGTATACCTATCATCAAGCATTGAGGTATCTAAATAGCCAATCCAGATTAAATCAAAGACATCTGCAATGGGTTAAATTCCTGTAGATTTACACCTTTGTGTTGAAGCACAGATTGGGGAAATTGAACTGTGTAGCCTACGTGCTAAGCCAAAGATCACGTTATTGTCTACCATGACTGCGGAAGTAGTTGGGATGGAATAAATGAAGAAGTTATATGCAGAGGATCCAGATTTTGTTGAAGCATGGAGAATAAGCAAGGAGCCATGGAGTGGTGACCAAACTCCTTATTTGGATCACTTTGTCTAGGAAGGATTCCTTTTTAGGGATCATCATTTATACATACCATGAGGATCAATGTAGGGGGATTTATTCTGGAACTTCATAATGGAGGCCTAGGTGGACATTTTGGCATCGACAAGACCAAAGCGTTGGTGTAGGAAAGATATTATTGGCTAGGATTGGTTAGGGATGTGAAAAAGTGGGTCAAACACTGCAGAATATGTCACCATGCAGAGGGAAGAATCCAAAATACATGATTGTATACTCCATTACTTGTACCTAAAGCACCTTGGAAGGATATCAACATGGATTTTGTGTTGGGTTTGTTGAGAACTCAACGAGGTAATGATTCCATTTTTGTAGTTGTTGACAACTTTTTAAAGATGGCACATTGTATTCCATGTAAGAAGAATAATGATGCGGCCAACATAGATGTTTTGTTCTTTAAAGAAATTGTTAGATTTCGTGGCTTGCCCAGAAGTATTACTTCTGACATGGACAATAAATTCATTAGGCATTTATGGAGGACACCGTGGAAAAAATTGGATACGATATTACAATGCAGTTCAACATTCCATCCCCAGTCTGATGGCTAGATTGAAGTGGTTAATTGGAGCCTGGGAACCCTGCTTCGATGTTTGGTTGCAGAGAGGCTAGGAAAATGGGAGAATATACTGGGACATGTTGAATTCGTATATAACAATTATGTGAACCGATCAACGGGAAAGAGTTCATTCCAAGTTGTTAATGGGAGATCTCCGCGAGGAATAGTTGATCTGGAAGCATTACCTGAGAAGGTTCAAAAGAGCATAGATGCAGAATAGTTCACTAAACATACGAAAGAGGTGCATGAACAAGTTTGGAAACAATTGCAGAGGAGTAATCAACAATACAAGCAGAGAACTGATATGAAGAAAAGAATGAAAATGTTCAAAGAAGGGGACTTGGTGTTGGCACACTTGCAGAAGGAGAGGTTCCAATGAGGAATGTATAACAATTTGAAAATGAAGAAGATAGGACCCTGTAGAGTTCACACATATTAGTTTTTTTTTTTTACTCAAAGACCTACGACGTCCTGTTTTTTACTGGTTATGCACTAATATTTTTGTTTCACAAAGAAAAAAACAACTTTATATTAACCACAAACTTGTGTCATCAGTTACAACCAAAAAACAAATGAGTAGCGAGATGCTAACTCACCGTCAGTCTAATTTTTACAGTCTTAAAAGCCCATCTCTTATCGAACACCAACCAAATTTCAGCTGACATACTAAGCAAAGTCTAATTAGAACCACTAACCAAGATTAGATAGGGCACAAAAGAACAAAAAGTTGTAAGACATGATAAAGATTGCTTCCATCTAAATCGTTCTCCAAATACTCCTCAACATGTAGTTCTCCATCCATCTTTTCCACGGCTAGTTTGGAGAGATAATCTACCACAGAGTTGTAAGACCTATAAATATGCTTAAAAGATATTTGCTCAAAAATAGATATCAAAATCCAAATTCTGTTAGCCCAATACTTTAGGAAGATGGAATGGAGTGTAGCTTTACCAATAGCCCACTCCACAACACATCAACATATAACTCATAGTAAGATACATATCTATCAACAAATATAATTAATATGTTTTACATAAATTAGTTTTTAAATTTCGAAAAAGATTTCACAATCTCATTGCATTAAAATACTATAATATTTTGGCAATCTCAATAACTACATAGGGCACCTTTTCAATTTGTTTATAAGGTAAAAAATTTACATACATAGAGAATTCACTTTTGTTAGTTAAAAAAATTATTTCATAATTATTTTATCTTTTATCCATTTAAAAGTTAAAAAATATTTTAATGTAATTTAAAAATGACACCCTAAGGTTCTTTATGGGGTCCATTGCGAAAAAGCTATATGGTGCTTCACACCATAAGCACACTTTTGGAAACACATGGGTACGAAATGTTGAAAACCACACGTACATTCTTATACCCCATTACAACAATTGTTTGTTTGTACCCACATCAACTTTGTTTTGTATTCTTTATTGTCTTCTTCCGTGACACGAAAACCTAATGTTAGTGGACGTCATTTCCATAAGATTACAGCATATCTGGTTTGTGTCGTGACATGGAGAAAATTCAAGTACATTTGAACCAGATTCATACTTGTTTAAAGTTATTTTAATAGAGTTTTGGTTGTTAAATGTAAGAATGTAAATATTAATGGGGATGATTGATGTAATATTTTGGTTCTTAAATATAAGAATGTAAATATTAATGGGGATGATTGATGTAATATTTTGGTTCTTAAATATAAGAATGTAAATATTAAAGGTTATGAATGATGTAATAAGATTCTGTTATTTAATTGTGATAAATTAATTAGTTTATTTTTTAAATTTATGATAAATGGTCGTTAACTTGTAACATTAATAGATGATATTCATTTTATCATTTTAAGAAAATTTTAGTTGTTAAATGTAAGACTGTATTTATTAATTTTAGTTGTTAAATGTAAAAATGTATTTATTAAAGATGATGATTGATGTGATACTATTTTGTTATTTAGTTTAAATTTCATATCTTCAATCATGTTATTATTTTACTATTTAAATTTATGAGAAATTGATCATTAACTTATCATACTAATAAATGATATTGGCTTTAATTATTTTAAGAAAGTTTTGGCTCTTAAATATAAATATTAAAGATGATGATTGATGTGATACAATTTTGTTAGTTTGTTTAAATTATACTTCAATCATGTAATTATTTTACAATTTAAGTTTATGAAAAATTGATCATTAACTTGTAACACTAATAAATGATATTTATGAAAGATAATAATAGTGAATGATTTGAGTGTTAAATACTCCATGAACTTAATCCTCCCAAAAAATACTTTACACCAAGTTCTTAAAGTATGTAGTGCAAAAGACAACTCAAAACCAAAACCAAAGAGTATTTAATTATAAAATCATTTATAAATATGCAAAAAATTAGTTGTGTTAACAAGTTATACATATTCAAAGTTGAGATAAACACACGCACACATGTCATAAGAAGCCCTTTCCAATAATTATCAAAATAAATAAATGCATTATAGTACAACTATTGAAGAGATCAAGAGATTGAGAAATCATGTAATTAGAGTTATGATGATAATTATGGGGATGAATCCTATACACTTTTTTTCATCCAATGAATCCTATACACTATGTGACTAAGAGATCTAAGAGAATTATGTATATACAAGTATTTATACACATGCACCAAGGCTTAATGACAAAAGTAATTAACTTACATAATGGTCTTATGCCACTATGGACATTTATGGTTGTAGGCAAGCACAAAATGCCAAGAGATGCCTCTGTTAGTGATTCTTGACATTCTTAAATCCATGCATGCATTCAAGATGCTCAAGGTTACATGTGCACAAGTCATTATGATGTTGCATGCAGAATAATGAGGTGTGCAAGCAAAGACTACTAAGATGTGCACATGCACACTGGAACTTGACACACATAACTAAAACTAAATGCCTTGGATGTTGAAGAGGAAGTGAGTTAATATTGTAGTAAACAATTCTTAGTTTTCGATGAGTTTTCTTTATAATTCCAACATGCTTTTTGACTAGTTATTGGAATTACAAGTTCTAATTGTTGAAATTGAAGTATGGAGTTATTCTAATGAGAAATGGAGTTTATGAATCCATGTGCAGTGTTAGAATTTGTGAAAAAACACAATTTCACAATCAAAGTTGTGATTTCTCATTGTTGGATTAGATGGCTCTTATTAAAGAGGCTTTAAGATTGGCAAGTGGGGGTCCATTGTGCCTCTCCATTCATGGGTTGATGCACACAAGTCCGCACATAGCCATTTGTACCTACACTCAGATCAAAAGTACATTTCATTTCATAATAAGTCAGAAAATACAAAAAATAAAACCACATTCACATATACATTAATTAACAACTTTTATACAAAATGCTATTTTATTCTAATTTAATAGTGAAATATTCCACCTTTGTCAAAAAAAACTTATTGAGTTGATGATAGCAAAATATTATCAATATTCCCCAAGGTTTGATTTCTCATGTGACATATTTTCTTTAAATAAATTAACAAATCCTTACAAAGAGATCACAATTATATAGATATAATAACTATTAAATCAAATTAAAAAATCATATACCAAAAACAAATTAAAACGACATCCCACCCTTTAATAAATACCACTAAAAATAAAAATAAAAATCTTTCAAAATATTCATCCCATTACGTTATTCTCACTTTTATATATGAACAACATTTATAAAAATATCTACGTTATTCTCATAATAAAAAGTGAGAATATATATGAACATTTATCAAAAAATGTTCAAAAGGAGGCAGAGAAATGGGTGTTATTTTGTTTTGCTTTTCAGTGGACAGCTAGGATCTTACATGGAAATGACATGAAACTTTTGAAGATTGAAGACAAAGTAGGGCCAAAAAGGAATCTAAGACCTAAAATAACATAAAAGGTATTGTTTTAACAAATCCATGAATGTCTTTTCACACGTTAAAAGACACACGTCATAATGACTTTGGTTTTGAAAGTGTAGGTGGATATGTATTGTGTTCACATTTATAAATAAATATTTCATTAATTCACAATTATTCTATTTGAATTTCAAGTAAAAATATCAATTATCTTTGATATTATTTAAAAAAAAAAACTAATTTGTAGCATTAGAACTACTTAGTGTCTTATTTCCAATGATATAATGATATATATCTCATTAAATATTACATAGTTTGACATATATTGTCTATTATTCCAAGATTGCATTTTTTGAATGATGTAAAATAAAGATTATCTAAATTATATTATTTTTTTTGTTCTACTCTTTAACAAAATTTTATTTGGAATTATGGTATTCGTTATATTTTCAGGTATATTAAAATTCAAGTGATAATTCTATTAATTTCAAGAAATATTATCTAAATCACACTAATTTATTGTTCCACATTTTAACAAGATTGAAATTATGGTATTGGTTATAGTTTCACCCATATTAAAATTCTAGTGATACTTCTACCATGCTTCAAGGGTTTTGAGGGTCTTCAAATTCACTGCAAACCTCAAAAAAACCTAGAATTCAATAAACCAATCAAAGTTAGTAAATTTGGTTTTGCCATATTCCAATAAGAGCGAGTTATTCCAATATACTCTGAATAATATTTATTACATGCCCTTAACAATGGATAAAATTGTGATAAAAGAATCATGCATACACAAGAGATGAGCTATTATAATCATATAAACAAATCCGAGTCATAGAATATGAGAGTGTTTGACTTTTAACCACCCATAGTCATGACAAAACACATGAAAAAGGTGGAGAAGGCCAATAAAAACAATATGGCTTCTACACCCTCACATATTGTCCCACAAATCATAAATGAAAGGGAGAAGGTCACTACACAGAAGGCATATACAACATGTAACCAATTTAGCAATACATTAGTAGGATAGGCCATAACTATTGTCAATCCATCTCCATTGATACAAGATCCATGGCACGTGAGGGATTCTACACCTCCACGAGCATTTCCTCTAACCAACGTGGGATACATAAAGGAGGAGGTCATGAGCTTCTATTGTCATAATAGCAATTCCAAGTTGCACAAAATGGACATATCTAACTTTTAACCACACATATCACATAGTGCATAAAGGAGGGAGATAAGTCCATGCAAAAATAGATATGCATCTAATGACCAATCTAACAATATGTTAGTAAGAAAGGTCACAACCACTATAAACTCCTTTCTATTGGCATAAGCTTCATAACATGTAAGAATGCAAGATTTTGTAAAAATGTCGTAATACTTTTTTTATTGTTTTATTTTCATTGACATTTATGAATTTCATGTTACATAGAACACAGTACATATAATATTTTCTTTTATTTCATCCCATGTGATATTTGAACATAGGTTTAAAAACTTAAAATTCCCATAAAATACCTTTATCCATATTAATAATGATGATATAACTAATTAATCTTGAACTTAAATCTCTTCTATCCAATTCAATAAAGCCCATACTCCATCCATTATATCCAAAATCCATTTATGGTAATAGTGAAATTAAGTGAGTTTTGAACTTTGTCCTTGTTCTTTACTATGAACACCATTAGGGAGTAGAATAGTATAGTGGTTTGTAGGATTTCTAGTTTGAGTGAGTAAAGATTTTAAATAATTGAATTTATTTTGAATTAATAAAACTTAAAAATTAAAATAATTAAAAGTGAAGATAAATCATCTTGCATAAATATCAACTTAGCAAACCTCAAAAGTTAAAATAATGAAAAAAGTTAAAATAATGAAAAAGGAGAATAATTATCATCATTTTTCAAATTATCCATACTATCATAATTTAATCTAAAAATCTACCTGCAAACCAATAAAATAAATAAAAATCGACCAATTTTACATCCAAATCCATTTCCTAAAGCGAATTCATTTTGAGTTATTTTTAAACTCCTAATTGAAAAAATATAGTTTTTCAATTATAGAAAATTTTAGACGTCATACTCAAGACCTAAACTTGTGATATGATGCGACCTTCCACTAGTGGATTTGATGCTTGACCATCCTTAACCAAAACATGAGACCCACATCTTTCTTTTCGTTCAGTGTCCTAATGGTCTGTCCCACATCTTTCTTTTCGTTAAGTGTCCACTAGACGGATTTCAAATCTGACCCACATCTTTTCTTATTTTGTTGGCAATGAACTGCCGCCTTCAGTGTCATGACGATTGTCTCGTAGATATGAATGGTTTCAATTCCGAGATGGGCACTGAAGGGTGCCGTGCCGATCCTCTCGTAGATCTGGATGAGGGACAGTGTCTTGTTTGCCTTTAAATTATCCATAGTAAAGACGTAATAGCAACAGTGATTCAGGGGTCCTCTATATACAGACAGCAGAATCAATCATTTTTATGTTTGATCATGTCCCAGTAGATCCAAAATGTGTTTAAATTCTCACTTCAAAGCCATGATCATAACAAATCCTACAAGCACCAAAGCAAATCTGGCTTATACTCCGAACACTGAAACCATTCGTGTCATTATCATGAGCTGCCATTAATCAATGCCAAGCTGTGAAAAATTCAGTTCATATGGAGTTATCTTCAGGTCAAACCGTACCCACAATAATTTCTCTGCTTTTAGTATCATATTTGGTTTTCAGTACTATATTTGCAGAGGGATACAATGGAAAGGTGGAGCCGGGTTCGATCCTGCGACCTTCAGATCAGCGGCTCTGGCATTCTGCAAGCAATAAGTTCAGCTTGGGGTTCCGGCCGAGTGGAATTGATGGAATGTACGTTGTGGGAATTGTATACAGTAGCATTAAAGTCCCCACACTGGTATGGACTGCAGGTGGTGGAGTCAGGGTTAGTGCCCAGACTTTTCTCCATTTCAAGAACAATGGGAACCTTGTATTGCAGGATGAAAAGGGCAAAACCCTATGGCAGACGAATACTGTTAATGGTGGTGTCGTTTCTGCTGTTATGGAAGACAATGGCAATTTTGCTTTGAAGAATAAGAATTCAAGCACTGTGTGGGACACTTTCACAAACCCTACTGATACTCTTTTGGTTGGTCAGAAGTTCGGTATGGGTAAAACCTTAGAAAATTACCCTTATTCGTTATCATTGGAATCCTCTGGTAACCTCACACTCAAATGGAAGGGCAATATCACATATTGGAATGTGGGTTCCTCGGAAGCTTCTCAGACACTGACTGCATCGTTGAGCAATGAAGGATTGTTTGCAGTCTACAATTCATCAGGTATGTTGTGCTAAAGCTTACTGTATACTGATGTTTATACGTTTTCATTAATATGTGTGAACTTCTGTTATATATTTTTTTTCTCATTGGAGAGAAAATGCAGTAGGCTTAAGAATGATGGCAATTTGATCACTGCCCAGAAAAAAATATTTGTACACTTGAGTTCTGCTTGTATGCTTGTTGCACCTAGAGAAGCACGGTACATTCTACATCCCAGGTGAACGTGGGGTTGGTCCATCATCTCTTCGTGTAACAGTGCATTGGATAGGGTCACTAGCCAAACCCATCTAAACCTGAGTCTGATATGCACAAGCTACATGATGCATAAATCAAACTCAATCTATGCAATCTCGAGATGCTTATCAGACCCAGGTTAGTATGGGTTTAGGCTAATTTGTATATTACTATTAGATATGTACTTCTCTGTGTACTTAAAAAGGAAAATGGAAAACAATTAAGATGTAGGATGAAATTTGATCACTAGGCAGCAGAAGTAGTATTACACTTGGCTTTTCATTATAAGATGGTTATGTAAACAACTGGTTTAGAACAGAATGTCTTTGACTGTTGGAAAAACAAATATTCAGGTGCACAGCTCTGGGTTGTTCGGAGCAGTGATTACACTGATAGCTCTACTACGCTGAGAAGAATCAAGCTCGATCCTGATGGGAATTTGAGGTCGTATGGGTGGCATGAAAGCTCTACATCCTGGCACGTTGGATGGAGTGCGGTAGAAGACCAATGCCTTGTGTATGGATGGTGTGGGAACTTTGGGCTGTGTGTTTACAACAACACGGGACCTTTTTGCATGTGCCCATCTGCAAATTTTGTTGCTGTGGATCCAAGAGATCCCATGCAAGGATGCAAAAGAGAGCAGGATATTGACATCGGGGAATGTAGCAACAACCAAAGCATGGTGGAGTTGGAACATACAGAATTTTTGTCTTATCCTCCAGACTCCGATGACTTCTATGGAGGGGTTTCAGACTGCCAGCAAAACTGTCTTAAGAGTGTGAGTTGCATTGCTGCCACAGTCTTAAATGATGGTTCAGGAATGTGCCGCTTTAAGACAACAAATTTTACTAGTGGGTACCAGTCCATAACAATTCCAAGCACATCTTATATTAAGGTATGCGGAGAGCAACGCTTTTTCCCTCCACCTCCATTGATGCCAACAACCACTTCTTCAAGGGCAGTCAAAGTATCTGTGGCTGGAATTGCAGTAGCTGTTATGGTTACTCTGCTTGCCCTTGTAATCATCGAGGCAGGATTTTGGTGGTTTTTCTGCAGAAACAATCCTAGATTTGGAGGATTATCAGCCCAATACACACTTTTAGAATATGCTTCTGGAGCTCCAGTTCAGTTTTCTTACAAAGATCTTCAGCAATCAACAAGGAATTTTAAAGAGAAGGTAGGTTCAGGTGGCTTTGGAACAGTATACAAGGGTACATTTCATAACAGGAGCTTGGTTGCAGTCAAAAAGCTGGAAGGAATTGAGCAAGGGGACAAGCAGTTTCGCATGGAGGTAGCAACAATAAGCAGCACTCATCACCTAAACCTGGTTAGGCTAATTGGGTTTTGCTCAGAAGGGCGGCATAGGTTATTGGTATATGAATTCATGAAAAATACTTCTTTGGATACTTTTCTTTTTGAATCTTCAATGCAAGCCAGGAAGTTAGATTGGGAGACGCGGCTCAATATAGCTCTTGGCACTGCAAGAGGAATTGCCTATTTGCATGAAGAATGTAGAGATTGCATAATTCATTGTGATATTAAACCGGAGAACATACTTTTAGATGATAATTTGAATGCCAAGGTCTCTGATTTTGGGCTTGCAAAGCTCATTAATACGAGGGATCATCGAAACCATACCTTGACTAGTGTTCGGGGGACTAGAGGGTACTTGGCTCCAGAGTGGCTTGCTAATTTGCCAATTACTTCCAAATCTGATGTTTTCAGTTATGGTATGGTTTTGCTGGAGATCATAAGTGGTAGAAGGAACTTCGATATCTCTGCTTCCTCGGGGAAGAGGAAATTCTCCACATGGGCATATGAGGAATTTGAAAGGGGAAATCTTTTGAACATTGTAGATAAGAAGCTTGGTGAGCACGTAAATATGGATGAGGTGGAGAGGGCAATTCAAGTTAGTTTTTGGTGCATCCAAGAGCAACCTTCTCAGCGGCCTTCTATGGGGAAGGTGGTGAAGATGCTAGAGGGGGTCTTGCCCGTTGACAAACCACCCACTCCAAGATCTTTTGAAGGACTTCAAAGCAGTGCTAGTATCAATGCCAGTGTTAGTGCTAGTGGTAGCATGATATCAGTGTTTGCAGCCTCTGCTCCTCCAGCATCTTCCTCCTCTTCTGCAGATGTCTTCCTGTCCCCAACTTCAGGACATATCATGGAAATGGCATTTTCCTCCGGAACCTTGCCATCTTCTGACAACAATTTACCTGTTGAACAAGTCAAACCCCTTCCCCCCACCCCCCAAAACTAGGTAGTTGGTGTGACAATCCAGAAGGGTATTGGGCTTCTTTCTCTATCCTGAAAATGTCCTCAATTCAATGTTTTCATCTTCTAATTTTTGTGTATAGTTGCAAATGTTATTGTATCAATGGACCTCTATGAAGACAGGACCTGAATTCTGGAGGTTTTTCTGCCTCATGGATTGCAGGACTGCATAAAAGGCAACTAATGTACGAAATTGGAA
The DNA here is from genome assembly GCA_027924585.1 of Larix kaempferi. NCBI lineage: Eukaryota > Viridiplantae > Streptophyta > Pinopsida > Pinales > Pinaceae > Larix > Larix kaempferi. The sequence goes on along the minus strand of BSBM01001803.1, from coordinate 1,485,787 downwards.
ACTGAAAGGAAGGGCATGTTCTATGTACTTTACTGTTAAAATTTATTATTTGTTTTTCTTGCAAATATGGTCTAGTCGATTATTTTTATCTACACAGTATTTAAAAGTAGGGTGGTATGGTAGCACAACTGCAGCAGCTAGTGTTAGTAACGTAGTACATAAGCTATAGGAGAACATATTGAAAGAGGCTAAAAATAACTAAAAATCTTAAAGTAATCTAGCTTGCAGAGCAGAGTCAGAGAGGACTATGCCACAACAGAAACCATAGCGGGACCATCTTCATCATCATTATTATCATCTTTCTGACCCCAACCACTGGTTGGAAGTAGGGTCTTCTTTCTGTTCTTTATCTTCTCTCGTGTGGAAATTGAACGAGGCAACAGTGGGATGCTTATCAGTGATGGAAGGATAAAGTTTAGTCTTTCTGTGGCTTCTGTTATCTTTATTTAACCTACTTTTGCTACTAGACCTCCTCTTTTCATCAGAAGATGCTTGATCTGGTGGTACTCTGTTAATAATGTACAGAGCATCTCCCTAGTGAATTATTAGGCTCTTGAAATGGTCAAGTTCCCTTTGAACAGCTTTTGCCTGGTTTTAAAATTTGCACATCAAAATTGGCAGTAATAAAATGGCTGACTATGTAAGATGAAACAAAACTGGTGATGAATTAGTGAAAAACAGATTATTATTTAAAAAAAATGATACTTATGCTTCAAGGAGTTGCCTATCTCTTTAAAATTGGCAGACCAAGGGCCGAAATCACCAAGTAGATCTTAGACTCAATTGAATTGGTATCCGATAGTAGAGACAGAGATTTCAAGAATCCAAGCCCATAAAAGCATTGCTTGGGCACCAGAAAACAAAACACATAATGAATATCTTCTTGCCACGTACCTGAGCATAGGTAGTCCCAACTTAGAGAAGCATGTGTGGTGGTTAGAGGTTATAGCAGAGGCCAAGCTAAAAAGGCGTTGTTTAGGCTCAAGTAGTAGAGCTTGCAACAGCCTTTCAGATCTCACTTGCTAAATAATTGCAGAGTTGACAGCCTTCAAAACTTTTCAAGTCTGTCATTGATATATTGGTTTAGAATTGCAGAAGCAGCTTTCAAGGTGTATCTTTCCGCTGGCTAGAATAGATGCTAGATTCAGTATCTAAACCATTCCTTTGAATGAAATGCTTAGCTTGTGAAGTTGGCTATCAGTTATCATTCTTCGACCTTGGCTAACGATGCATGCTTAATATTAGAGAGATTGAACTTTCTTTTATGCTCAATCCGGTCTAGTCATTGTCTCAATGTTAGGATGGCAGGGATTGACAATAATTCAAGTTCCTTTCCCAAGGTATATTTGAGCACTAAACGATTAACTTTTCCCAAGAGGCTTCATGTCTAGGACAAAATGGACTGCTAAAGAGAGTGATGGTTGACAAATAATCCTGTTTCAAGCCCTGCCATCTGAGGAGTGTGTGTATATATATATATATATATATATAGAGAGAGAGAGAGAGAGAGAGAGAGAGAGAGAGATGTTATAGTATGGAGTAAGTGATGAAGATATTGAGAATGTGTTTCATTATTAAGATTTTCTATGTATTTGATAATCCAGTGGATACATACTTGTAAGTATTTGATAATCCAGTGGATACATACTTGCAAGGCCTTGTTTAATGATAACAAACCTAAGGCAGTTAGAGATTTTTGGGAAGAGACATATACTCCACTGGTGACTTAACTGTATGGAAACCCTGTTACCTTTCTCAAATCCCCAAAGGAAAGCATTGTGAACTTGAGCCTATTATAACCTGCCTTGTGGGGCATTGAGCAGGAGGAACTAAAGAGGCTACCGCTTTGGTATTGTGATGCAGGCACCACCAAAGTACTAAATAAATCCGGCAACCTGAAGGCTTGCAAATACAGAGTGCACATCATAACACACACAGAGATAGTGCTATGATTCGACTTGATACTATCTGATACCAACTGGAAATAAGGGAGCTACGTAGTGCCTCTCAGAGACTCAGAATGTCTAGCAAAGTAAGGAAAAAATGACATGAATGCAGCATCCGTTGCACAATCACAATTCAAAGAGTTTTAATAACTTCCAATAATATCCTAGACTCTTGTGTCATGACAGAACTATACTTCAAGCACTCGACTCTTACTTTGAGCAGAAATAAACAGTAACTACTACAATCAAAAGCAGGTATCACTGCTAACTGTTTTCAGTCAACCAAACTTACATCAGCCTCAATGGTCAGGCTCAATAGCTCTGTCTTCATTCAACCCAATCGCTAAGCTCCTCTGACCTATCGCTAAGCTCCACCTGAGCTTTAACAAGGATCTGTTGCCAATCTTCACTTAAACCTTCTAAGCAATTGACCATTTTCTATCTGTTCCTAAGCCTCCGAGCTCCTGAGATACCAAAAGTTGTTTTCTAATGAATACAATTGCTCTTTGTATAGGCCCAGTGTCTCTCTCAAATCTGCTAATCAAAGTTGACCCTGTCAACTGGGTTCTCTTCTCCACCAATTACAGTCTTCCACATGGAGTATGATCAATGCTCTCCTGGATTTATGCCTTGGTGCCCTCCAAAGTGGTCCCTTTGGGTGCCTTGTGAATGCAACCAAAACTTGGCATGCAGGAGTTGCCATTACCCTAGGGATGCTCCTGCATCAGATGCCCCTGTTATATAAAATGTGAGTTCCTGCTCACATGGTATGGTAAAAATTTGGTGGTGTCTAATTGAGTTGACCACTCTCTTCTTCTTTCTCCATCTGTGATAAATTTAAATACAACTCTTTCCATTGGTCTAAATATTATCTTTCCCTTTCTTTTTGGATTCTCACAAGCTCTTCTTACTTCTTGGCTGGAATCAGGACCCTCCAGTCGGTAGACTGTCTGGAATCTGCTATCACGGATGTACTTTCATCAGTTCATGGTATTCATGTTTCTTCTCGCGTTTAGTCAAAGGAATATATCTATTTCCCATTCTTTTGTCATCTTTCTACATGAACTGGTACATGCACCCTGTAGTGTTGCCTTGTTCCCCTTCCAAGGCTGCTCACAACCCTTGTCCACTGCTGCAATGCTCTGCTTCTCTGTTGTTTTGCCTGCACAATAATCAACCACTACAATTCCCTTTGAAGTATGCCCCTAAACTATTGTGTTGCCATTCATCTTGTTGTCCTTGGGTAATCCAGCAACTCAATTTTGCCTTCCCCAAGTGCTCCTTGGATGGACATAGCACCACTCTTCTATTGCTGGATTCGTCAACCTATTCCTTCATTGGAGTCAACCTGAATCTCTTACTGTCCTTTTCAAGTTGAATTGTATTCTCCTTACCATCATGAATGGGATGTCAGTCACACTCGCCAAGATCTCATCTGACCCCGGTACTCTCCAATCTGAAAGTTTATCAAACACTCTTCAATCACAGTCACTTGAAGTCCCTTTTACAAACATGCTACTCAGTATGGTTTAGGGTGTGGTGTACACTTGAAATTCAAATTTTGAATAACCTCCTTATAAACTAATTTTATAGCACTGCCTTCATTAACAATGAGATTGCAGTATGCACTTCCAATTTTATATTTGGTCTTGCAATGGATTTCCTCTGCCTGGGTTCTTTCTCTTTAGGCTACTTGTTGGGCTGCATAAGTGCTCTGAACATGAAATTCTCTACATGTGCTGCCTGAACTTTTTCCTCATTTCCTTTTGCTGAGCCTTCTTCTCCTTGTCACATGTGCCTTAGATGCCTTCAAAGTTCAAATTCAAGGAATTTGTCCATCTCACTGATCCAATCAATTAGCTCTTCAGAGTTCAGGCTCCTTGATTGGGTACTCATATCCATTTTTGGTCTATTTTTAGTTCTACTAATGGCCTTTATCAGCTTGTCCTCAAGGTTTTGAGGTGTTTGTGTGAAAACATCTTCATCCTCATCAACATTATTGTCATCTCCCTCATTGTTGTTCTGACTTCCACTCCTTTCACTGCAATGATCTGTTGTTCTTTCCATTCACTGGGAAACTTCCAAGTTAGCAATCCTTCTTGACACTCTCAATATTTCAAGGATTTCCTTGTCCCTGTTTAGATACCTAGTTTCTTTGGTTCGACCTCTCCACACCATACCGTAACCCTGTACAATCCTTTATGTGTCCTCAACCAGGGCTCCTAACTGGCCCAATTACACACACAAATCCAAATCTTATCCTCTTCACAAAAATCAGCATCAGAAGGCCCACCCGTTCTAATACCAATTGATGCAGGGGCCATTGAGATATTAAATAAATCCGACAATTTGATGCCCTGCAAATACAAAGTGCACAACACACACAGAGATAGTGAGTGCTCTGATATCACTCGATGCAATCAGATACCCCCTGGGAACAAATTAGTGATGGGGCAATTTTTAAAAGTTGGAACCAGAACTGGTCGGTGAACCAATCTCTGAATTTGTTTACTAAAAAAATAAATAGCATATGAAAATTTTAATAAAAATATATATATTCATGTACATCAATGTAAAGTTAAACCAAACCATTAGACACCAAATATGTAAAGTTTGCTGAAGTACATTACTATATAGCATTTAAGGGTGAATATAATAAAATGACACCGAGTGCCATACATATCTGAAGCAAAATGCATAGACATTGAGGCTCTAAATGACCTCTAGAGCCTAAAAAACATCATGCTACAGGTTTATTTTGTTGGATATCTGTTATAATCTTTGCAAGCAGACTGTGCATCCTGGCATGATGCTGAGAATTTTTTCTTGAGTCTGTTATGGATGGTTTTCCCTATTTTTTTGTGCGGGTGGTGATTGGAAATGGATCCAAATTTCCAAAATAAACCCTCCTCCACACTTTGTAAAAAAGATGGATCTTGGCAAAGTTTGAACTTTGAAGTCAATGGTCTGTTGGCAATCAACTGGAAGACCAAAGGCCAAAGGTCTCATTTTGGCCACAAGAAGATGAAACGAACCACTTGATGGTTGGCTTTCCAAGGCAGCATTATAATAGAGGACACTTGCTTGATGGAAAAAAGAAACCCAAGAGATGGAAGAAAATAAAGTTCAGGAAGAAGGGGCATTAGCATAAATGATTGGAAAGGACTCGGAATGAAAAATTATGATTACAGATCAGATGATGAAGAGGATTTTCAGCTTGTTCACGATGAACAAAGATTGTCTCTAAGCCAAAACAATCTACAAAAACACTGTGAATGAGTAAGAATACACAAAATCTTTGATTGAGAGTGTATAGCTCCAACTTATGATATTCCCTGAGAATAAACTTAAAGTTATAAACAGAAGTCATTAATTGTTGGTTCTCCCATTTGGGTTTCCAGGGTAGATTTTGTTGTTATGGTGTGTGATTGAATTCTCTGCATGCTTGATTTAGTTATGGTGGTAATTACTTCTCGCTGGCTTGACTGTTGTGATGTGCCCAAGATGCATACACCCATTGTTGTAGTTGATCGATGGGTTTAATTTATTGTTTGTGCATTCTAGTAACTCCCTACAACAATTTATTGTTATCCCTGAACATTTAATTCTGGCATTCCTTTGATTGGTGCAAACCAAGTACAACTCAATTCCACCCTTAATCCCATTGCTGGAATCCTTGTTTGGTAGCATCAACACTGTTATGAATTTATGGGATCACTAATTGGGTTTCTTTGGTCAATTATTAGCTTGGATTGGTCGCTGGTCCAAACAAATTCCCGTTTTCTATGAATTGTTGCTAATTGACAGCAATTAATTGTGGTATGTTTGAGCCACGGGTAACCACAACTCCCTGTGTTACTGTCTCTCTGTTCAACGTTGCTCTGTGTCCTACAACGATCACATTGAATTGACAGTTTGTATGGTATACAAGGAATCATAGCATTCCCCAACCCATATGATTTGTTAATCAAGTACCACCACCTTGTAAGCAAATACATACACATATTGGGAAGGAATGACTTAAAGAAAGTGATATGATTCATGTAATTGCTCAAATGAATATTGAAGAGCTGGTGTATTGGTTAAATTTAGTGCTACTTTTGCATGATAGATTTGATTATTCAGCAGGCATTCTAAATGGAGTGGACTCGCTCCTTTTGGGCATTTGTCTGGGCACTGCAAACAGATAAACCAAGCATCAGAACTAGAGATGAACAGAGAAAATAGTTCATGTTAATGAATTCATATTGAGGAAGATCAATCTCAACGTGATAGGGAATCAAATAGACATACAAGCTAATTCTGCATTGTAGATCCATGTTGGTGAGACGGATAGGCCACAGTCCTACCATTTACAAATCATATTGGTATCAGAGCAGTTCAAGATGTTGCCAACAATTTGATAGAAAGCAAAACCCAAGACGGGCAAACAACTGAAAAGAGAAGGGTTGGAAGACATAAGGGTTGTTAATGCACAGCTCTAAGAGGAGAATGGACACCTGAAGGAGAAAATATAGAGGTTTGACAAGAGGATAGCAGATTTGGAAGAGGAACTTGAGATTACCAGAAAATTGTTGCCTATTTTAAAGGAACTATTGTTCGAATGCCAAGACCCTCTTACCACTGTCATGGAAGATTGAAACAAGAGCAAAGTTCAGCTCTTGCAACTAGAAGAAAAAGTAATAATACACTTGGATGATCAACAATAATAGAGGCTCAGTCAGATGATGCCTCAGTTGTATTAAGAATTGGTAGCAAAGGAGGAGGAATTGGCCAAGTTATATGTTTCTATCCAAGAGACCTAGGAAGCGCAAACACCTTCCATTGCTACTACAAAAGTCAACACCATGACCAAGACAAGCTTGGTAAGCACACCCTCGAAGGACCTTTCTCAAGCTATTTTGAAAGAGCCCTTTGGTGTCTTTGAAAAACATACCAAAGGCATAGGTTCCAAATTAATAAGATGATATGGGCTATGATGGCAAAGGGCTAGGTAAGAAAAATCAAGGGATCGTAAATCCCATTGTAGTTGAACATAGGTTCAACCATGAAGGCCTAGGTTTTGGTGGCAAAGAGAGTGATTGAATGCAACTCTTCTCTTAAAAGTTTGGCTTAAGCTAAGACCACTAAGATTACCTTTGTCAAGGCAAGAGGAACCAAAGAAAATGCCATTTTGGTTGAAGAAATGCAACAGAAAAAGGAGTGGATAGTAGACCATTACTCCAAGATGCTTGTGGCAGCTTGAACGAGGGCAGCCAAGGGATGTTTCTGCTATCCAAAATTGCACCGACACTTGGGGGACAAAGCAAACAAGCAAACAAGCCAACAAGCATAAATGCAAACCAAAGAGATATGACAAAGCATATCTTGTTTGCTTCTGTTGTAAGAGAGAAAGGCCACAAGGTTGATAATTGTTGACACTCTGATGCATGTTCCTTTTGTGGTTTGAGAGGTCATCAAGTGATTACTTGGTGGAAGAAGCAAGCCTTCAACAAAAGGCTAGATTGTCTTCAAAAGGAGGAGGATTTGAAGACCAACTCTTCGAGCCAGTTGAACAAAAAGAAGAACATGAACAAAAAGAGAATACCAACCAGTCCATGCAGTAGTAGAATTTTTTTCCAACGTTGTAAGTTAATTGGACATTGGGAAGCCAAGTGTTGGAGGCTTCATCCATAATTTCATCTTGTAAACTGCACATTCAAGAAAAATGTTTAGAAAATAAGGGAAAATAAGATATTTCTGCACTTGCAGTCCAAGGAGAGCTTGCAATCTAAGGAGCAATAAATATTCAAGGAAATCTACTATGGAAGAGATTTCTTGAATCCTAGATAGAGTTTCTACAAGGTTGCCAAGGATAAAGAGTGTGTTGGAGAAGAGAACATGTGTAATGTCTCTTAGGAATTTGATTAAAATGTCAATTTTTCACTTTTTTCCCTAGTTAGACCTTTGACTAGTTTTGAGCTCTAGGTCCCCAAATTGCTCCAATTGCTCCCAAATATTATGAGAAGGTATATGGATGATGTTAGAACATAAATATGTGTTTCAGGGATGCTTTTGGACCTTTAAAATACTTCTGCAAATCCTTTTTCAATTCTGGCCAATGTAGGGAACTTTACTAGTAATTTCCCTTTGACTAATATTCTACGTTGCACGGGTACCGCTCCCTACCCTTAGAAATGGTGTATCCTGCGTTCCCGCGTACCTAGGAGCTTTGGAGCTGGTACGAAACGCTCCAAAAGAGCTGGGTACTTCATCGGGTACTCGGGAGCTTTTCGGGTACTTCGCAGAAGGTAAATGGAAGCTCCCGATACGAGTTCCTTAAGGTACTTGTGACTGGGAGCTTGTAGAAGCTCCCGATCCATCGAGGAGCTTTGAGAGGCTCCCGATGGATCGGGAGCTTCCTCAAGCTCCCAACCACAAGTACCCAAGCCATAAGCTTTGAGAGGCGTTTTTTAAATTTTAATTTTTTATTTGTTTGAAACTTTGATGCCCCTTTGTGCTTAGATTTCTGTGCGGGTGAGTGCAGAATTGCAGATTATAAATATCAATAGAATATTTGCGCTGATTGCTTGAACAATAATAAATTTAATTTCATTTATATTCTATTTTATTTTTAGTATTTAGTTTATGCTCTGTAATTTTAAATTTTTTAATATTTTTATAATTTTATTAAATATTACATATCGATTGGACCCTCACTGAAATATTGAAATTTTTTAAAAAACTAAGTTTTTTGTTTATTTTAATTTAATATTATGAAATTACTTTGAGGCTTTGAGCACCATGTATGCCTCGTGTTTCAATGTTTTATGTTACAAATTTCATCACTGTGTGGAGTCTTTACATCTGCAATGTTAACTTATTAACAATTTAAAAAGAAAATGTTCTAAAACTGATATTAATTAATAATTTGATATTTCATCTGTTTCAGATCTTGATTTTCAACAGCTTCTTGTTGGTTTTTAAAATCTTATTTGATGATATTTTATTAGTTTCATTGTCTTGGACCAAATTATGAATTCAATGATTCATACAATCCACAAAATGTAAAAACAGAGCATGCTTGAGCTTGATGTATGCAATGATGATGATGATGCATGGTTGGTTGGCATACCTTTAAATGCCATTGATGTATGCAATGATGATGATGATGCAGGACCAGTACCTAATGAGCTCAGGCTTATATGGACATCCTCGAAGCTGAAGATCTTACTTTATGATCATCTTAGCTTCATACTTTTATTGATATATTTTGGCCCCTGGGCATTTTGCCAATATCAATATCAATATGATTTGTGTAGTTTTTTGTTTTTAAGATTGTCACTTGAATCATTTAACTTTTTAAGAAATAAATTTGTCATACATAATTATAATTTTAATTGACAATGTCCATTATGTGATCTTTGACTATTATAGTTAACTTTTATGACTATTATAGTTAACTTTTAAAAGAGGCAAAATACCAAAAAGTTAAAAACTAAACTTATAATTTAATAAATTTATGTTTTTTTAATATATATTAAAATTTAATATATTATATTATTGCCGCTCCCAACCTGACGTTTCCTGTAAATTTGTGCGAAGCTTCTAGCCGTACTCGATACTCGTGTCCCCGTACCCCACGTACCCGCGTACCGGAAACTTGTGCAACATAGCTAGTATTGGTCTCTAGATCTCAAATTGACTCCAAATGCCTTCAAATCTTCAAGGAAGGTGTATGAATGATATTAGGACTTAAATATGATGTTCAGGGATGAGATATGGCCACCAAAAGACCTCTGCAAACTCTCTTAAGATTCTGGACCAAGTATGCAATTTTACTGGTAATTTGGGGTTCAAATACCCCCTGGGGCAAGTACTAAAAATGGCTTCCCAAATGCCTCCAAACCCACTTAAATTTCTGAACATAGGTAGGGGATGTCTCAAGGATGTTATTAATGTCCCAAATGCACCATTCATTAGTTATTAAGTCTGTTCCAAACCTCTCCCAAACAACAACAAAAATCACTAGTTCAACCCTTGGGGAAATGGCACCAAATCTTCTCCAAATGTAAATAAACAGAGTAAAATGATTTCAAATGCTTGAGCACTGAACATGAAACTTGTATAATACATCAATAACATTCCATTCATCAATAAACCATAAGTAGTTTACTTATCCATTCGAATCCATCAACATTACATTGGTTCACAACAAGGTAGTGGGGAAATGACACTGTTCTTTCATTAAAAATGAGATTTAAACATTTCTACTTGGAATTTCGACCTGAAACTTTCTGGAGATGAAGAACAGAGTATTTAATTCATATTACAAAAGAAATGGCGCATTAGAAGCTCCCCCAAAAAGTACAATAGCTCACCAAAAACGCTCTCCCTCAAGGATCAAGAATATGCCACCAAAACTGGAAATGGTTGAAGGAGTGAGCTGCAATAGAAGAAACCAGGAGCTGCCCTATAGCTTACACCTGCAAATAAAGACTCCATTAAAGCTCCAAATGAAAGGTCTGAATGGCCTTTCCAATTACCAACTTGGATGGGAATCTGTCACCCTCGAAATTCGCTAAGGCAATAAACTAGTCATCCACTAGCTCTCCCTCTTCACAAATGCAATTGCAATTTCTACAAATGATCAAAAGCTGCTTTTTTTCTTTGTTCATGACTTTTATAAACTTCTAATGTCCTCCATGCGTCGAATTCCTTCCAAGAGACTCATGCCAACTCAAGTTGGGAAGAAATTCCAAAGAATGCCACTTGTACAACAATTCCTAGTTTCCCACTTCCACCAAATCACATGTGGAAGCATCTTAGCTGCCCTAACTCCCTTGAGCGCCCTCTTGGAGGCTGTTTTTAACCCTGACATGTCATATATGTCATATGTCAACCTTTAGGTCTGATTTGTGTCATAGGTGTCATAGCATCTTCATCATTGTTGTCATAGAGCTAGGGAATCTAGCCCAAGTGTCCCACTAGCTCCAAATTGCCTCTTTCTCTTCCATGGGAGTTACTCTTCCTCTATATTTAGATCTTGGATGAGTCATGCCATGAATAATATCTTTTGAACTCCCCCAAGTATGTTACCATTCACCTTGAATTCGAATTGGTGAGAGAATGATGCCAAGTGTAGTGGGGAAATCTAGCCATATGTGGGTCCCACTTCCTCCATGTGTCTTCATGATCAAATGCCACTTTGATTTTCACTTGTATATATTTATTTATCTCCTTTATTAAATATTTATTCCATTCTAATGTTCAAACATCATTTATTATCACCCTTATTCCAAATCCCAAAGCTTCCACCCTAAACCTAGGAAACTAGTAATTTTCCTCCTTGGCAATTATTTGACCTTTAGCATCAATTTGACAAACTCTAATGAATATGGCCAATTTGCTTAGGCCATTGTGACCCAATGCCAAATTTGGGACATGACAACATGTTGCACCTTCGAGTTGATTCTTTTGGAGATCAAAAACCTATGAATGGCGAGGTGTGATCCAAATTGGATATGAAATAAACCCTCCTTCAAACTTTGTAAAAAAGATAAATGTTGTCACTACATGTTGTTTGACCTCGTCAAACGAGATATTATCTACAGAAGAGATGTTGTCTTTGATGAGAAGACTTCAAGGATCACTCTATTGAATTCCTCTAATGACTTGTTAAGCATTGATCCTTTGGAAATTCTAGGGAATTTTGGATTGATTGACTACTTCACAAGTTTGTTGACTAGTCAATTGACTTCTTTGCTTGAATCAACCTATAATTGACCTTCCATGGTAGAATCAACTACAAGCTTTGGAAACCCTATTTAAATTCATTCAACAATTGGGGTTTGTCTTCCCAAATGGACGACCAAGACAATTGTGTTGATGATTATAGCTCAGTTAGGAGCTTCTGCATAGGCTAGGTGTCAAGCATGCAGAAGTTGTCTCTAGGTACTTGTTTAATTATTGAATAAGTGACTTTTATATCTCCTTCCTAAGTTTAACTTCTGAAAAGCACATTATTTACTTAATGTTGGTTTATGACTAAAAAGTAAACTTAAGATTAAGTTACAACCGTTGATTTTAAGTGAGGCTCAAGATCTAATCTTGGCTATCCATCACTTTGGACATTGGGGGTTAGGGTTTTGGTCATTGAGATGCTATAAAAAAAAGCCTAAGGAGGAGAAAGACACACAAGATCACAAATCATTTTAGAAAGATATTTTCTGAAGAGAAGACTGAGAGACTCAGTGGCTAAAGAGAGGAGAGAAGAGATTTGCAGGGAGAGAAGATCTGGGCAAGAGATAGAGAGATCGATCACCAAATTGACAGGGTCGATCCATATAGCCAGTCGAGAGGGCCGAACTGTACAATTGACACAGGCTATTCGCAAGGTGACGTAGAGGGTCGTGCGCCACCGTATAGCATGACGCAAGCCACAAACATGATGGCGCAAGACCATAGGGGCTATATCGGCCGCACGTGTGGCTGATGCAGGGGGTGACACAGGCAGGGTCGATTTGCCTAAGAGGCCAATTTCTCCAGTGTGTCGATTTTCTCTAGGACTAAGTTACAGGTTCCGTTATTGTAAAAAAATTATTTTCTCTGTGAGCCAAGATTAATAAATAAGAACATTGAATGGTTTTTCCCCATTGGGGTTTTCCAGGGTAAATAACTGTGTCAAATGTGTGAATGATTTCCTGTTTATTTCCACTACATTACTGGTTAAAATATCAAGTATTTATGTTTATAATTTTTTAGTATAAAAATTATTGAGAGTAGAAATCAAAATTTGCTATTGAGTAAAAAATTTAACAAATTGAAATTGCAAGGGTTGATATAGGAGACATCAATGATTTGAGAAAAACTAGAAGTCAGAAACAACCTAGTAGTGTTGCTCTAATGGTGCATGTGCTAGAGATGTGATCTAGATACATATGCGTATGTGCATAGTTGACTTAAATGGGAGAATGTTATGGCTGATGAATATCATTCTTTAATGAAGAATGACACATGGGATTTAGTTCCTTGGCTGCAAGGAAAGAATGTGGTGACATGTCGATGGGTCTACAAGACCAAATTCACATCTGAAGGCATTGTTGAAAGACATAAGTCACATTTGGTAGCTAAAGGTTTTTCTCGGCAAGAAGGAATCAACTATACTGTGACTTTTGTCTGGGAGCAATGATGAACTATGTTTGACTAATTCAGTCAATTGTTCCCTTTGGATGGGAGATACATTAGATGGATATCAAAAGTGTTTTTCTATGTGGTGATCTCACTAAAGAGATTTGTATGGAGCAACCCCCTGGTTTTGAGAAGGATGGTAGTCTTGTGTGCCAACTGAAAAAATCCTTGTATAGTTTGAAACGGACCCCAATGGCATTGTAATAGAAGATTGACCGCCTTTTCCTCAATCTCGGTTTCAAACACTGTGAACCATATCACAATATCTATGTATTGCATGTAAATGATGAAACATTAATTGTTGCATTGTATGTGGATGACCTAGTCATTACTAGAGTCAATGTTAATTTAATTTGGGGTTTGAAGAGATAGTTAACAGGTACATTTGAGATGAGTGACCTTGGTATGTTGTTTTTCTTTTTGGGCATCCAAGTCTTACAAATGGATGATGGATTCTTTATTACTCAACCTAAATATGTGTTAAATCTTTTACGAAAGTTCAAAATGGAACATTGTAAACCTTGTGCTACATCTTATCATTTGGGAGTGAAGTTAACCAAGTAGTGTGATTCTCTGAAAGTCGATGCTACACTCTATCAACAACTTGTTGGTAGCCTTATTTATATTAACTCACAATTGACCTAATATTTCCTTTGTTGTTAGTGTGGTTTCTCAATTTATACAAGGTCTGTGAGAAAGTCACCTTCACGCCATAAAGTTTTGCAATATCAAGGGCACTTACCAGCTTGGAATAAAGTATTGCAATAACAAAGTGAACCAATTAGTTGATTACATCGACTCAAATTGGGCTAGAGATGATGACGATGGGATGTCTACATTTGGCTATGTGTTTTAACTTGGGTCTGAATCCATTGTCTGGTCTTGTAAAAAACAAAAGGTGATTTTTTATCGACCACAAAAGTAAAATATTGTGGTGTAATGCATGTTGGCACAAATGCTTTGTGGATTCAACATCTTATGGGCAAACTTGGTTTCCCAGTTGAGTCATTGATTGTGGTATGTCATGACAATCAAAGTCCAATATAGGTTGCAAAAAATCTTGTTGCACACAACAAAATGAAGCACGTGGAGATTCATGCTCATTGTTTGAGTCAGTTAGTACAAGAAAATGGTGTGAATCTTGCTTATTGCAAAATAAATGATTAGGTTGTTGGTATCTTTATGAAGCTTCATTGGGAAGCTAAGTTTGTGAAACTTTGAGGGATATGCTTGGGCTTCAAGAAGCTACAATTATGGGGGGGTGTACAGAAGTAATTTCACCTCCTAAATCTGCAGAGCATTGTGCAAATGGGGGGGGGGGGGGGTATTGTAACAACAAACCATGTAGTTTGTTGCTTGTATTGCTGGCAACAATCTCATTCCTATGTTGCTTTATCATCATTGCTTCCATTTGTGATCCTATTTCCTCACATCATTGGTTCCAATATTGTTTCTCCTCTTCATGGCCTTGTTGCTAATTCTTCCTCCATCTCTCTAGTTTTTGGACTAGTAGGCCATGACATTCCTGGAGCTCTTCTGAATGTTGATCACATCTCGTGAAGCCCCGTCTCAACTCAGAGACCTCATAGATGGCATAGCAATTGGAGTGATGGTGTTCCATTTTCTTAAGTTAAACCTAGTTCCTGTCCTCTATTGTAGGGCAATATTTTCCTTGGGCGAATATGAGCAAAACTCCATTGCAAATAGAAGTTTCATGTTACACTGCATAGCACAAAGAAATAAGAATCAAGGTTCTCCTTTTGAGAGGATAATTGTTCGCTTCCTCAAGCATACTCCTATACCTCTCTGTAGCAAGGGGATCTGGGGAAGATCTCCCACATGGCTTGGACCAATTCATTTTCGAGAGTATATCTGAAGTGACATGACAGGCGGTAACATGACAAAGTACTGGGAAATGGCTTGGTCTTGTGCAAATTGGATGTTGATGCTTTGTGCCATATGTGCGTGATATCACACTTCAATTTCGCCATGTGTTGTGTTGGGTCACTATCATATCCTTGTGCGTGGGAGAAATTAATCTCATGGGAGGACGTTGATTGATATAGTCCACCCCAATTTTTCTTTAGCATTTCTATGCCGAGACCTATGGCTTGTTTGGCTTGACGGTCAGCATCTTAAAACTTGAAAAATTAAAATAAGAAATTTTGTCGAAAGTTGTGATCACTGATACCCTCTGAACTAACCTGGACAAATGAGTGTCTTTAGGGATTGAATAGTGGCTTATATGCATGATAACTATTGTTGAGTCCCCCAAAACAGTGATGTTTTTAATTCCCACATCCATCTCGAGCAATCAACCTTGGTAGAGAGCTAGTACTTCTGCTTGATTATTAGTTCTCTTCAATGCCCCATGCATAGGCAAGTACCTAAATTCCTTCGAGATCATTCTTAAAATTTTGACTGTAGTCGTAACAGTTTGTATCTAGTCTTAAGGATGACAAGAGAGTGGGCTTTGATCCACTTATGTGTTTGTGCCGCGTGGAGAGTGCAATGCAAGCCTCATACATTCAACCACTACCTCCAGGTGCCCTCATGGCAATCTCAAGGGCTGGATGCCCTCATGGGAATTGAACCTTGGTAACTGGTGAAAAACTCCTCGTTCTTAACTGGTGGATCCAACCCCTTTAGACAGCCTCTTTGAAATCCATTGATCAAAATTGACCCTATCAATTGGATCCACTTCACCAATTATTCACTATGACATAGAGTATGATCGACATTACTCTAAATATATGCCTTATTGCCCTTTGAAGTGGTCCTTTCGAATACCCTGTTATGCAACCAAAACTTGGTCTGCAAGAGTTGCCATTAGCCTAGAAATGGAAACCCAAGCACTGGTTTTGCTTTAAACTTTGTCTAGAATTTACTAGTAGATGTGTAGATATGAATAAGACATATAACAAATCCATGAGTATTCCAATCACATAACAAAGATCCAAGTAAATGCAACAATATCCAAAAATAGTGAGCCAAGGAGGTTGGCTTTGTTGAGTTGTAGAACATTTTATTTTTGTTGATCCCGATGAGGCCCATGTCCGATTTGACATCATGTTCTTCCTTTGCACCAGTAAGAAAAGAGTATGTTAGAATGCAGATTCTCACAACAGTGAAAATTTTCAGAAATAGAACTATGAGAAGTTTTTGAAATAGTATAACAACTGTCAATAGATGAGATGTTTGCTATGCTCAATAGTTTAAAGAATGCCAGTATTGCATCCATAGATGAGTTGTTATCCATGTTCAACAGGTTCAAGAATGTTACAAGACTGGGCTTGGCATAGAAAATGAGGCAATCTAATTCTCCGACTGGTCCAATCCATTGCCAATAAATATGACTCAATGATAATGAATTTGACGCAGATGTACTCATGGTGAAACTTTGACCTGCTAATACCTACCACATTTTGAATGAGTCAATGACTTTGATTCACGAACCTAATAAAAAACTCAATGGGTCCCTTTACATAACCTGGACAAGGAAAAAAATGCCATTCAGGGCAGGATTTTCCAGTAATTTCTGTCGAGTTTGTGTTGAGCTTTTCTCAATTTCGAGAACTCTCACATATTTACCCTGTGATGTATTTTGGGAACGTAAGTCAAAACATTTGGTCTCATCTGTACTTAATTTTGAATCAAACTCTATATATTAATACAACTTCAATCTTTTCTCAACTTATCTTTAAACTATACACCAACAAACTTCTTCATTATTTTAACATAGTTTTTTTGCTACCTATATGTAGAATGTTGAGGTCAAAGGTTGAACTTGCCTAATGTCTTTGAAGCGAAGCCACATGCATCCACTCTTGTTCCATGTCGGGAAAAGGAAACGTCTACTGTAAACAGAAGATTTTTGGAACTTCAAAACATAAAATTAAAAAATTAAAATTATGTGTTTTTGTCGGGAAAAATATTTAATTAAAAACCGAGTAAAAAAGTGGACCAATTTTCCTTTTGGTGAGTTTTGTAATTTTGTCGAGGGAAGTTTTGTCTTAATCCATTTATATTTATATTTTTGAAATTTTGATTATCTAGATCTTTTTCAAATGGGCTAAAATCTTTAAAAGCAAAATTCTACATTGAAAATTTCTCCAATTAAATAGAATTATAACTTTCCAATCAAATTTAGAGAAAAATTTAAAAAAATTAAGTTTGTTTACTTTTTAACTTACTCTCTAAATTAATACAAACTATTATGGTTAAATAAATTCATATATATATATAACTATAACATAACTCTTTGTGAAGAAAAGATGTTACCCTCTACATTTGAGTTCAAATCCCACTTTGTAACATGCTAATGAATTATATATGATTTTATTTGTTTAAAGTAGAAAAATGTTTACAATATTCAAGGCTACTAGCCTAGTCTTTTTGGATATAGTCTCATGATCGCAACGTGGATCAACATCATTGTGTATGGAGAAAACTTGACCACTTGAAACAACTCCCTTGTGGTTTTTAATGAGGTAGAATTTCTCTAGGGTCTTGCATTGTTAACATTTTTTTTACATAGGAAGATGAGTTATTATCCAATTAGAAGCCGTTTTAAGTCATACTTCTAGACCATAAAGCAATTTCAATCAATCAATAGTATCCACTAGATACCCAGTGTACCATATGATTAGTGTTGAGGCTATTGGAGAGGGGTCATGTGGTATCAAGGGGCACCTAGTCTTTAGCTCCAAACATGAACCTTGGATACTGGTATCTAGTTGCAGTTTAACCCTAACACCTAGTTCTTATTGATAAAAAAAGTCACAACAAAATTTATAATGCTATTTTTTAAAGTAACTTTTCAAATAACACTTTATAATGGAATTGTTTTTCAACAATTCATAATATGAAATTAATTTGAGTTTAATACTTAAAAACATAATTAACTTGCATACATATAGTGTACACACATAGTTTCCAAAGTGATAATACTATTTAATTACACAATCGTAACTTATATATTAAGAGAAAAACTAAGACCAAAGTTGGTATGAGTGGACATTAATAACTTTCATCATCAATGTGTATTATAATGATTTGAATGTATTGTGTATGTCCACATTAGATCTCAATTTCAAAATATTTATAACAATATCGACCTTCTTGAACTATGCTCCAATCTTGAACTCATCAAAACAATGTAGATTTATGAAAGTTTATCTCCAATCTTTATGGGCGTAGAATGAAAAGAAAACCATTTGATTTCGTACCATTTTTTATTAAGGTCCATTAGACAAAAGTTTATCTAAGTGGATGGTAATCATCATCATCATCATCATCACTATATATGCATATGTATGTCTATATGTTCTAACTCGTAGTCTATGTAAGTCCACTACCACACCAATGTTCTCATTTTAAGTTATTTATTGGAGCACTTGGAGCATCAACAATAGGCTATCCAAATTCAAGTCGAGCATGGAACCTTTGAGGTCGAAAAATACAAAAAAAACTAGTCCCTTCTTTATGCATGAAGGAATCTCTTAACTATATCCCTTATCTTAATGAGTGGGGGGGCTATGTTCCTATTAGCAAGGAAAATTCTAGGGGTAGTAGCCCTCAAGCAAATCAAATTTCCCTCAAAATATTCAGCTCTGAACATTCCTTTGAAAGCATCCCAAAGGAGCCTTGAGTAGCATCTCAACGGTGTTTGGGATCCAATGTTAGGATTTTAACCAAGGGTATTCTCCTGCAGAAAAATTGCAAGAGACTTCCTCTCCCACAAAGATTCCTTCAGTTGGAATTTAGTTCTTCTTTTCGTAATGTAGACTAGAAAAAATCCTCTAAACTCTCCCTTAGTTCCTCATATCAATTAAGTTTAAAAAAAAGAAATGGTGGATGATTCATGGGTTTTCAAAAATTGATTAGCTTTAGACCAAGACATCCCAAATTTAGTTGGGAGAAAATCACACATGGCATTGACCCAAGAAATAAATCAATGAGGGTAAACTGGAGGATCCTTAGAACAGGAAAAACCCATACACTAATGTCTAAATAATAGGTTTATCCCTCAACTCTAGAGGGGTCAAGGGTGCCCTTACATACCAAGCCCCAAAGAGCTATTTTGTTGTATATAATCCAAATGTAAGTATGCTTCAGAAAATGGTCTGTTGGGTTAAAAGCAATGGAGTTTTTATCATACATTTTGAAGGATTGGGCATTTTGTTTGATAGACATAAAGGGTTTGTTGAGAGGATTGGTCATTGGATGGAATGGAATATCTAATCCAATTTCCACTATTTTTCTACATGCAAGTATATTGGTAGAAGCTAGATCAAAAGAGTTGGGAAGGTGCTCAAGTTAATAAATTTGTATGGACCTTACGGAATAGGAAACCTTATCATGGAAGGTTATGAAATTAGAGTCTTAAAAGAAAACAACTGTAAATGTAGGAGGGGACCTAGTTCTAACCCTCAATCAGCCAGTATATGCGGAGAGCAGGGATTCAAACCCAAAATGTAATTGTAGGAGGGGACCTAATTCTAACCCTCAATCAATAGGATATATGCAGAGAGCAAGGATTCAAACCCTCAATCAACTGGATATATGCAGAGAGGTGGTTGGATGTGATCCCATAGAAGATATTTTTACCCATTTCTTTGAGGTCCAAAGCCTTATTAATGTTGAACCAACTAAAAAATGTTCCAACTTGGAGGAATGATAGAAGAGGAAGAGAGGGGATTTTAAAGAGGTTAAATAGATTTTTTTTATTCAAATTAATATGATTTTTTAAAAACAACTTTAAAATGGAATTGTTTTTTAACACTTCATAATATAAAATAATTTGAGTTTAATATTTAAAATAACATAACAAACTTGCATATATGTAATGTATACATATAGTTTCCAAAATGATGATGATAATGATGATTAACATCCACTGAGACCAACTTTGGTCTATCGGACTCTAAAAAGGAAAGGAATTACTTGGTTTTCTTTAGAATTTTACTTATGTGCTCGAAAGTTTTTAAGAGAAACATTTCTAGATCGCCATAATTGTGATAGGTTAAAAGGTTAGGTATGTCAATATTGTAGCAAATTGAATTGCAATCTAATCTAGGTGTCGTAGGACATTCTAAGAGAAAGCATTTTCATCTTCAACCCTCTTATTGTCACAAAGATGACAAATTCTTTCGTCCCACGACGTTTTATGGATTATCCAATGTCTTGTTTCACTATGGAGCTCGTGACAATTTGTTCTTATTTTAACAATGTTTATTTTCTTCTATACACTAATTAAAACATAAAGATACTTTTTATCTTCTAGATTAGGGTTGATCACCTCCTTATAATATCTCATTGTTATCTTATCCTCTAATTTTTTATCATGCCATAACTTCTCCTTAAATTTAGATGTAATCATATTTTTAATATTATCATTATTTTGTAGAGACCTCTTACTTGGCATCTTTATGCCAACACAAGACTTGACATCTTTATGCCAACATTGCTTAAGCCATAAGTGTTTTTGACTAGAGTTTGAAGCAATCTTAGGAAGTCTCTTGTCTCCTGTGTTTATCTTGTACATTAGGTACCTAGTCATAGCAATGCTATCAATGGGGAAGAGACTTGCATCTATGAATTATACAATAATTCCTTATATATTAAGAGAAAAACTCTTGAATAACCCAAGTACATCAATAAATCATTGTGTACAATAATGATTCAATTGGCTTGTAATGTCCTCTACATGTCCATTTTAAATCTCAATTTCTGAGTATTTGTAACAGTATTGGCCTCCTTGAAGTATTAACTCATCAAAACTATGGATATTTAGGAAAGCCTATATCCAATCATTTAAGGCATAGAAATAAATTTACGAAGAAAACAAATTAATTCCTTATCATTTTTTGTTAAGGTAAAAAAATGATTTTTTTTATCATTATGTGTGTGTGTGTGTGTGTGTTCTCACTCATTTTCCATATAAGTACACTACCACACCAACCTTCACATGAGTATATTCATTGGGATTACTTGTTGATAGGATTTTTTAACGGAACTTCTTGGTTTGTGTATCCAAGGTACTCATTTCATCTCCGATATGTTCTTGAGTTGTGATTCTTCTAGTATGAAAATAATGTCATTTATATTCATATTGATTTTGTCGATGGCTGGTTTGTCGAGCAATACAACAAGTCTTATGTTTAGGGTGATTATAATGAACCTTTGCATTACGTGTCTTGATTTTAGGTTTGGAACATTTGCCATTTGCTACTTCTAGTGATTTATTAGTTGATAACATTCTAACAGAAGTCTTGTTCTACTTTTTGGGGTCAATTGATTCGGTATTGGTTTCCTTCTCCATGGTTTGGATTTTAATCTCTAACAACTTCATTTCGTTATATTGATTAAAGATTTTGTATCAATCAATGCTTCTTTATTAACTTGTTCTAACTTTTATGTTGTATCTTCTTCTTGTTCTTTTAACTTCTTGATTTGTGCAAGTGAGTTTTGATTACGATTCTTTATGCGAGAATTTTCATCATCTCAGTTTAATAAGTCCTTGTTGAATTTCTTCTTGAGATCTTGATTCACTATTGTATTGTTGATAGTTTGCTAATTCATATTTTAAGTGTTATACTTCATGAGCAAAGTTATTTTCCACATGTCCCTCTATTCCTAAAACATTTGTAATAAAATTCAAAGCAATTAGTGGCCATTTTATCTACAATCCCTTACTTTGTTCCTCAAATCATATGAACCAATCATGTGAAGGACCTTGTAGATACTTTGAGGCAATTTCAATTTGTTCATTATCATCTCTTGGCTAGTATATTTTGAAATATCTACCCATATAATGAATCCATTGAATTGACTCCAGTGGACCCTATACCTGTAATGTCTTTGATATTTTTGCCTTGGTGACTTTGAAATTTCACTTGTAATCGTGTAAAATGTCTTCCTTGCAACATCATTAATATCACTTAGTTTGGAGTTTCCAAGGAAATGTTATGGCTAAATTACTAAAGCATCTTACTAAAGTATCAATTAGTGATCTTGTACCATCTATAAATCATCCAATTTTGCCCAAAGAAATCTAAATTATGGACCTATAATGCCTTCTTTCCAATGGCACTAATATCACTGTGATTGGTCCTTGCAATCTTGAAGTGTGTATGATTTATTGATGGCTAAACAAAACCCCTACTGTGTATGAACTATAACTCCAAAATTAATGCACCTTTATTGTTGAAATTTTGACCATATATAATATGTTTTGTCTTTCTTTTCCACTCGTCAAGCCTCACTATATTTGGATATACCTATATAAAATTATGGGTCAAACCATGCAAGGCACAGTTTGATGGTTCCCAAACCAAGAATCATATCCACACTTACACCAGATCGTTTGAACCCAGTGCTTAGAAATAACATAATAAACATGCATACCCATAATAACCACCAAGTATAAGCATGAGTCACAACTCTCAAAGTGATAATAATGTTCAGTTATATAATAAATCCTTATACCTTATAAGAGAACTCCTAAATAACCCAAGTACATCCATGTATCTAAATCATAAGTTAATGTGCACAATAATCATTGTATTGACCTCTATGTATACATAGTCTCACTTATTGCCCTTGTAGGCCCACTACCAAGTCAAACCACTATTACATATACTTTATTGATATGTAAATGAGAGACTTATAGATCACTTGCTTCACTAACACAGATACTTTGCAAAATTAAATTTGCTCTTTATTCTCAGTCTTACACAAAGATCTATGTCATCTAAATGACTACGAGGTTTTGCGTTGAATACAATTTTGAGTGCAAACTACCCTTGTCACTATCCTCCAATGACAAGAAAATATGCTTTTGTTTTCAACGCTTTGATTTTAGGCCAAATTCCTTCACATATACTAAGTATTGTTAAGTGGAACCATAACAAAGTGTTTGGCAACAACTTAGCCCAACCTATTCATGAACCAATATATCAATGCTTTAACCAAATGAGTGAATAGTTTATTTGTTGAAACGCAAAGAAATATTACCCTACAATGATATATACATGTTTTTAGATGAAGACCAATAGTGTAAATGACTTATGCACTATAACTACAAACCATCCTCAATAATATAAATGTGTTTAGATGAAAACCAATAATGTAAATGACTTATGCACTATAACTGCAAACCATCTTTAATAATATAAATGTGTTTAGATGAAGACCAATAATGTAAATGACTTATACATTATAACTGCAAACCATCTTTAATAATATAAATGTGTTTAGATGAAGACCAATAATGTAAATGACTTATACATTATAACTGCAAACCATCTTTAATAATATAAATGTGTTTAGATGAAGACCAATAGTGTAAATGGCTTATACGCTATAACTGCAAACCATCTTTAATCAAGTAGATGAAAGACATCATACCAAGGCTGCGTATGACCTGCAATGGCCTCAAAGTTAATTGAGAAACAATGCATGACCCTGTTGGAGTATAATTGGCAGCATACAACCTCAAGCTATCCCACCAGCGTTGTATGAAGGTTGGGTTATGATGCCAACGGCCTCAAGATTGAATTTCGTTGTTTTGTAGGGATTCAATTTAGAATATAAATGTGTTTAGATGAAGACCAATAGTGTAAATGGCTTATACGCTATAACTGCAAACCATCTTTAATCAAGTAGATGAAAGACATCATACCAAGGCTGCGTATGACCTGCAATGGCCTCAAAGTTAATTGAGAAACAATGCATGACCCTGTTGGAGTATAATTGGCAGCGTACAACCTCAAGCTATCCCACCAGCATTGTATGAAGGTTGGGTTATGATGCCAACGGCCTCAAGATTGAATTTCGTTGTTTTGTAGGGATTCAATTTAGAAGCTCTGCTAGATAATTGTGAGAGCTATCTCATGACAACCCTTTCCTAATTCTGAGAAGAATAATAAATCAACCCTTTCCTTTGGTCTAAGAAACCATGATCTATGGGCATCAAAATCACTCGGGGATCGCACCCAGCCTGGGCCACACCAAATCTCAACTGGTTGGACTTTTGGGTGTCTCTTGCCACCTAGCTCACGCCTAAGGGGAATTAAACCCGGGCTGCCCTGCTAACGAGACCCATACCTTAACCAAATGAGCTAGCGAGATTTGACGAGAACACCAAGTAATTAATCACACAATGAATATCATATTTACCTTGGAAATTTAAAAGAGACCACCCAATTTCCAATAGTTGTTTAATTTCATTTCAACAATCTTAGGTTGCAATGTAGTTCATGGTTCCATGGCTATTTAACAATTTACTTAGTTAGGCTCTTATGCACCCTTATCCCTTGCCAACAAATTTTCTTTGTAAATGACATTGCAATAAAATATAGACAACGCTCGAGTAATGGAAGGCCAAGCATCATTATCCTTTCATTTCTCATTCCCCAACTTTCTTCTTCTTTTTCTTTTTCATTTAATTCTTTGTTTTATTTTCTCTTTTGTTTTCTTTATTTACATTTATTTTCTTTATTATTACATTATCTTTTCTTGTTTTTTTTCTCCATTAATTGTCAACTTTGTTTATGTATTTATGCATTGAACCTTACGACCATTCATATTATTTGAATCCATTTTGGATCATTCATACACCATTAAGGCCATAACAAAAAATCTCACTTGCACTATACATTAAAATTACTACACAAAAAAAGAGCACTCATGCTTTAAAACTTATCCACTCATTGTGTTTATAACCCACATACATAGGTGACTAACATATAATGCAAGTGAAAATAATTTTACATGTAGACATAAACCACATGACACTTTAGGACTACCCACTAACATTTAAAACATGTATAAATGAGTTTATTATGTCAAATACTTCAATGACGTCGACATAAAATATCAATGTCTATGGTCAACAATGTAGCTAATATATCACCCATTAGGGTTCAAGTCCTACAAAGTGTCTTGTATGTGCTTATACTCACACCTATAGATACATGTTACTACAAGTGACAAGTGACAATGTTGGGGCTAGGTGCAAGTCTTTGGTATTTTTGGTAGAAAATATACCCCATCTGTGATTGCTTAGTCGAAGAGAAACCATATTGAATGGTGATATGGATCCCATATAATGTTAAATCTAGGTGTGTTAGCCACATCATGATAAAACAAAGCTTAGTTCAATTTTTTTTTGTTTTTAAAGAAATATGTGGTTGGATAATGAAGTAATAACATTGTCTCTACACATAGTATTCCAACACTCCCTCTTAAGGATAATTCTAAGATTCGTCACTCCAATCCCTAACATAGGTTCTGACTTAACAACAACTATGACCCCAAAACGAGAACTCTAGCCTAAGAACGTCAAAAACACCAAAAACAACTTTCAAATTGAAGTGGTGCTACTAGTAACACCATTTTTTTCTAGCGCTAAAATTACAACTTTTGCAACTATAACTTTCAAAACTTCTAATTTTGTGGAAAAAATATCTTAAAATCAATCCTCCAATTGTTAAGTGGTGTTATTAGTTAGTAGCCCTCTTTCTTTAGGTTAAAAGTACAACCTTTTGCAACCATGGGCTTAAAAACTTTTGATTTTGCGAAAACAATTCTTAAAATCAACCTCCAAATTGAAAAGTGGTAAAAAAAAACTTAAAATCAACTCCCAATCAAGGGCTAAAATTACAAGCTTTTTGAAACCATGGCCTTAAATACAAGTATTGTTGCAAACAAAAACTTAAAATAACCCTCAAAACAAAAAGTAGTGCTACCAATTGAACTTTTTTTATAAGGTGGAATGTTAATATTACCATTTTTTTAAACAATGGCCTTAAAAACTAGTGTTGTCGCTATCAAAACCTTAAAGTCAACCTAAAAAAAAAAGGTGGTGTTACTAGTAACACCATTTGTTTATGTTAAAATTACATATTTCTTGAAACCATAACAATTGCACCATTGATTACATCACTTAACAAATGTATTGTCAATAACCATCCTAGATCCATCTTAAACTGGATCTATCAAGCATCAAGAGGGATCCAATTTCTTGAGGTGTAATTTTTTAAAAATTTTAAACTCAAGAAATCGTATCCCTCTCTTGCTTGATATATCCAGGTTTAAGTTTTAATTTTTTATTTTATAGGCCGACATAGATTTTTTTAATTACTTTTCATTTTTTATTTTTTTTAAGAGCCAACATGAGTTTGTTTAATTACTTTTTATTTTTGGTAAATAACGTTATGTTATGTTACCTTACGTGACAACATCTCCCCCATATTGAGTTGTAGAATACATTACTCCTCTCAATGCAATAATAGTTTCCATTTGATATAAGTCATAGCAATACAAAATCTCCACTTAACGTCTATCTCTTTTATTAATGAGTTATATGTGTCACTTACACATTAATCCTTACCTCCATTGTCATTTTTCTTAGCCATTCACCTACAATACAAATGCATTCTCTCCAATTCAATACTTCATCCTTGCATCACTACCATTAAAACAAAAAAACAACGATGGTTAATTTAAAATTACAATGACCATGAAAAAAATTTGATGAATTAATTCCGTACCACTAATCTTGAGTACTAATTCTGGACCATCTACGATGACTCTCACTTGTTGACATCAATTTGCTTATTATTCCTCTAAATATTTAGGAGTTGTCGATGTATTGCAAACTTAAATTACAAATTTTCTTCAAGGAGTGTGAATTATAATATACATGAATTTATTTTTAAAAAAACTCAATTTTCTTATAATTTTGTAAATTTTGCATTAATATAAATAATTGTATGTATTGTATAGTTTCTAATAACCAATTCTTTAAGGGAAACATCTTCATTATAAATGTTAAATATAGCGAAGAATTGAGGAATACTAAGCTAATGATTTTAGTAAGTTAGAAATTGTGTTTATTAAGGGAAACATTTTCATTATAAGTGTCAAACATAGCTAAGAATGGAGGAATGCTAAGCAAATGATTCTAGTAAGTTAAAAATTGCGTTTACTAAGGGAAACATCTTTATTATAAGTGTTGAATATAGCTAAAAATTGAGAAATACTAAGCAAATGATTTTAGTAAGTTAGAAATTGTGTTGTAGGTGGATTATATGGGTATTGAATTTGTGGGTGTTGGAATTAATTATCACTATAATGAAACAATTAAAAAAAACCATAATCACACATCAATTAAACACAAGACAATAGAGATTACTTTAGCAAAAAATTAGAGGAAAAAATCTAACATCGAATGGCACTACTTAGTCTTTATTTCTCAACAATTCCTAGATTTACAATGGTTTTTGTCTTTCTAAAACATTACATATTACATTCACAAGAATTTACCCAACATTCCCTATCTTCTCTGCCAAATAACCCATTCTCAAATGTTGTGCATGAGTTTACAGGAAGCATTGTATTTTCTAGGAGCGGTTGGATGGAAGGCCAAGCATCCCCATCTCTTCAGCTCTTCATCTACATCGCCCTTCCTCTAATTTTAGTCTTTTGTGGGTAGAGTTCCACCAAGGTTCCTTTGATCTATCTCTTTTCTTTATTTTATTTATTTTTAGTGCTTAAAATTACAATGCAACACTTTTAAGGTGAGTGGTAATTGGTTGTATTAGTGTTGGGCCCTTAACATTTTCAACCACTTCCTCCTACCTCTTTAGCAACTTCCATAGTCATAAGCTTCACTTTCATAGCCAAAACTTCTAGTTTTGTTGAGCGATTAGCATTGTTGGGTTGCCATTAATCATTTGATGTTTTGTGGATCCATTTCGAAACAATAGTTAAATATTCAACTCCATTTCAATCGCCTTCATGTATATACCCAAAACTTATTTATACTTGTTTGCATCTCTTTTAAAACCATTACCAAAAAGGAATGCTATCATTAACACAAAGTAATTGAGTTAGAATTATATTCTTGTCAACTTCAATACATTTAAAGTTTGTAGAATATTTTGGATAGTTTGCATTCATTTAAAAGTGCTAGACTCCCTCGAGGTTATTAGAGACTTGCTTAGACCCTCGACCACTCAAAAAAATAGAGGGGGTACAATGGACATCTCTACCTTAGATATCTAGAAGGGATAAATGAAGGTGAATCATGACCATTAATTAGTAGAGAGAATGACATTGAGCTAAGACAACCTTCAAAACATAGTTACTAACTTAACGATAACTATGACCTCAAGTTGAGAGCTCTAGCACTAAAAACCCATATTTTGGGGTCAAAAACACCAAAATCAAATTCATATAGAAAATTGGTTCTCCGACATTTTTGGGGGTTTAAAATTGCCATTTCTTTGAAATTGTGGCCTTAACAATCGATTCCGTAGCAACAAAAACTTTCAAATCAACCTCTCCTTAAAATTGGTCCTCCCAAATGACCCCGTTAATTTATGGGTTAAAATTACGACTTGTTTGTAACCATGGCCTTAACAATCGGTATCATTGTAATGAAAACCTTAAAATCAACCCTTAACTCAAAATGTGTTTCTCCCATAATCACCCCCTTTTTCTTGGGTGGGGGGGGGGGGTTAAATTATGATTTTTTTGAAACTATGGCCTTAACAATTGGTAGCATTACAATCAAAACCTTAAAATCAAGCTCTGAATTAAAAGGAGGTGTTACTAGTAGCACCCTCTCTTTTTCTAGTTAAAATTACAACTAAGTTTGAAATCGCGTCCTTGACAATCAATACCATTGCAACCAAAACTTAAAATCAACTCTGATTGAAAATAAGTGTTATTGATAGCACCCCTTTTTTTAGGCTTAAAATTGCAACATTTTTTAAGCAATGGCCTAAAAAGTACTATGGCAAACACAGTCATAAAGAGAAAACTAAATTTAATTTAAAAAAATATAACAAACTAAAAATAGAGGGGAAAAGTATTTTTTAATTATAAAAATATAAAAGTCATAATTTTAAAATAATTAAAAGAAGGAAATAATATATATATATATATATATATATATATTTCAAAATGTGGTTCACCAATTGGCTACGTACACAAGGGAAAATATCTCTTACTCGCAAAGCAGAGTAAGCATTGAACAAATTCATTATAACGGCTCACCAGCCTATCATTAATTCATTACAATCTCGTCTCACTAAGAGCATATGTCTGACAAGATTTGAACCCGGGTTGAGAACACAACACAACGACTCCTGACCACCCAAGCTACACCTCACACACACACACACACACACACACATATATAATGGTCTAAGGCTTGCATCTCCTAAAGAGGCAGGTAGATGGGGACTAAATTCATCTATTTAATGTGGCACTGGCTGCTAAAAGTTTGTGAATGTTAGTTTATAATGATGGTCTTTGAGGAAGAGCATTGAAAATTACATATTTGAGAGGATCAACCATTGACTAGTTTAGATTAGAAAGAAAATAGTGTTATGGAGCATCCATAGTTTGGAAAGCCTTGATTAATGCATTTTCCTTAGTGGGAAACTTGACAACCTAGAAAGTTGGAAATGGCAAGAAGGTGAGGATAGGTGAGGATCATTGGATTGGAGCTAATGGAAATTTTAGGATATCTAAAGCTCTACTGGGAGTACTTCATGACCAAGGGATATTCTTTTTAAAGGATGTCGATTCTCTAATGCATAAAATTGCTTGGATGCAAGGCTGGGTTACTTCAAACATTTTAATTTACAAGGGGACTTGGAAAAAGAGTGGGGTCGATATGTAAATTCCCTTTCCCATTTTGCTATCAAACTTTCAACAAAAGATGTCAAACTCAGGTGGTCCAAAAATCTAGGCACTAGTGATTGTACAATCAAGCTAGGGTATGCAACTAAAATTGAGGAGGAAATGCAAGCAAAAAGAGGCTAGTGGTGAAGACCTGTATGGAAGTTGTATTGTTCATTAAATACCAAAATTATTCTTTGGTTGGTGTTGGAAAATAAATTAACTTGGGACAATAGTCAGAAGAGGAAATGGGTTGGTCCAGGAAGATGCATTATTTACAAAAACTGTAATGAAAACATTATTTACTTTCTCCAAAGAAGTTTGGAAATAGGTGACTCGAGGTACTATAAGAAAGATCAAGTGGGATAAGGAGTCTTTTGTGGATTTCTCGTTGGACTAATCAACTGACAAGACAACAACTGCCTATAAGTCTCTTCCTTGTCTTTTTTTATGGGATATTGCAGTCCAAAAACCAAATGTTGTTTTAGGACGGTCTTATCTCAAGCTCAAGTAGTACATAAGATAAAATTGGTATTTCAAGACAATAAAAGAATACCTAAGGAGCATTCCAATATAATCTTGATGATGTCGTGTATCGATAATGAGTTTCTTTGGGATATTTTTGTTGGAGCAAGTCAAGGAGTTCTTAGTGGCGCAAGAGCGATACTATTTCTAGACTCATCTCATTACTTTATGTTGAAGTATGTTGTTGGTGAAGGCTTAAATAATCAAGTTGAATGCTATGCCCTCTGGTTACGTTTGAATACTGCTAGTGATAAAGGATTAAAAACTTTCCAAGTCTTTGGTGACTCAAATCTTTTAATTGACTGGGCCAATCATAAGTGTAATACTGGAAATCTAGGCCTAACACCTATTATGAATCAAGTTTAGGAGGTAGCGGGGTCTTTTGATGCCATTTCCTTTACTCACATTTATCATGACTTCAATTTCTAGGTAGACAAATTGTCTAAGGAATCTTTGCTTTTGTGAGAGGGTACCTTAACTTGACTAGAATTCATGATAGGCATTGACCTTTCATAGTAAGATCTATCTATTAATCACTATTTTCTACTAATTTTGGAGCTTTTTAGATTGTATGAAAACTCTTGGTGAGATTCTTTAAATCTCACATGAGGTAGGTTGCCTTTATTGTTCACAATGGTTGAGTGTCTACAAGATGTTAAGGATGATTGTAATATGTTTTTTTTTTGCTTTGAAACTATAAGGTAGATAGTGTATTCAATACTAATTAGGATTTGAGTCCATACTTGATAGACTACATGTATATTTTGATTTTTACCTCATAAATATCGAATATAAAGAATTTGTTTCTATGGAATATATATATATATATATGTGTGTGTGTGTGTGTGTGTGGAAAAAATAAAAATATATAAAACAAATTAGAAATTAAAATCATTTTAAAAATTAAAATAAATAAACACAAGCATATAACATATATATGCAAAATTTTAAAATTTTAAAAAGTGGGAGACCAAAAAAACAAACAAACAAACATTAGAGGAGGGAAATCCTCCTTAGCCCTTTCTCCCACCCACCCTACACCCACCCCGCCTCATCTTCCTATGCTTTCCCGCCACTCCCATACCACAAGACGATGCTTAAATGGGCAATAGGGTTTAAATGGGTGGTGGGTTAAACCCATCACCCATGAACTTGTCCCAAGAACCTTGTATGTGGAGTTTACTCATGAATTTAGCACTTAATTATTGTCCAGTGCTTTGAAATGTATGCATATGAACAATGGAACAATATTCCTATGAATGCCTTGGAATCAAACACTTAGCCATTACAAAGTACATACAATTGGTGAACTCAAGAGGACCAATACTTTGTGTGCCTTGAGGTAATGGGCATGGACTTATAGCATTATTTTGAGCAGTTATCATTGGAAGATGAGCCAACATCAACATTAGGGAGTTTTCAATCACAAATAAACCATATCCATAACATTGAGCATGTGCATTCTACTATAAGTACTTCAATATTAATTCAAGAACAAACAAATGTCCCATGATGATTAGTGCCCATTGCCTGTAAAATCTCAAGAAAACACAATCATAAACATATGCCGACTTGTTATTAGAATCTGATAATAGTAGGCATGCTCATCAACCATTGATATAAGATACCATAAACCATTCATGAATATATCAAGCCAAGTGAAATACAACATGACTAGGTCATTAGTATCATAAAATGATCTTTTGAAGTTCATATCAACATTCAGAACAACAAATAGATCAGTTTGTTGCATCAACCATCAATAGAACCCTTAGTGCACACTAGGACCCTATTCTAGTAGCTTAGGAGGGCTTTTTGACGAGGCATTATGAAATTATATTATTGTCAAGTATAAAGGGGTGACATAGAAATCAAGAAGTTATGTTATTTGGGTGCAATGCTTTGCAATTATGACATGTTGATCCATAAATGATCAACAATTTATTTTTCCAAAATACCCTAAGACTTGCACTTATCTTCAATCACATTAACCAATCTACTTAAGTAGGTGCATTGGCAACGAGAGGTGAACATGTACTTAGGGGGATTTGAATCTTAGCAAGGAGAACAACAACACCCCACTTTAACAACAAACCAATCCCTCAGTGATAACTTGCCTAATTTTATCTAATCTACAACATCTTCCTTTTCTCATCCATTTCTCTTAGAATTGACACACTCTATTTCTAGCTTCTCATAATCCTTTAACAACTTGTTTATACACCTTGACTCATTTTTCCAACTTAGCATTTTATAAATATAAATAGCCTTTTACAAAGTCTTCCATAAGCAAAGCTTATCCTTCTCTTCTCAAGTAACTAGGGAGGGCTTCATTCATCTTGTATATTGCTTGAATCAATATATATCATTAATTTCAGATAATATTAAACAATTTCCTTGTCTCTATGCCCATATATATAATTTGACATTATGCTTCAAATCAACATGCATGTATGCATGTGGATTTGTGAAAGCAAGCCTTTGGTTAAGCAATAGAGATGGGGTATTTATTCCCCCAAATTCATCCATGAGTTGCACTTAGCCCCAACCACTCTTGCAAGCACAAGCACACAACAACCATGAGTACAAACACAAGCATGTCTTAGGTGAGACTAGAATGGGGGCTTTAACATCAAACAACATTCACCAAGCCACAATTGATGAACTTGCCCTCCCCAAAATGAAAAATGGGCATTGATTTGTCCAATGTTGGCATTTTACACAATGAAAACATTTCAAATATTTGTGGTCATGGGTTCACTAAACAAAACCTCTCACATTCACTGCCAGCTAGAACAAAACATGATATACCTACCATATGTGAAACCCAAACTTGCAAAGAGTCACATTATGCAAAATTGCTAATTGTAAAACCCTCGATTATAAAATTATGCCTACAAATTCATTCAGTGGCCCACAACCTATGAAAACTTATTTTGTGAAACCACATTAACTAATTTCTTTTAACCATATTAAATAAAATAATGTAGAATTCAATCAAGAATTTGTAACTTCACTAACTTCTTTAATTATACCAAATAAGATTATATAAAATTCAATCAATACCAAATAAGATGATATAAGATTCAATCAAGAATTTGCTTATGAATGGCCCTTAATATTATAACTAAAACAAAATATATCAAATATACTAGCCTTTTCTCTTTCAAAAAAAAATCCAATACCAAATAAAATAATATAAAATTCAATTAGAAATTTGAAAATTTTATTTATAAATAATCCCTAATATTATAACTAAAACAAAATATATCACATATATTGACTTTTTCCCTTCCAATGATTTATTTGTTAAATAGGCATTCATTATTAAATTATTTTGATCACATATTACACACTAACTAAATTTGAGATTCGAATGTCTTTTAGCAGCATCAACTCAAGAATCAGCCCATTTAACCTTTTAATCAACGTAGAACTTTGCTTTGAACAACTAAAATTATTCCAGTCAGATTGCAAAAGAATTGTTAGGCAACACTAATTCAAGAATTCAGGGCATTTAACTTTTTAATAATTTTGTTGGGAAGATTTCAAATTATTTCAGTTATATTGCAAAATAATTGTGTGTAGTTTATTGAAATTTTATTGGAATTGTATAAATTGGGTATTCAGGAATAGGGGTATTTTAAAATGTTGAATTTATTTTTATAATAAAAATATAATTTAAATAATGAAAAATATCAATTTTAACAAAAATTTCATCACCAAATTCTAACTATTAATAACTAAAAATTAAAAATTAAAAAAATTAAACTTATTAACCTTTTTTTTAACATTTACAAAACATTGTTACATTGTTGATGTACATGATATACCTTCAATAAACTTGTGGACTCGGATCCATTCAAGTTGGGAATCAAAGTTTTGACTTCTTCATGAAATGGTAGAATTGCGTTATGCGATTTCATGTTAATTGTCTGTAATTTTGAATATGTGGATTGAGAAACCTATACTTCTCATAAAAAACTGTTACTTTTCCTTGTCGTCCAAAGCACTTCACATGCCTAAAAATGTTGCTTTCCATTTCTCGTAGACACTTCTATCTGTAAGAGAATTACCCATTGCGGAGCTGCCGTCTCCTCAAAACATTGGCTTCTCTGAGAAACTTTCTGCTTCCCCATTGCTACAGATTCATCACCAAATAGCAAATACTTTGATGACTTTCTGCTTCCCACCGCTACAGATTCATCACCAAATAGCAAATACTTTGGCATTTTATCAAAATGATGTTTTACATCCTGTCTTGTTGGGTCAAGAGGCAAAAGAATCATATCACGTTAGGTACGGAAATGATGATAAGAAAATAAATAAAACACAAAAAAGTGTGCACTCCGTTATATCAATGTTTCAATTATAACACAAATTATCTGATTATTAATTGGATTGCATGAGGGCAAAAGAATCATATAACTTTGGCCATGAAAATGAGAGAAAGAAAAGAAATAAAACAACAAAGAGTGTGCACTTTGTTATATCTTTTTTCGGAAAATGTATTTAGGAAACATGTCGAGACACCTGTTGGGATTCTCGTTGGAGGAGGGTTCCATTGAAATCATAGAAAACAAATTTAATAAATGACACTGACAAGTTACAAACATGAAAAGTGAAAGCATCAAATAAATATTCACATTTGCTTTAGGATTTTGACATGTTTGTGTTTTTTTAGAAAATTGATTTTTTTTCCCGAAAAATTTGACTTTTTCTAAAATCGTTGTGGGAAGGCAACCAGGAGTCCCCCTATTTGGAAGGGGAAAGATTGACTTCTTCTAAGATCGTGGGAAGGCATCCAGGAGTCCTCCTATTTGGAAGGGGCACACCTAGGAGTCCTCCACAAAAAAAAGAGAGTCCCCCATTTCTTGGAAAGCATTTCCCCCTGCTTTTTCCAGAGTTTCCACAAAAGGGGGACATGGAGAAACACCTTCACTGAGTTTCGTCATCTCGGAAATGTGGGAAGTGTGGGGATGCACCCTCACATGGACAGCACATCCTCATGTAACACTGTTATTCTTTCCTTATCTTGTTCTGAACTTTGAGCACAACTGGTTTGACTACTATTACTCCAATTCGACTACTCAACCACATATTTAGTATGTT
This sequence comes from Larix kaempferi, assembly GCA_027924585.1. Taxonomy (NCBI): domain Eukaryota; kingdom Viridiplantae; phylum Streptophyta; class Pinopsida; order Pinales; family Pinaceae; genus Larix; species Larix kaempferi. The sequence continues at coordinate 1,450,337 of BSBM01001803.1, read as the reverse complement.
ACATGCAACATATTTGTGTTAATCTTCCACGTCTGTTTCTTCAATCAGCCAGAAAACTTGGTCCTGCAGGTTCTGAATTGGTTCCCAAACATGCTGTCTTCACTCAAAGAAATTGAGCATTTCTTGATTGAAAATCTTGGATAATAATATGCATACAAAGCCAAATTTGAGGGAGGATAGTTGTTTGACCTTAGGTATACTTCTAATGTTAAATTTTATCTCACGCCATTTCCTTGAAAGGTACAATCCTGTTATTTAAACATGAAACTAATCTTGCTTCTTCTCGTAAGACACCTACATATGCCCATGGTTCTCTGATTTTATTCCAAGACGGAGCGTTCAAGAGAATGATCCACAAGACGCCATGGCAGCTGTGGCCAAAGGAAAAGGGGCAGTAATGTTTGTCCCCATTGTTCCAGCACAAAACACTTCTACTATGGAATTGTGCATGTATAAGACAGAAGCAAGCAGGTAGGACATAAAATTTTAATTTTTTGTTTGACCAAGAGAAGCTTGGGGTTGAAATGTAACTCCATGCTTATCAGGCACCCAAATTCCCTCTGTGGCTTGGGAGATCTACACCAATCCCTTACAAATTTTCAGATATCATTGTCAAGCCACTTTCACTCGTGGCAATCTCAGTGCCACAGGGAACTTTCAGCTGAAATACCCCTGAAAAGATGCAACCAAGCAACTCTAAGGGTAAGGTGTTGGGATTATGGTTATTTTGAGAGGGGGTGGGGGTGAATCAATATAAGCTATTTTTTCTTATTTTAACCATTCATCAATGATTCATGAAACATCAAATACACATAAGCTCAAATCACAGTACACAAGATATAACATGGAAACCCTTCCGAGAGAAAACCACAAAACTTATCTTTATGAATTCATGTAGGCACCAACTTACTATTACATAGTTTGTAGGCACCAACCTACAAGAGACACCAATCCCCTCAAATGAGCACCAACTCAACAATATGTAGGCACCAACCAACTGGAGATACCAATCTCCTGAATTGAACACCAGCTCAATAAGATGTAGGCACCAACCTACTTGTTGCTATAGGTACAAGAATGTTGTCATAATCAACCTCCAACCTGCTCCACAATCATTATAAGATCAACTCCATAATCTGCTTCATAATCATCCTCAGATCAGGTTCATAATCTTCCTCTGATTTAATTCATAATCTGCTCTGATCTACTTAATAATCTGTCGCTGGTCTGCTTCATAGTCTGCCTCTAATCTGTTTCATAATTTTCCTTTGATCTTAGTGTCACCCAAAATAGAAACTGCAAAAAACATACATTCATCTTCACAAGGTGCACCTCCTCCTCTTTAGAGAACCTTAGAAAAACTTCAAAAGCATCTTCAAGAATCTTAGAAAATCTTTCAAAAAAACATCTTCGAATGGCCTAGAACATCCTTAAGAAAACCCAAGAAATCATCTTCAAAAAACCCTAGAAAAATTAAAATCCTCAAGAGACTTCTCCATCTTCTCCTTGGAATTGTGCACCTTTTTGAGAGCTCCATGAGTGGATGAACAAATGAGGAGCGTCTCCTTCTATTTATACTATTCTTAAATCACTTTTTGGGCTGACCTAATATTGTTCAATATCCTGGCAGGGCCGACCTAAAATTATCGCTGGGCTGACTTTACAAATCCTTTCATATCTCCCCATTCCTGTGGAATTAGAGGGAGTTCCATATACCGTTGGAAAAATCTCGGAATAAGCTTTCCAACCATGTAACTTATGTTCCTGTTTGAGCTAAGTATCTAGAGTAAATATGCTTTCAAAAATTGGATTTCCAAACTGAGCATCAAAAATTCAAAAACATTATTCCCAACAATCTCCATCTTGCAATCTTTATCTTGGACATCTGTAGTCTCCTCTTGCCTTTGACATCAATGACAACAATATTTGCAACACAAAGTAAAAGTTAAATTGTTAATCAATGATGGTAGATTGAAGGTAGTATGAATTTCAGAATTTGTTGTTGAAGGACCATTTAGCTGAGAGTAACAACATGGACATCTTACCGAGTGTATTTTCAGTTACTGCAACAAAGGTCACACAGGTTGTTGATATTACCACCTCGGAACCTCCCTAACCTGGCAATGAAAGCTGGAGAGGATGCAATTTTGCAGCTTCCTCTAGTAGCAGCAAGGAGAGGAATGCTGAGGCAAAGAAAGATGAAGTGCTGATCAGTTCACTGTAATATGTAATCAGTCCTTGGTTGAGTCCTTTTGGAAAAGGTCTATTTTTTTAGTTCTAGATAGCCTCTGGTTTAGATGGGCATATTCCCATTAATAGATTTGTTGGCACTGGCAATGCACAGACCTTCTGTTTATGATTTTTCCTAGATTAGGAATCAAAATCCTTTTGAAGTTGTCTTTAAGCACCTAATTCTCAACTATTAGGCCTTTGTAAATCTGTTTATCACAGTTAGTAGAATTTTAACTAGGGAGCAAGATGACATATTAGCTAAAAGACTACATATTGAGGACTGCGGTAACTCTGTCATTCCTTGAGAATCGTTTAAACTGCTTTGAGTTTTTGGGATTGCTTTATATGTGAATATTGTACATGTCCTTTTGTTCATAGTTGTCCTTTTTCTCTTATATTCAATTGTTTTTTAGATGTACTGCATATCGCATTTCGAGGGCTGCTAAATGCCATGCAGTAGAGATAAAAGGAGAACCCCCTTTTTTGAATAAACTATGTAATGGTTGTAACTTTTTGCAACTCTTTTGTATCAGTAATTCTATGGCTAGTGTAGCTAAACGGGGAAAAGACATTGAAATTTAAATTGTCTAACCTTCAATATAAAACCATTTGTGAGCCAAAATGAATGTGACTATAACTAAATAACTATTGACACTAACATGTGTTTGAACTCTTTTAACAGTTCATAATTGGAACTTTTTATTATACATCGTATTGTCTGTAAATATGGTGTCTTTATATCTGGAATAGGACTAGGTTCAGACTAACCTCGTCTCTGTTATTTTCCAGTGCAAGAAAGATATACAAATCAATTAAATTTTAGTTTGGAACCAAAGCACATTGGATGTAAAACAATTATTCCTATGGACACAGAAAATAAAGTTTACTGTAATAGTGCCAGAGCATAAGCCCTGATTATGCTTTACTGAGGTAAAATAACATAATTATGTATTCATACCAACTTTTGTTATTTTCCTTCTTGTTGCTAGAGTTGTAAGGAAAATCGGACCAACTTAGACATCGGTTTTAGAGATTTTCATTTTTTATCTATTTACTAGATATGGAGTGGAGGTTGAAAAGAGCAATTTCAGGCCAGTTTAAGGCCGGTTTCAGGACAACTTAGGTCCAACAAAACGCAAGAGCTAATTAAATGAGAAAAAAACAACCTTACCAAGTTTAATATAAAATCCTGGCAACCTTCAATGGCAGACTATTATCTAGGGAACCAGAAGGAAAAGAAGAAAAGGCATTCATTCCAATGTAAATTTAAACGGACTTTTAACAATAACTCCTATTAGAGTGGGATGCCAAATGGAAAATATCAGTAAACTTTTTCAGTTTTCTTAAAGTTGACTAATCCGCCTCTCAAAGTGGCCCTCGGACAAATTACGGCATTTCTTTTCCAATTACAGCTATAAGAAGATTGATGACAATGCATTGGAACAATAATATTTAATAGATGGTGTTTCAATCTAAGAATTTATTTGCACAGATGAATGCACCTTGTGTAAAATAGACATTTGAATTAAGAGATATATTCTCTGGAGCCAATTCCAGAGTAACATTGGTTTTGTAAATATATGCTGGATCATCCTTCTGAAAGGTTGCCACACAAAACCTCAAAGTTCTATGATCCTTGAATACTATAAGTTGCAGGGGTTGTGGTGACGAGATTCTCCGATATGTAATACTCCAGGGCACCCACTTTATCACTTCAGCGGGCAGCTTGATCATCAAGGCATAGCACTTACCCTGCCTGTGCACCATCAGGAACTCTCGGAGCCAATTAACTCCTTTCTTTTGTAACAAGTCAAAATAGCCGGCCTTCCTTCACCATCTACAAGATAGCACTAGCCAAGACTGTAATTAAATGTCAGACTTCATGTGGGTTGTAGGCATCGGACCTGCTAATACAAATTGAATTTGTAAGGATGGATCAAGAAACTGCAAGTGTACGGCAGAGCTTAGAATTCAAAGATCAGATTTTTAGCTTATCACTATTTCCTTGGGATGTCAAAGGTGTATGATTGTTTTGCACGAATCCCATCTGGACGACACTTTGGAGCTCATTATCCCAGACATGTGATAACTGCAAATGTTTTAAAATTTATATTCAATACCTTTAGAAACAGGAAGAATGTCAACTTCTGGTTCCTAATAATACTAGATCAATATTCAGAACAAGGGCAAAGGAAGCACATAAATATATCAGAACATACTTCAGTGGTAAGCCCACTAAGTCCCTAGCATATGCAGTGTTTGAAGGTACCTGTGCATTGACATCTCCGTAACCATCAATACATGCTATTTGAGCATTAATCGTCCTTCTAAGTGCTTCAGCTTGATTTACTAGACCATGCCCCTCTGTTCCAATTTGGACAAGCCCCTGTTGGGGCTGATGAAGCTGGGGATATGATGTACTAGTGTCAGAAGCAAACAGCATAGTTGGTGAAGAGCCTTGTGACTGAAGCATCTATAAACAGAGAACTCAACAATGAGGCTTTTGTTAATAAGTATTTAATGTACAATTTCCACAAAATGAATGAAGGAGCAAAGTTTGTTGGTTGTTATTCGTTTTTACTGAAAGAAACAACTGGCACACATAACTAAGAACTGAAGAATGCCAGCTAAAAGATTTAGAATTCACAAATAAAGATTCGAGCAAATCTCTACAATAAAATCAATGTGTTCCAAACACAGCTCCATGCCATATTAAAGATATGAGAACATGTTTTTCTTTAAGATTTAGATAAGGCCTGTAAACTGACAGGACTTACATCTTTAGCAAGAATTCCTTCGACATTGAATTCCATCCGGGGGTTAACAGCTGCAAGTTTCATTGATAAAAACTGCAAGAAACAAAATCCACACCAAATAAGAATAGTGTACAGTGTAACAACAAGAGGTTAAGCAAGTATCAGGCACTGGGTGAAATATCGTTGGCATCTTACCTCAACTTGCCGTTGCAATGACTGTACATAGTTTATTATTTCATCAAGCATCACGGCTTTCCCAGTGACCTGCAAACATAATCCTCTATTCAAATGTGCTGCATGAAAAATCCATTTTGCAAAGCTGTCAATATGACCTGAAAAATAAAACCCAGATGCCAGCGAGTGTGCACTACCTTACTACATCCAGGAACAAGGTCTTGCAGAAACTTCATCCGTTCACTAATTTTTTCTCTCCTCACCTGTCACACATAAGCTTAATTTTATACATCCAAGCAACTCGATGCATTGACACAAACATAATGTATCATCCTTCAGAAGTTAAAACCAACTAGAACACTTACTCTCTCTGCAAGGCTGTGACTATTAGTGGCTTGGCCTCGCCTTGCTCTGACATGGATATAGTCTTCCTTAGGTGGTTCGGAAGTTTGGATATTATCTTTTGGACTGCCTTCACCTGTCTTTGCACTAGCTTCTACCTTATATTTTACATCATCCTTCTCCTTCACACCCTCTACAACTTTATACTTCATGCCTTTCTGCCCATCTACTGCCTCGGTACTCTGTCAAGAAGAATAACATATTTTTCAGAAAACAATGTCAATGCAGAAGAGTTATTTCATGTCCTATTCTTCAGAATCCACAACCAGTGCACAGGGTGCCTTTCATGGTCGATGATTCGATTATATTTTCCCATTGCATTAGCGTTTCTACACTGTCTAATTTCAGAGCACAAGAAAGCACTCATTACAGTTGCCTTCAAAATATTTTCCAAATACACAACTCTGCTTAAAAGATCCATATTCAAAACTTATTTTCAGGGCATTCAGGACCAATATCAAGATCTATTTTTATTTTTGCCGAGGGGGGTTTGGTTAGCTGATGAAGTCAATGGAGTGTTAGGCTGTCCACCAGAGTCCCATTCTTGGCACATGGCATGAGTTTCAAAGCGATGAGGCCTGGTGCGAGTCCAAGGCGATTTTGGCTGTTTGGCAGAATAGGTATCCCTCAGACCTTGCACCTAAGCAGACGGAAGTCTGCTCTTTGTGGTGCAACTCCTCAGGATATGACTCTCAAAGCACTTCCAAACAGAGGAAATGTATTTTCCATATACAAGGATTGCTTGATCAACCACAACACGGAGCGCTCTTCCATTGCAAAAAGCATCCTTCAATACCCATTTTAAATTGAATTATTTTGAAGGCTTTAAGGGTGCCCAAGAAACCCTTATTCTTATCTTAAATATTTTTCCAACGTACAATGAAAGCACAATCATCTAACCGATGGATCTCGTATAACTTATTTCTCAAAATGTTGTAAAAATTATTCTCATATTCAAAATATTTACAATCAATTCCAAAAATGTGATTACTGGAGAAAAGAAAACCAACCTGTGTATCCTTCTCGGCCTGAAGAGAAGCAAAATCATTTCCTTTATCCTTTTGCATTCGTTTTCTCTTCCTTCCATTGAAGGCATTCGGAGCTGCTTCACTTGTATTCTGATCAGAACTGGAAGATTCTTCATGAGCAGTACTAACTTCTGCATCATCAGACTCATTGCCTGATGTTCCATGTCCTGGAGTAGAAGACCTAGACAGCCTCCCAGCTTTTCGCACTCCAGTCTCGGTAGCGCAAACTTCCTCCTTCGATAGAGAGGTATCGGAAACCTTAGTCAGTTCAGCCATGTTAGGCCTGGGGATTCTTGACATTGCAGAATTATCAATTACAGATCTGTGAAAGGGAGCACTAGCAGGCTCACTGAGATTCAAGGAACCACCACCCACACCAAAGCAAGAAAGTCTTGCAGCTCTCTCTGCAAACCCATTATCAGATGACAACTGAGAAATATTCTGAGTTGCTAAAATGCCACCTTTGGGAGCATTCCAAGCAACAGAAGATCTCAGTGGCAGAGAACAGGAAGACCCAACTGATCTACCAATAACAATATCGTTACTGCCATTGTTCTTGGGCTCACAAGCATTATTCATAAGAGATGAAGAAGCCATTGCCCCGTTTGACTGCATAATCATGCTACTGTCCCAGCTAAAATAAGATGGATTAGGCAGTGAGCATTTGGCATTCTGCAATGCAGTTGCTTTACTTGAACTCTCTGTTATCACAGGGTTCATCATAGCAGAACTTGAACTAAATCCCGCTGTGTGGAAATTTACAAAGGCACTCTTCTCCTGATCACCCATGAACCCAAAAACCCAAATTGACACAGAAAATAACTCGTGGGCTATTCTAGGATGTCGAGATATGGCCTTGCAAACAGCAACCAAGCCTTAATGGCGCTCAACAGACACTTGAACCAACAGTACTACAGTGACTAGCACCATGTTTTCAATGACCTGAAATAACCAAACTTCATTTATGACCTGTTCTACTTGATGATAGTAGAACAGGAGAATATCAATAAAAATACAAGCAAAGGTGGTCTCTCTCATCAGATAGATTCCTTCATGGTCAGTTTAACTTTCTTTGAAAAGTGTGGAGTTCATGGAATAGTATTTTAAAAGAAATTGCAGGTTGTGTTCCCTTCCACCACCACACACCAACTGAAACGAAAGCAGCCGCCTGCCTTTCACAGTTAAAAGGACTCTGAACCCAAACTATGTGGTGTACCAGTTGTCTCTGCTCTTGTATGGTACGTAGTCAAATGTATTTACTTCCTTGGTCTTCCATGGGTATTTGCGCTCCCCAACCATTCCAATTTCCCTCCATTCATTCAATGCTACCAACTCTTTTTTAATGCCTTGCCTCTGTTTGTTTGTTGTAGGTATCTGTTTCTGTGATGCTCAGGATTGTTAGGTTAGTGGATCTAATATTTCACAAAATAGCTATATATCTTTGTGATTTTTAATTATTTCTAGTGGAAGATGCAGGTAAGAGTTTGTCTTTTTTAGTTGGGGATAGTGAAGAAAAAAATGAAAATTATATTAATATTCATAATTAATTTAATATAAAAATAAGATAATTAATAGTAGTTTTAATAAAATTAAAAATTATATAATTTTTTAATTTAATTAACTTATTAAAATAATTTTAATTAAAATAAATAAATAAACATATTATTTTAACTTTTTCCAAATAAAATTTAATAAACTAAACTAATTATGTATATCAAAATAGCCCATTTAAGCTAAAAGCGGTAGCTCACATTACATATTTAATAAACATATATATAATAAAAAACCAAACTTATAAAAAAAAATCAAACTTATCATGTAATAAAATGAATAAACAAAGGTTTTGACAAAAAGATTACATGAAATCACATTTACATACAAAGCCTAGGTTATTTAGAACCTATATAAATATGGAAAGTGTACTGACTTCAACCTAAATCTCTAAATTGTTTTATGATGAATCTTTTTTATATGGGTTACCATGGAGAGGGTGATAAGAGGGGATGAAGTCACTCAAAGACTAACACAAATAAGTGATATGGTGTATTTTTTCCAAAGTGTAGCAATTGAAGATGTAAGTGGAGGTAAGAAGCAGGTGGGTGACATGTAAGGGTACAAGTTTGGTAATTTACAACTAGATCTCCATACCTTGTAAATGTGATTGTGAAGACTTCATTTACAAGCTCCAGGTATTTTGTGATGCAAGATCCCTACATGATGACAATTACAATGATGACATGGTGGTTGATAATATTGTGGTTGATGAGTGTTTATTGCACTTGGTATTGCAAGATGAGACAGGAACTAACCGATTGGACTCAAAATTATGAGAGATGATCATTCGGGTTTTCAACGATATGGGACGAGACATATTATGAGTTCAAAGCTCAGTTTACTCAGCTCTTGCCGTATCCCCTCTCTTCTCCTTCATCAAGTTGTCCTCTTCGAGTGGGGTGGAAGTCTCCCAAGCAACAATTTTATCAACCAGGGAAATCTCTGTAGATATCAAAGTTCAGTATGATCAACGCTCTGTTCATCTCCTCTCTTCATCTACGTCAGGATCTTTTCATCGAGTAAGGTGGAAGCCCTCTAGTCTGAGACTTAATCTCTTCATCAAATATCTCCCTATTAACTAGGTTCGCCATCCCTAGAAAGGCAGCTTTTCTCAAGATTAAATTCCCATGGTAACTTAAGGTTGAGAGGTGACGCATGCGTAGAGGTAGGGGTTGTCATTTGTAATCTAGATTCGAGATGGAGACAATGAAAATAGCAACCACCTACTTGCCAAATTCCAAGCAACATTCAACAATAAATTTCTCCAATTGAAGATTAGGTTAAAACTAAGTAGGATTACATCAAGGCTGAGGAGATTAAGACCGAGATGGGACCTTGGGTCCCGGATGTGGGTACCTCTCGCTCTAGACGCACCAAGTACTTCAAGATGGTAGCCCTATATTGGCGAGTGAAGTCACTCTTGGGGAAAATCCTCTTGGACAATAAAGAGGAACAAAATGAATTATGGCTGCAAATGGATGAAATGCAAGAACATATTAGAAAGTTGGATGCTAAGCTCAACATTTTGGTCAAAGCTACCACTGGATTGGACTTCACAACACGAGCTTGAAGTGCCCATGATTTCCATCTCTAATGATGATCCAACTTCTTAAATTCATCTATGTTAAGATCTATTTTTTATTTATAATTATCCTAGTTTTCTTCAAATTATAGTAGGTTGTCATTATTACTCTCTCAACCTAAGAAAAACTGAAATCAAGACTAATAAGACAATATAGATCACAAATGACAATTTATTGCAATTCTTCTCATGTATGGTGAACCAAAAAGCTAATCCTTTATAAATTTCTTTTATATAAATATAAATATATTCTAACTTATAAAATAATAATAAACATTTTATTAAATTTGCTCGAGATCAGTATAAATATATTCTAACATAAAATAAATTAAAACTTTTTACGGATTAAATTCTTTTGAGTAAAGTCTAAGAATAAAGTTAATGTAATTATGGTGTGATGTCTTGTAAGGGCTTTTTTAATTTATGATTATTAAAGTGTAATTATGGTAAGTTTGGTGTGTTGTTTCGCAAGGCTTTATGGTTATTGTTTATATGATGTTTGTAATTTTAAACTTATAAATATGTGATAGGAATTTTTTTATGGTATTATTTTATTTTTTAATAAAAATAAATATATAAATTGAATTGATTTAAAAAAATATATAATAATATGTTTATTATATTTATTATTTTTATTTGTAGTTGATGAGATTAATTGACCATAGTTTAGTTTACACAAGAGTGTGAAGCTTTTAATATTAATATATACAATTATTTTAGAGAGTATCTTTTGACACTGCTTCTTTTAACTTATATGTTCAATATGTTGAAGGCTCTAAATGACGTGGCTTGGAGTTACTTCTTTAGTGGGTACTCCATACTCAACTGGCACCCATCATGTGTGGCCCATAACTCTTAACTCTATGCTTCATTTTTGCTTGCTTTGTCTCTATCGACTATAATTTGGTAGGATGCCAATCCTCTTTGATCCTTTGATGCTCCACAAGAATGATTGGGATAAAACAAAAGTGAATGATCTCATTTAACACTCGCCAAATGTGAATGAATTTTGTTGCTTTACCTAAGGTAGATATTTACCCATGTTAAAGCCCCAACGATAATACAAAGCCACGACCTACCTAAAACCAAATTGATAATATTTATTTCCTAAATTATTCATATCCATCGTTCATGGCCTACCACTCTTGACTCCATGCTTCATTTTTGCTCACTTTGCTTTTATCAAGTGCAACTTAGTAATGTGCTAATCATCTTTAATCCTTCAATATTCCATAAGAATGATTGGGATAAGATAAATAGATTGATCTTGTTTGACACTTGCCACATGTGAACAGTGTTTTTTGGTTTTATCCAAGGTAGATATTTATCCATGTTAAAACCTCAACGACAATACAAAGCCATTACCTATCCACAACCAAAGACTTGTTTTCGGAGAATTATAGTTCTTAGTAGTTACCAACATAATAGGCATTCCAAGTAAGGATGTTGGTACCTTGTCAACACCCATGGATACCCCCTCTTCTAGTTTTCCAAATGAATGATAATAATAATCACCAATAAAGATAAAAATATCGACTACTAACTCATTTGATCTCTAAACCTCTATAATCTTTCATACAAAAATATTTATCAACCAAACCTACCTTTCAAATTTTATTTATCTTTTAAATTTATAACATTCAAATAATAAATAACTTAAAACTTAATTATATAAGTTAAGTGGCTGCCAGAAAAGTTGTAATCCTTTTCCACTTAAATTCAGAAAAGTTGTAATCCTTTTCCACTTAAATTCAAAATATAGTTGCTTTTGTTTTCTTTGTAAATAAATTAATAATTGTTAACTAAGCCTTTAACTCAAAAAATTAATTTACTTTTAATACTATGCTCCATTCTCACAATAAAAATTAACTCTTAAAAATATTATAACACTGTATTTTATAATTGGAAACCACTATTTACAGTAGATAACCTTCCATAACCATATTGAAGTGACCTTTCTAGCGATAATTGCAAAGAGAAAAAGTTGTTGAGGACTACCATTCCCTTTGGTCTCAAATTGAAATTAGTCTCTCTCCTTATCTTCTTTACATCCACGTATTTCATTTAGTAGTATATATTGTAAAGTGGAATAATTTTTAATGTTAAGAAAATGGCATTGTTGTAGTATATTATGTAACAATTATAAATTAAAAAGGATTTTGAGATATGATATTAACATCATTGTTCGTGGATATGAAGTAGGGACACTCTCTTTTTGAGATTCCAAATCTTTCTAGTGTTGATATGAATCATTATTAAAAAAATTATCAATAAATTTATAGCAATAAAATAAAGTTAATGTTTAAATGTTTTATGAATTATTTTTTTGGATATAGGTTAATGGTCCAAAACGTAGAGGCAATTGATAAGGGTGAAAGATTGACTCTTTATGGACTATTAACGAGTTATTTCAAGTGGCGTGGTTTTTTTTTAATATTGGTGATGAGTCAACTTGTATTTGTGAATAGTAGCCAGTGATGGTTTTCCTCACTACCAGTTTGACAACTGAGTTATGATGGGTTTTGCTATCTTCAAATAAATAAAAAGATGTTAATATTGCAAAATAATATTACAATAAGGGTATGTGATAGTGTTGAATTCATTTATGCATTATAAACAAGAAGTTTATCAATCCAAAATTACAATTTTGACAAAGATTACATAACCATATTTTAATGATGATAAACCATACAAATTTAAATTTGTAAAATGTTTAACCTTCTACTAAACTAAACATATTGCTTGGTTCAAAATTATCCTACATTTTTAAAAAATATTTATCAAGTATAAATTTTATCAATTAACCTATTATAATTTATTTCTTTCTTAAAAATTCATTTCAATCTTTTATCCATTAACTGCAACACAATTCCACATGAAATTATCTATATCAAATTGCAATTCACTATAGTATTCATAACTTAACCATTTTCATCTCATACCATGGGTCCATTGCTTTTGTTTAATTTCTATATTTGATCTTAAGAAATTACTCGTTCTTCTCAAAAAAAAAAAGGAAAGACTTAATTGTGATAATATTATATCATTTTACAACAAACAAGTTATGGTAGAGAACAATTTGGATGAATTAACTTTAAAATGTTTTTGTTAATGATTCTAAAATCCAACAATGTAGTTCTCAATTTCTCAATCAAGAAGTGACCACTATAACATGCAAGGGCAACACGTAAGGACTTTTTTAGGCTTATATAGCTAAGGAAACCCAACAGTGTGGTTGGTTGAAGGCCTTATGTTATTTTCCTTCTATAATAACAAGCTTTTGTTGATCTATGATATTAAAAGTCTTTAAAGATATCTCAGCGATATAAGATCATCCTCCTTTTTTTGACCACAACAACATGCAAGAGAAATGCGCAAGGACCTTCTTAGATAGAGCTAAGGCAACCCAACCACATACCTTAAATTGTTTTCCTTCTCTAATAACAACCTTTTATTGAACTATGGTACTAAGAGCTTTTAAAGTTATCTCAATTGTATAAGATCATTCTCCTTTTCTTTTCTAGTGATACTCTTATTTTAAGATTATAATCAATAGGTTATAATTATGTCATCAAACTATGATATTTTAAAAAGATTTTAGCTATATAAAATCACCCTCCTCATTTCCCATTAATATTGACATTTTAAGATTATACACACACAATAAGGTTATAATTTTGTTATCAAATTCTAATACCAAAAGCTTTTAAAAATAGCTCAATGGTATACCATCATCCTCCTCATTTCTCGATGATATTGGCATTTTAAGATTATGCTCCGCAGGGTAGCAGTTTTGTTAGCTTTCTTGTGTCCTATTACTTGTAGTATTCCTCTTATGACACAAAACTTGATATCATATTTTATGTCACAACGTTTTACTAGACATTAACAATTTATGGTTTGTAACTGCCCATTTAAATTTCGATATGTGAGTTTAGTTTGTTATTTTTTGTTCAACACTTTATGGTTTCTAGCTACTAATTTCGATATGTGTGTTTAGTTTGTTATTTTTTAAACAATTTATTAAAAATCTTCAAATTAAACTTAACTACAATTATCAAGATGATTGTAGTTTTTTTTAAATAATAAAAATATTGGTGTGTATGTTTATCTAAAACAGAATTGTTTATAAAGATTTAAAGATTTTACTTTGGGATGATGGTATATTTTGTCTATGTTAAATATAACTTAATATTGTATTTTAGTTGTAGATTTATAGGTTGATTTATTGTTTTGATAATTGATCATGAGTATTTTTGGAGGGATATTCGTAGGTGGATTATTTTTGGAGGGATATTTGTAGGATAGTCCGTGGATTATATTTTTTTCTTATAAAATTATTGAATAGTTGTTCAATTAATGATATCTTTATTCTAAGAAAAAATTGTTATTTGAGATGTATAATATATATTTTTTATTTATTTTAAGGAATACCAAGAAATATGTTTTTAGTTGACATTTTTATCCTCTAAAAATGTTATTTGAGATGTATGACATATGTTTTCTTTGATTTTAAGGAATATCAAGAAATAGGTTTCTTTTGTTAGCTTGTGGGGGGTAACTTAAGTGGTAAAGATGAGAAGTTGTAATGGGTTGTAAATGGAAGGTCATGTGTTCAAATCCCCTAAACATACCCGTGCGCCATGGTTTGGGCCATGTGGATGCACCTAGGGATACAGTGGTACTAAGATTGGATCCCTGGACCCTGTATCACATGAGTACCAACCCAACTCCAGTTGTTGATTCTCCTAATAATAATAAAAAAAAATAAGTTTTTTTATATAAAAAAAAGTTTAAAGATTTGACAAATTTTTGAAAATTCCAAACTTATAATAGATTAGGTTAATAATGGATGTAAAATTGATAATATGATTTTACAATCTATAATGTTAAAATAAATTTTAAAGTTGAAAAGGAAAATTCAAACACACTTACAAAGCAATTATCGAAAAAAAAACACTTTTGTTGCAAATAAGATTCCTTTCAAAATAGGGATTTAAAAGGGGCTCACAATTCTCAATTGTTGATAGAATTGTTTTGATGAGGGATTTATATTTATGTCTTAAGATTTTGACGGATGATGTTTTAGTTTTTTACTTTTTGGTAGTTTTCTACTTTTTGTATGGAGCATGGGTACAATTTTGACTTTTGTCTTTTTTAAGGTTATTTATATAGTGTCTTGGTTTATTGTAATTTGTAAGGACAAGTTTTAGAAGCATATATGAATGAGTGACAGATTTAGGATGGTCATCTTTTGAGTTTGAATGGACATATTGATGTATATTTTAATTTCAGACTTGAAATATCGAGTATAAAGTTTTTTTTTGTTAGTTTGTGGAGTTTGATTTTCAAATTTAGAGATATTATTATTCAGCCATGTTCGTATCCCAAGTTTGGTTATGATCTCGGTACGATCCTTAGGGGGTCCGGGGGAGTGGTTGCACTCCCCCAGCTGGGGGGCGCGGGGGTTTGGGGTCCCCCGAGAAAAATTTTGGGGGTTGTTTTCGCCAACAATTTTCGGGCCCATGGTTTTGGGTAACCCGTGATATTTTCCCATTGTATTTCCCTTAGCAAAGAAAGACATTGTAACACGGCTAGGGTTTGATGTATTAAGTTTTATGCATTGAAAAGATCTTTGAGATCAAGAAGAGAGACTTTGAGACAGTGAAGAGGAAGTGCAACGGTTATGCTGCAGGTTGTATCCCTTCACTTTGCTGGACGGTATAATAATAAGGACTGGCAACTTCAATGTGGACGTAGCCCATCTTGGGGTGAACCACGATATATCTGTGTCTCTCTTGTAATGTGTGTGTGATTATATTTGCATTTCTGTTTATTGTTATTGCTCTGCGATCCTGTTTTTCTAACATTTTTCCCAGGAGAAATGACATTATTTCTTTTTGGATAAACATTACTTATACTAACTTATAAACTAAAAAAAATCCAAAACAAACATCACAAAGTAATTTATGAGATGCTTCTCTAAATTCATGAATGACATCTTTAAAAAACTCATTGGTATATATCTAACCCACAACTAGTGAAATCGAGCACGATACATTAAACTAACTAAATATCCAATAACATTAATAACAACCCATTAAACTAATCCTTTCAATTAACTTACATATTAGATTATCATACTATCATAATTGAAATTTTCATTTCATCCAAATTACCAAAAAAAATATTTCTAACCTAATTAATAAGAAAATTTTAAAGTTAAATTTCCACAATATATAAATCCAATCACCTCACCTCATTAGTGGTGTCATTATAACACTCTCCCAAGATCTAAAAATGATACTATTATATGACTATTTATTTTGTCACGCAAACAAGCAAGGTTTTATGAATTTCTATTTTTTCTTATTTTGTCTTTGTCTTATTGTTTTTATATTGTGTTGGGGGAGCAAACTCCAATAGATCATCTCACCTTTATAATTAATTTTATTATAACGAGAAAAAGGAATCCTTGGTAACTTATACCAAGAAATGCCTCTGACTTGAAGTATGAGCTTAAATGATTATCGCTGATTAGGGTGTATGTAAACGATGAAGATGGTGAACCAAACTAGGAGAACTTATATTAACCCGCCCTAGGTCATTCTAACTAAACTAAAGTGACCCCAACAAAGCTAAGGGAGACATTAACTGAGACCTGACCGACCATGGAAACATGAAGGGTTGGAGAGATGATATAAAAAAATACTAAGATTCTCAAAGGATTTTTGGGTTACCACATCCAATAAACAATTGTCAGAACCAACAATGTAGCCAATGAGGTTTGAGCACACCCCTGACATCCTTATGACCTCCAGGGTTTCACGTGGCACACATGTAGAGTACCAACTAGCAAAAGATAACTAAAATTACTTGTCACGTCTCAACTTTTGGAAAAGCTAACTAAGACAAGTGCGTGGGATTAGTTTAGTGATTCCCAACTATCTTAATCCAACGAGCACATCATTGAGGTAAACAAAAAGTAAACATTGTGAGTATTTTTTTGTAAGAAGAAATCCAAAGCAATCCCATGTAATCATGTGTTTACATATGTGATTATTAGTATGCTCTATCCAAGGTTGTCTGTGTATTTGATTTACTCAGTGCTTAAACCTAAGTCTATAATTTATTCACAATATTCAAGCTTGGGATCCACCTACATGGAAACAATAGAGAAGCAATAACTAACCATAAAAAGTATTAATAAAATTTATATTAAATTATTCATTGATTGACTGGTTTAAACCTTACAATCATTGAATTGGTGCAAGTAGTTTAGTGGAATCCTAGTTTAGATAACACTTAATGTTATTGATTAAATAAGGGTTGATTGGGAGTTATGCCTATCATTTAAGTTCCATTTTTCAAGAACAAATCCATATAGATTGTATCAAATAACTATTAACCCCTTCACATTTTCTCATGGTGATGAGAACATTACATCATAAAATCTGAGAGATATACATGTATTTGAGGGCAAGTTTGTCCTTAACTTTTTTCTCCTAAGCTATACAACATTTTCTCATGGTGTTGAGAATATTACATTTTATAAAATATGCGAGGTATATATAGATTTTAGGACAAGTTTGTTGATATTTTGTTTTCTATTTTATAATAATATTCTAATTTATTAGGAATAGATTAATGAAACTAATTTTATATTTTTTACATCATGTAAATAAGAGTTGCAAGTATATGTCATTTGACAAAATTATAATATAGACTAGCATACCCCTAAAGTGGGGGAAATGAAACGTCGAGAAGAACTTCAATATGTTGTAAAAGGAGAGAAAATTGTGTGTATGTAGACAATATAATTTTATGTGTTTGAAAGCAAGTCTAGCTAATTTATGGTAGGGATAGTAAATGAAATTGAAAGGAAAAAATTGTTGCAAGTATTGATAAGCAATACATATAAACCCATGTAATCGATGGCAAGTAAAATGAATTGTACATTAATTTGTCATACGAAAAAACATACATATGTGAATATAACATTAAAGGGTAAGGTAGTGATCAAGTTTGACTCTAAAAACATTGGAAATCAACATTGGTATTTTCATTTCGGAGGGGGAGAATTTTAAGTGTGAAAGGGACAGAGAATGAAGGTGTGCCTCTTGTTGCTTTTTTCGAAGTGAGACATATGAAGTGTCTATCATATTTGTATAGCATTTGAAGGAGAACGATGGTGTAATTCATATACCTTCTAATATTGTAGTACATGACATTGTTGTGAAGGTCAATCCTTAACGTTCATTGTTACCAATGTCAATTCTTAGGATTTATGGATAGTCAATCCCCTAGCCATCTTGAAGGGATTTGTTTCTTGTTACTTCAATTTATGGGTGGAGTTGGTATGTGCTTTGGTTGAGATTGGTCCCATGGAGGGCCAATGTAATTATCAAATGCCATGACAACATAGGTTGGTAACTTAAGAGAGCTAGATCCAGGTGTGTATACAATTTGTATGACCAATCCAAGTGCACCATTTACTAATCCCGATTGGACCCATAAATTGTAGGATAACATTACTCGCTTCCCTACACATAGCAATATTTATTTTTCTAGTTGATGGTCATAATCTTGTTGTGCATCTAAATATTGTTTTTAATAAAATTCTAAATAAAAATAAATACATAGGCATAATAGGAGAACTTAAAAACAAAGGTCTAACCACACAGGCAATGTAAGGTGACTATACTTCTTTGATGAGACAACATCAAGGCCTGAATCAACTGATGTCCAACATAGGACAGGGTTTGAAGACCTAATAGTTGTCGAAACACTAAAATAGCTTAGCAACATTAGCATCTATTTAAAAAAAAGAGTCATTGTTATAGAAAATGGTTTCTAAGGCTCATGAACAGCGTTGGAATAATTTCTACAAATGAATTGAGGAAAGGAAAGTTGAGCCTACTTTGAATATCTACAATTATGAATGCACTTAGAATCATGGATCCTACCTTTGTCTCATATAAAAATATATTGTCTCTTGATATTTACCCTGGTAGAGTGTACACTATATACAGTGTTAGTTGTTTTGATTATGAACAATAACACTAGTATATATTATCATATTTGTTGTTGATTGTTTTGATTCGGAAAAAGTGAAGAGGGTGGTAGTAGTTGTAGGCCATACAAGCATGTAAATGATTGGGTAGAATACATGTTCCTTCGAAAACTCCATTGTCAGTTCAAAACTTCAATAACTTATTGATCAAATTACTTTTGTTTTCAATTTGATATAGCTTTATGTATAAAAGGTAAATATGTATTTGTTTATTTAGGAGTAATTAAAGAGCTAAACTCAAACTTGTAATGAACTATAATTTTGGTACTAATGTTGGTCCACTTGGTGCTTATAGTACACTATTTGAGTCTGTCTTTGACAATGTTGTGTTACTTGGAAGTCGATGTAATTTGATTTCCTATAGAAATATGACCACGTACCGGACGCACAATTATATTACCCACAATTTGTGCAAGGTTACTCTGTAGCAGCTATGTTTGTTTCTGGGTTGGGGTAGGTCACTGTAGGTAGCGAAGGAAAATTTGTAAAATCCTGCAAGGGAGAGACCCCTGCCATCAACTCTCTGTCCAATTCTCTGGAAGACGAAAAAGAAGGTGGGGGTTGGGGGGATTGAAGATAAGGTCTCTGCGTGACTATAATCTCTATTCAACAATGAGATCCTTCAATTGGATTTTTTCTAAAATGTTTCAAAATATATTATTGCTCCTTTGTCTCCTTATGCATCTTTTGAGGAGGATATTGTGGTTAAACACCAGAAAATCGATTTAGTTGCACTAGAGTTGAATTTGAATCTTCTTGAAGGAATCCATCACTTTGGAACTGGATTGGTCTAGAATAATTAAGAATATTAAAGGTAACTTCTTTATCATATCCAACTCTTGTTCTATTCTTGTTGTAGCTCACTTCTTCTCAAGTTCTAATGATGGGCTTAGAAAGAGGATTATGAATTGGTTGATTCATTATCTATGAATGTTGATCTATTGCACCATTAAAAATGTTTTCTTTGGTGAACACAAAAGAAAAATCTTGAAATGCAGGTTCATGAATAGCTTCATATTCATTTGAAATTGCATTTGAATTTGTAGTTGCATCACTATGTTGATCCTATGATGAATGTTGATTAGAATATTTATCGACCTCAAAAAGTGGGTTGTTCTAAATAAGGAGTACTTCAAAGTGTTGAAGCGAACGTTGATTCATTAGTTGTATTTCATCATGAAGAAGTTGTGATTGAATTTGTAGCATGTCTACCTTTTTCTACATGACTCACAAACAAGTAAGAACATTCTTCAAAGTTTTTTTGTCCATTGTGCTTGAAGTGTCATAAGGAATACCATTTTTTTATTCTAGCCATTAATTCTTCCACTCTCACTTGCTTTGTCATGCTTGCTTGCTTTCAATCTGAGGGTGTTGGGTACTACAAAAAATGCACCCTGATGTTTTTTTCCTCTTGGAAACGATTACAATGAGTTGATCGCTTCAATGTAAAGCATGCTCTTAAATTTGAGAAAACAACTATTAACTCATTTCAATGTAAGGCATACTCTTAAATTTGAGAAAACAACTATTTCTCAATAACTTGACAAGTTAAGTCCTCCTTATTCAATTTCATGTAGTTCCTTTGAACAATTCCATGGCTCTACATAACATATAAAATGACTATTTGCATACTATAAAGCTCTTCATAGCATATAAAATGACTATTTGCATACCATAAAGCTCTCCAAATAATAGCACTCACCTACACATGTCTCACATGAAATTTTATTTTAAGCAATGGAAATATTGAAGATGACGTTGTATGTGGGATTACTTGGTCATGCCAAAAAACAAGAAATCGTATTACCCTCTTTTGTCTTTACCTCAACCTTTCGAGAGTTTGTTACAATATTCGAGTACACCATCTAATTGGCTTGCTTATTTCAAACCATGGCATCCCTTCCATTGGTATCTCATGCATCGTCCTTAATACTTGTATTCTTTATAATGCCTTCAAACAAGAGCTTTCATTCCCCAAAAAACCAAGTGCATCATGAGAAGATAGGATGAAAACAATCTCAAAATTTCATCAATCCACGAGAATATTCTGTTGAATATGGAGTCAAAACTTCCATCCTTGGACATGAAACCATGCAGCTTATCTTTGTTATCTTAATGCATTGAAATGTTTTGTTATCTTTCAAACTCGCTCGTCTTCAAACATTTTCTACAAAATTCAAGTCTCAATGTTCCCGATAAATTGAAATATGTTGAGATTTGTGGAAAATACAACAGTGCCCATGGTCTTCATTGCAAAATCCTTTGCATTATTCATGAAAATGATCATGACATATGATGAATCAAAGGTGCAAAAGAGAATAGAGCGTAGAGCCATGAAATCTCCTTCGGAACAAGGCTCTGTATGCATGCTTACTCATGAAAAATGGGGTGAGATTCAAAAAGTAAGCCCCAGGACGCCATTCAAGTCCAGAATTGCACACCCAATGCTCTCTTTAGGATAGGGGATTCTATACACTTGGATGATGTTAAAGACTGGAGCATTTATGTGCATGCAACATAACAATGTGAATGTTGAGCACCCGTGCCAACAAAAGCTTCATTTGGTCCTTTGAAAATAATGGGAACATAAATTTTACCTACAGACAGACATATAATATGTTAAAATATACACAAGAAACTTGATGGTTTAGATATTGATACATCAATGAAGAGGCTCTATTTCTAGTCGACGTGTGGGTTTTCTTTATCAATGCTACACAAGTAAGACTCTACCCATAGATTTTGACTCCCTTACCAATTGTGCATGCAAGTGAGTGAAAATAAATAAAAATGGGATGTTGGGGGCTTCTCTAATGGTGAATTCTTCCTGCGCCTATGAATATCATAAAAAGGGCCATGGGGCTTCTCTAATGGTGAATGGGATCCTTTTTTTCTCTGGAATTGAAACAACATTTGGAACTCGATGTGTCTACATCTTCCTTCAAGGGTATGCACAACAATACCTATGTTTGCATCTACATCTTCCTATGTCTATGTCCTTTCTTTCTGCATATTTCTATTCATTATCCACATCTACATGTTTAGCAGAGGCAGCCTATAGTGTTTGCAAATATAAAATCAAAGTGCCTGCAAAATCCCCAGTTTGCAGTAGTGGTGAATTGGAATTTGAAGTTGTTAGCCATCTCTGGGTATTATTTTGATAGCGTATGCGGATTAGGTTCTTCTTGATGCAGCTGGAACGCATAATTCAGTGCTACTTTTGTGACGTGTGTGAACAATTCATTCAGGTCACGCATTTAGATAAATTAAATTATTTATGTAAGTTGCTCTTTGACTTAGTAAATTATTTATGCTCTTGCGTGTACACTTTTCCCTCTAAATTATTATTGCTCTAGTTTGAAATTGGACTTTGAGATTTTATTTAATTTTTTTTAAATGTGTTTGATGGATGACATATAAATGAGTGATCTATCAATTTATTTATTTATTTTTGGCGACATTTACTATGAGTGTATGAAATATATAATTATTTTAAAACATATTTATTTTATTAAATATAAATCCATAATATAGTTTAGATCTATCAATTGAATTTATTTATTTTAAATATAAATCCATAATATGGTATAGATTTGTCAATTAGATTTAGCTTGGGATAAAATGTTATCCTTGTCACTTAAGTATCTCCTACTCATTATCAGTGTCACATTTGTATATTCCTCCTACTCTCATACCTCCCACTCTAATGAAATTTAAATTTTGACATTTACCTAATATCTTTTGGCATCTTTGAATATACCTTCTATTTTGGCATCTGTGGATTTTTTTTTCAACCGAAAAAAGAGTTTCTTGCTATTCATAAGGGTGACTCAAATAAACTTACAGTGGTTTCCTATCCAAGGGATAGTATTTGTGCTTACAATCAAAACAATCCTAAACTTTTTGTTCTTAATACAATATTAAGAAAAACTATATAATTATGTAATCTCTGGCATCTATAGAATATTTACATGTAATTTTAAAAAAAAACAAGTGTCTACAGTTTCCATTGTATATCACATAACTTTCCATACCCATATTAGGTCATCAAAAAACAAAATATGCCAAAACATAGTTAATATAGCCTGTAGTGGCCAGTCTCCCTTGGCCACTAATCAATATAGTAGGTAACATGTAGAATTCTTTCTGCCAGTCTCAGTCCTTTTCTGGATAGATTGTATTCCCTTTGGTTAAAATTCTAAGAGATATGTTGAATATGATAATCTTCAAGTTGTTTAAGCAATGTGGAAATTCTCCTTTTCCAATGATCAAGAGAGGCCACACTAAGAAGTCTTTTATCTAGGACCCAGTTAATAATCACTGTAAGTCTCCAAAGATCTACAATTTGTAGATTTTCTTTGAGATGGAAAAAGATAATAGTGCCCATAGAGCCAAGTTGGAAAAAGATAAGTCTGGAATTACTACCCATACGTTGTATCCTTGGGTTTCTTGCCCACGTGTTGTATTAGTTGTATAACACAGTCCAACAACTTCAAGTTGCAATCAACATCACAAAGTGAAAAAGCTTTTGAAATTATTACAAAACGATCAAAATTTACTGAACGACAAAGAGTAGGAAGGAAATGAGTTGCTTCCTGACCAAGTTTCATATTATACCTTCAGGAAATAATAAACCTTGAGAAAAAATAAATTTAAAGGCATCCAGCTTTTGGCCAATCCCTTGTACAGTAATTCCTAATTCAAGTTTAAAGAAAATCTCCAACAATATATAATCATAGAGGTTGGACTTTATTCTATGCACAGTTCAAGTCTAACTCTGTATGCGATTTATATTTTAATTTAATTGTTTTTAAATATATTCTAAAATCTTGACATCGGAATACACATAAGTTATAGCCTCAACGTTTTAATATCCAAGCTTCTTGTTTTTGTATGCATGACAAGGTGGCTTCAATGACACAGTTAAGGCAGGCATGCACTGTGTAATCTGTCAACTTAGGTGAGCAATAACATTGATGCTATATGTGTGGCAGGTATGCACATATTCTTCGACCAGCATGAAAATAGTTATTTCAATCACTCTGCATTTTTCCACTCCCAATTGGAATGATTTTAACAAAACAATTCATTCATAAATCACTAAAATTCAAAAATTCCAAGAGAGCGTTGATGCTTGTAGACAATGTGTATCAGGTGAGAGCTGTATCGAGGTGTCAGTGGTCCTTTCTTCCCTGGAGTGGCCAAGAGGAGCAACAATTTTTAAACCATTTTATCTATGGCAAGGGTTCTTCCATTCCTAGTATGTGCACTGGATACTTTCCGATTTCTAAATACTTCCCCCATTTTAATCTTGTCTATGGGGTATCTTGTGTTAGATGTACGCTTGGATCATTTATATTATTAAATATCTTCCATTAAAATGTCATTTTTAGTTGGTATTGTTAAATCACTTTCCATACTTTGAGTGCTATGTCATATATAAATGACCAGCCGACAGCAGTCATTTGCATCTTGCTTTGTGGCTTCCTCACAGTTTTGTTGTTATGCTTGTCTATCATTTCATACAATCTAGGAGTGGAAGCTGCATAGTTTGGAAATCAAGCTGTACAATGGAGGGAAAACAATTGCGTGATCACCATTATGCAGCCATGGCAGGGCCTCACAATAACACTGGCACTGGTGGAGACCAAGGAAAGTCAGCGAGGACTCTGTCGAAGAGAGGGAACATCAAAAGAGAAATATGTGTTGCCTTGGCAACATCAATACTCGACGGTCTCAATAGGATCGGAACAACTTTGGCCTAAATACTCAACGCCTTCAAAAGGATCTGCAGCCCTGGAAATCCTATAACCACAGCCTCTGAGATCGATTTATTGTGGGCGCTGGAGCCATGAGGTTTTTTCTTTTATTTTAACTATCTATAGATTTTTTTATAATTCTCTTGGCAGAAACGAGTTAATAGGAATTTTGATGCATTTTAAATTTATTGCTGGTGTGACAAGGGGAGGATCCTCATTCGTCGTCGACAGACGATGAAGGGGCGAGAGGAATTGCTCCCTTAAAATACGCCATCGGCGTAATTATCTTTTGCGAGTATGGTGGTCTAAATATAGTAATGGGTGTTTGATCTACAACATCATGTGGATTAAAAAGCAGTCTCTCCAACTTCTTTCAATTAAGTTATTATTGATATTTAATTTTATTTACAGAATCAATGAGTCGTATTTTATATGGGATTAAGGGGCAGTGCCTTTTTAAGTTCTAATGGGAAACACTCCAAAATATGATCCTATGCATATACACTTCAACAACCTACATGTATACACTTTAGTGTCTTGCACATGCACACTTTGACAACCTGGATGTGCATGGTGGTTTAATTGAGCACACTATAGATTTGTACATCCACCTACAACCAATAAACCCAACCAATGCACCAAGGTAAACAATCACGCCATCGATAATCATGGAAAAACTTAAATTTAATCTTGATCTCATATTTGAAATGTACTCCTATATACACTATATATAATAAAAAATATATAGAAGGGTATAGAACTGTTAGTCATTCTCTTTTCTATGTTGCACTTTCTTTCATGGAACATTTACACGATAATAAAAACATTAATATGTTCAGGTTTTCTTCCTATGCATCCTATTCATTCTTTACTTTCATCTATGCACATGCATCTATGCCAATAAGTTAATTAATCCAATATGTGTAAAATGTCTTTTAATTTGCATCCTAAAGACAAATCACATGATGACTCAAATATCACTTTCTTGGCATGCAATGGCATTTAACTTATTAGTTTCACAAAATGGTGTCAATCAACATACATTAAAACATTATTTTATACAACAATATGAAATTAATTACTCAATTCAGTGCAATGTTGTACTCATTTTCATTGATAGTAATTTTAAAAGGATCATGAAAATGGAACGGAAAGGCGCACATAAGTGTGCTTAATTGAATTCAGTGGCTACCTTTGTTTTGGAAGGATCATTCCCTTGGTTTTTTATTAGCAATATGTTTAGGAAGAGAACTGACCACCATTTCACCATCCTGAGCTTATATCCATTGGAGTAACGACACATTGGACATTGTAGGGAATATGTTGACTTTTCTCCAAGTTCGTTGAACACGTGGACAATTGACTTTGCTCCATACCCGTTGGATGCATGGAATCCCTTGACTTTGCTCCATGCTCATTGAATACATGGAATCTCCAATCGAGATAAGGATGGCCTTCTACCATATTGCATTTTTTTCAATCGAACAAGCTCATGCTTTTTATATTGAAGGTCAATACCATCATTTGTATGAGGTTGATTTATTTGTTTGAACGAGGCAATATCAAGTGCTAAAGGGGATTCAAATACTTAGAGCAAAGGATTGTCGCAAACTTTGGAATGAGGATTGAACTCACATGTTGAAACAAATGTTAATTGCATCAATATAAAGTGAAGCATAGACTACAATCTTTGAACTGATGAGAAATGATAGCTTTCCACTTAAGCACAATCGCAATATTTTGAGTGAAAAATATTACACTTATTGGAATGAAGGTTAATCATACCTAATGGAATAAGGGATAGCTCATAGCCTTTGGAATGATGATGGATCACAATTTTTAAAATGAGGCAAATCACAGACACTAGAGCGAAGGATTCACAACCATCTGGATGAAAGAGATCACATAGGTATGGGTGAAGTGGGGAAAATCCCAATCCCTATGTTCGCTTGAAACAAGGCAATGGGATAGTCTAGCACCTTGGAAAAAGTTAAGCACATGGTTGCACAACATTGACTGCTATACAACATGGGGTTTCCACCATTCATTTTAATAGATGAAATGATGCACACCCCACATTGCAAAGCATTCAAGGCAATGGGCTAGTCTAACCTCTCAACAAAATTTAAGCACTCGGCTGCATATTATTAAATGTTATGCAGCGTGGGGTGTGCATCGTTCGATTTAGATAAATTGAACCATGCACACTGCACACTATAGAGCATTCAATGCCCTACAACCAAGAATCAAACGATGCACACCCACACTGTAGAGCATTTAATGCTCTACAATCGGGTGTTTAAACATGGCCTAGAACCTCTAGTTTATACAATGTGATAAGAGGAAAACCCACTCATCCTATATGACATGATTTTCCTGTAAATATGCAGTTGAACATATGTGACTCCTACCTTCCAATGTTATGTATTAATGAACCATGTGGAATATGGAATGCAAAAAAAATTGGCAAAGTCCTAGGGAAATTTGAACAAAAATTACCTAACTTACAAATTGTCTTTCAATAATCATAAAAGGGTTCGAAATTGAAGAATTAGTCTGTTCAAAATTGGAGTGTTTCTATTGAAGCTTGGGTTGTGTTTTGAATGATCTCTTTAAGGCAATGAAAATAATTAGAGGGAGAGCCATGAGAATGAATCTAGCTCAAAGTATGATATCCAATCCAATTCTCATTTTGGATGAAGATTACAAGTTGAGATAGAGGAATGAAATGTTGTAGCAATTAGATTCTTGTGTCCATTATTCTCTACTTGTCAGAGCCATTGTAATTTATAATTTTATTATTTCAAAGAATCAATAGAGCATGACAACCAAATCCATTCCATTGTTGGATTTTTCCCAAAGTGAACTTCTTTAGGGTAAATATGTGTGTCAAAATATTCGTGGTTAAATGTATTTACTCTTTATTATTTATTTTTCCACAATTTAATAACAAAACCACATTTACCATATAACCATATAATAACAAAACCACATTTACCACAATTTACAAATCATATGTGTATCATAGTCAATTCCAATGAAGGCGAGAAGGGATCATTATGATTTGAATGCTTACAACACTGAAGAAGCTACAAGAAAGTGGAGAGTTACTTCCAAAAGACCCCAATATTGGAGTAAAGCGAAGGAAGAAACAATCTTAAGCTCTAGTGATGGGTGATAATTACTTAATGAAATAAGACCAAAGGCTAGACTATCAAATTTGGATCAAATGACTTAGATGTATTTGAACTTGTCTTATTTGGCCATAAGAATGTGACATATGAACAAGAACATCATCACTTTGGTTGTTGAAATGGTGCCCAAGAAAAAGGAATGGAGGCCACCTCATGAGTCAAGTTTTGAATATGAAAAAGATGACTATGAGCAAAATCCCATACCGAAAAAACCAAGGCTAGAGAAAAGAAAGTGCAACAAAGATCGAGCGCAATTTAAAGTGGAGGTGAAGATGGACATCAAGCCATATTTAGGTGAGATTGGTACCTTCAAATCAAAGCTCTCAATGATAAGTACACACTAGGAAAGAGGGTTGATTAGTACAAACATGAAGTCTATATTGTTGTTCTCAATAGATAAACCATAAAGCAAAAATGTGTTAGGAGGTGAATTCGATGTCCATATCTTTGACATTTTCCTATAAAGTGGTACAGAACTATCCCCTCAAACTGGCTCCCTCTAGAGATTGTGCTAGTTGGTTTTGAGCGAGTAAGCTTCTTTAACAGTAAAGGATCCCTTGGGAATCTAGCCTCATTGTATCTTTTCCATTCTTGACTTCTTTCTTATGCATCACTATGTTAGTTTCTCCCAAAGAGTAGTGATGTCCTCTGCAGGATCCCTACCTAGCCATTGTTGAGGAGGAATCCATTGCAATAGTCACCTTCCTCATCAGTATCCCAATATTGATATACCTGAGTCATACCTTTGTTTTGAATTTGCATCATAGTGAGTGGAAGAGGTTGCAATTGCCCCAAACTTGGTAATTGCTGCCAAGAGTCCTCCCAAAAGGAGGCAGTTTTGTTATTGCATATCTCCCATAAACTGTGGTTTTGCACTAGATCTCTATTTTGGGATGCGATATCCCATGTGAGAGAACCTTCAGTAGCTTCCAATAGGTGAATTAAATCCTACTTTTCAATATTTGGAGCATACTTTTTATGCCATAGTGCATCCCACACTATTGAGGTGTAGGTGACCCAACGCCACCATGTTTTAACCCCTAACACCTTGTTTGTAATCTCAATATCTCTCAATCCCAACAACCTTGTTAATATTTGGCTAGAAAATATTGTCCCAATTAACTAACACCCATTTGCATTGAGTATCTATTCCACCCCAAAGGAAAGATCGTTGAAGGCCGTGAATATCTTTTAAAACCGATTTTGGGGCTACCAAGGCAAAGAAGAGGTAAAAGGGATTTGATTGAAGCACAATTTCCATAAGAATAAGACGAATAGGAAGGTTAAGCCGCCTAACGGTCAAGCCAGAAATATTTTTAGCAAGCTTGGTCAATAAATCCTCCCACTAAGATCGATGAATCACTGGATCAGTGAGAGTAGCCCCAGAATACTTGGGCGGAAGGGAGCTTCCCTAAAAACAAAGAACTAACGAGATATTTCTCTGGGTAATGGTTGGGGTGTTGAAAAAGAAGATTTGTGATTTTGTGTGGTTAATTGAGGTCCTCGAGGCATTCATGAAGAGATGGATAGTAGCTTTAAAGGCTTTAGCTTCTCCAACAAAAGAATATCCCATTAGTAGTGAGTTGTCCTCGAACTATTCATGAGTGTCAGCTTTTTCATGGGGATGAAGAGCCAGGCCTTTTATCTCTTATCTAGAAGCCATGGTTGCAATGGTTCAACTTAGGCCTTCTGGCATCATGGTGAAGAGAAAAGGCGAAAGTGGGTCACCTTATCAAATACCTCTGGATGGTTTGAACAGTTCAAAGGGGGATCCGTTGACACGGATGGAGAAAAAAATTGAAGAGTTCAAGGCCATTAACTAGTTTTTCCAATCCAATCAAAAGACAAATGCAAGGGTCATATTTCGGATGTAATCCCAACTTAGCTTGTCGAAGGCTTTCGACATGTCCAAGTTTATCATCATTCCTAGTTTTTTAGTGATTTTCAAATAATGCATCACTTCATGGGCCATGATGATTCCATCCAAGATTTGTCATTCTTCTACATATCATGATTGTTCTGAAGAGATCAGAATAGCTAGAGGCGGCTTAGCCTGTTAGCCAAGACTTTTGCGATGATTTTATAAATAACATTACAAAGGGAGACAGGCCTAAACTTACCTGAATTCATTGCACCATCTTCTTCGAGAACAAGAGTAAGGAAAGTGGAACTAAAAGCCTACAATATTGATTTAGAGACCCTGGATTCTTCAACGATTTCCTAGATATCCTGCTTCACAATTTCCTAGCAATAGTGAAAAAATTATATTGTGAAACCATCCAATCTAGGAGATTTCCCCGCAGCCATTTGTTGTATAGAAGCTTCCACCTCAACCATCTTGACTGGCTTCATTAGACTATCGTTTTGAGTCGAGGTGACCAAGGATGGGATATGTTGCGTTAGTTTGCTTAGAGCCTCAACTCTATTAGGAGTGGGTTCTTCCAACATATCCTTAAAGAATTCAACTAATTCCTTCTCTACGTCTTCATTCCTTTTGGGAATTAGCCATGGGTGTTTTTAAGCTACACAATTTGGTTCCCCTGCCCGCGCTGAGTTGTAGAGCTATGGAAGAAGGTTTTGCTCCTCTCTCCCTCCAACTAGTTGACTCTTGATTTTTGCTTCCACATCAATTCTTCTTGCTTGTCCCTAACTTCTATTTGGGCCTGTAAGTGCCCTTCTTATTCTATGGCATCCTTCAAGTAGTTGCACTTATTATTTCCTATTGCATATGCATCATTCTTTCTACAACAAATTTATGCTCTTGAAATATATCCCCATAAAATTCCGTGTTCCAATTTTCCAGTCCGACTTTGAGAATCATCAACTTTTGTTGCAACCTATAAATCTTGTTGCCCCTTGGAGCTTCAATTTCCTCCCACCATTGTTGCATAATTTCTTTGAAGTTAGGATGAGATAGCCAAAAAATTTAAAATATGAACAACTTCTTTGATGGCACTCTAGCTTTGTGCCAATTTAAACATATCGACCAGTGGTTTGACCCAGCCGAAAGCATGATAATAGATGTTAGGTCTCCTCATGTTGCCATGATTGATTTCAATGCCAAAAAACAATCTAAACGCTAGGTAATCTAACTAGACCCCCCTATTTTATCATTTTATGTGAATACCCCATTAGTAGTCTCCAAGTCGATAAAGTTCAATTGTTCTATCAATTCCCAAAAATATTAGTTATCCCAATCTAGTCTTTGAAGTCCACCTCTCTTTTCTAGAAGCGTGGTTATCATATTAAAGTCCCTGCCAATAAGCCAATGCCCCTCTATGGCTTGATCTCTCGGCCATCAAATGGATTCCATAAATCTTTGTTGTAACAAAGATGAAGTTGGTCCATAGACATTAGTATTACCCCCTTAACCTTTGTTTCTATAATTGTGGATCTCACATATAATGAGAAGGGGGTAGAGAAAAAGTTAGTTAGAGAGACCTCATTTGGATTCCATATTATTGCTAAACCCCTAGCAATGCCTTACGCATTTGTATCCATAGAGCTACCGCCTTTTCAAATCAATGCCATTATATTGGCAATCATGGAAGTAGAGCATTTTGTTTCTTGAAGCATAAGTATCAACGGTTTATCAGTCCCAATTTTCTTTTCCAAAATATTCATTTTCTAAGGTCCATTAATGTCTCTTATATTCCATGAGATCAATTTCATTTAAAAGGGGGGGGTGCGACGAAAAAGAATCATGTGAGTTGTGCATACTGACTTGAATCAACTACATGACCAAAGGTTGCGCATCGACCATAGGACGCAAAGCAATTGTAGGCCACGCTTGCGCCCCCATTTCTCTCCCTCTTTGTTTCCCTTCACAACTTCCTTTCTTTTTTGGTTTGAATTCCCAACTGAGTTAAATTACAGGCTTTGCGAAGTGTCTCCTTCAGTAGCTCCATCTTTTTCAGTGGAATGGATTACGGATCTTGTCTCAAGTAGGCCTCCTCTAGGACTTGAAGGTCTAAGTCACCTAGGTCCATATCATCTATCTCTTCTTGCATTTGAACGTCAACGGATAGAATGGGTTTTGAGCAGCTGTCAGGGCCCTTCTTTTTTCTCCCTTTGTCAATGTGTTTCCTATTCTATTCCTAGTCACCTTCTACTACATGATCATGGCTTGACTCCCCTTTAGATAAATTATTATGTTCATTGACGTGATGAAGCACATTAAAGCTATTGGATAACAGTGGATCCTTTGTTGACCCTTGATGTAGATTCTTCTTGGGTGGCCTCCTTCTATTTGTCACTCGGACATCCCTCCACATATTTCTCCTCTGCATGCTTGCTCGTTGGCGCTGCCATATTCATGGGGCAATTTCTAAAGAGGTGTCCATGTTCATGGCACCTTCTGGTATCCTCATGAATCAGACTGATGGATTCCAGTAAGGCTCTCGAGATGTTCATATACACACAGATCCTATCGTATGATGTATAGCGTCCTGTCCTATTCGATTCAACCACTCGCACAAAGGATCCATGGGTGTTTACAATGCCCTCTAGAGATTCTTCCTCCCAAAATTCTTGGGGAAGCAAATACAGTTTTAGCAAGATTGGGGCATGTGAAAAATCCTCTTTGTTGGGGTTAAAGCACTCCACCCGGTCTTTGAGGTAGAGCCCAACAAAATTGAAAAAATAGGGTCTGTTGTTGTAGATCTGATTCTTGTCTTCACATTGTCAAAGATTACCGTAAAAAACCCTTTCGAGTCAAGTTGGAGATCATAGTTCCCTTTTGGTTTCCATATGTTGTGGATCCACCAGATTAACACCTTCCTCGTAGGCCAAACCCCAATAAACTTGGAATTGATTGTGTGATCCCTCATTTATTGGATTCACTCGTTTATACAACTAGAAGTGATCTGATAATTTGGCACATGCTTGGACTTGGAGATACATTTCCCTGGACGTTGCCCTCCAATACCTCCTCGCGTAGTCTTGGACACAGAGTTCACTCCCTCTCCTTCTATTCTAACAACACCTCCACCAATGTAAGTATTTGCTTCTGTGCATTTGCTTGGTCCTATAGAATTGCTTGGATTCAAGCTAACCTATGAGGGATCCCCGATCCCTCCCCCCATCATTGCCATCCTCAGTTGCAATCCTCTATACTCGACCCACAACGGTCAGGAAAACCACTACTTAGTGGAAAACCTTAGATTTAGGTTGTTTAACTCTCATTCGTGTTGCAAAGCAGTCTCCACATTTAAGTGATTGTTAGAAACCACCTCTCATTTAAGTTAGATTTCTAAGTTTTATTTGTATTTTTTATTTTTTCATTAAGATGCCCTTTATAATATAGTGTAGATGAGATATCTAACCTAATGTATTTTATGATATTAAAGTTAACAAAAAATAAATAAATTATTTTTTTCATTGAGATTATTTTATAATATGTCATTCTTTCTTTGACTTGTTTCATGTGGTATTAAGTTTATTTTTATTTTTAATATTTGCATTCATATTCACTTTATAATGTAGTGTATATGAGATATGTAACCTAATGTAACAGTGATAGGTTATAATAATATTTTATTTTATCATACAAAGGTACTAAAATAAAAACTAAATATGAAAAGATGTTGACAATTATAACAATAAAATATTAAAAATGATTATAATAATAAAATAAATTAATAATAAAGATCTTTTTATTTTTATTTTTATGATGTAAAAGTAAAAATTAAAATTAAAGATGAAAAAATTGTTAATAATGGCTTCTACCAACCACTCAGACTGTTCAACTTGGCTTGGCATTGTTAATTCTTCCTCGTTGTTTCCTGTTGCATGACCACCTACAACCACGTTTAGCTCAGCAGGGTCATTAGGAATATGCTCTGCAGAAGCTGTATGTGTTAAGTATGACCAAACAACTTCCATGTTCTCTTCATCTGGTTCATGATCATATTGTGTAGCACTGACCTACTCATCGTTGTCACCCAATGGCACATTATGTCTTTGAGATAGGGATAACATGTTTTCTACATCATCTACATATTCTTGGCCATGTAAATGAAATGCTTTGCTACACCCATTATCATGGATAAGAGAATCATAATTTAGTGTTCATATTCCAATCCGCCTAACTCCAGCCTTGATATTCGATGGCGTGAGAACCTTTTTAAAAGCTTTACGTGCAAGTTCAACTAATTCAAACATTTTTACCTCTGTCCCTCGATTTTTTTCCATCCATGCTGCTCTCTCAAACCTAAAGTAATTCTTGAAAGGCCCAAACACACTCACATTGAGATATTTCAACCTGTGAGTAGTATGTGCAGGTAAAGTCAACAAGTCAATGCCCAGTCTATTTGCCTCCTCAATGGTTTGTATAGCAATGTGGTTGCCATGACCATCAAAAATCAACAAGTGTCTGTTTTTTGGGTTAGACACCACCAGGTATAGATGTAGCAAAGTGACAAAGC
This sequence comes from Larix kaempferi, assembly GCA_027924585.1. Taxonomy (NCBI): domain Eukaryota; kingdom Viridiplantae; phylum Streptophyta; class Pinopsida; order Pinales; family Pinaceae; genus Larix; species Larix kaempferi. The sequence goes on along the minus strand of BSBM01001803.1, from coordinate 1,416,158 downwards.
CAATTCAAAAACAACTCTTTAGTCATCCATGCATGGGGTTGTGCAACCATGCACACTCCTGGTTCACAATTTTGGATATATTTTTCAGCTGAGTTTTTCCCTTAAACAAATAGAACACTGGGATTGATGTACCGATTGCATTCACACAACACATAATACTTACTGACTCCATGCTCTTAGACAAAAAAATTGGCACATTTGTGCTCCCTCTCTTGGAAAACTTGTATGCCACAATTCTTTCATGCTTGTAAACAAGTTTTGTCATGGTTCCATATATGGTATGGACTATAGGCATTTTTCTTATATACAATGGATAGTGCGTCATAGAAGCTGGGCACAGCTGCAGGGCGTAAATTTATAGCCCGGTCTTTATCAAGACATTCTGATGTCCATAACACAGGTTCTAGATGCATTTTTTTATACCTTGACCACCATGATTTCCCAGGAAATCCATCTCTAAATGGATTTGGCCTACCTTGACATATTTGAGCAACAATTAATTTTAATTGTATCAATTCCAATCCATGGCCCAGTTGACCCATCTCCTTGCACCAAACAACCACTTCTTCCTGCTCTTCTACAGTCATCACTGTAAGAGGCATTTCCGCTTTGTATGAGTGAGGCTATTTATCCAATAATGTAGTGATGTGAGTGCAATCCCATGTTTTTTGGAAGCTACTCTAACAAAATATCCTTTGAATTCTACATCATCAATTGCAATCGACATATCATGTTTTGTCCACCCTTTGATGGCATTGATCTTCTTGGTTTCACTTGCACATTGCATCGTGGCTAGTTGTGGAACAACACCACCGACCTCCATCTCATTATGTTGTCCAACTTCACTGGAAGAATTGTTGTTATCAACCACCTATGAAGTGGATTGTAGTTGTGCACTGCTAGTATGCCGCCTCCTTGACCTCCTTGTACAAGCATAAGCATGCACTCTTGACATGACTGCAATGAACTTGCACCCTACTTACACAATAATAACAATAAAACAATAGTTTGTAAGACAACAATTTGTGATGTTTTCACTTGATTGATATGTAATAATGCTGCATAGTTGTTACCTACAGAATTCCTTTGCATATCTCAAGCATATATATCACAAGGCATATACACCAGATGTGCAATTAAAGTTTATTACTACCTGGTTGAATTTTGGATGTGTATTTCTTTGTTGTTGTATTTGTTGGGTTGATTATTGTGGGTATATGGAGTACATAAGTTGGTTGGCTTAACATAACTAGAAAGGAGTCTACGCATTTGGATAACAATGTTGTTAAGTTGCTTAAACATATGCCGATTTTTATTCAATGGGTGGACTCATGGGATTGCTTGTTATGTTTGCACAATAAGATATACAAAGTGCATTGTCTATTTTGGCATAATAGAGCCATAGAGACAGAATTGGACTTGCTTCCATTGTTTGCTATAGGCCTTGGCACCATTGTAAAAATAACCATTACTTAACTGGGTGGAGTCATGGGATTACTTATTTTCTTTGCACAATAAGATGTACAGACTACATTGTCTATTTTGGCATTATAGAGCCATAAAGACATAATTGGACTTGTTTCCATTGTTTGTTATAGGCCTTGGCGCCATTGAAAAAACAACCATTACTTCACTGGGCGGAGTCATGGGATTACTTCTTTTCTTTGCAAAATAAAATAAAATATTGCATTGTCTTCTTTGGCATAATAGAGCCTTAGAGACAGAATTGGACTTGTTTTCGTTGTTTGATATAGGCCTTGGAACAATTGGCAAAACAACCATTTCTTGATTGGGTGGAGTCATGGGATTACTTCTTTTCTTTACACAATGAGATATACCGGAGTGCGTTGTCTATTTTGGCATAATAGAGCCATAGAGACAGAATGAGACTTGTTTTCGATTGTCTACTATTGGCCTTGGCACCATTGGCAAAAAATCTATGAGATTAATCTCTTGAAGATAAGAGTACTACTTAAACATAGACAAGTGATATATAATGAAACAGGGACATGTTAAGAGGTTAGCATATATTGAAACATATACAGTTAACATGCATAAATTATGTAACCTGAATTGAATCATAAAGAATATTAGCAACATTAACACCTGAACTAGGGACACACCGTGATGGTCTATTGGTAGTGTTGTTGAGCAGTTCGAATTTATGGAAAGTAAAAATGGTAAATTGTGGAATGTTTGATGTTCCTTTATAGATTTTTCTTGTTTGGTGTGATTGGTGTATGGCATTGGCATGGATTGAAAAAACGAATTTCTGAATGAGTGCGCTGGATTGATTTGGGTGCGATCCAATGGCTGGGAAATTGTCTTTGTTGATCATTGTGTTTTCAATCAGTTTAATGGATGATTTGTGAGTTTAATGGAAAACTCTCTTTGTTGATCCTTGTGCTTTCAATCAGTTTAATGGATGATTTGATGAGTTTAATGGGAATCTGTCTTTATTGATTCCTATGCTTTCAATCAGTGTAATGAAAGTTTTGATGAGTTTAATGAATGCCTTAATGAGTTTAATGGAGGGTCACATTGAATGGGTTTAGTAGTTGAAACAACATGCAAGTGAAGCTCATCTCCATAACCCCTGAAAATGTGCAAATGAAGATGTGTGATGGAATATCTTGGCACTACTCATTGTGTGAGTCTGATCTAAAAGTCATTCGATGTAGTTTAAAGACGATATGTGCCTATGGTGTGAGCATTGTAGGTTATTTTAAGGATTGTGACAAACTTAATTAAAAAGACTATTTATAAATTACTGTGACTTATATCATCATATGGATTCATTTTGAATTTTTTTTAATTAATATAACAGTATTTATATCTTTTTTGTGTACACAACGTTTGGATATTTGATGTGACCATTTCTATGAACTGGTCCTTGCTCGTGGGCATCCCACCATTGCTGGTCCTTGCTCACGTATCAGTTATAAACAAACTTAAAAAGACTATTTATAAACTACTGTGACTTCAATCATCATATGGATTCATTTTGATTTTTTTTTAATTAATATAAACAGTATTTATATCTTTTTGTGTATTCAACGTTTGGATATTTGATGTGACCATGTCTATGAACTGGTTCTTGCTCATGGGAATCCCACCATTGCTGGTCCTTGCTCACGTATGGGCATCCCTCCCGTATTAATACTCATTGTCACTTTGATTGTAGTCGAAACCCCTGAGATATACACCCTAACACCTGCGCCAACTACAACATGTGAAATCCATGCAGAGGAAGTAATTAATAAGACGCGACAGCCATGAAAAGGCTGTTGGCAATGTCGCACCCTGGGTTTCAACAACTTAACATAAACATAAGAAAATTCAGGCGAAAAACATGGCAAATTCGTATTCCATGTATCGTACTTGCTCTGAGAACCTCGGCCAGCAGCAGTAATGCTCTTGAACCAAATCCCACAGGAAAGCTCAAGCATGTTTCCATTGACTCCAGTGAATCCAATTATTACGCTGCAATGCTGCAAGATTGCATGAATTTCAATAACATTGAAGAAGGCCGGCGGATCCATGCGAATATTATCAAAAGCCGATATGAATCAGACGTTTTTGTTGGAAACCATCTAATCAACATGTACGCCAGGTGCGGTAGTTTACAGGATGGACGCCAAGTGTTTGACAAAATGCCTCAACGAAACATGTTCTCATGGAATACTATTCTTGCAGGGTATACCAAATATGGGAGCATTGAAGATGCACGCCAACTCTTTGACAAAATGCCTGAGCGAGATGGGATTTCATGGAATATAATTATTGGAGGGTATGCAGGCTGTGGGCAGGGTGACGAGGTTATCAGACTTTTTCGCCAAATGCGGCAGGGAGGAACGATGCCGGACCGTATTACATTTGCAACCATTGTGGGTGTGTGTTCCTGCTCATTGGAGCAGATTCATGGCCATTCTATCAGGATTGGATTAGGGTCGGATGTCTACGTGGGGAGTTCTCTTGTTGATACGTATGCGAAATCTGGATTAATAGATGATGCACGCCAAGTGTTTGACAACATGCCTCAACGAAATATTGTATCTCTCAATACAATGATAGCAGGTTATGCAAAATGCAACAGGATTGAACTTGCATACCAATTGTTCGACAATATGCCTCAAAGGGATCTCATTTCCTGGACTACAATGATTACGGGATATGCTCAGCTTGGGCTTGCGAAGGATGCCCTGCAACTCTTTGGGGAGATGAGGCGCACAGGGCTGGAGGCTGATCAGTTTACGTTTTGCAGTGTTTTGAACGCTTGTGGTGGCATTTTGGCTTTGGAACAGGGCAAACAGGTCCATGGTCTTGCAGTCTTGACAGCATTTGAATCAAATGTCTTTGTGGGTAGTGCTCTTCTTGACATGTATGCTAAATGTAAGAGCATTGAGGAAGCACGCCTAGTATTTGACGGAATTCCTAAAAGAAACATTGTTTCATGGACTGCAATGATTGTAGGATATGTGCAAAATGGGCATGGTGAGGAGGCCTTGAAACTCTTTATCCAAATGCAAAGGGTTGGGATGAAGCCTGACGAATTTAGTGTTGCTAGTGTTCTTAGTGCATGTGCGAACCTCGCCGTGCTAGAAGAGGGTAGACAGGTCCATTTACAGATCATAAGAGTTAGACTTGAGTCGTGTTTGTCTGTTGGCAATTCTCTTGTCACCATGTATTCTAAATGCGGAAGCATTGACGATGCACGCTGCGCATTCAAGGATTTGCCTGTACGAGATGAGGTCTCATGGACTGCGCTGATTGCAGGATATGGTCAACATGGATATGGAAAGGAAACCCTTTTGCTTTTTGATGAAATGATACTGGCTGGCATGAGGCCGGACCATATCACTTTCATCGGTGTTCTTTCTGCATGCAGTCGAGCAGGCCTAGTGGATGAAGGGTGTTACTATTTTGATTCAATGAGTCGAGTCCATTGTATCGAACCAACAGTAGACCACTATGTTTGCATGATTGATCTTCTCGGCCGTGCCGGGCACTTGGATGAGGCAGAAAAGCTCATTGACGAAATGCCATTTGAACCTGATGTTATTGGATGGGCAACTTTGCTTGGTGCCTGCAGAATCCATGGAAATGTGATTCTAGCAAAACGCGCAGCTGAACACCTTTTTGAGTTGGAACCACATAACCCTTCGGCTTATGTGCTTTTATCGAATATCTATGCTGCAGCAGGGAAATGGGATGATGTTGCGAGTATAAGAAAAACGATGAAAACTAAAGGAGTTAAAAAGGAGCCAGGGTGCACCTGGATCAAGTTCAAAAATAGGGTTCATGTATTTGTAGCAGATGATAGATCACATCCTCAAACAGAGGATATTTATGCAACTCTAGAGAAACTAGCTGGAAAGATGAAAGAGGAAGGATATGTGCCTGACATGAACTTTGTGCTGCATAACGTAGATGAGGTCGATAAGGAACATCTTCTCTGCTACCATAGCGAAAGGATAGCCATGGCTTTTGGTTTGATCAATATACCCGAAGGGACACCTATAAGAATCGTGAAGAATCTCCGTGTGTGTGGTGACTGCCACACTGCCACCAAAATTATCTCCAAGATTGTATCACGGGAAATTGTTGTCAGGGATGCAAATCGTTTCCATCATTTCATCAATGGATCTTGCTCTTGTGGAGATTATTGGTGATGATGGAAAATGAAGATATACGTTTCCTTGTCGGTCTTACCTTTCAAAGCATGCTAGCACATTTTGTGAAACACCCAAATTCTGCCTCAAGCTTGTGGAGAAATCCTTGGGGATAGTAGCTACAGAAATGAGCTGCTTTCATCATTGGCCTTAACTCCATAGCATTCTAACAGATAATGTGCACCATCAATGCTTGGTGCTCACAAAACACACAGAACATATTCATATAGTATTGTAATACAACTAGAGCCTGAAACTTGCATTTCTTTTTTGAAATTCTTTGGCAATTAACAGCTTTGAACCATAATGCTGATGCAAATGAGTACCATAGGATTCCAGGCTAGCAGACTGATGAGAATAATTTGGATGTTAAATGTTATAGTTTTTTAGATAGTAGGCAAGTTCATTCAAAGGAGGAAATATTCACAGAACTCACTGAATTTTCCCTTGATTGAGTAAATTACCCTTTTCTCAAAGCAAAGGGGAGCGGTCCTAGAGCCAATAGGCATTGACTAGCAGGCCAACTATTATCCTAAAGTCAATTTGCAGATATTTGGTTTTCGCCCTTGCTTACGTAAATATGTATGAACACAATGTGCCCCTACATTTCAGGGGAATGTGGGGAAAACCCCATTACCATGGGGGCATCCCCACAGCAACAAGGATGTTCAGGCATACCTCAAGGCACTAGAGAGATCCAAATATCCCTTTCCAATCTTAGGAGAATTGAGTAACAACAATCATATTCCATTTAACTAATCCTGAGTGACACTAAGAAAACACGCAGCTAAATTTAACTAATCCAAATTAAAACCTGCCCCTAACAACTAACCTTATTTACTTTTTATTATGGTGAATGGCCTTAAGTGCTTGTCCGATGCAAAACTGGGTTAAATTAGTGAAATTAGGGAGACCAAGTCATTTTTTACAAGGAAAAATTCTCACTCAATGCTTCCTACTGCAAAAGCAATTAGTGGCCTCAGTGGCCCCAATGAGATTTGATCATGAGACTTCTATGGGCTTAGCACAAGAGCAAGAGCATCTACCAATCAAACTAGGGCTTAGCACAAGAGCATCTACCAATCAAACTAGGGCTTAGCACAAGAGCATTTACCAATCAAACTAACTTGTATGGCTAGTGAGACCAAGCCATATGCAAAGACTTCATTTTATCAAAAAATAGTTGTGATTCTAAACCCACCTAGAGAAGATCCCATCAACATTTGTCTTATAATTACCATCAAAAGGAATGGAATTGCCAAAAAGGGCTTGCAGGGTGAAAGAAGGCAAGGCTTTTCAAAAGAGATGATCATATCCACTTGGCTTGTGGATGCCATTAAAATGGTTGTAGTTGCAAAAAATCAACTTGTGCGATAGAAGGCAATGTAGTATCTAAAAGGATACAAGTTGAAGCTTACTAACAACTTCAAGCAAAAAATTATCGACAAAGTCGTCAGGTTGAGGGATGATGACCACATGATCATTGGAAACTTTGTGAGGGATCAAGTGGAATCGCTACCATGATCAATTGGAAAACTAGATGTGCACTACCATTTACAGGGGAAACCAATTGTGATCTACCATTGAAATCCCTCTACTTTTGTTACCCCAAATCTATCTCTTGCATATAATTCGCACCATGTTGATGCAAGATCTTTTCAAGTTTACTCTAAGGAAATCCCTTTTTTGTTTTAAATTGTTGTGTATCTTAGATTTGAAAAATGAATCACAAGTAATATAACCATGAATTGATAGAAACTATTTTTTACTTCATTAATTAGTCCATGAAACTAGAGTCCCATGTATGAGTATTGATCACAACGTTGACGTAGTCCAAAAATCTCGCCCATAAATTTGAAAGCCCTATCCAAGTGCTCATGTTGACTCCCCACTAATTACACCAGAACTGAACAAATGGCATCATGCATGCCCCAAACACCGCCCATAGTCTTGTGGATCCAAATAAATAGAACCATCCAATCCAAAAGATCATCTACAAAGTTGCAAAAGGATAATTGTAGATCTAGAAGGGGCACTACCAAAAATGACAAGTATCATGCCATTCTATGGAAGCCTCCTCAAAATCACACCAACCATGTCTCTTGTATACTACTCTTCAATGTGTCTCCAAATTTCCAACCCGTGGATTGTTTCACATGCTTCATACGGTATTTGTACTTTGTTATCTAGAAGAAGTAATTGTGTGCAACCTTCTTCAAGATATGAATAATCTTGGTGTGCATTAGAAATTCCTTCAATATTGTAATATTAAAGGGGGTTTGGGCCCTGAGAAAAATAATATGGTAAGAGTTGTTGTCCTAAAAAAGAATTGCATCGGATCAAGTGGTGACAAACTTCCAACTCTTTAGGGTAGGGGGGTTATAAAATCCAACAACTACCAAGTAGACATATTCCTTGATTATGACCCAATTACATGCATTATCCCTTGGGTGCCGCCCTAGGTACCCCATATTATCCTCCCTATGTACATAACAATTTGACTTTGAGCATTAATTGGATCAAGGTTGGAGCACAATTGGAAGATGCTAAACTTGGGCCTCTGGGTGGGCAAATGCAAGAGGTGGTGTATATGTTTGGAAATGCCTCTTTCACTCATGTGTATAGAGACTTGCATAAGGAGGTTGACACAATCTTTGGCTCCGTTTTAATGGAAATTGTGGAAAAATGTCTCTAATATGATGGTTTCTTCTTTTTAAATCTTCATTTACAATGTCAGTTTATAGTTATCTCTAGAAAGGTTTAGCAATAAGCAAGTTTCATTTTTGTTGGGTGATACAATCATAAACTATCTATATTAGCCTTTTTGGTACCTCGAGATAGAGGTTGGATCCTATAATTTGGAATATTTTTCATGCAAAATGAACTTTTCATTTTATTATTATAATAAAACTACATTTTTTGCTTGGAAAAAAATTTATAATATTATGTGATGTATCAAATGTAAATGTGGCACACATGTCCACCAAAAACAAAAAAACACACCTCAAACAATAACAAGGTGAACTCATTTAGGGAATTTACACATGGACAGTGATGTAATAAATGCGCTCTAGGACCATCCCATTGCAGAAAGAGGATTGTTTGCACATATTATATCCAACAAGTATGACGCCATGTATAATTCAAGTAGAGGGTCTAGCTTGCGTTCTTTTACCCTATTCAGTGCATGTTGCAAGGTGTAGGATAGGATGGCAGCCCAATTTAAGATGGATCCCCTTTAAACTATAGTATATACAAGGGCACCCAAGCTTCCTTCACATGAGTGGCATCCTTCTCCCCATATAGCATATTGATAAGCGCCACTGCATAGATATAAGTAACTCTCAGATTGATTGATGCGTAGATACCATTTTAACTAGTAATGCACTGTTAACCCTACATCCACCAGTCACTTATAATTTTCCTACTGTCCTTTGTGTTTACAAAGTTATCCACCCATCCTGTGGTCATTTAAACCTTTGGCTAATTTAATTTATAATTTTTTCCAATTATGAGTGCTGGAAAGGGGCCGATGTGATACTATGTCAAGAAAAATCAATGTCCCACATATTGATAACATATCACTTAGAGAAGGTGTATTGTATGGCTACAAGAATGTGCTCTAACAAACACTGACAACAATATCAATTTCCAAAATAGTTCAAGTGAAATAATTAATTAAACAAAAATGATGGGAGGAATTTGATGTGACATGTCTCTTCAAAATTACCTACAACAAACTACAAATTTTCATGTTTTTTCAACTAACATTCCCCATGCTACTTAGGATAAGAGAACAATTGTTTCTCAAAATAGACTCCAATATTTATAGAGAAAATGTAGACCAATCACCATAACGTATTTGCCTTATGCTAACCCACCGATTAGCATAATTTAATTTATAATTTTTTCCAGTTCCGAATGCTAGAAGGGGGCAGATGTGACACTATGTCAAAAAACATCGATGTCCCACATACTCAGAACATATGGCTTAGAGAATGTCTATTGCATAGCTACAAGAATGTGTTCTAACAAACCCTGACAACAATATCAATTTCCAAAATAATTGATTATAAGGATCAATACATCTAAAACCAAAATATCATTGTTGTGTTTACTTCTATGCGAAGAATTAAGGATTTTAAGGTTATATGTTTATTAAGACTTCTTACTTCTCTAGGAAGAATTAAGGATTTTAAGGTTATATGTTTATTAAGAATCTAGGGTTATGCTTATCAAAGTTTTAAAGTTATGTTTATCATGGTTTTATATATAAGTCGTTGCCGTATTTTGTTTTCAATTGGACTTCTCCATTTAATTAATGATTTTAGGCTAAGGAAATACTAAGTAAAACATAGAGGTAAACTTAATACATATACTACATAACCTCTAGTTATGTAACAATATTTATTACTTTGTGCATTAATTTAAATTATTATTTTAAAACTTATTAAGTTGTGCATTAATTTAAATTATTATTTTCAGATTTAAAATAATAGAGATTTTTGACCTCCTAAATAACTTTGTTGTGCATTAATTTAAATTATTATTTTAAATCTTATTACGTTGTACCTTAATTTAAGTTATTATTTTCAGATTTAAAATAATAGAGAATTTTGACCTTTTAAGTTATTATTTTCAGATTTAAAATAATAGAGAATTTTGACCTTCAAAATAACTTTGTTGTGTATACTTCTATGATAAGTAATCAAAGTTTCTAAGGCTATAAACTTTTACATTAAAGGGTTGATCCATTCTAATGTTTTTGGCTCCGATTAGATTCTAATTAGACTCATCTATTTAGACTAAATATTTGGAGTTAAAAACACATAGATGTGACTGAACATTTGATTTTGATATATGTACAACATAAACTTTAGATAACCACATGGCAAACTCAAGCCATGGTAACTCAAACGATGGTAATATTTTGTCTCCTATTATACACATCCATTTGGCCTGTCTCCTATTATACACATCCATTTAGCCTCCAATTAGATACATCCATTTAAACTAAATAATTAGATACATCCATTTAAACTAAATATTTGAGGAATTCTTAAAAAGGGAATATACACCTCCATTTAGACTCCCATTAAACACATCTATTTAGACTAAATATTCGGGGAATTCTTAAAAAGAACAGAGGTGGACTTTGGTACATGTACAACATGAACTTTAAATAACCACTATTTAGACTAAATATTTGGGGAATTCTTAAAAAGAAGACATAGGTGCACTTTGGACTTTGGACTTTGATACATGTACAAAGTAAACTTTAAATAATGACCACTATTTAGACTAAATATTTGGGGAATTCTTAAAAAGAACGTAGAGGTAGACTTTGAACTTGGATACATGTACAACATGAACTTTAGATAACCACATGGCAATCTCTACGTATAAAGTAAAGGCCACTGAAATTGGCACATAATTGAATATATCCACCTTGTAAAATTCTACCAATTCCATCTCCGATGTAAATTTAATAATCATTAATGTGCTTGATCTTTTATTTTCAATGGAAAATTTAATATCATTTGTTTCATAAAATAAACTGCATAACAATTATATCATTTACTTTTGCTTTTTAAAGGAAATTAAGCAACTTCTCTTAGGCCATCAAGGAAAATGATCATTTAAAATTGAGATAGAATGATGAACCTACGATAAACAAGAAAATAATCATTTAAAACCTAATAAAATTAGAACTAAAATCACACAACTATGACAACGTATGATCTGACCATTCACAAAAATGGCGTGCAAAGAGGTTGAATAATACAATTACATGTTATAATCCAATATATCAAGTTGAAAACATGAATATACATAACGTAACAAACTTTTCCTGAAATCTCGAACTTGCTTTTCTCATATCTGAACACTGCACCTTTTATCCCAATTGAGAATCTCAATTACACTTGTAAATAATTTCCATCTCTTGTGAGATTATGGACAATCCAAATAGAGATTATCAACACTTGTAGGAGTAAACATACCACTGTTTCTAAATTACACTTGTAACACTAAATATACCATTTTACATTCTATGTCGGACAATCCCAAAGAAGGACTATCAACTACACTTCTAACAGTAAACATACCATTGTTGCATTCTATGTTGGCCAACCCCAATACAGATTATCAATTACATTTGTACCAACTTCCGAGAGAGACTCTAATTTAGAATTGTAACCATAAACGTTCCATTGTCATAACTCTGTATGTAATACTCAAATCACTAGCAGCTTTGTATACCATCTGTATATATTTTAACACCATTTAACATTTGACAAGGATATCAAATGATTAAAACAAAACATCGTTCTTAAATTAAATATAGTATTTATTATATACCCCGATCAAACCCAATCTAATGATTTCACTTATTAGGCCGTTTTGGACTTTTAATGGCTTGTAAACACCATATCACCACTTTCGCTTAATCACTAGAAAAATCGCATATTAACTCTAATCTTGTACCAGAAAACAAGGGATATGTATTTGTCACATTTAGAAGCCGTTAGCAAGGTATTAGTCAAAATTAAACCATGGGTTAAAGAAAACGGAATAAATCCTATATTACAAGCTTGATGCAATTTGGCAACCAAAATATTCTTCTCAAGGCTCCGTAAAAACACTATATTTTATTAATATAGATATATTAACAAACTCTCTAAGCTTCAAGATAAAAAAAGCATTCCTTCATATATCATTAAAATCAATGCAAAAAAAATTAACACTTGATCAACAAAATTATGATTTTTGAAAACCCTTAATTTTCCAACTTGATTACAAGCGTATATCAAGGATAATATAACTATAGATACATGTATAATAGCTTAAAGATAAAAAAAAAAAAGCATTCCTTCGTATTTCAATAAAATCATTGCAAAAATATTAACACTTCATCAACAAAATTATGATTTTTGAAAACCCTTAATTTTCCAACTTGATTAAAAGCGTATATAAAGGATAATATAACTATAGATACATGTATAATATAGACGAACAAAATTATGATTTTCGAAAAACCTTCACTTAAACCAGCTTGATTACAAGCGCATATCAATGATAGTACAACTATGCATACATGTATAATATAGATGCACAAATGTAAAAGTATAAAAAATGTAAAAGCATAGTTTTACAAAGACCAAAGATACTTCATTGAAACAACCATATTTATGTACTAATGCACACAACAACAACGAGCAGAGTCCAATAGTATGCAACAAGTTTCTAATGTAGATATCAATGTCAGAGTAATTAGGTTTATTTTCCTGCATTTCGGGTAGTTATTTCCGCATTAATCTTAGAAGGCAGGATCTAAGAATTTGGTATCAGAGCCATAAGTGTTTAGTGATCTATATTTTCTGTTATTTAGTACAAGTGATATTCAGAAAAATGGCATCAAAAACAATTGATTTAGATTCAGAAGAATACTTAGGATCTACTTCTTTAAGAGATCTAAAACAAGGAACAGATTTACAAAGAATAAATAGCTCTTCATCAAGAAATAGTAAATCTGCAATCATAAATCTCCCTGAAGTAAATCCTGGAAAAGAATGGAGGTTACCAAAAATAGATGCAAAAAAAATCTATAAAAAGCTTTCTGTTTTCCATCAGTTCGCCACTTCATCCATATCTCTGAACGGGCAATTGACTGTTTAGACAATTGCAATAAAATGTTTGATTTTCCTTTACTCAAACCAGAACAAATAAAGACTGCTATCAAAGCAGACTTTGACTTCCTTCATCTTGGGAAAGTCAATATTGGTATAGTTCCTCTTCATAGGAAAGGAGTTCCTGTTTTCTTTTTCACCTGTCTACTGGATAAACGATGGGAAAATTTCCCTTCTGCACTCATTGGTGGATGTCAGGGAGACCTCGCCCATGGTCCGAAAACTTTCTCCTTATTTCCTAACTTCCCTATCAACCTCAAAGATCTCAATATGAATGATATCCTTACTCTGGGTCTGCAAACCAGCGGTTATGAAAAATTCAAAAAAACAAGCCAAAATTTGGCCATCCACTATACCTACTGTGCTCGGTTTTACAAAACCCACATCCCAGCCACTCTTCATGAACCTACTTCTGAGTCTACAATCTCTTGGTGACCTCTTGGTGACCTCCGTCCTCCAGACCAATGGGTCACACAGTGGGATGCCATCCCGCAGTATACTCCAGAGGCCATAGATTCAACTTCACGCATCCAGGAAATTGACGGGGCAGTCATTACCCAATTTCCTTCCTCTCTCAATCAGAGTCCTTCGCTCCAGCGTGATGGACTCCTACATAAACCTGAAGAAGGTCCATCTTCCACTGCTTCAACTTCTTCAGGTTTATGTAGCAGTCCATCACGCTGGAGCGAAGGACTCTGATTGAGAGAGGAAGGAAATTGGGTAATGACTGCCCCGTCAATTTCCTGGATAAACCTGAAGAAGGTCCATCTTCCACTGCTTCAACTTCTTCAGGTTTATGTAGCAGTCCATCACGCTGGAGCGAAGGACTCTGATTGAGAGAGGAAGGAAATTGGGTAATGACTGCCCCGTCAATTTCCTGGATAAACCTGAAGAAGGTCCATCTTCCACTGCTTCAACTTCTTCAGGTTTATGTAGGAGTCCATCACGCTGGAGCGAAGGACTCTGATTGAGAGAGGAAGGAAATTGGGTAATGACTGCCCCGTCAATTTTCTTCAGATCATATTCCTTTTTCTGTTGCAACAAATATGATTGACCAGATCTTAGCTCAGCAACAGAAGACTCAACAAAATTTAATGATGAATCTGCTAAATGATTTTCAGCAGAACATGTTTAGGCAAATGAAACAACTTCAAACAGGAAACATAAGCTCTTTGCCTAACAACTCTATAGATACTCAGGCGGGTTTTGAAACCACTGAGTCCATAAAAAATCAGTTTCCACAAACAACGGCTTGTAATCATCCTCACTGTCCCTCTGCAAAATGCTTAGAAAACAGTGATGAAAGATATAAGTTGAGAATAATGAATTTCTCAAAAGAAACTGGTCAAGAAGAATTTGTCCAGAAAACTACGAGGTTCAGCACCCATGAAGAGATTATGCTGACCAGAGGACAAAAAGAACGATTTGGTGTTGGATATAAACACCAAAAGATCCCAGCCTTTAGGCTTCGACATCTACCACCAAACATCTACCAACCATCTCAACAAGAAATCTCTGATTTCTTAAAAATCTATAAGGGTTTCTCACCCTTCAAACCAGATGATGACTGGCTGAAGAAGATGTTTACATGGGATCTGTACACTCACCAAAAGGCAGACAAGTATGAAAAGGAAATGAGCAGACAAACAAATCGAAAACTTTTCTGCCAAGAAAACAAAACAAAATGGGTAGAATAGAGATTAGTGCACCATAGTTAAAAGTTTTTTTTATTCATAAAGTAAAATAGTAAAATATATAAATTTACTTTCTTTTATTTAATATATAAAAGTCAAAATAGATTTTCATTTATAGCATGGGTGGTAGATAGAGATTAGTGCACCAACTCGAGAAGGTAGCACGCAATAGACTTTTACTGCAACTTAGTTTTCCATAGAATTTTTTTTGAGTCAACCGTGTATATGTATTGTTGCGAGGCAATAAGAATGTCGTTAACAACACACATGGCCGTCATGAATGTGTGGAAGCGCCCGGTGAAGGGAACGTGCAAGAAAAAGTCCCAAAGTTCCCAAGTTTAGAAGCTAGAAGTTCCCAATAAATTCCCAACCATCCGGAACAGTTCCCGCCAGATTTGGAAAGTTTCCTTAAGCATAAACCAGATGACTTAGCATAAACCAGATGACTATATATATTTGTGGCTATGTATAGAGTAAGTTTTCAATTTTATGTCAACTATGATTAAAATGTATTAGAATATTATATGTTTACAATGTCAATATTATATGATTAAAATGTCAATTATATGTGGGGGCACCGGAGGCCGTGTTTCTGGGCAATTATATCCATGGTTTGAATCGTGCTGGCATACAACTCTCGGCTATGGAGGATGTTATGATTTGGGAACCTGATCCGGCGGGGCTTTACACTCCAAAGATGGGATATCAAGTGCTTAGCGCTGGAGCTGCTATACGGGATGAGGCCTGGTGGTGGAGTTCCTTGTGGAAACTTCATTGCCCATCGAAAAACAGACTTTTTATGTGGTGTGCGTTGGAAAACCGGGTGCCAACCTGGGACAATCTGCAGAAAAGGAGTTTCCAGGGTCCGGGTTGGTGTGCCCTGTGTAAATTGGAATCGGAATCCATAACACATCTTTTCATCAAGTGCCGTTTCACGACTGCTGTTTGGGCTGAATGCTCAAAACTGGTGGGTTTTGAATGTCGATGGGAAGGAAACTCTGTTGGTGAAGCCTGGGAGCGATGGTGGAGATGGGCGCACACTAAAAAACAGAAGACCCTACCTCTGTTGATCATATGGGGGATATGGTTGGCAAGGAATGGGGTCATTTTTTTGGATAAAACGTGCATACCTGTGATAATTGGTACTATGACGGTGGGTCTCTACAAGGCTTACCCCGAACACGTGAGGGCTGCACAGCAGCGTCGGAATATGGATGTGGAAATCGACAGATCTTCCCCGAGGGGGTTCTTTGACGGAGCTGCCAGCAATGGGATTTGCGGTGGGGGAGCTGTTCTCTACTTAACCGAATCTCATTACTTCACTGTTACTATGGGACTTGGGATGGGTACAAACAACTTTGCAGAAGTTATGAGTTTAAAGTTATTACTCATTTTTGCTGCTGAGCGGGGAATTACTAGGCTGGCAGTTTATGGAGATTCCATGAATACTATTAATTGGACCAACAATACACAATCCTGCAGAGTTCTTAGACTTGCTAATGTACTTCATACTATTCAGAGGCTCATACAATCCTTTGAACATTTCATATGCCGTCATGTATACAGGGAAAATAACCAAAAAGCAGACCAGGCATCCAAAGAAGGGCAGAATATGGTTATCGGCACATGGAAAGCAGTAGAAGAACAGGATGGGCAGAAAACTGAGTTCATTCTCAGACCTTACATTGCATAAAACAGTTTATGTATTTGATAATCAGTTTGAAAAACTATGTATAAATGTTTTTAAACAATCTTTCTTTGGAAAACAGTTTATGTTTACACCAGCATGAATGGATGTCATAAAATCTTTTTTGAAGCTTTAAAGCTAGACAGTCCGTTTGGGACAGAACCTCATTTTTGTTGAAAAACAGGGCAGCGACAATCTTTTGCATTTTGAAAGAAGACGTAACAGTCTCATCACATGAACCATATTTTTTGGTCAATTCACTTTTACAGTGAATTCTGAATGTAATTCTGATCTCTTTGGATGAATAGAATTATGCTTTTTTTTTATGAAAAAAAAAAAAAAAAAGACATTCTATGCTAGTGTATTTGCAAAGGTGTATAAATAATCAAGTTCAAATTATTATAAAATAAAAATCAAGATAATTTTTAATTAGAATTTTAAATGTAATATATGAATTTAGTTTTAAAGTAAGATTTAAAACTATTTCCAATTATTTAGAAGTTTATTTTTTTATTCATAGCATAAATAGTAAAATATTTAAATTTACTTTCTTTTATTTAATATAGAAAAAATAAAAATAGATTTACATTTATTATTGATTAGCGGTAACTGCAATCCAGCGTAGGGACGAGTGAATACTCTAGCACGGGTGGTAGACAGAGATCAGTGCACCAACTCGACAAGGTAGCACGAAATAGACTTTTACTACAACTTGGTTATCTAGAGAAAAAATTCTGAATCAACCATGTAAAAGTATGGTCACGAGGAAACAAGAATGCCATTAACAACCTACATGACATTCATGAATGCCTGGAAGCTCCCAGTGAAGGAAATGGGCAAGAAAATGTCCCCAAGTTCCCGATATTTTAGGGTAAAAGTTCTCAATAAGTTCCCAACCATCCAGAACGGTTCCCCGCTGGATTGGGAAAGTTTCCTACAAGTTCCCAAGTTCCCTGGAACGTCGGAACTTCACGAACAAGTTTCCTAAAAGCCGGGAGCGGTTCCCGTGCTACATAGATATTTACTATAAAGCTACAAGAATGGAACAATTTGTGAAAATCAATATTGATGTTCCATGAATTGGATGCAAAGGTGAAATTACAACTTTAAAAAATGCTTCCAATGAATGTTGTTGATTTGGATGAAGGTGTAAAGTATTTGGGCTTTAAATTAAAGCCAAATAAATTTAAATATATTGATTAGATGTAGTTGTTTAACAAGATAGAAGCCAAAATTTCAACTTGGTTTAGCAAATGTTTATCTAGAGGTGGCAAGTTAGTTAGTCCTCGGTCCTCATCAAGGTTGCGTTTGGAGTATTGGATGCCCTTTGTTCATATTCCAAAAGGTTCCTTTTGGATAAAATCTAGGAAAGGTGGCTTTTAGTATCTAAAAGACATCAATGGAAGATTGGTTTAGAATTGAAAGAAAAACATCTATTGAGGAACTTCAACTTAATTGGTAATTGTACAACCCAGAAAGTATTAAGGGAAACAAAGTGAGGATTGGGGTATTATCGTAAGTTCTTATTAGTGATCTACATTCATTGGGAATTCTCCGTTTGAAGCTTAAGTTGATAAACCTAAGGAATGGTCCGAATGTGTTATGATTTTAAAATGTGGTGCTATCTGATGAAAAACAGGCTGAGAACAGTCATCCAAACACCCAGCATAACCCAGATTTCAGACTTAGGCAGTCACTAATTAAATGGCAATTTACAGGCACTTAAAATAATGAACAAGAAGCTGAAATACTCATGCTGAGACTGTTAGCAGTGGAATAAATAACATAACAGCAGTCTGAAAATTGCATGCACAATGATTTTTGGTCAAAACAAACCATGGAAAAACCCAGAAGGGGAAAACCAGTTCAAGAGTAATTTATATTAAGCATTCTCAAGCAGAAATATGAGTTTACAGCAGCATTTAACCAGCATAAAAGGACTGTACCAGCACCTCAGGAACTGTGCAGCACCTTGGAAATCATGCCGAAGCAGAAGTACAGCCTGTACGACCTTCACAACAGCTGTCCCTTCTCGAAAACAGTGCCCAGCAGTACCTCAAACTTCGTGCCCAATCTGTTTATACAGTTGTACGGCCTCCCTTGAAATTCGTGCAACAGAAAACTCTCCTCGAACTGTGTGCCAACTGAGGTAGTACGGCCTAGAAATTAATGCAGCAGAGCTGCCTTGGGAATCGGGCCCCTCTCTTGGGAATCAAGCCCGCTCTTGAAAAACTAACCTCCCTTCTCTAAAACTCGGAAATTTCTCCAAAATGCTCACTCTTGAAAATTGTGTCTTGCACACTACCCTAGGCTTGCTCTTATAACAGTAAAATGACTTTTCACCTTCCCCATCCCTAAATACGACAAACAAGATCTAATCTTGTCATAAAGGGACAAGACTCATTCCCTCCAAAAATGAATCGATTACACTTTTTAATAAAGTAATTTCACTTTAAAAAAATAAACTAGGAACATTACATAAAAAGTCACTTTATTATAGAGCCACTTTATTACAACTTTAAGTCAAGTGCCTAGGTAATGTAAAAGTTCAGTCATTTCCGCATACAAGACAAATATGTGGAGTGCCTCCCGAGCTAAAAAGCTAACAATCCCTCTTAGCAAGGGAGGTACTCATTCCCATCACCATCAGTTGGCTTGGTCCTCAAGTTCATCACACTATTCACATTAGGAGCTCCCTTTGAACCTAGAGCCAACACCACCACCTGTACTGAACTTGAATCTGAAGACACACTCACAGTAGCAACCCTGAACCTTGAGCTCCTAGGAGAATCCATCCTCCAATCCTAAGCATCGGTCCTCTCATACCAGTTCAGCCTCCTATCGATACTCTGAAGAGAGTCCCTCTCTTCCATCGAAAATCGAGACTGAAACCTTGGTACCACTGCAGCCTCAGGAGCCTCCTGCTCTTCCAACTCTGAATCATAAATCATGGGTTGTGCACCTAACATGTATAGCTCACCGAACCGATCACCAATCAACTGTGGCTGGATCAGTTATGCTCCCTCTGAGTATATAAAAACATTTCTCATAACTGCCCTCTCTTGAAAAATGTACACATGTCCCTTCGAAACAATGTCAAATACCCTACATCCTCCAAGGCTAACACAGAAAAGCAAGTTCACACTCAACCCTAGAACAAACAGAACTCCATCTTGCTCAAGGAGTTCACCCTGTTGAACCTGGAATCTAACTCTCCCAAATCCACGCACTGAACACGTCGTTCCCCCTTCACTCTCGACCATTCGATCTGGATTTGTCTCAGTAATGTTGCGGAATATATGATACATTCCAGTCATATGACAAGAGGATCCACTGTCAATGAACCAACTACCGTGCATCACAAAACCATTGTTGTCGGCACTCGATACAAGGGAGAACAACAAGAAATCTTTCTCAAACTTTTCCGCAAAGTCATCTATCTCGGTAGTTGCAGCAACAGTCAAATCCTCATCCTTCTTCTTTTTCTTCTCAGGACACTCAGAAGCAAGGTGGCCATATTGGTTGCAAGCAAAACATTTGACTTTGCTCAAGTCCTTAGTGGACTTCTTCTTGCTCCTAGCTAAAAGAGCAACAT
The DNA here is from genome assembly GCA_027924585.1 of Larix kaempferi. Classification (NCBI taxonomy): domain Eukaryota; kingdom Viridiplantae; phylum Streptophyta; class Pinopsida; order Pinales; family Pinaceae; genus Larix; species Larix kaempferi. The sequence goes on along the minus strand of BSBM01001803.1, from coordinate 1,395,822 downwards.
TTTCTTTCAACAGCACCCTCCATCTGTCCACTACCCTGAGATCCTTTCCGGATCTCCTCCCGAGTGAAATCATCCCATAGTCTGCTCCAATCTAGAAGATGTTCACGACCAACCACACACTTCACGAAGACTTTCCAATCTTTTGTGAAGCCTTTCAAGGCTATCCTCACCAACTCAAAATCAGAGATGACCTCCCCAACTGCAACCAACTCATCTTTCATCTATGCCACCCAGGTAAGATAGGATACCACACCCTCACCCCCTTGGCCATCTTGGTTACATGCAATTTATCCTTGACTACCCTCTTCCGATTCTCATTCTTAACCTCACACAAGTTTTTCAGTGTGTTCCACATCTCATAAGCTGACTTCTTCTCAGCCAAGTGTGGGATGAGATGGTCCTTGACACCATCCAGAATAATCCTTTGTGCTCTAGCCTCTTTTAATTCATGAATGTCAAAAGCAATAGGGTCAGCAGTGGGAGGAGTTATCAACTTATCACAGCGTGACATTAACCCACAGTCTGCTTTCTTTAAGCATAGCAGTCATTCTGACTTTCCATTGCAAATAGTTGGAAATACTATCCAACCGGTCCTCAAATCTGTGATGCAAACAGCCATTTCCTTCTGCTAGTCCAAAATAAAACAAACACAAATTTTCCCTTGTCTGCCCAACACCTGCAACACACTTGCTGATAGATTTTTCCAATACGCAAGTTGTCAAAATCAACAATAACCTTCTCCAACAACTCAATACACTGCAGCAATAATAGTATACTGTTATTTCAAAGTCTCAGCTCTAATACCATGATGAAAAACAGGCTTAGAACAGCCATCCAAACACCCAGCATAACCGAGATTTCAGACTTAGGTAGTCACTAATTAAATGACAATTTACAGGCACTTAAAATAATGAACAACAAGCTGAAATACTCATGCTGAGACTGTTAGCAGCAGAATAAACAACATAACAGCAGTCTGAAAATTGCATGCACAGTGATTTTTGGTCAAAATGGACCCTGGAAAAACCCACGAGGGGAAAACCAGTTCAAGAGTAAGTTATATTAAGCATTCTCAGGCAGAAATATGAGTTTACAGCAGCATTTAACCAGCATAAAAGGACTGTACCAGCACCTCGGGAACTGTGCAGCACCTTGGAAATCTTGCCTAGGCAGAAGTATGGCCTGTACAGCCTTCACAACAGCTGTCCCTTCTCGATTTGCCTCACACCATCTTCATTGAGCATTTGGAGGTTTTGGAGCAGAATTGCAGGTTAAGCAATTAGAGGTTTTGGAGCTTCTTGGGCAATCTTCTTGGACTGTTAATAATGAATTTGGCATTTGATTGAGGAGGCTACATCCCAGGTTGAAGTTGATGTCCACCTCAATATTACTTGTGCCAATCAAGTTGTTGTGTTGGTTGTTTCCTCAACTTTACATTGTCCCATTCCAACAGTCAATTGTTCACATATGCTAACAAATCTAAAATGAGTCAAATCGGCCCCTGTTTTGGTCATAAAAAAAATTACAATAGGTCTGATTTCTGAAATCTGAAATTTATCTTTTAGTTTTACATTTTTGTTGAAAAAAAAATTAAACTGGGCACATTTTAATTTGCAAATTTGATCAACAATTCATCTTTGCATTTCCCATGGCCCCAAGAGAGAAAGGCCCTGCATGGATGCATGCTAATACCATTGACATGAGGACAATGATCTGCAAAATTTGCAATTAATTGATAAAGGGGGGCTTTGTAGGCTGAAGCAACACTTGGCTGCTGTAAGAGGCCAAGTTACCCCTGTGTCGCACCAGCAAAATTGATTGGAGCAATAAAGCTGGAATTGCAACAATTTGAAAAATTTGAGGCACACAAGGCTAAATAGGCTGAAATAAATGCTAAAATATGAAGGAAGCAACAGCATGTCATGATGAGAGGATCTGGTTCAAATCCTAGCTTTGGTTTTGAAGACTCTTTCTCTATCATGGAGGATAGAGGAAGAGTCTTCATGGAAGACACACTACTTCCACTCGACCCACCTTAGATAACCATTGAAAGAACCGATTCAAAGAACTTCAAACCCTGCTTCTTAGGTACAAGGAGAGAGAGATACCCCTACCTTGCACTTAGTTCCTCGAAGGCTCTCGCTTCAGATCACCCCACAAGCCATGCATGTGGTTAGTTCTCAAAGGCATCTCAGTTTCTCCAGAGCGCTTTTACTGTTCAAATTCTCCCCAAATGCACTGAACCATCTCTTGCCGCCTAGACAGGTACTGAACCAATTCATCAAAGAGGATATCTACAGATTGTAGATTCAAGTTACTTGGACTTCACCTCCAACACGATTGGGCACAAAGATGCCCTTCTACTTGGAGCACTTCCTAGAGATACAAGATGGCATTATCGTTCACCTCCCATACACACACGAAAACTAGATGCATTCACTCAGGATTCCCTTGGGACAGCTTCAGGTTGGCTCTCAATGAATCCGACTAGAGACGGGCCACCATTTACCACAATTTGATAGGGGATCTTCTAGGTGTGCCACTTATAGGAGCCGAAGACTGAGATGCTCCTCATCTTTAGGTGCCATTTATACTATGAGATCAAAGGACAATACCACTGCCTCTATAGGGGCTCAAGGGGATCCCTCTATGTTTTTTCGATACCAAGATCAATGATGCCTCACCCTCTTCATCAAGGAAATTTTCAGCCACAAGTCCCACCAGCTCCTACACACCCCTCCCTCCCCTCCTTGGGAAAACTAGGCTGATAACCTATTATTTTAGTGTTGATTCATCGTATCAGAGCAACAAACGACGAGCAAAGTCCCAGAGTACCTCTAACAATAGAGTGGTGAGACCTCGAGCCTCCCCTCAACCTCCCCCTCTGGGAGACCGATTGATTTTATCGAGAACGGTTCGGAGTTGCCAAACTATACACCAGTCCACTCATTATCAAAGCACCATAGAGATCAAGCCCAAACGGATCCAAATCAAGGCAATCCTCACCTACCAGACTTCCTATCAAGCCCAGCAATGTAACCAACAATACATCCAAAGTTTCTTTCCCTGACCTCAAATGTTAGGAGTATCCCTTGCTCCTACATTACCCCCAGGGTCATACAGTCGAACATACGACGGCGTTGGAGACCCCCGACACCGATAGCGAGCAGGTGCGTCACTCACCCCCCCTCACCCTCAACCATTAAGCCTAGGAGTTATTGATATCACTGGATACATCTACAACTCTCTCTCGCATTCTCCCCCCCCCCTCTCTTGACAAGTTTTTGAGTGGTTTGAGTCGCCCAACCTCGAACAAACTCACTTTGTATTTTGCATCTCGTACCCTTGATGTGGTTTTATATACAACTTGAGCCCTTATTACTACTTGTATCTTTATTTTATCTTATTTCTCTTAGTTTCAACACTTTTTAGGAGTTGCTTTTGCACTACATCATCGTATGCATACTAGATGTATCATCTAGTGCCATTGACCTAATCTTATGGTCATTTGTTGGACATTATTAAAATTATCTTATCTTATGAATACATAACTAGATGATGGTATGATGCAAATATCACCTTCAATGCTCCACAATCACCTTATTACCAACCTATGTGGGATTCAATTGTTGCTACTATTAAGGGCTTCAATGGGCCTAGTATGCATGACCTTAGGGGATCTCTTCTGAACAAAGAAATTATGTGTCCATAAATGAAATACTCTGAGGGATTAAGAAAGTCATGGGTCAAAACAAGATGTACCATCATGTCTAGCAATGTACCAATGGAAGGACCTGTACTATACTAAATTTCCTTGTTTCTTGCCCACAAGGAACAAAGTTCTTGAAATCAATTAATGCATCCAATAAGAAGAAGATGCAAACTTGTTATTTCAGCTCGTGGATAAGATTCTTGTTGAGGGGGGGTGGTCAATGTTATTCAAAATCATCACAGATAATGCCGTTAACTATGTTCTTTCTGCTAAGATGTTAGAGAGCAAACACAAAACCATATTTTCGACACCATGTGTTGCACAATGCATAGACCTCATGCTTGATGATATAAGCAAATAAGATTGGATCAAGAATATTATAGGGCGTGTTAAAAGCATTACAAAATACCTCTACAACCATTCATGGGAATTAAAACTAGTGAGGAAAAACATCGAGGGAAGGGAATGCATCTCAATGGTCTCGCAAACAAGATGCAAAAGATACGAAAACGATTAATGAGACCACACTTTGTAAAAAAGCAACGGAGATTGTAAAAATATACAAGACCCTTGTTAAGGTGTTGCAATTGGTGGATGGGGAAAAGTGGTCCATGGGTTACATATGAGGCTATGGATGAAGCAAAGAAGCAGATAAGGGCAACTTAGAAGGACAAAGAAGCTAGGCATGGGCCTATTTGGGAGATCATTGATAACGAATGGAACAATCAACTCCATCGCCTACACATGCAACTAGGCATTTCTTGAACCCAAAGTATCATTATAGAGTTCAATTGGGAAGAGATCAAACAAGGGAGGTCAAAGATGGACTGTATGAGTGCCATTAGTGCTTGGTCCTTAATGAGAGTGACCAAGCACTATAGGCAAGAACACTTTCCAGCTCGACATTCTTGCATGCCTGGGTTTGCATCCAGTAGTCAATATGGATCTACTTCGACCATACCATGCACCCTTGTTGAAACAGAACAAATTTCAAACAGCAAAACCCAAAGACATCCATCCAGATGTTCAGGAGCCTCTTCCTTGCGACACCATTGTGGGACGATGAGTACACCATACAAGGACAAACACAATTCCCTTGTTTAGGGTTTCTAAGGCTGGCCAGATCCCATCTCAAGGAAAGTGGTACTCTGTTACTGAATTGAACGACAAGTTTCCTCACCTTCACGAGCAAACAATGGGGTCCATTGTTTCTTAAGGAAGGAGGTCTGATCCGCATCGCATAGACAATATGCAAGAATGCGAAAAGATTCTATTACTTGGTGAATTCCCAATCAAATCGATGTATGTTACAATACTATACATGCTTATATAGAATTATGAGATGCTTGGGTGCATGCCCATTATGTTCAGTTACAAAGAAGAAGTTAGAACAGTTCAACAGTTCAACCATTACAGTCGACTGGAAGACAAAGAGACAATCTGTCGAAGTTTGATGTCGTAAACTATGAGGTTGCTAAACATGTCGAAGGTGCGAATGTGTCAAGGTGTGTCGAAGTCGAGACTCGTCATAGTTGTTTCGAATTCGAAACCTATCGGAGCTAACCTGTCGAACTGGAAACTTGTCGAGTCAAAGTCGTGTCGAAGTCGAAACTTGTCGAAGTTGCATCAACGTCGATGACTTGACAACTACCAAGTCCAAGTCCGATTCTGATTTGATCCTTGATCGAGTCCAAGCTTTAAAACATTGACAATAACATCACTCCCAAACACATCTCCAAAAAATGTATCATCCACAAACAATTTTTGGCTAACTTTAACATTTAAATTCAAACACCCTAAAATTCAGATTTATCCTTGTTCACCCTTGCTATTAGTGTTTTGTTGTATGAAAAATCTACCTCACTATAGTCACACTATCAAAATCTAGAAGCATAGTAAATCAGGTTTAAGCAATTCAACTTACTCCCATGTCGACTAACCCCAATTAATGTTTCCCTATTCCCTCTTATTCGTTGATTTCCTCTCTCTATGATCCCCACTTTTTCTAATAGTAAACTTTTGTCCTCTATTGCCAAAGGTGACCATCAAGTCTAGTAGAACAACTGTGAAGAGTTTCAACTTACTTGCCCGTCCCTTTGATCTATTTAATGTTCCCATTTCCTAAGTTACTAATTAATTGTGGGTAGACACATTGACAAGCCCTAAAAATTCAAACTGAAGTATGCATGATATTACTGGCTACTTGAGTCTTATTTTTTTTGTAAGTACTCACATAGATTTGAAATTGTGACCTTCCATTTACAACTTCTCAATTCAATTACTCATTACCAATTGCTCTCCCCCTGTGGGCTGCTACTTGAATCTTATTTCTATAAATGCAAATGCTACATAAATACATTATTCAGCTGATATCCAAGAAAAGGTGAAGCCCAGCTGAATACAACCCATGGCAGGATTCATCCTAGAGTCTGTTGCAATAATTTAATAACACCTAAGGACATTAACTTGGGATACAACACTGGGTCACCCGACAAATTCTAAATGGGGATTTATCTTGCCATCTATCCATACCAAACAACCTTCAGCAGCCACTTACATAATGTCTAACAAGCAAAAACAACTATGCAGCAACGTCTATAATCTTATTTATGTCATATACCATCTTAGGAAGCAAATAATTTATAAAAATAAGACAATAAAAAAAGTGGGAATAGAGTATACCTCAAATGTCATTCCTTGGCCGGACTACACAACAATTCTGTCGAAGTTTTACCAGTAGCAATATCATTTCAACAAGTCTGTCCCTTCTCAAACGAGCTGGAACTAATACTGCATATCGTCATGTGCAGAAAATGTCATGACTACAGTGAGTCAAATAGAACTCTAACCAATTTCATGACCAGACATCATAACATTGTACAATCACCCGATCATCCAAATATGCAACTAAATAAAGGTCCCTATATGCTGCAATATTTAACAATGCTGAAGGACGCAAACATAAAGATTCAAAATGAAAAAATTATTTAAAGGAAAAACCCTTCAAAAGCAAAAGCTTCAAAATATCAATCAAAATACTGAGCAGAGACTAATTACACAGCTATTACAATCCAAAAATATAACACCAATGTTATGAGACAAACCATACTCAGAAAAAGTTGTTTATGTACATAGAAAATTTCACAGGGCTAAACCTTACACAAGGTACAAAGAGAGCTCAGATTCAAATATTGAAAGCCTCATCAGCCCCATCCAGACTTATCTATGCACTTGACTATTGGAAAAATAGGGTTATACTTTCAATTTACCATGGACACTTGGGGCAGCACTGTCCAGATGTAGCACAAGCATGCCAAAGAGGGAAAACCTTGAAGTCAAACCCTTGATCTAAAACCCAAAATTGAAACTATGGTTCTTGCATATATTTATCACCAAAGTAACTGAGAAGACTATATATGTTCCAGTGAATGACAATCCAAGCCTCTCAAATGTTTAATTGATCTGTAATTGAACAAAGAGAGCAGCTCTTTAAAAGAATAGTGGTTAGATTTACACAAAAGTTCACTCAAATTTGAGAATACAAAATACGTTTCATAATATTAATATGAAATATTGCGGCATATTAATATTCATACGTTTCAAATTGTGCCTGAGAATACAAAGTATTAATAGTCACTATCAGATAACACTGACGATGTAGCTAAATATTACAAGAAACAGATAACCAAAGAACTGAGAAAAAATTCACAAGATAAAGATATCCTGTCATGTGGCATCCACATTACATTATAAATGAAAGCCAGGACAGAAGAAGCTATCATCTTCATGACTATAAATCCATTTGTGATCAACTCTATAAGACAGATTCGATATTTTTACAATTTCATTTATGCCCAGCAAATGACCAAAATTCATCAATGGTACTGAAAACTAATGTTAATAATGCTTTACACAATGGGCAAGGCTCATCTGATAGTAACCAGCATAGATCTATCAAACACTGAGAGGGATCCAATTTCTTGAGGTGTAATTTTTTTAATTTTAAACTCAAGGAATTTGATAGATTCGCGTTTAAGTTTTAATTTTTTATTTTATAGGCCGATATTTATTTTTTAATTACTTTTCATATTTTTTTATTTCATGATCCCACATGAATTGTTTTAACTACTTTTTTTATTTTTGGTAATGTATCGTTAGGTTACATACTTTTTTTATTTTTGGTAATGTATCGTTAGGTTACATTACATTACATTGCGTAACATCTCCCCCATACTGGACTGTACAGCACCTCACTCCTTTTGGTACAACCAGAACCTACCATCTTACAGACAACTAAACATGTTTGAACAGTCTCTGTTGTATTTTTACAGTCTAGAAATAAATAGTGCCTCTTGTAAGTTGTCTGGTAAGTTGTCAGATGTCACCGAGGATGGTGAAATCAAAATACCAAGATTATCATATAACAATTTCAAGTATTTATTACAATGCCATTTTGAATAGATAATAAAAGCCAGAAAGAACAGCCCAAAGCAAAGAAGACTGCGCAAACACAGTCCTTAAATCTCTTATGCCAGCATTCCTTTAAAACACTGGTATTGAGTAGAAATACAAAAATTTTAAATCAGCGAGATTACCTTTCAAGCAGTTATTTGTCCCGAACCCTTTGCACTCTATATAAAGTAAAGAACTTTGATCTCCACTTTCACCAAGCGTTCTCTTGCACCAAAAACTCTTAAGATTAAATATATGAAAGGGCACATTTAAGACCTGAAACAGCCTGATACCTCGAAAACTTTATTCATATCATTTCAACCAGCAACATAGGGCCAGTCCAAATCAATTCATACTATGGTACAAATCACTATTTACACAAGTTTCATAATTGAGATCCAACGAAAGCCTTTGGGCCACATTGCAGTTGCTTCATGAGACCATGAAATTTTAAATATAAAACACATACAGGTACATAATTCACCTGGCTGCCAACACCTTCAACTGAAGATTCAACTGAAGACATGGTATTAGGAGCCTGGTTGTGCAATGCTTAAAATATTGGAGCTCCCCATGGCAGTCCTTCCAATGCCAGTATTGGTCTTCACATGCAGGCTTGAAGATCTCATCAGAATTGATGTCTATGGATACATCAAAAACAAACTCTGCCTTATGATACACTAGTTCCTCAAAATAGGATTCACTGGCAAGAAAAATCAACGAAACAAGCCACTAGTAGCAACTTCACCTTGTTGCAATTCTCTCCCGCATTGGCCTTCTAAATGATCTGGACTCTTCAAGAACCTCCTTGCTTGCCTGAAAATATATAACCACAAATGACTTGTGTAAAATTACATCTCCAGATATGTAAAGACTTTTAAAAAAAGATAAAATGCATAGTTCAATGTTTCTTGCAAGGTTATTTACCTAAATGAGCTGTCAACCATCATAGAGAAAAAGAAAAATGGGTGCAGTCATTAACCTGTCATGATCATTCAGAGGTGGACATGTTGGCATAAACTCCTTTGATTTTGGTAAGGGCAGCTCCTTAAACCATTCATGATTGAGAGCTTCTTCTGAACTTATCCGCTGCAATTTGAAACCAAAATTGTATGAGAATAGAGAGACTATAACAAACTGACATAACTTTTAACAAAATCTAAATCCCTGTACTTTGTACATCAAATTCATCGTTAACTGTAAAAGAATATCAGATCGACCAATTACCTTGTTAGGATCATAGGTAAGAAGACGATTAAGGAGATCAAATCCAGCCTCAGATAAAGTTGGTCTCCCAGAAAATGATGCTGCTGGAAATTTTTCCCGAAGTTTATTATACCTGGATTAAATCATCAAAAACACATTTAGTTTAATATAAACACTATAAACAAACATAAGCTTAACAATTTAACTGCTTTTATATTTACCACTCTTGTATTCAGTGTTCACGAGACAAATTGTAACTCATTCTACTTGCGAGCTATTGTCAATCATTAAAAGTTGTTCACTGAGCAAATAATAGATGAAAAATCTTGGTTACTTACGGTTGTTTCACAAAGTTACACTTCACTCCTGGCAAAGAAACAAAATCAGGCCATATCTTTTCATTCGGAGTCCCTAATGTCCTGAATATCTGCAACAGTAATAAAAGCCAATGAACACGTCAATAAAGAAATACTCACTGGAAATGAAAATGTTTTAAATAAAGAAATACTCCCAGAAATGAAAATGTTCAAATAAAGAAATACTCCCAGAAATGAAAAATGTTTAAATGAAATGAATGCAGTAAACCAATGAAAGGCCTAGTGATGAATACCTTGTCTAGTTGATCTATTTCACTCTTCCCCTTAAAGAGAGGTTCTTTTGCTAGAAGCTCTGCCATAATACAGCCAACAGACCACATGTCTACAGCAGTTGAGTACCTCTTAGCTCCCAAAAGTAGCTCAGGTGCTCTACAATCCACACAAAAAAAATTGAACAATTAGAATTTACTTTTCTCTTAGAATCCCACCTATAGGCACCGGAAATTGAAAAAAAAACTATGAAACAAATTTGCACAGTTTAGCAGAAACACAACAAAATACAATACAGTTTAGCAGTTGCTGTTTACAATACCTGTACCATAAGGTAACCACCATATGTGTGTAAGTTTTCAATGGACTGCCATATTGACGAGCAAGGCCAAAGTCACAGATCTTTAACTCCCCTTTATTGTTTAAGAGAAGATTCGACGTCTTCAGATCCCTGTCCAAAAGAGAGATAAATAAATTTAAACATCTAAATTTCTCCAGGTTCATAAGAAATAAAATTTCATGTCAATTTCTCAAGAAAGATGGAAAAAAGTATTCAAACAAAACATCACCTGTGTAAAACCCAATTGTCGTGGAGGCAACTGACGCCCTCCAGAAGTTGCAGAATCAGGTTTTTAACTTCACTCAAGCTGAAACGCTGTTTCATTGTTTCCATAAAACACTTTAGGTCATGTTCCATATACTCCATCACCATAAATATGCTATCTAAATTGCTGCCTACGACTACTTCCTTTACGTTAACAATGCACGGATGCTGCAATGACAACAACACATTTATCTCCCTCAAGGCAGACATTGGGAAACCATCTCTCTCTCTTTCCATTTTCACCTTTTTCAATGCAACCATCTCACCAGATGTATTATCCCTAGCTCGATACACTACACCATATGTCCCCTCGTTTATCCTGTTGAGTTTCGTAAATTCCTCGACTCTCCTGCAACCTTGCATCATATCAATCCCCCTAGCTTTTGGCAGAGACAATGGGGGTGGCAACACAGGCGTTCCCGTAGGCAAAGTCACTTGGGACTCGGATCCACAACACTCATCTTCGAAACCATCTTCCTTTTCCACGTCCAGCGGTTCTCTGTAATCAAAATTACGACCATCACAGTGTTCACTTCCTCCCGTCCTACAACTTCTGCCACTCCCCTGCCCTCCATCACTATCAGAACTCGCAGAACTTACTTGTGATCCATCCAATTGATATTTGATCAGTTCTTCAGAATCCAGCGACAGCGACTTACCTTCACCTCCACTCCGATCCGAAGAAATAATCACCCCGTTGGTCTCTTGACTGTTGCAGGGGCTTTCAATGTCAGCCCAGCGCGATGCCACAATGTTTGGCCTGCCAAACTCACCCTTTTCATCTAGTTCACACCGATGAGAAGAAAGCCTTGCCCTTTTCCCCTCTTGACTATTGCAGGGGCTGTCAAAGTCAGCCCAGCGCGATGCCGCAATGTTCGGCTTTGGAAACACGTCTTCTGCGTCAGGGGCTTTGGGGGTTTCAATAATCTGCCCTGGCTCACACTCATCCACCATTGGACAACCATCTCCAATTTTAGGAGAAGATGAATACTTCCTCTTTCTCGAATAATTTCCTTTCCGCACCTCGCTGCAGCCATTTGTATGAGAATTGAAGATGTTACTAACATCTTCAGAGCTACTTCCGCCAGAAATCTCCCCCATCTCCTTTTCTACACCAATAGTGCCGTAATTACTCCGGCTGGATGGACGGCGCCTGTCATATTTGGTTACATCCCTGTCATCCTTGACCCTAGCCATTCCATTTTCTCGAACCCTATAGAGATCATTTATTCCATTTTCTCTGGCCTGAATTGGGGAATTAAATTTATTTTCTCTAACCCCAGATCGGGCATTCATTCGATTTTCTTTAACCCTAGCTAGGGTATTTTCCTTGGTAAGGGTTTTGTATTCAGCATATTTAGAATCCCTTGAATTATAATTGTATTCCTCGTCCATAAAACAGACTAAAGAGGGACGAGCAGAAGAGGAAGCATGGACCCTGGCGGCTGCCATTGACCCTGCTATTAAACCCTCGCCTTACCCTGTTTCGTTTAAAACCAGAAAAAACACAATAGCTGGTGGAATTCAGGCCAGAAAAGCTTTGAACTTACAGCGATTGCTTCGACTTCTATTGATGATTTCGGCACCTGAGTTTGTTCGAAGGCCAGAGAAATCCTCGCGATTATCCGCACAAAATGAGAGAGTACCCAAAAACGCGTTTCAGCGGTCTCCGGCAACAAGTTTAAGATATTACACTATACAAGCTTTCAAAATGTGATAGGGATTTTAAAGGGTTTTTTTATTAATTTTATATTCATCTATTTTTTGTTGACTAGTTATCGTAATGGCAACTTGCACGCTATGTCGGTTCTAGTATTAAACGTAATGTGGCTACACGGCATACATTTAAGGTTTTTATTTTTAGTATTAAACGTAATGTGGGTACACGGCAAGGCTTCAAATTTGAAGCCTTGAGGCCCTTGGAGGCCATTTTACACGTCATAGAAGACCACCTCAAATTTTACCATGCAAAAAAAATTTAATTTCATGTTAAGTCTCTCAATAATCAAATTAATCACAACGGTTTAAAATTGCAACAGAAGGGCAACTTCAAATTTCACCCGTCAATAGTTTTCAGTGGGAAATTGGGAATGCGGCTACTAGCTAGGTGACTTGGGAGTGGGACTTGTTACTCAGTTACTCTCCAATATCCACATGTCCGATCATCGATGTATCATGGACCATTGGGCTTCTGATAATATCATTGACTAGCTTACGTGGACAGGCTTACAATGTGCAACCTGTGGCTTCAACGCTTATAAGTTCTCGTGTTAGCAGCAAGGGCTTACATGTTTAACACATTTAATGGAAGCAACAACTTTATTAAATATGGTTGGTGGCTCATACGTGTTGCTAGCAGTGTGATTACCAAGTTACCAGTTATCACATACCAATTCATGGCTTTTGACTCCGTGAGTTAATTGAGTATTCAATGTATACTATATTATGTTAATGTGCCCCAAATTTGGCATTTCAGACAAACTCCACAATCCAGAAACTTCTTGTAATGTTGCAAGCTGCCGCTCCCGCCCGTGGCCCCTGCCCATGCCCCTATGTTTTCTTTGTTGTATCAAGTTAATCCTACCGTCTACGGCTCCCAGCCTCACACCCTGTGTTTTCTTTGTTGTACCAAGTCAATCCTACAACTCCCGAGTCCCACCTTGTGTTTTCTTTGTTGTATCAAGTCAATGCTCGAATTCCATGCTTCAATGGATCTGACCATCAATATATAATATTACAGGAATACAAACAAGTTTTTGCTTATACCCCTGCTCCACCTTGGTTGAGCTACTTCCAAGCTCCACCTACCCTATCACCTCCAGTCCTCTAGGAGAGTTTGCAGAGTGAAGCTACCAATGTCAGCCTACCATAAACATATACAAAGAAATTTGTTTTCTTTGAGGAGCTCAACTTCAAGGCTGACTGGATTGCTGACATCTTATGAATTTACAAGTATGTACATCATTTTATCCATTCATGATCCCATCAATTATTTAAATCTTTTTTTATTTGATTAAAATTCTATAACTTCAAAGTTCAAACACAATATTATTATTTGATTGAAATTTTGTAACTTCAAACAGGCCTTGAAGGCTTCAAATTTGAAGCCTGGACCAGAGAGTGGGTTTGTCACAAATCTCTGTCAGAGGTTGTTCAAAACAACATTTATCGATTCCCAACCGCAACAGCAACAACAATTGATTCTTTCTTCATATGTTCTCTGTACACGCATATGATTCCATGTGCTCCTTTCCTTGCCCTATTTTCCATTGTTGCCTGATCGAAGCTCTTGAGAATTTAGCCGCCCTTTAACTTTCCCGAAATGGAGGGGACAAGGAAGACCATTGTTTTCACTCTGAAACCAAGTGCTTCTCCTCACAGTTGCCACTGGCCACGGTTGCAGCCCTACAGGAAACATGTGTGTCCACTGCGCCCCCCAGCTTTACCAAAAAGCCTGGGGATTTGGGGAAGTTCCCACTCTGCTAGACTCCATGCATCTAGTTAATGAGTCGGATTAAGAATCCAGACTTTGTATCTAAAACTGTATTGCATGAGCCATTTTCCCCAATTGCTCAGTCGTCAACTCAACACTTTGGTACACGGTTTAATATTCTTGGGATTTTTTAATATGAAAACCATTGATGATAGTACACTTACAATCCCAACTAGCTATCGAATTTCAATATGATTGAGAATATGCAACAACATCTAGTGAAGGACAATGCTGAAAGCTGGCAATTTTCTTAGAATGCCCAATTCTCACTCCTGCGTTCGACTTTACGAACTGGGACAAAAATGTTTTTGTAATCTTGATTTTTAGAATGGCAGTGCTACTTTACCTTTTGATTTTGTTGCCCTTGTTGGTTGGTCTTGAATAGAACATGAACTTCAACCATATAACAAGAACTTCAACCATCTATGCATCTCCTCTCTACTTGGTCTGCCTACGTTTTACTTATGCTTCACAACCCATCCTCTACTCTATCATACCACAAAGTTATTATGTATAACAAGATCTAGGGGGGGGGGGGGTATGGAGAAGAAGCAGTCAGGGTCCTTAATCAACTATTGTGAACAAAATGTGCCTGCAGTCTGATAGTTCTCTTTGCTCAAACCATAACATAGCATGCAACATGTAAGGAGCGCTTAAACTTATTCTATCCCAAGCACGTGTGGCATTCATAGTGTTGAATGAAATATTAAAACATATATTGTTGTCATTGGCATTCAATTCTGTTGTAGGGTACACAATTAGAGTGACAAAGAAACTTGCTACTGGTTTTCAATCCAATCCAACTTCTTTGTTGAATTGTTCTCTCTGATAGACTTGCGTGAAGGAGGATTATAAATGGCATAGGCAACGCAGATGTTTGATAGAGGTGCATGAAAGTGAATTATGGTCCTCAATTCAACGAAGTAAAAAAAAGTTACCATTCATATTCTTTCCCTTCACCTTTTTTACTGCCTTTCTGCATACATCTCTATTGCTCGCTAATTTAGCAGTAGATACAGGCTAGACTCAACGTCCAATGTTTTTTGCTTCTAAAACAATTTCTTCCTTTTTTGGCTTATATCATCATTTTTTCCATTGTTAAGTGGGCTAGAATTTATATTAGTTTGAAGAACCGTCGCTAGTGATTTACAAAGATTGAACTTTTCCAAGAATCAGCATCGTGTTGCTTTTAGACGAGTTGAAGAACCCAATTCTTCATCGATCTTGTATTGTTCGAAGCAGCCTAGGAACCCATTTTAAGAGGTATTAAATATTATTATACTAGTTCAAAGTTGGATTGGAATTGGGCTAGCAAGCTAACTGTAGTTGCACTGATGCAGAAAAAAAGATCTATAAAATTAGTTATGGAAATTCACATTGAACATCTAGAAAGTGGATTTTCCGTGTGTCTCCTAAGTTATGTTTCACTAATAAATTCCTCATGTTCAGGCACATCATGAAAGAGTAAAATAGTATTAATTTTGCCTGTAAGGATGAAAGTTGGATTGGAATGGGGTTAGCAAGATAACTATATTATTATATTGGTTACAAGTTTAAGAGGCGAGATCACTTTGGGAAACTACTGAGACGACAAAGGTGGCATAGTGGCTTAGAGACTGAGCCGCTAGATCGAGGCAAAATATGGTTGTGTTATATGACATATATAACGTTCAGTGCTGCCATATCCATTGCAAAATAAAGCCTCTTGACTTTACTACGTAAGTAAACAATGAAATTTTGATGTACTAGTACATTTTCAAATGAAAAGAATGACTTATTTTTACATGTCAACATTGAAGTGTTCAATCTCTCATAGCCCTTCAAAGCGAAATGGGACCCCACCCTTCAAATTTGATCCCTATACAACATACATTTAAGGTTTTTATTTTTAAATGGTGGTTCACCGTGGGTTAGATTTATTATATAAACAATGTATACATTAGGCATGTTTTAAATGAGTATCAACAATTGCTATGAAATACATTATAAAGATAGAATATGCAATATGTACATATGATATATGCATTATTCATAGACCATAAGGTCATAGACAGTAAATGCACCACATATGCAATGTATACATTATCCATAAACCACGTGATCATAAACACTGTATTTACCACATGGACATTATAAGCATCATCCATAGACCATAAGTTCATGGACAGTGTCTGCACCGTCTATATACCACAAGAATTATGGATTGTGCATATATTGTCTATGTAATACATTAACGGTGCATAAATGGTATA
Organism: Larix kaempferi; assembly: GCA_027924585.1. Lineage (NCBI taxonomy): Eukaryota > Viridiplantae > Streptophyta > Pinopsida > Pinales > Pinaceae > Larix > Larix kaempferi. Next base: position 1,379,516 of record BSBM01001803.1, on the reverse strand, counting down.
TGGGTGTTATATATTTGTTAGTGTAGTGCAATTCAAGGTCTATGGACTATGCATGTGTTGTTCATGATGCTCAATGATCATTGAAAGCCACAAAGTTATTAAATGTAATGCATGGATAGTATATGCGTCATCTATAGATTATTGAATGCATTGCACGAACAGTATATTCATTGTTCATAGACCCTAACGTAGGCTTTCAATGAGTACCAAGCAGTGTGTTATTAAATGCACTTCATTAAAAGTACATGCATTGTCCATAGACCTCAAGGTCTATGGAAAGTGCACATGGGAATTCAATGAGCACTAACTATCAGAATGGATGACTCTTTAATTAACTCCTATTTTAAATTTGTCACTAGGGTTCTAGTCAATGTTGATACGAGAGAAGGAATTTTGGAGTCTTTGGAAATTGAACTGGGAGGCCTTGTGCATGTGTAAACCATTAACTACCAGAACATCCCATTATAATGTGTTAGATGCTATACTCATGGCCATTTTGCAACGGATTGCACCCTTCCTTTTGTCAATAAGGTTTGGAGAAGGAAAGAGGGAGCACCTGTAGATGACCATCGGTCAATGCAGTCGTGGAAGGGACTACTAGACCCTAATCCTAATGTGAATATTTCACTTGGTGTGGAGGGATACCTAACTCAGGCCTCTAGGGCTAAGGATGTGATGAAATCTCCAATTATTTCATCGAGTGGAGATGTTGAAGAGAGCATAACCACATTCGAGGTGACAGAGTCTACAGCGGTTGACATCGTGGATGTTGTGGAGAACCCATGCACTAATGTAGGGGAGGATATTTGATGAGTCTCAATTTTGGTAGGTAAATCATGCACTCACGGCCTAACTATGCAGACCAATAAGGCATTCTCTAACAGAGTTTAACCCATATTCTGAGGTTGATTAAGTATTTAATGAATGGAATGATGATGATAGGAATGCTTATCTTTTCTTTTGCTTGATTCATTTCAAACTTGATTAAGGGAATCTAATGTGTGGTGTTAGCATCTTATTGTGAACTACAGGAAATCACATCGGGAATAAAGGAAAAGATTGATGCCATTTTGAAGATCCGCCACTTTGAGTTTTACATCCAGTCACAATTCAATCACAACTGAAGTCACATACATGGACTTAACTAATACCCAAAGTTTCAGGGGTTAATGAAGAAATGAAACAGCCAGTTAAGGGTAGTGGTACCAATTTTCATGACATTTCGAGACCCTGGCTCTTTATTAGTTATCTTCATCATTTTTAGGGACGAGGGCTCAACTGTCACTGAGAGTAATTTCAGTAGTAGGCTTAGATTTTGATAATTCTCTGTAAAGATTTATATATAAGCCTTCGGGCGCAAATAGTTTTCTTCTGCTTGGTTAATATTTTATTTAGTAGACAGAGACAAGTTAAGTTTTGTGATCGAATACATTTTGCATGGAAATGAACAGCGAACCAACTTCTTATTGAATGGTGTGTTTCCTATCTATGAGTACTTAGTTTTAATTCACTCTTGTGTTGCTGTGAGGTCAGGTCCCCTCATTGTAATCATAGGAGTCTTGGTTTAACTATATCAGTTGGTAGGTTAGATGTGTGCACAAACTGTGACTTAATTTCATTTGAATGTTGGTTATAATTCTGGCAATGTAGATTAGTAAGTAAATGTTGATTCAATTTCGTAAAGTTTCTAGTTACTATTGTTGTAGCGTATGTTTATGATTGGTGTAGCTTTGGTTACTGTAGTTTCATTTGAATTACTTTCCTATGCATCCAGTTTGGTAGTAAAGATTAAATTGTTAGAATTGGTTACTTTCATAGGCTTGTATTGCTTTTATAGTTAAGTTACTACAGTACTTCAGAATAGCGATTTGAATGTTAGATAAAATAGTTTTGTTATCAGTTTAATGGAAAGGTTAATTTGGTAGTTTCTCTTATAGTTAATTTTTCATTTATATTTCATGCGTTTAGAATTAGGGTAGGTAGTTTCTATTTAAAGAACTTTATCCTTCCCCATCCAAATCTGCCTTGGCATTCCTTTTTCCCTCAGTAAGTTAGATCCTCTTAAAGTTGCACATATAGTGCCAACACCTATGAAGTTTGTACGATCTCGAATTGATAAAATAAAGTAGGAATCTTGATCTGAAGGCTTTGATCTAGCTATCATATCAGTGACCCACCACTTTTGGCGTTGTTATCAAGGGGGTGTTGAGATTTAAGAAAATAAACTAAAAATTGAAACTTCAAAACCAAAAAAAAAAAATCAAAACCTTATATCTCATCTTCCTTACCGTGCATGCCTTGACAAAGGAGAGATGCATTTGGGCATTTTTTGTCTAACCAACCAGCCAATATACCTATGAGTGACACAAACTAGGAAGATAGATTTTCAGGATTCTCCATAGGATCGGATGGTACATATATAAACTCGTTGGCAAAATCAAAGAGTTCTTACGAGGAAGAAATGGCTTGTGACGAAGAAGAGCCCAGGGAACTATTCACCTTTCCCATTAGTGTACCTCGGGGGGGAGGCTCGAATGAAAAATATTAATCCTGCCAACCTCCCTAACTTTCATGGATTGACCACAAAATACCCTAATACCTTTCTTTATGAATTTGAAGTAGTCTGTAGAACTTTTGGCTACACATCAAATGCCTATAAACTAAGGCTTTTCCCTTCAACTTTAAAATATTTGGCACTAAGATGGTTCATGAGCTTGCAAGGGAACATCATTTTTACTTGGGACCAAATGAAACAAGCTTTCTTAGACAAATATAGGGATTATCGCCAGGCTAAGGACACTAGAGATGAGATTTTTAGGATGCAGCAAGAAGAGAAGGAGTCCTTGGAGGATTATGCACAAAGATTCCATCTTAGTTACAAAAAAGCCATTAATTGCACATTGGATGATGAGTCATTAAAATTGGTACTCCTTAGAGGAGTCAGAGATGAGTACCTGGAATTCCTAAACCTTATGGGTGATGGAGATATCTTCCAAAAGACCTATGATCAAATGATGCAAATTTTTTAAAAACATTCAAGATCTAGAAAGGGGAAAGCTAGAGTAAGAGGCCTGACCTCCCCGGCAGGCGGGTCATCCATACAAGGATCAACCCTAACCAAATCCGACTTGGGAAACCTACTAGATGACATGAAAATTGATATTCTCCAATCTCTTGCAATGCAATTGGATGCCATGCAACTTAAAAGAAAGCAAGAAGAGGTATCACAAGCCTTAGCAGTATTTTTCCCAAAGTGTAGGAAGAAACATGAAAGGAACCAATGTCCCTTGAATATGCTAGATATTCATGCTCTATGTGTAGAAAGTCACCCAACTGATAAATGCCCACTACTGCCTTCATGTAAAGTAGCCATACAGGATCAAGGGATAGGGGAAACAATGGAACAATTATATTTTGTAAATCAAAGAAGGCCAAACTTTTCAAGGCCATTCCAGCCACATAATTAGCCCTACTCAAACACGTATCCTGCTCAGTATCAACAACCCAATTGGGCCCAAATGGGGCAGCGTGCATGGCCACAATAACCTCCTCATAACCAATGGCAGAGTACTCAACAGCCTTATGTTCCACCTTATCCTCCGACTTATCAACAGTACCAACACAATCAATAATACCCTAGTCCTTTCCATCATCCATCTACAAACGATTATCCCTCCACATCTAATTGGTTACCGCAACAATCCCAAGCTCTATTGCCACCACCTCAGCCATCTATGTTACTTCCACCGCAACAACCACCTAGACCATCGCATATACTAGCACAACCAACACCAAACCCCAATAACCTTCGGCCTGTGTATAACGGACAGATGGTCTACTTTCCAACTTATGTGGTAGAAACAATAGATGTCGATGAAGTAAACCTACACTCAAGAGGATAGTTCAAATCCCTACGCCAACCATACTTCCTAATCACCAACAAGATCAAAATATCGGACCAACAAATTCAGAGTTGAATGAGGAAGAAAATAATGATACTACCTAGCCAAAGAAGGGCACCAGTAAAAATCCTCAAACACATACATTCCAAAATCCTCCATTTCCTGAAAGATTAAAAGGAAAAATTGAAGACCAGTTAGACAGTCCCCTCATCAATGAATTAAAACATTTGAATATCCAAATTCCTTTTCTCCAAGCCATTAAGGAGGTACCAACCTGCAACAAATTCATTAAAGACACTTTCATTACAAAACCTGGAAGAAAAAAGAAGGATCCTCCCACAATCAATGTTAAAGGGCAACTCCCCGCACGGGTGTGGCTCATTGGTGGTTCAGTTGTTATGAAGTCACAGTTGTAAATGGAGGTCACGAGTTCAAATCACACCTGGCTTTACCCATGTCCCATGCTTGCGAGGTGTGTGGGGCACCTGGGGGTATAGTGGTAGCGGGATTGGATCCCTGGACCCCATGTCACACGAGTATCAGCCCAGTCTCCAATTGTCGATTCCCCTAGTTACAAAAAAAAAAGTTGTTAAAGGGAAACTTGCAGAATTGATGTTAGGAAAAATGATTAACCCTAAATATTTAGACTCAGGCAGCCCTGTAGTCAATGTTCATATCAAAGGAAATCTCATCCAAAATACCTTAATAGATCTAAGTGCAACAATCAATGTAGTGACACTAAATACCATGATGGATTTAAACCTACAACCCTCACTAAGACAAACACCCATGGTGCTCCAATTAGCAGATACCTCCACTATGCAACCATAAGGGATATTAGAATATGTTAGTGTCTCTATGGAATCATGGCAATATCCCATAGATTTTGTGGTTCTACAAGTCAAGAGAAAATTAAGTGGTTACCCTCTTATCCTCAGTAGACCATGGCTAGCAACAATAGACGCATACATTAGCTGCAGAGCAGGGGATATGACTATCACTAGTGGGCAATCCAAAAAGGAAATTACTATCTACCCCCATACGAAACCATGTATTGACATTGAAGATCCTTGTTGGGTAGAAGAAAATGACAATAATGATCCTGAAATTTTCCCACTACTGAAGGCATAAACAAAGCTCTTGCACTTACGAATGAATATGAAGATACAATTTTAGCAAATTTTCTGCAAAATATTTATCCTAACACCAACATCCTTGAAGAGATTTTTGCAGCAGGAGAAGAACAATACATGATAGGTGAGCCTAAAAATCCAGATACAATGTGGCAAAGAATCTTCTCTATGGACAAAAAATTACCAGTGTTAAAATAATATAAATCCTTCCTGGCAAAACTTTGAAGATCAAGAGCAGAAACTCATTACGGTTCTTACAGACCGCAATGCAGCCTTTACCTAAAGTTACATAGACATGAAGGGAATACACTCGGATATCTGCAAACACCATATTTATATAAAAGAAGATGTTGTCCCAATAAGACAGTCGCAGAGAAGAATGAATCCAGCATTAAAAGACACTGTCAAGAAAGAATTGCAGAAGTTGTTAGAAGTTGGCTTTATCTACCCTATCTATGACAGTGAGTGGGTGTCCCCTCTAGTTATGGTACCAAAAAAAGGGGGCAAATGGAGAATATGTGTGGACTATAGGGAACTAAATAAAACAACGAAAAAGGCCATTTCCCCTTGCCATTCATTGACCAGGTGCTGGACACTCTAGTTGGCAATAAATTCTTCTCTTTTTTGGTTGGATTCAGTGGCTACAACCAGATTCACATACACCTTGAGGACCAGGAAAAAACTACTTTTACATGTTCGTGGGGTACATTCGCCTACAGATTACTTCCATTTGGATTGTGCAACTCCCCTGCTACATTCTAGCGAGCTATCTTGAGCATATTTGCATACTTTGTCCATGATAGTATGGAGATCTATATGGACGCTTTTGTTGAAATTTGGTTGAGCTTTTATCTTTAACTCTTTTAGATGCAGAGATCTGAATCAATGAGACAATTCAATCCATGGAATTCATACAAACATAACACAAGATATACCCCGGGGAAAATCCTCAAAATTATGAGAACAAAAACCCCAACAATTCTTCTCAGTATAATATAATGGATAACGAAGAATGCTTTCTTTTACAACATAGCATGTTGCTTTTGGAAGATAAGAGATCACCAAACTTCTTGGTGAAGATACAGAAGCAATAGAGACGAGATATCAATTGGATGTGTGCCCAACACAACAATAACAAGCACGAAGAATACCCTGGACAAAGAGAAGCGCCTTGCCTTCAATGGAGAAGAGAATTCGCTTCACATTGGATTCAACAATCATGTATATCATATTTATATATTCTTCTCTTATATTTTTAACTTCTAACTTCAGGATAAACTCGCCCTTAAACCAGATGTATTAATCTTGCAAGGAGTGGTGCACCCCACTTCTCATTTAGTGCTCCATCTCATTGATCCGTCACTTAGGATGAACTCTCCTCTTAATTGAAAGCCTGCCCACTTAGTTAGGTGGCTAACTTAAGTGTCGACATGCAAGTGTCAGAACTCAAGTGTCATCTTCTAGTTTAACATAAGTGTCGTCATGCAATAACACTTAGTTAACTAGATCTTCTTTGTTGTCACTTAGTTAACTCTCTTTAACTGAAGTGTCGTCTTTTATTTTAAGTAAAGTGAAAATACTTTAGTTAACTAGTCCCTTTTATTTAACACTTAGTTAACTGAAATCATGTTGATTGATTTACTTGAAGTGACCACTCTGAGTTTTTTAGTTAACTGAGACATAACTTTAACTGATGCTTTAACTGAAGCATTGATACTTAACTGAAGCTTTAATAATTCTATTTCTCTTTAATTAGCTGAAGTGTCTGCATGGGACATTTTGAATTCTCTTGATATCTATGCTTTATCTTTTATTTCTTTATCTTGTACTGCATGGTCAGTATGTGCTAACTTTAATTATCCATCACATTACATTATAATAAGAAGAATTATCAGATGTTGTGATCATATTATATTCCGGACCAAATGATCATATGCTAAAGTAATTAACTTTAGAGGTGATCAATCTCTAAAGGAGACTTAATGGAAATCTGGTGATCATGGTTAATAATATATCACACAACATTAAATGCTTAAGTAAAGCATGACCTTTATACGGAAGGGCCACCTCTATACGGGAGGTCCATCTCATGGATACCTTTATACGGAAGGTTCACCTCTATACGGGAGGTCCATCTCATGGATGCCTTTATACGGAAGGTTCACATGATAATCGTGACTTGATACACACAAGTTCGGAGCCTTGTCCAACAACACTTTACAATATCATTACTTTGATCAATTACCTATATATGGGAGGAATAACCTTTACACAGAAGGCAATCAAAGTGCTCACCTCTATACGGGAGGATTAATCTTGGCTACACAAGATTGGTTTGGAGAATGTCTCTTGATGATGTATATATAACACCCCCTCTCAGCGAGGGAGGCATTCTCTGCCATACCAAGCTTGTCTCGGAAGTACCTGAACTTTGTCACTAACAGAGGCTTTGTTAACACATCTTCAATATGCTCATCAGTAGCAATGTACTGAAGTTTCACTGTACCTTTCTGGACCATGTCTCGGATGAAGTGATACTTCATTTCAATGTGCTTCGACTTGTCATTAAATACTAGTTTTTCGGAAAGTTGATGCAACTTTGATTATCACGCCTAATAACTGTAGGCTCAAGATGTTTTCGGACAATCTACTCGAGTGGACGCGAGCATGATCTCCCTCGTCAAAGTGGATCTAGAACAAATGGAAACATAATATAAAATACTCTCCTAGATCAATTAGAGATCAAGGTAGATAGATGTCTTACCTTCATATTCGTGAATCCTTCTCCTCTTTGTTGCTCCAAGCTTCGTGGTCGTCAGATATGTAGCTACAAAACATGTCAAAGCGCATAGAGACAAAGGAGGAGTAAAAGTACATCTAAACACTAACTGATCTAAGCAAACAATTAAGGAAGTGAGCTATAAATATCATTAACACAAAGACATTTATGGAAAGAGATTATATTACTGTAAATGAGTGGGAAATACATAGAAGAGTGATGATTACAACCCAAGCCTTAACACTGCAATCTTCATCCAACAAGCCAAGCCAATGCCTCTGAAGGAAATGTATGCCTCCCAAGAGATGGATAGGGATCACCTAGGTTAATTCCACCAACATGTAAGTGTTATAGACTTTCCTCCCTTTGGAATGGAGAGGAGCTTCATATTTATAAGACCAAGTGAATAGAGTAGGTTGAGGATCATGGGGAGAGGACTGAGGGATCCTCCCTTGAGGTTAGGGAGCCGTAGGACAGATCACATACATGTTAGGGATAGATATCCACCTCATCCACCTTCGAGAATTCGCTCGAATGTCACCTTTATCCACTTTAACCAACTCCGACACATGTTGCATGAGGGAAACCTGCACCTGAGAGGGAAAGCGCAGGCTACACAAAGGCAACCTGAGCCACCAGCGCAGTTTGTCAGATGGCAACCTGCACCTGACCTAGTTGGGTGCTCCTTGCTAGAAGGCAATCTGCGTTGGCCCAACCAGAACTTGTGGAAAAAGGTCAACAACTTGCTCTAGCTGACTTTCTAGTCGGGGAGAATTTAGGGATCAAGGAACTGAGTTGACATAGGTCTCATGATGACGAGATTTAGGTGTAACACAAGCTTTTCATCGAACAACCCTACAAGTAGCTTTCTGAGCCACATTGCTTCTCGACAGGCAACACTAGTAGCTATGTATTCTGCTTCGGTAGTGCTCTGGGCTACGGAGCCCTACTTCCTGCTGGACCAAGATATCATAGTTGATCCTAGGCTATGGTAGTAGACGGATGTGCTCTTAGGTCCATAATGCTTCCTCCCCAGTCTAAGTCTGTATAAACAAGTAACATGAGTCCTCCTCTGGAGGCATATCTGAGTCCATATGAAATTGTACCTCAAAGGTACCTACGCACATTCTTAGCAGCTGTCTAGTTTTTGTGTCTCGGATCAGACATAAATTGACTCAGAATGCTCACAGCATAACATATATCAGGTCTCATATGTATCAAGTACATTAGCGAGCCTATAAGCTATCTATACAAAGTGGGATCTACTGGATCTGATCCAGAGCCTGACTCATGAAGTTTCCTCAAATTGGACACCATTGGTGTAGTCATAGATTTGTAATCTATCATGCCAAACCTACGCAATATATCCACACTGTACTTCCCTTGAAATAGAAAAAAAATCATCTTTTCTTTGCCAGATATCAAGGCCAAGAAAGTAGTGCATTAGACCTAAGTCTTTCATCTTGAACTATGAGGTGAGCTCCCTCTTGCACCAAGCAATCAAATGTTCCTCTCAAGTGAGAAACAAATCATCAACATACAAAACCAATATCAATGGTTGGTTCTTCACTACTTTGAAGTACAAATTTGGATCAACTTCACTCTTACAGAAACCCAGTTTATGAAGGTAGCTATCAATTATGGAGTACCAAGCCCTGGGGGCTTGCTTAAGCCCATATAGAGATTTATTTAGCTTTCGAACATGGGACTCCTTCCCATGCACCACAAATCCTTTAGGTTGTTGAATATAAACCTCTTCCTCAACCTCACCATTGAGAAAGGATGTCTTCACATCCATCTAGTGAAGTTTCCATCCTAGAATAGATGCAAGTGCAATCATTGCTCGAATTGTGGTGTACATTGCCACAGGGGAAAATGTCTCATCATAATCGATGCCTTCTTTATGAGAGAAACCTCCAGCAACGAATATGGCTTTATACTTCTCAATGCTACCATCTGCATCATGCTTTATCTTGTAAATCCATCTGGAAGTCACAATGGACTTCCCATTGGGTTTAGGAACAACCTCCCAAACATCATTCTTCATTATAGAGTTGTACTCTTCTGTCATTGCATCTTTCCAAACTTTTTGCTTTGCAACTTCTTCATATGAGGATGGTTTTGAATCATTGACGTGACTCATTAGTGCAACATACCTTGAATATCTATCAGGTTGCTTACGCTCTCTAGATGAGCCTGCTGGTGCTCCATGTTTCTTGACATTTTGTAAGATGTCTTGGCACCAAGCAGATCTTCTTTTAGCGGGAGGTTCATCAGGTGACCTCTCAACCAGTTCTACTGGTTCTTCAGGAGCTAGTGAATCTGAGGCATCTTTTGATTTCTCCCTCTCCAACTATGAAGGGGGATAATCAGACTCGAGATCCTCCATCTCTGAATCACATTAAATCTCTTTCGATCTTTTGAAAACAGCTTCCTTGTGGAAGGTAACATCTCGGCTGACTTCAATGTGTCTCTCACCAAATACATATATTCGATATGCTTTGGATGTCTCGCTATAACTCACAAAGGTGCCTTTCTTTCTAGAAGGCTCCATCTTTGTTCTCTTTTCTTTCAGTAAATGAATGTATACTGGGCTCCCGAAGATCCGCAAGTGTGAGATGTCTGTCTTCTCACCCGTAAACACTTCTTCTGGTGTCTTCTCATCTAGAATGGCACGCGGGATTCTATTTTGGATGTACACAGTTGTATGGGTGGCTTCTACCCATAATGAGGTAGACATATCTTGATTATGCATCGTGGTTTTTGTAGCCTCACATATGGTTCTATTCTTTCTTTCGGCAACCCCATTTTGCTGAGGGTTGTATGGTATTGTTAGATGTCTACATATCTCATTAAATGTGAATCAAATTCACCTCCATTATCAGACCTTAATGCATGGATGTGATTTTCTTTATGATTTTCAACTAGGGGTTTAAACGCTTTAAATTTGCTAAGAGTTTAACTTTTAGCCTTCATGAAATAAATCCATGACTTCCTAGAAAAATCATCTATGAACAATACATAATATTAGAAGCCACTCGGGGAGGGGGATGACATGGGAACACATACATCAGAATGTATTAAATCTAAAATCCCTTTAGATCTAGTAGAACTGCTAGACAAACTTTTCTTAACATTCTTCCCAAGTGCACAACCCCGCCATACACTATCAAGCTCAAAATCAAATATGGGCATACCTTTTACCATCTTTGTACTGGTAGCGCTTTGTAGTGTATGTGTCCAAGCCTTCGCTGCCATAGCTCACATGGACTGATAGTGTGGTGAATCATAGCTTGAATGTACTTATCGGGTGCCTTGTAGAGTCCTCCCTCTCGAACTCCAAACACAACAGCAAATTCTAGGCTTTTGTTCTTCGGCCACAAAAGTGTTTTGTTATCCATGAAGATAACTCAGAAGCCTTCGTATTAAAGAACTTAAACTGAGAGGAGGTTCTTCTTCCATCCTATAACATATAGAATTTCCTCCACATGTAGAATATCACCGGTGCTTAGTTGGAATGAGGTGGATCCAACTCCTTGGATCGAATAAGTTGAATTGTCCCCCAAATCTACCATGCATGTGAATTCTTTCTCTTTTAGATCGGTGATGGTACTCTTGTAACCAGTCATATGTTTGGATGCACCACTGTCAATCAACCATGTGTCTGCATTTGTGATGACGGATCCCGAAAGGGATGAGACAAGATAATACTCCCTTCTTGTGTCATTTTATTTAGATACATTCTTTTGAGTGATTTCATCTTTTATGGCGGTTGAAGCATGAAACTTTCCTTTCCTCTTTGCTCTATAGTCTCTTGAGAAATGGGCTTTCTTGTTGCAATTGAAGCATCTAGATTTTGACTTGTCAAATCCTTTGTTGAACTCCTTATTCTTGTTGGATTTTGTACAACTTCGGAAGATATTATTCATTATATTTTATTGTACTTGTTTATACCTCCTAAGGGAGAAGAACTTTATGTAATCAATTATGTAAACACATGAAAGAATCAATGTAAGCCTTGGGGTACAAAAGAAACAAATAAAAAGATTAAATTTAAATTATTTATTGCCCCCAGGTGAAGTCGACCCCATTAGGGAATTTTCCAGTTTTGCACTTGTATAAATAGGAGGCTAGTGCACCTCATTATCTCATTCACTCACTTAGGAAGTGCGCATCACTTGGAGGAGGCAAATTTCGCATCACTTGAAGGAGGAAGCTTATTTGGGGCATCTACTTGTGAAAGATACTTTCACATTCTTTCTCTTTCTTTATTTGTACTATGATCTCATAATTATCATCTCTCTGCGAAGGTTGTTGGGTTTTCTCCCATTTGGGTTTCCCAGGGTAAACTCTGTGTTGTTGTTTTGTGCTTTGTCTTACTTCTGGCGATCTTGGTAATGCATTTATGTTTTATGCTATGAATGTATGAAATTTAACACCTCTTTGAATGAGAGAACTTCTTTTGGAAGAAGGGTTTGTTTCCTTTCTTCATTCTTGCCATGAGGGCAAGATTTTCTTCTTTGATGCATGCTGACTTGCTTTGGATTCGCCCCTCCTCTTGGAGGCAGTCATGCCACAACCTTTCGAAGTTAGGTTGTACCTCTCGGCCATTTACCGCAACAAATAACGTCTCCCATGAGGATGGGAGACCATCAATAGCAGTTTGGAGAATATTATATTCATCCACCACTACTCCAATACTAGCAAGTTGATCTCCTACGTGAGAGATCTTGGAGAAGAAGGAGGCCACTGTCTCATCTGTATCCATCTTTAAGTTCCGATGCTTATTATTCAATTCCCTCTTTTGACTCAGGGCATTCTTCTCATATAGATTAGTCAATGTATCATAACATTATTTCACGGTCTTTGGTGGTGTGATCACGAGAATCAAGTTATATTTTACCGAATCATAGATGATTCATTCAACCTTAGCTTGATTCTTCTTGAAGTTGATGCGCCCTACCTTAGATGTAGGCTCCTCCACCACAGTGGATATGTAGCCATCTAAGTCATGCTCCTCTAAGATGTTGAGAATCCTAGCCTTCAAAGTGTTGAAGTTTGAGGTTCCCTCAAGACGGTATTCTGGTCATACAGAGACTAATGCCATAGTCTTCAAATCTTGTGCTCAACTTCTTAGGATCAACGTAGGCTCTAGTTGGCATGCAAAACTGAGCTCCTTCACGCCCTGAGCTTTGATACCATGTTGAAATTTGGTTGAGCTTTGATCTTTAATTCTTTTAGATGCAGAGACTTGAAGCCACGAGACAATTCAATCCATGAAATTCATACAACCATAACACAAGATATACCCTGGGGAAAATCCTCAAAATTATGAGAACAAAAACCCTAGCAATTCTTCTCAGTATAATATAATGGATAACAGAGAATGCTTTATTTTACAACATAGCAGATTGCTTCTGGAAGATAAGAGATCACCAAACTTCTTGGTGAAAATACGGAACCAATGGAGAGGAGAGATCAATCTGATGTGTGCCCAACACAACAATAACAAGCACGAATAATACCCTGCACAAACAGAAGCGCCTTGCCTTCAATGGAGAAGAGAATCGCTTCACATTGGATTCAACAATCCTGTATATCATATTTATACATTCTTTTATTCTATTTTTAACTTCTAACTTCCGGATAAACTCGCCCTCAAACTAGATGTATTAATCTTGCATGGAGTGATGCGCCCCACTTCTCATGTAGTGCTTCATCTCATTGAGCTGTCACTTAGGATGCACTCACCTCTTAACTGAAAGCCTGTCCACTTAGTTAGGTGGCTACCTTAAGTGTCAACATGCAAGCGTCACAACTCACGTGTCATCTTTTAGTTCAACATAAGTGTCGTCATGCAATAACACTTAGTTAACTAGATCTTCTTTGTTGTCACTTAGTTAACTCTCTTTAGCCGAAGTGTTGTCTTTTAGTTTAACTAAAGTGAAAATACTTTAGGTAACTAGTCCCTTTTATTTAGCACTTAGTTAACTGAAATCATGCTGATTGATTTAATTGAAGTGACCACTGTGAGTTCTTTAGTTAACTGAGACATATCTTTAACTGATGATTTAACTGAAGCATTGATACTTAACCAAAGCTTTATAACTGAAGCCTTAATAATTCGAGTTCTCTTTAATTAGTTGAAGTGTCTGCATGGAAATTTCGAATTCTCTTGATCTCTATGCTTTATCTTTTATTTCTTTATCTCTTACTGCATGGTCAACATGTGCTAACTTTAATTATCCATCACATTACATTATACTAAGAAGAATTATCGGATGTTGTGATCATATTATATTATTCCGGATGAAATGATCATATGCTAAAGTAATTAACTTTAGAGGTGATCAATCTCTAAAGGAGACTTAATAACAATCTGGTGATCATGGTTAATAACATATCACACATCATAAAATGCTTAATTAAAGCATGACCTTTATACGGAAGGTCCACCTCTATACGAGAGGTCCATCTCATGGATATCTTTATATGGAAGGTTCACCTCTACATGGGAGATCCATCTCATGGATACCTTTATACGAAAGGTTCACATGATAATCATAACTTGATACACACAAGTTCGGAGCCTTGTCCAACATCATTACTTTGATCAATTAACTCTATACGGGAGGAATAACCTTTACACGGAAGGTAATCAAAGTGCTCACCTCTATACAGGAGGATCAATCTTGGCTACATAAGATTGGTTGGAGAATGTCTCCTGATGATGTATATTTAACAACTTTTACACCTTATGGGGAAATCTTTCAACAAGCATTAGATAATCTTGATGTTGTCCTAAATAAATGCAGAGAAATGAGCCTATGCCTCAGCAATGAAAAGTGTGAAATGTTAATGAACAAGGGCATAGTATTAGGACATCACATTTATGCTCAAGGAATCCAAGTGGATCAATCTAAAGTTGAATTCAATAAAAATTTACCTCCCCCAGTTAAATAAAGGGATGTGTGAAGCTTCCTTGTCCAAATAGGATATTATAAAAGATTTATAGAGGGATTCGGTAAGATAGCAGCACCCATGTTCACACTACTAAGTAAGGATACATAATTTAAATGGACAAAACAATGTATGGCAGCATTTGAACATCTAAAGGAAAAGACAATCTCGACACTAGTACTCCAAGTCCCAAATTGGACCATTCCATTTCATATCCACTCAGATGCCTCAGATAAGACAATTGGAGCAGTCTTGGGGCAACTAGAGGACAAAACTCCATATGCAATTTACTATATTAGCAAGAATTTGGGTAGAGCCCAGCTTAATTACACGGTGTTTGAGAAAGAATTTTTGGCTGTGGTATACTCCATCAATAAATCCAGGCACTATATTACTGGTTATCCAATATATGTGCACACCGACCACTCAATAATCATGTACTTGATGAATAAACCTAACACCAGTGCTAGAATTATTCGATGGCTCTTATTACTGCATGAATTTGATATCACACTTATAGACAAACCGAGAAAACACAATGTCGTTGTAGATTTCTTGTCAAGATTAACTCATATTACACACAAAGAACTTGTTGATGATGCCTTCCCAATTGAGCACTTATTTTCCATCTTAATTGAAAGCCCCTGGTACGTTGATATAGCAAATTTCCTAGCATATGGGAGATTCCCACAATACTAGAACTACAAAAAGAAGTCTAAGATCACCAGAATGAGTGCCACCTACACTTGGATTCATGGACATTTCTTCAAAACAAGGCCTAACTAGATCCTCAGAAGATGTGTAAGAGAAGATGAGGTGCGTGATATACTCCATGTTTGCCACAATCATCCTTGTGGGGTCCACTATGCAGCAAAAAGAACATCATACAAGATATTGCAAGCTGGATACTACTGGCCTACATTGCATAAGGATGCCCAAGAATATGTCTCATGATGTGATGATTGTCAACAGATGGGGAAACCTACCAAAAGAGACAAAATGCCACTCCAACCCTAGGTATCACTAGAAACCTTTTGACAAGTGGGGGTTTGATTTCATACGTCCAATAAATCCCCCATCCAATCATAAAAATTATATTCTTGTATGCAATGATTATCTTACCAAATGGGCATAAGTCAAGGCATTGGCTACAACTGATGAGAATAACGTTGCAAAATTCTTCACAAGCTCTCCTAACTCACTCCCGACGAACTTCGGATAGGAAGGATCACATGGCCTACGTAAATAGTCCCTCGTGCAATCAAATCTCGGGTTCTCTCAACTGGGAGCTATAGACAACAAATTTAGTCATTATTTGAATATGAATGCTATCATCTCTCCAGATAAAGACTTGTCAACCCATCAACAAAGGACTCCAATAGCTGGCATTCAACATGGCGATAAGGATCCACCATTGGTATTTCCATATCTGAAAAGTGCATGCAGTTCCCAGGACATAGAACCTCCCTCCCTTCTGAATGGTTCCCTCTCTGTGGTTGTCAATAGAGGTTTGAACATATCTACAACTACTATTTCTCCATTTTCCCCTTCCATCCCCATCGCTCAGATGATTGTCATCCCCCAATCCCTTTGTCCCACTACATATGGATAAAAATATTTCGAGCCTCCCTTGATTTGAAATCCCTCTTCCCCAAATCCCTATGTTATTGCTCCCCTAAAGCATTCTATCTCCTCCCCCTTTTATCTCCCTAGAATCCCATCCCCCTCCTTTTCCTATATTTCTCTCTCCTTGGATTCGAGACCCTGTCCTTACGCACTCTAGTCCAAAGGATCTATTTGGCGTGGACAACTCTTGTTCACACAAGTTAACCGTAAAAAGATGTAAATAAATCCATATTGGAGTAAAAGAATATAATTGATAAATAAGATGATGAGTTTACAATATACAAACACCCGAATATATATTCCTAAAAGGGCACATAAAGACTCTTCCAAAGAGTCACAACTATTAGTAATTATTATTATGTTTATTTATGAATAATTACAAAGCTTATTATTTATTTATTTATTCACATATATTTATATTCCTAACATTGCCTTCCTCTTCAGAAATGCTTTGTCCTCAAAGCATATTGATGAAGAAAAATTTACGCCATGTGCTTGTGTAGAACTTTCTTTGACG
Source organism: Larix kaempferi (assembly GCA_027924585.1). Lineage (NCBI taxonomy): Eukaryota > Viridiplantae > Streptophyta > Pinopsida > Pinales > Pinaceae > Larix > Larix kaempferi. The sequence goes on along the minus strand of BSBM01001803.1, from coordinate 1,362,599 downwards.
TGTCGTAGTTGATGATTCGTGTCAATATGAACTTCTAAGTGTTGAACACAAATTTCAAAATGTAGACGGATCGATCCATCCTAGTTCGATCCTTTGTAGAACATTGTATTGCGACGGTGAAATGTCGTCATAAGACTTGATTGCACTGGTATTAGTAACTTTCGTTAGTTGTTCTTGACTTTTAAGATATCTACTTTTATGATTTGGGTGTTGATAGGGAATTTTTATAACGTTATTTTCCTTGATCGTGATTTTGGTGTCTTCTTGTTTTAACTTTCGTGTATGCTTTTCTTCAATTGGGTTGACATCCTGAGCGATGATCTGAATTGGATCTGTAAGTGTGCTTTTTTCCATAATGTAATGTCCCCTCACTAAGCTCAATAAGGTCGTTCCACTGACCTATCCAATTCCAATATGTTAGGGTGGAAGTTAAATTGACGAGCGAATAAAAGTTGGCCTATAGTCACCATGGAGATTAAAATCAATTTAAGGAGGATTGGTGTGGGTCATAAAATTGCAATAATAATGGACAAATAATTAATAAATGAGGTGGAAAAGGTCTACTCAGCCATAAAGGGCGCATAGGAGGATGATTGGGTCAAGGAAGAAGTGTAACCCCATCCTAGGTGGAAGGAATCCAATCATGGGGGAATCTTATGAAGTGTAACTCTCGGGGATAAAAATAGACTATGAAGGGCGCACTAGTGGGAAAGTAACCCTCGAGGAACCTCACGAGGATGGATCAGGCCAAGAATATTCAAGAAGGGCGCATGGCTGAAGTGTAACTCGCAAGGAATCTATGACAAGCCTATGACATATTCTATGACAAGTATGACATTGACAAGTCCAAAAAATAACTAAGGAGGGTGCATGAGGGAATCTAGGGACCACATGGCAGTTGTAAATCCCCCAAATCGAGGAGATCACTCCCTCATTCAAATTTCCAAGGTTGGGTAAGGTCCAAGAGGTAAAAAATAACATTAAGATGAGGTAAAGTGTCATGAATGCCAATTCTCTTCATTAATTTGAAATTTTGTTATTTTTATTGGGAGAAAATTCTAGAATGAGGGGGAAAGGGGGAAAATTAATTTATAAAAAGGATGCAAACACCTTGGGGGAGAAATTTTGGTCATTGTCATTTCGAATTGGAGGGTCATAGTGCTTCTCAAGCTCGGGAGATGTGCCCCTTGACATTGTAACTGATTTCGATGGTGCAAGCTCCCACCCTAGCTATCCATGAGAGGAGAAATCATTCTGATTTCTCCATGGGGTTGTATTGAGTGAGTTTATGTCCCTGTTCAATTGCTGGTTCAATTTCATCTTGGAGTGTTCGCAAATTATAGTAGCAGTAGTTTGTTGGTGTTTTTTCTACTAGTTCAAGTGTGTTGTTGGTGTTCTTTTTGGAGGATGGCGCACAAGAGGTTGTGCAGATATTTCAGGGAGTGATGTATGGGATGTATATATTATGTATTTGATGGAGGATACTCTATAGGGCACATATTTGAGATTTGGGGTCGAAATTGGTCCATGGAAGGCACAATGCGTGAAGCAAAATTATCATTTGGAGCATCATTTATTCTTCTTCTTCTCTACTAAATTTTGGCAGCCTTCTCTATCTTCTTTGTAACAGATTTCTCTAAGGTTTTGCAACTTCTTGGAATCCATCTATGTAATATCTGATGCTACCCACTTTATAATAAAGTTTTATGGTGTTTTTCCCTTCTACTATGTTCCATTTTCAAGCATAAGTGCCTATGTGTAAATCTGCAAGATTTTGGGCTATTCATTGATAAGTATATGCCTGTAAACCTTCCTAAATTTCCCATGGATTCTATTAGTGGTCCATTTGGAAGGATTTGGGAGTGTTAGGGTCATTCTAAATCTAATTGGGACAAATTCGAGCAAATTTGGAGGTGTTTGGGAAAGCTCGAAATTAGGGGGTTTGGTGTCAAATGTTTGGTCTAAATTTCTCTCTATGGTAAATATTGTCTTAATATCTATGATTTTGGTAGTGGGTATATTACACATAATTTGTACTTATATTTTTTACTACTTTGAAGACTCATTATGGATTTTCTCTCATTTGTCTTATAACAGCTTGTTATCATCTTGAATCTTCTTAAACTTTTCTTCTTGTGACTTTTCATCATCCTTGAATTTCTTAAGTTGTTCCTTTAGATCTTGATTATAACTCTTAACATGGTGATTTTATTCTTCTTTTTTCAATAGTTTCCCTTCAATATATTCATTAGTTTGCTCTATTTTTCATGTATTTTTAAACTTCCTTATTTTCATAACTAGCATCTTATTATGATTTTTTAGCTGAAAGATTTATTCAGTATTTTTTTTAACTGAAACGGGTAAGTTTTATTGATATAGATGTGAAAAAATGAGCTGTGGCTGAAGCCAACCAACTTGTTACATAGATCAATTATTCATCATTGTAGTAGGGATTACAAACATCAAATAAACATTAAGAGCCAAAATGTTGCTCTTTCAAAAATTTCAGGATAATGTTGTTGTATCGTTGATTTCCAGAATATGAAAGCCATATTACTGTTTTTCATGCTCCTTGCTCCATGAATCTTTGCATTTGTTGCTCCATGAATCTTTGCATTTGTTGCTCCATGAGTTCTGTGTGAGTGAGATTAAAAAACTTCTTCATACATCAAGTGTGAATCCGCGTATAATCGATCAACATAATGCATGTCTTCATGCCAATCTACGTTGTGTGTTAAACAAGCATTGTGCTTTCAAATATGTCCAGAGTTATACAGAATGTTGTGCTTTTAGATATGCCCAAAATTAAACAGAGTGTTGCTTTCAGCTAATTCCAGACTTCTTGCAGAGTGCTCCATTAATCTATTCATTTGTTTAACTCCAGAAAATGAAAATCATAGGAATGTTTTTTTACATAGAGAAGGATAATGTAGAGTATTTCATGGTCCAGTCTTTTATATGTTGTTTGTTCCATTGTTAATCCTTTGCATGTAATTTTTTTTTATTTTTTTTTCCTCTTATGCATGTAACGAGGTATGATGCATTCCATGTCTAATTCCTTGTCTCTGCATCCGTGCATGTATGAAGCTTAAGGGATATGATGATGGTTGATTTCTTCATTGGAGAATTCAATTCTTCCAGAATCTAATCTTGATCCAGCTTTTGCCTCCTTGTCTGCTTCGTAGTTTAGTTCTCACAGTATGTGGAAAGCTCTGAAGTGGGAGAATGTATTTGCAATGCGATGAATTCGATCTACGATCCTTTCTAGTGCCATATTGTTGAACTTTGTGTCCGATTTTAGGGCTTTGATGATTATGAGGGAGTCCCCGAACACTTGTAGTTTGTTCATTCTCATTTCTTTGGGAATCTGACATCCTTTTAACAGAGCTAGTGCCTCTGCTAAGTTATTTAAGCATTCTCCAATCCCCCATTTGTATTTGATCCTCGACGTTCCCTCCTTGGTTAACAAAACTCTTGTTGCTCCTGCTGCTCCAGGGTTTCTCCTGGATGCGCCATCAAAAGGAAGGCTATCTATATTTTGCTTGTTTCTCCAATCTTGAAAATCAACGTCAGGAAATCTAATTTGCCAAGATGGTCGGTGATGAGTTCGATGAATCACTTTACTGGGGCTAGGGACTGTGGTTCCAATCCAACTTAGCTCTTTATCACTGAGTTTTGAGTCTATCTTGATTTTGGAGGAGTTCAAGCCTTCAAGGAGTAATCCTTTGGCTTGTCCGACGACTTGAATGGGGGATGAAATAGTTTCCTGAAAGATTGCTTTGTTTCGAGCAAGCCATATTTTCCAGCAGGTGAATTTAGGGATGGCTACCCAAATTTGAAGCCAATACTTGGAAAGGGGAGAGGGGTAAATGGACCTCCAACTTTTAAAGAGGAAGGTAGTGGTGTTGAAGGTTGGAAGAGTTATATCCAGATTGTGAAGCATGTAGTTCCAAACTTTATTTGAGAAGTGGCATTCCATGAAGAGATGATCTATCGTTTCAAAATTTTTGCGACATAGGGGACACCAATGTGGCCCAGCTATTCCTCTTTTGGTGAGATTTTCTCCGGTAAGTATCTTCTGATGAGTGAGAGTCCAAATAAATTAATAAATTTTGGGAAGCCCAAAGGGCTTCCATACCGTTTTCCAAAGACTTTTTCGAGGAGCTTCATGTGATTGGAGAGCGATGAAGCCTAATTTAGTGGTGTAAAATCCTTTTGAACCCCAACTACATTCATCTTTGTCTAGGAGATGAGTGGGGGCACAACCTTTCAAATTATCGATGAGTAGGGTCTTGGAAGTTTCCAGGTTGGTAGGTATTGGGAGGTTCTTCTAGCTATGCCAAGTGCCTATGGTGTTCCATAAGCTAAAATCATTCAATGTGTTGATGCCATGCTATTGGAGCCAAAGAGTGATGTCATGTATCTCATGAAGATTCTGTAGGAGATTGTTCTCCATAATTTTATCAGAAAAGAGAATGATTTTTATTCCATTACCTGGAACCCAGTATAGTTCTTGTATGAAGAAGTCCCAAGCTGCTTTGCACAATGTCTAAGTCGAAGATCCTTTGGAGGTGGGCTTGTTATCGAGGCATTTAGGTTGTTGCTGGTGAGATATTTTTTCCTTAGCAATTTACTAACTTGGTTTTGTTTACTATGCAGAATTTGCCAAAGAATTTTTCCGCCCATTGCTAAGTTTGCTTGAAGTGGATCCCGAATTTGAAGGCCACCCGAAGACTTTGATTGCTTGGTAGTGCTTCAACTTACTAAGTGGATTTTGTTCTTATTGTTTTTCCTTCCTGCCCACTGGAAGTCCCTCAGTAGTTTGTTGATTTGTTCAGAGACTCCTTTGGGAGCTAGCAAAATGGAGGATTGATATATTGGTAGGGTTGATAGAACAACTTTTACCAATATCATTTATTGGCTTTGTTGAGCCAGTGACCTCCTCAATTTCTTATTTTTGACTTGATCTTCCTAATGGTTTCATCCCACATTCCAGACTTTGTGTGTCTATAAGTGATTGGGAGGCCCAAGTAGATAAATTTATCGCAATGTTTGTGAACTTTGATTCCCATAATGGTACCGATATTTGTTGCAGAGGTATTATTCAAATTCCAGCCGTAGGCAACAATTTTGTGAAGATTAATTTTGCCTCCAGAGGCGTTGCAGTACTAGGTCAGATTTCGCTTGAAATTTCAAGCAATGATGGAAGAGGCTCCTCCCAGTAAGAGAGAGTCGTCAGCGAAAAGGGTATGGTTGAGAGGCATGGAATCCAAGGCGAGATTGAGGCCAGGTAGGGAGACAATGATGAGATCATAATTCAGTTTATGGCTAAGTGAGTTGGCCATGAGAATGTAGAGAAAGGAGGATAAGGGGCATCCTTGCCGGATTCCGCAGGTGGCTTGGAAGAAATTGGTGGGGCGACCGTTGACTAAGGGGGCAATCCAAGGTCCTTTTATGCAGGCTGAGATCCATCTAATAAAGGTTTCTTCAAATCCAAACTTTTCCATGACTTTGAAAAGGAATGAATATTTGACACGATCGAATGCATTGGCCATGTCGAGTTTGATTAACATACCTTTTTCCTTGCAATTCTTGCTGGAATGGATGGCTTCTTGCACGAGGATGACGTTGTCGAGGATTTGTCTTCCTTCCATAAATCCTCCTTGATTTCCAGAGATGAGTTTGTTGAGTACGAGCTTCATTCTATTAGCTAGCACCTTGGAGATTATTTTGTATGATGCGTTGCATTAGGAGATAGGGCATAATCTGTTGAAGGAGATGGGGTTCATCTCCTTTGGAATAACTATAAGGAATGTGGAATTGGTACATCCACCAATCTTTGCTTTTGATTGGAAACTCTTGACCATTCTCATGTAGTTGATTTTGATTTAATGCCAGCAAGCCTTGTAGAACTAAATTGAACAACCGTCAGGACCAGGGGCTTTGTCAGGATTGAAAGACTGAATAGTATGGATGACTTCTTGCTCGGTGAAAGGCTTAAGCAGAGCAGTGTTTTCCTCCTGCGTGATTTTGTTGGGGATATGCTCGAGGAGGATTCGCTCTCCATCTTGCTCAACGCAGACATTCTCTGTGTATAAATTAGAAAAGTGATAATGCGCAACGATTTTAATATTCTTGTGTCCTTTGACAGTCAAGCCATCGTTAGTTTTGATTTCAGAGATTAAATTTGTTTGTTGCCTGCCTTTAGTTTTCTTATGGAAGTAGGACGTGTTTCTATCCCCGGCTTTGAGCCAAGTGCTCCGGGATTTAAGTCTCCGGAACTCCTCTTCGTTTCAGAATGCTTGGTATGCCTTGATCTGTTGCTCGACTTCTTGTTGAAGCATGGTGCTGTCCACTGGGCGTTCATTCTGTAGGAATTGGGTGTTTTCTAATTCATTGATTGCATTTTTCCTAAAATTCGAAGGTGGCAGGCAGTTGGACTTGGCCCATTCTTTAAGAGATTTTTTAGTTGTGTTGAGCTTCTGCTCCCAAACAAAACTGGGGGAGCTAGAGGTAGACACCTTCCAAGATTTATCCAAGATGTCCCAGAAACTAGCGTGATTCATCCATTGGGGACTGAATCTGAAGGGAATCGGACCAAGATTTTCGCTTTCTTGGAAGTGGAGCTAAATTGTCTTGTGATCTGAAGCCAGATTTGCCATAATTTTTGAAATTATGGTTTGTCCGTCCATCAAGAGGCTGCTTTGGACGAGGAACTTGTCTAGTTGATCCATTATATTTCCTTTGCCCAGGCGCTTGTTGGACCAGGTGTAAATCCCTCTCTTAGGTTTAATATCAAGTAGATCCCATCTTTGGATGAGGGCTTCTACTTGACATTTGAATAGATCCTTCCCGATGACGCCTCCTATATCTTCAGTTGTGGATAGAGTGAGATTCATATCTCCAGCTAAGATTAGACTTTATGGAACATATGCATCAAGGAAGTCTTTGAGGAAGTTCTAGCAATCCTTCTTTTCAGAGTAAAGATTGGGGACATACATGTTGAAGAGTGCAATCTGATTACTGCTTTGGATGTGAATAAGCTCAGTGTAGATCCAATGCTGGGTGGCATAGGATCTGTGCAATTGGAAGATATCAGAAGACGATAAGGTTGTTAGGCCACTGGAGGCCCCTCTAGCACTTACCGCAATTCCACAGTTTTTCTTCCATTTTTCTTTTCCAATGGAAAGGACAACCTTATCATCGAGTTTGGTCTCTTGGAGTAGAAGGATGTCAGGCATGTTAAGTTTTTGGAGATCTTTGACTGCTTCTATTTTGCTCAAACTGCCTAAACCTCTGCAATTCCAAGAGTCCAACTTCAATATCTACTGTTGTAGGTGGTGGAGGGTCCTCGTCCTATTGAGTCTCCTATTTTCTTTCCTACTATTCTGGATTGGGTGTTTCTGCTGAAATCCATGTCGATAGTTGCTTGAGATCCTTGAGTTTTCTCGCGTTCTGCTTCTTCTTCTCTTAGATCTTTGCTTGTTTTTCGTCCAAGATTTTTAGATGATTTATCGAAGTGTTCTTCTGAGGAAGTAGGGGAGGCTGGTGGGATGGCTTTTGCTGCATCAACGTAGGAGATTTTGTTCCTCTTAGAGCTTGGGGTGGTATGGGGCTGAATATCTTTCGGGTCTTCATGAGTTTGAGGTGCTGGATGAGTTTCCTGTTGCTCAGGAATCTCTCCTTCTCCTGGGGTTTCTGAGGTTTCTAGCATCTCAAGAACTTTGTATTTATTCCCGTTGTTGGTATCCATGGGATTTTGATGATAATCTGCTCTCTTGGAGCTTTGGGCTTTTGATGATAATCTGCTCTCTTGGAGCTTTAGCCTTTTGATGAAGGTTTTTGTCCAGATCTAGTGTTTTTTTGTGTGGCTGTCCATTGCTCCTTTTCTCTTATTGCCTCAGGATTTGTGGGCTTCTTCTTGCAAGATCAAGCAAAGTGCCCGTATTCATGGCAATACCTACATTTGAAGGGGATTTGCTTGTAGTCTAGTTCCTGAATGTGAGTCCAATCTGTCACTTTGAGGTTTATTGCTTCAAGGAGTCCATGTTCCAGATCTACTTCAACGCAGATCCTTGCGCATGAGTACTGATCTTTTCGGTCTGCTCTGTCTATATATTTTTCGAGAGTATTCCTGATGGATTCTAATGATTATGAGTTCTGACAATGAAGGGGAAGATGCGGGAGTCTTACTTAGACCGGGACTGCAGATGGAATGTCTTGAGATGGATTGAAGTTCGGATTCCATTTGTTCATATATAGTGCTTGTGGCCCCATGAAATATGGTCCATTCTTGAATATTAATTCGCGGTCTTGCTTGTTCTTGAATACGAACGCAAAGAATCCTTTCCCTGGGAAGTAAGAGTTTACTTCTTCAGAGATCAGGGGTCTCTAGTTCTTCTGCACCCAATTTTTAGTGGATTTCGGATAGGGCCATAGGCCTGTGAATTGGCCTATCAGTCCTCGATCCGAGAGGTTGAGTGTTGTTCAATCGACAATGCGACAGTGGGGATCTCATCAATTTTCTTCACGAATTTATGTTGTGAAGCAGAAAGGGGCTTTTTCCCCTGAGCGACAACTAGTTTCAAGAAATCTAGCAAATCGAAGGGAAGGGGAGGGCCTCCTCCCGAGGCCATAGGGAGGTGGCCAAGCTGGAAAGAAGGCAGATTGCTCAACGTGATCAGCTCAAAGCTTTGCACTTCGATGGTTGCATAGTCCCACGTTCAACCTCGACCAGAGATCGTTAACAACACGTCTCGTTGGTTGCTCAGACTACACGTCTTGATGGCTGCAGAGCTATGACATTGGTTGCTCTCCGGTGTTCCGTTGCAAAGTTCAAAGATTTATTCAATATTGCTTGATAATCTTTTACTGATCTTTATGATCTCCAACTTGTGCGCCTTTTTAATGTTGTATGTTTGTTGTTCAAGTTCTTTTCTCAGTTGTTAACGTTGGTCGACCTATTATTCTTAGCATCTTAATTTTTCCTGGATTTGCGCAACTTCTTTATTCTCGTCGTTCAAGAGTGTGTTCAAGCACATCACTTCTTCTGGTTTACTGTCGTTAACTTTCCTTTTGGTAGATGGAATTTGTGAATTTTTATTGAGACGCTTTTCATTCCTTAATTCTTCAATATGTGCGTACAAATATTCCATGCGCTTTCCATGTTCGTCTTAAGCCTTATCATTGAATTCCTTTTGAATTTTTTTGTAAATCAATTATCATTTGTAATCTTTTGTTTTCCCTTTGACAACACATTAATTCATCATCTAATTTTCTTATTTGTAAATATGAACTATACTCTGTAGGTCACGGCTTCGACTTCTTATTCGAATTTGATAATAGATAGACAAAAATGCAAGAACTCCCAATGTGGTCCTTATGTAAGTGTGTAGATCTTCCTTGACCTTTTTAATTTCTTCTTTCCTTTTTAAATAAAATAATTGAGATTTTACACAAAAACATTAATAATAATAATAATTATTATTATTAAAAAGTAATAATAATAATAATATTTATATATCTCCAATAGTATTTTTTTTGGAAAGATGGAATAGGGTTTTCGAAATTAATAATAATAAATAATAATAATGATAATAATATTACTATTTTTTTTTTTCGCGAAAAAAATCATACTACTGTTATTCAATTAAATCTGAATCTTACAATTTTATCTGAAGACCAAAAAGTGATACTTCTTTACACTTCCAACAAAAAATAAAACATAAGATGGTTTGAATTTGATTAAAATTTAGAGTTTTTAAAAATTTTTGTATAGTAATAATAATATAAATGATAATATTATTATTATAGATTTCTTTCGGAATGGATGAAATTTAGGGTTTAAAATATATTATAATAATAATTATTATTAAATAATAATAATATTATAATATAATTTTTTAATAAGATGGAATTAGTTTTTATTTTTAACTTTAACATAATGGTATGGCGTGAAGGAGTACATGGAGGATGGGCAATGGTATGGAGGAAGAACGAAATGGAGTTCGCAGTGCGGATATGGGAGTAGGACGAAGGATAGTGCGGGATATGAGCGTGGAGTAACGTTGCAGCAGGGTAGCAAGGGTGAAGGGGGATGGATGCATTAATGAAGTGTGGTGAGGAGGGAACACAGAGTCGAATGGCAGTGCGGGTGGATGGCAGGGGAGCTGTGGGAGTATGGTGTGGAGTGGCACATGGTGGAGGTGGAAGTGAGGGAGGGTTGGTGCAGGTTGCAAGTAGGCGAAGTGATGCAACGGAGGAGGGGAAATGACTGCACACAATGAGGCGTGAGGAAAGAGCGTGGCGTGGGAAAACTGTGTGGGGGAGGAGGCAGAGGTGGCCGCAGGTGGGTGTGGGAGTTGTATGCGTACAGTGGTGTGGTCGGGGTTTTGTGGAGACAACGCAGGGATCGTGGCGATTGGAGAGTGCAGGGAGAAGCGGTGGGCAGTGTTCAGAGAAGGCACAAGAGGGAGTCACGAGAGGGAGGGTGGGCGTGATGAGTGGGGAGGTAGCGGATGGTGGGGTGGGAGGTTGGGAGAGGAGATGGCAGGAAGATGGAGGAGGGAAGCTGGAGTGTGGGAGTTAGACGCATGTTGGGGAAATCAGGGGCGTGTGGGAAGTGGAAAGTTGTAGGGGGTAGCCGGTGGATTATGAAGTTTGGTAGGCGTGCAGGGCGTGGAGAAGGGCGGGAAAGCGAGTGGAGCGAGTGAGGAGCTAGGAAAATGTAAGTGAGTGAAATGGCTAAAAGCTCAGATGGTCAATGACCTGAATCAGAGAAGCTATGAAGCTATGAGATGATGGCCAAAGGCCGGGTCAGGCTATCTAGCTTTCATACCAAATGGTGTGGACAGCTCCTGTTGACCGGAGCTGTATAAACACTAACTAAAATGTTGTGGACTGGTCGAAATTGGTACAGTAATTTTGGCCAAAATAGCAATTTGAAGTGCTCACATCGCAATTTCATATTGCAACGATTTGAGTAGTTTTAAAATTGGGTAATTAGTCTAGAAATAAACAATCCCAATAGTTGAAATTACCAAAATTGGAAAATAACAATTTCCAGCCAGAATTTTAACCATTTTTTCTCCCAAAACTGTCCGAGGCATTTTGGTTGTCTTTTATCCTACGCCCTCTTCACCCAAGTGGACCGTTAAAAGATGGAAATAAATCCGGAGTAAAAGAATAAATAAATAAGATGATGAATTTACAATAAACAATTGCCCAAGTATATATATATATATATATATATATTCTCCTAAAAGGACACATAAAGACTCTTCCGAAGAGTCACCACTATTAATAATAATTGTTATTTATTATTTATTGCACCGAGAGGCGCTCTACAGTCCAGTATTTTGTCCATGTTTGTCCATATTATTGCCGGCCATTAATAAATGTAATAATAAAAAATAAAAAGTAATAATATGAGGGAGATCTTGTAAGGTTTGTCCATGTTTGTCCATATTATTGGCGGCCATTAAAAAAAGTAATAATATGAGGGAGATTTTGTAACTTTTGTCCATGTTTGTCCATATTATTGTCGGCCATTAATAAAATGTAATAAAAAGTAAAAAGTAATAAATATTTTGTGGGCCATTGAGTGCAATACATGAGAAGAGGTTTGCACCTCCGGATATTTGATCCCTCTTGGCACTTGATAGAGCCTAAGATTTGGATCTAGGCTGGTTTATTGCACTGAGTGAAACAAGGTGCTCTACAACCCAATGTGGGGGAGATGTTGTAATGTGTGTGATGTAACGTTTGTTACTAACAAAATAATTAAAAAATAGCTAAAAAAATTCATGTCGGCTCATAAAATAAAAAATTAAATTATGGAAAGTATTTTAAAAAAATCCATGTTGGTTCATAAAATAAAATATTATGAAAAGTAATTAAAAAATAGATGTTCATTTATAAAAAAAAAACTTAAAACTTAAACTCGGATCTATCAATCAAGAGATATCAAATATCTTGAGTTACCTCAAGAAATTGAATCCCTCTCGGTGCTTGATAAATACGGATTTAAGATGGATCTATGCTGGTTTATTCACATATATTTATATTCGTAACACTATTATTGGTGCTAGCGACCAACTCTCAAGCGGACTTGGCGGTGATCCCAGTGAAAACGGTGGAAATTGGGGGCCAGGTCAAAAATCACATATTAGACATGCACAAACTAAGGCAATAGAAGAAATAAAAAAAGGGGATGCAAATGACTATTTTTAGGGCACTTAGATACAAAAAGCCCTTGGAAGGTGGAGAAATGAAATTGTTGTCCGTTAATATTCGGGGTATGGCCAACCCCAAGAAGCGATTTTCCCTTCATCGACTTTTAGAAAATGAATCTTCGAATGCTTTTATACTACATGAACTTTTGTGTAAAGGTCCCTCTATTGTCCCTAGATTACAGGCTCTCTTGAAAGAGTGGGAATTTGCTTGGGACGACTCTACATGTCTATTTGACGATCGTCTTATTAGCTAGCGTCGACATAATTTTATTTTACTCAATAGCTATTATATTCGCTCTAGTTTATGTACTCATATTTTAAATATTGATTTTGATTTGATTTTCATTAATTTGATTGTCTATGGTCCCCGTATACAGCATCAAGATTTCTAGCATAGGATGTTTGAGATGTCACTTTTGAATGAAAAAAAATTAATCTTGGATGGTGATTTAAATTTCACCTTGGAAAGAGAAGAGTTGTGGGGTGCCTCTCCCCAACTAGACCCCATTGCAGACTTCATTTGACATAATATTACTAGGCGAAGACTTGTTAACATCGAGTCGGTTTCACTCGGACCCACTTAGAGAAACAAAAGAACTAGGGTTGTCAGGGTCCCAAAGCAGTTGGTAGATTCTTAGTTTCATAATATTTGTTGGAAAAAGTGGATGTTTACAAAACTTGGGTGTCCTCTGGGGGAGGATCGGGCCATAGCCCTATTCTACTCTAGCTAATTTTTCCCATCAATAAACCCCCGACGCACTTCAAATTCAACCTAGGCTGGATCTTGGAGGAGGAATTTCGAAATATGGTCCTTATTGAATGGATCTCTTATGATCCAAATTTTGAAATGTTTCCTAGCAATCAATTAGCCAACTCTTTGATTATTCTTTAAAAAATGGCTCTTGCTTGGTCTTCCAAGTGCTACAAGGTTTGGGACATTAACAGTAAGGCTTTGGAAGTGGAAATAGAGCAATTGCAAGAAACCAATGCAGAGTGATCCTGTCCCAGAGGATTCTACCTGACTCATTAACCTTGAACAAAAAAATGCAAGTTTCTACGTGACTGGGAAGCGAAAATAGAGCAATGGCAAGAAACAATTGACAAAGGGATCTTGTCTCAGAGGATTCTACTTGTCTCATTCACCTTGAACAAAAAAATGCAAGTTGCTACGCAACCGAGAAGCAGACTAGTGCATGAAGGGCAGAGCCACTTGAATTGCTATGGGTGACAAAAATACGACTTATTTTCATAAGGTAGCTAATCAATGGAAAATCCACGACACAATTTGGGAATTGAGGGATTCCAATGGTGTAATTATGATAGGTTTTCCAAACTTGGCTACCTTGGGAGTTTGCCTTTTCTTGAAAATATTTTTAGAGCCAACAACCCCAAAGAACAAAAATCATAAAGATCGGTTCCTACTTTCCACAATTGGTCACTCTATAAGAGGATCATTGTCTTTTTTAATAAGTCACTCTTGCAGAACTCGGAAGTGTCACAGATAGATTTAAAAAGGAAAAGATCCCTAGACCTGACAGATGGATAATTGAGTTATTACCCAACTTCTTCAACCTCATGGGGCCCAACTTGCTTAGAGTCGTAGAGGAAGTTCATGTCACAGTGCTCATGAATGGATCCACTTCTCCATTTTTCACTCCCTCCCATGGATTGCACCAAGGTTGCCCCCTTTCACCCTAGTTATTATTACTTGTCGTGAAGGGGCTTAGTCAAGTTATTATGGAGGTACGTCGACATCGAAGGTTCTAGGGCCTTGTCTTCAGTGCCTCACTAAAATTCACTCATCTCCTTTTTCGTTGATGACATCTTTTTCATCACTAATGGCTCTATTCATGAGGGGCTTGCTCTGGCAGACATACTACAATGGGTCTGTAAAGCCACCGCCATGCAAATTAATGCCGTACAGTTGGCCTATTATTTCAACGGGATTGATGAGAGACTATCACAATAGATTTAGAATATGTTTCAATTCCTTATAGAAGATTTCAACTCTAGCTTGAAATACCTTTGACTCTGACTCGAACCCAATGGCCATTGCAAAGCCAACCAAAATTAGCTCCTTGCTTGGTTCGAATCTCACATAAACTAGTGGTGCACTCGCTGGATTTCTCGGGCCGATCTCCTAACATTGGTAAAATCGATCTTTTAAGCCCTTCCAGTCTATTGGAACATATTAACTAGCATTCTTAAAGGAGTTCTATAAAAAATACAATGAATTTGCAACCACTTTCTTTGGAAAGGAAAAGAGTCCCATGGGCCAATATGGAAAAGTTGGAAAACAATTTCCAAGCCTAAAGCAACAGGCGGTTAGGGAATTGAAGATGTATCTTCATTCAAATTATCTTTGGATGCCAAGTATGTTTGGAATCTAATTTCCAAATCTGCACTATGGTGAAAAATAATTGAAGCGAAATAAGGACAACCTAAAAATCTCATTAGATGGATCATAAGTGATCCAAAATCAGCTCGGGTGGCTCCTAGCACTGGAAAGCTCTATTAACAGCGTATCGTAATCATTGACTCACTACTGATACATAGGTCTAGATCGGCGAGGATTCATTGATGGGATGCGATAGATAGGTTCACCTATCTCCATATTTGAATCACTTCTTGAAATCTCACAATCTTCACTTTCTTTCCCAACTCCGGGATGATGCCAATACTTCCCTCTGGTAATGAGGGTGGGTCTCGGGTCAAACACTTGGTCTACCATAGGACTTGCTACTGGAATGGGAACTTTTTGTTCAATATATCCATAGAGCATATCTATCTTTGTGAGGAACCTAATGACCTATTTGGAATGGGAACAAACAAGGTGATACATATACAGTAAAGCTTGGGTATCAGTCACAGTTACCCATAGTTAACAATTCACTATGGTGGGGGCAGAAACTATGGAGAACAAAAGCACCCCACAAATGCATGATTTTTATGTTGTTGATACTTGAACATAAAGTTGTCACTTGGGACAATTTATGGAAGAGAAATTTCCAAGCACCTGAAAGATGTTACTTATGCTAGGGAGTAGAGGAAACCATCTTACATCTATTCTCCCAATGTCCTTACTCTCGCCATACTTGATCTTGAACGAGGTTTACAAGTCACAAATCTTTGTCCTAATGAGGACATACAACAAAATATTCTCTTATGGTTTACTAGGCAGGAGCTAAAAGTTCTCAATTACATCCATTTCCTTATCCTTTGGGGCATTTGGCTTGCGAGAAACACAACCATCTTTGAGAACTCCGAAATCCCGACCTTTCAAACATTTGCTCATATTGGAAGCTTAATACAAGTGTATAAGGATGAAGGGAGCTCTGTGAAGCAAACTAGTGCATGAAGCATAGAGCCACTTGAATTGCTATGGGTGACAAAAATATGACTTATTTACATAAGGTAGCTAATCAATGGAAAAGCCACGACACAATTTGGGAATTGAGGGATTCCGATGGTGTAATTATGATAGGTTTTCCAAACTTGGCTACCTTGGGAGTTTGCCTTTTCTCGAAAATATTTTTAGAGCCAACAACCCCAAAGAACAGAAATCGTAAAGATCGGTTCCTACTTTCCACAATTGGTCACTCTAAAAGAGGATCATCGTCTTTTTTAATAAGTCATTCTTGCAGAACTCAGAAGTGTCACAAATAGATTTAAAAAGGAAAAGATCCCTAGACCTAATCGATGGACAATCGAGTTATTACCCAACTTCTTCAACCTCATGGGGCCCAACTTGCTTAGAGTCGTAGAGGAAGTTCGTGTCACAATTCTCATGAATGGATCCACTTCTCCATTTTTCACTCCCTCCCGCGGATTGCACCAAGGTTGCCCCCTTTCACCCTGGTTATTATTACTGGTCGTGAAGGGGATTAGTCAAGTTATTATGGAGGTACGTCGACATCGAAGGTTCTAGGGCCTTGTCTTCAGTGCCTCACTAAAAGTCACTCATCTCCTTTTCGTTGATGACATATTTTTCTTCGCTAATGGTTCTATTCATGAGGGGCTTGCTCTGGCAGACATACTACAATGGGTCTGCAAAGCCACCGCCATGCAAATTAATGCCGGACAATTGGCCTATTATTTCAACGGGATTGATGAGAGACTATCACAATAGATTTAGAATATGTTTCAATTCCTTACAGAATATTTCAACTCTAGCTTGAAATACCTTTGACATTGACTCGAACCCAATGGCCATTGCAAAGCCAACCGAAATTAGCTCCTTGCTTGGTTCGAATCTCACATAAACTAGTGGTGCACTCGCTGGATTTCTCAGGCTAATCTCCTAACATTGGTAAAATCGATCTTTTAAGCCCTTCCAGTCTATTGGAACATATTAACTAGCATTCTTAAAGGAGTTCTATAAAAATACAATGAATTTGCAACCACTTCCTTTGGAAAGGAAAAGAGTCCCATGGGCCAATATGGAAAAGTTGGAAAACAATTTCCAAGCCTAAAGGAGCAGGCGGTTAGGGAATTAAAGATGTATCTTCATTCAAATTATCTTTGGATGCCAAGTATGTTTGGAATCTAATTTCCAAATCTGAACTGTGGTGAAAAGTAATTGAAGTGAAATAAGGACAACCTAAAAATCTCATTAGATGGATCATAAGTGATCCAAAATCAGCTCGGGTGGCTCCTAGCACTGGAAAGCTCTATTAACGGATTATCGTATCATTGACTCACTACCGATACATAGGTCTAGATCGGCGAGGATTCATTGATGGGATGCGATAGATAGGTTCACCTATCTCCATATTTGAATCACTTCTTGAAATCTCACAATCTTCACTTTCTTTCCCAACTCCGGGATGATGCCAATACTTCCCTCTGGTAATGAGGGTGGGTCTCGGGTCAAACACTTGGTCTACCATAGGACCTGCTACTAGAATGGGAACTTTTTGTTCAATATATCCATAGAGCATTTCTATCTTTGCGAGGAACTTGATGAACTATTTGGAATGGGAACAAACAAGGTGCCACATATACAATAAAGCTTGGGTATCAGTCACAGTTACCCATAGTTAACAATTCACTATGGTGGGGGCAGAAACTATGGAGAACAAAAGCACCCCACAATTGCATGATTTTTACGTTGCTGATACTTGAACATAAAGTTGTCTTGGGACAATTTATGGAAGAGAAATTTCCAAGCACCTGAAAGATGTTACTTATGCTAGGGAGTAGAGGAAACCATCTTACATCTATTCTCCCAATGCCCTTACTCTCGCCATACTTGATCTTGAACGAGGTTTGCATGTCACAAATATTTGTCCCAATGAGGACATACAACAAAATATTCTCTTATGGTTTACTAGGCAGGAGCTAAAAGCTCTCAATTACATCCATTTCCTTATCCTTTGGGGCATTTGGCTTGTGAGAAACACAACCATCTTTGAGAACTCCGAAATCCCGACCTTTCAAACATTTGCTCATATGGGAAGCTTAATACAAGTGTATAAGGATGAAGGGAGCTCTGTAATTCCTCGATTGGTTGGTGAACTGGTTATAGATAAAAATATTTGCTAGGGATTTTTTTATGGGGCTTATCGAGGCCAAGATCGCACCTGTGGCTTAGGGGGGGGGCTTGTACAGGGACGATGCTTAGTTATTCACATTCTCAACAAATTATCGGCAAGGTACCAATAACTCTACTGAACTCTCGGCACTTTGGTATCTGTTGGTGCCCAAGTTTTGATTAGTTACTACGCACCGAGCCAGACAAGTTAGAATTAGTTGCGCTCAAACATAAAGCAGTTACTTGGGACAATTTATGGAAGAGAAATTTTCAAGCACCTGAAAGATGTTACTTATGCTAGGGAGTAGAGGGAACCATCTTACATTTGTTCTCCCAATGTCCTTACTCTCACCATACTTGGCCTAATATTGAACGAGGTTTGTATATCACAAATATTTGTCCTAATGAGGACATACAACAAAATCTTCTCTTATGGTTTACTAGGAAGGAGCTAAAAGCTCTCAATTGCATCCCTTTCCTTATCCTTTGGGGCATTTGGCTTGCGAGAAACACAACCATCTTTGAGAACTCCGAAATCCTGACCTTTCAAACATTTGCTCATATTGGAATCTTAATACAAGTGTATAGGGAAGAAGGGAGCTCTCTGATTTCTTGATTGGTTGGTGAACTGGTTATAGATAAAAATATTTGCTAGGGATTTTTTTATGGGGCTTGTCGAGTCCAAGATCGCACCTGTGGCTTGGGGGGGGCTTGTACAGGTTATACTATGCTTAGTTATTCACATTCTCAACAAATTATCAGTAAGGTACCAATAACTCTACTGAACTCTCGACACTTTGGTATCTGTTGGTGCCCAAGTTTTGATTAGTTACTACGCACCGATCCAAACAAGTTAAAATCAGTTGCGCTCAAACAAGAAGCAGTTAGCAACTGTGCACCAGTAATAACTTATAGTTTTGAGAAGCTTAGCCTATATAAGGCTCATTTTGTAAAGGGTTGGGGTTTTGCTCTTCTTGTTCTTTTGTTTTTGTTATTGTTTTCTTCTATGTTTTGTGCAACGTCTTTATGGGAAAATGTCTATGAGATGTGTATATATTGAATAATGAATGCTTGCGCAATGAATAATCCAATGAATGCTTAAAGTAGAACTGCTAGATGTTGAGTAAAAAGAACTCAATCCTCCTTGCATAGCCCTAATTCAGGTTTCTATGTAATTTCCTGTTTGCATCTCAGGTGATACCTTACTATGCTTGTAGGGTATTGAAAAATATTGATGCCTATGGGGTTTTTTTTGGTCGTATTAATTTGAATCCTGGGTCTTGAAGCTTTCCTGGATGGATGGATTTCGCAAAATGCAAATATTTGTCGACTCAACATTTGCTATTCAATGGATGCTCAACACAACAAATATAGAGGATATAACTCTACAAGATATTGGTTGTCATCTCAAAGATATCGTTGCCTCCTTCTCTCAACTATTGTTTCGTCACATTTCCAGAGAACACAATGGAGTAGCGGACAAGCTCTCAAAAGAAGGCCTTTCGGACCCTCCAAGATCGATCCAAATAGTACGTTCCATTGATGGGAACACTCAAATATCTTTTCTTCTGTTGACATAAATATGAATTTTGAATATTTGCAATTGTAAATCTTTCCTTCTAGCTAATCTATGGAATTACAGTCTTATGTTGGTTGATGTTTGAGTAGGAGAATCTAGTAAATATTGTGATAAGAAATGTTCATATTTGCCAATTACCTAAAATAGTGACTTTATTGTAGATATTACTAGTTGTTTATCGGGCATAGTAACTTTTTGTAATAGTCTCAAAATTTCATAGATCGCCAAAAGGCCTTAAAATTGTATTTTTATCTCTTTGCGGGGAATAAAAAATACGACTTTTTTCTTGGAAAAAAAAAATTCATGAAGGTGAATAACCAAGGACAAGGTGTTTATACTTTTTGCCATAGATTTAAAAGGTGATCAAAGGATAAAATATTCAAAATGGTTGTGACTCACAACACTTGATGTAATAGTGCAAATGCACATGAAGAATGTATCTTTCATTCTACCTTGAATAGAAAGTCAATTTTTTCGCGAGGAAAAATATATATATGCACATGAACTTTGATTGTGCACTATGCAATGCATCTTTAAATGCATTGTATGAACAATATATGCACCATCCATTGACCACAAGGTTTATGGACGGTGTACATGGAATTTTAATGAGAATTGAATAGTGTGATATTAAATGAACTGCATAGATAGTCTGTGCACATTGGTTTTAAATGAGCATCAAGCGATGCGTTATTGAGAGTAGTGCATGGAACGTGTGTCATTAAATGCAATGCATATATCATAGACCACATACATAATTAGTAAACAAACTCAACCTCTTTTCCTTTAAAATTATGCCCCAAATCCAATAGGACTTTGCTAGAAGTTATAGTTCCACCTGATTGATAGGAACTTTGACCATTGAACTTTCTTAGAGGTTTTTGCTCATTTTAAGACAATCTAGATCTTTGGAATTTTGAAAAATGTGTATATCAAGGTAGCATTTTGCTTCATTGGGAAAAAATTACATTCACTAGAAAGGTTGAGTTTGTTCACTTATTAGCTCGCTCCATTTATAACGCATTGATCGATGCTCATCAAAATCCCATGCACATGCAATGTTCGTGCAATGCATTCAATGATGCATTACTTGATGCTCATTAAACGCCCATGCTAGGGTATATGGAAGGTGCATAAAGTGTCAATGTAATGCATTTAACAATACATTGCTCAGTACTCATTGAAAGACATTGACATATGGGGTTTTTGCATTTTTTTAAATTATGAAAAATGTAATACCATTTTTTATTAGCGTTATTTACTAATAACCCATTTTAAATGAGTTTCACTAGTTTACTCAGGGTGGGATAAACTAGGCTAAACTACAAATAGAATACACCAATTTTCTAGCATAATTTTGGCACAATTTCCACTGGTATTTATTGATGAATCACAATTTCACCTAGAGTTTTGATTTGTTAATGATTTCCCCCAATGTTCTGAGTAGTTAACAGGTCCAACCTATCCCAAGGGTTTTGAGGGGTCTTTGAATCAACGCGTGATTTCAAAAGACACTAAACCCCATTAGATAAACCTGAATCAGACAATCGGTTTCCCCAAATTTTGACAAGCATTTGGCAGAAAAGGTGCATTTTGTTTGCTACTTAGGCAACTCCATCCACTCAACACTCAATGCAACATGTGATACTTAACACTCATTGTATCATGTGATGCTAATAAAGGTGAAGAAGTGGGATTAAAGCTAATACAATGAAATGTGCAACATCAATCATACCCTCTTAAATTCATACTCAATGACCATGATTTCCCAAAAAGACCACTTATTGCAAAATAACATCCGTTCAAGCACCTTTAACCATAAAGTTTTCCCCATAGCAAAGACCACAATGTCCAAGTAGCAAAGACATTTTTAAACCCCATAATAAGATATACATAGTCTCCCACACCATTAACAACATCTAAAAGCAATAAAAGTGTTACCCATATTAAACACTTGAAGCCACAAAAGGGATAGGTGTCACAATTATCACTCTTTATTATGCATAATACTCTAACCACCTTGTAATGGTTCTTCAATAGTTGTGTTCCTATCATGGTGTAGCATCACCTCTAACTACAATGCTCGTTCTTTGAGGTGGGTCAAGGGATGTTTAAAATATTTTGTTGGAGTGATCAAGCTACATGTAGAATTAAATTCATACCTACAAGTGAGAAAGGTTGAGCAATGTGAATTAAGTCATGTTTACACAAAGAAGCAAGATGGTTGCGATGTGTCAATGCAATGGAGGGGCATTGTGATTTGAATAACCACAAGTACCCAATGCACAACTTCATGTGTGCTAAAAAATGCCCATCCTCCACATCGGCCTCCTTTAACTAGGTCCACCTTTGATCCACAACACTACGGTACATGATGCCCTCATGGTCTAAGGAACCCCTAACAACATAATGTAAAACCTTTGCATTATTAGACACATTGAATTCCAATGGATCACGACAAGTTCCAGCATATGCACACACACTTCAACAACTTGTGTGCACACAACTTAATGAGTTATATGCGCTTACCTCCCTAACCTGCATGCACCCAAATTGTCGCTAAAACCAATACACCGAGGCACCAATAACAACACATGGGTCCCTAGGAGATTAACAAAGACTAGTAGTTATAGAATTGCATTGTCTTTGGAAACCAAACAAATCTTCTTTTAATTATGTGCAATTCTTAGGTAAAATATGTACAAGTATGATAGGATAAAATATTTTCCTTTCCACGTTCTCTTTCACAAAGTATTGTACAAAGATTCACAACAATAATAAAAGCATCGGTGTGTTATATTGCTTTGTGTATTTACTTTTTGCTTTATCTTTGTTCACACTTAGGGATCCATACCATAATCATAGTATATTATCTAAGTTGTTCTTCAATTTACATCCTGAAATACAATTAAACAATTGTGAGAAAATAAGGAGAGAATGAAAACTTGAAAATTTAAACAAGGAGGTACAAAAGCATATTAAGTGTCCGAGAAATAAAAGTGTGTATGAGGGTTTAACCCGATAGGCTAACTTGAGTTGTTGAGTGCTTTGAGCTTCATGTAAGAGGTTTTGGTGTCGATTCCTTGAGTTGATTGCATGCCACGCTTAATGCCCCTATCAATTTAGGCATCTAATCAAATTGATGGGTTTCTATTAGGTAGCTTCCGTGAATGTAGGGAAGTACTCAAGAGTTTTCCCACAAAGTTTTCATTGGAAAAGAAAGTGTGAATGAAGAATAATCAAAGTTATAAAATGTATACAAAATTAAAGTGTGTCGAATATCTCAATAAACATCAACCACCAACAATAACTAACTATGGGATGCAATATATGAGAGGGACCACATACTGACTAACTATACAATCTATTGTTAGTATAAAAGGAGCTAGAAAATTGCCTAAATCAAAGTGTTAGGAGAAACATTGTGACTCGAGTTATACATGTATATAATATGTAAGTTCAATCCAAGGTGAAGCGAATTGAAACATTACTTTTATGTTTCTTGCTAGCTTTGAGTTTACAAGGACAAATTGCTTTGAGTTTATGAGTACATTAAATTAGTGAGCAACGATGGAGTGGAGGCTATCCAAGGCAAAAACAAATGCATCCACATCCATAAATATTAGGGTGGACTCAACTTCTAAGGCATAGAAGGATAGTATGGTTTATGCATGCTTGATGTTATGGATAGGGTTTTCAAAGTTGCGGGGTTATCCATTCATTGGGATCATGGAAAACCTAGACATGGTAGACTTGAAAGGAGTCCCCTTCCTTAAGTCTTATCTTTAGGTGACATCAAAATGTAGTTGAACTGTGGATGCCTAATCGACATTTAGGGAGCAACCAAACCATCTAACCGGTTGTAGAAGCATCCAACAAATGAAATGCCATACAATGGACATGCAAGAGAAAATATCTCATGGGGTGGGTCTGGAAATTTATGGTCCTCGATAGTAGAACAACGTGAGTGTCAATGATACTCACTGTTTCAATTTTCAAAATGCTTCAAGGCCTTCTTTTGTTGTGGGTACTATTGTTCCTTGAGATGGTCTTGGCATGGGAATTATGCCAAGGCATCTGATTAAGATTAATTTCTTTCTTTTCGGAATAAAGGCTTACTTGGAAGAATCCAACAACCAGAGGAATTACTCCAATATGCAAAAAATGTTGTAAAACTGCTCTCAACTCAAAATACAAAGCAAATGGAATTAGTCACTCATAAGATTAGATAAACATGTCTTTCAATCAATATTTTTTCACTCTGGACACCTCACACAGTGTATTAGACACGATAAAGCTAACTTAGGTGATAGGTATGGAGAATATAAAGGAGTAACAATAAAATAAGACTAAAAACAACATTCCATGGAAATTTAGATCTTATTTCCAAGAAGAATAGTCTTGAGCTTATAAAGGAATTCAACGATGAACAATTAGATTTACTAAGACATATTCAACACGAGAATGTGTAAAACGGATTACTCTTGGCATCGATGGCGTTGTATTATATACAAAACACCATTTTCAATGATTCAAGAGGAAAATACTATAAACTTATTCACTTTCATGAAACATGTCTTATATATGCTACCAACAATATTAAGAAAAAATAAACATGAATACGAACTAAATAATAAAAGACAACCACGAATGGCTTAAGATTGTTTCATTTTATTCATAAAAGATACAAGTCTTAGATACATAAGATGAAAGTTTGTGGATAACAAAAGGAAAAATGGCTTAAGATTGTTTCATTTTATTCATAAAAGATACAAGTCTTAGATACATAAGATGAAAGTTTGTGGATAACAAAAGGAAAAATGACAAACATGTAGTGAAGTACAAATTGGTAACATTGAAAGTGTGAATATAGAGGATGTATGATACAAAACTCTTTACAATTCTAGAACCCTTATGAGATGCTTTGATTTCAAGAAATGGACCAACTACTCAGTGACCCATTTTTCTTTAAAAAATGTCAATCATTTGCTCTAGCTTTCTTGGTTGTCTTTATACTTTTTCCTCATAATTAAAGCTTTGAATGGTAAGGGTAGTGGCCATTACAATGTGGAGTTTGTGTTTTATATTTTCATTATTGCTCATTTATTTCAAAAAAGTGGTGATACCCGAATGCCAACTATATGAACTATTAATCTACTTCATCTGTGGACCTATGCAAATGATTAAGCACCGTGTGAAAGGAGTGGGCCCTTGCTCTGGAATTTCGCAACATGCAACCATTGATTACCTATTGGATATACAAAACTTACCATGTCTATAGTTGTTATATATAGTATGTGGTAGTTCTATACAATCTGGTATAAAAAATATCGACATCTATGTTTATGAGATGTTCTTCATCCTGTCAGGTGGGATAGGATGGCCAGGGAATACATGTTTCATTTGGGGAGGCATTTTTGCAAGAAAAAAAGGCTATAAAGAAACAAAAACACAAGGAAGGATAGTGGAAGAATAATACACAATTTACCATGTGGTGTGCCAATGAAATCAATGATAGCTAGGTTAACTTATCTCGATCCATGCTTTTTTCCGCTTTGTAGAAAACCCTTTTTTGCTTTGAGAAAATATGCTTGGAATTTGAGTAGTTTTTTCTGTTTTTACAAAATTTGGTCTTTGGCGATGAGACACATATCCCCTTACAATTTTTCCACAACCTTATTCAGTGCATCATACAGGATGTCACCCTATGCCACTTCAAAATCACCACTTGTTGAAGTTGAACAACATCAGATCAATGCAATAGTGGTGTTCCAAAACCTCTCTTTGGACCCACAATTAATATGGCTTGCCACGTGTAAAAGTGGTTTGGTGTTGTGGGTCACTGTGAAAAATTTAAAGGTCAAGCAAATTGTTGACCCACAATGAACTGGGGTTGTTGATTTCTGAGGATCTCGATCATAGGATCTAGGATGATGCAACTCGCCATATCCACCACCACTAATTATGCACTTTGAATCACCATTGGTCTACCTCCAATCCATCCTAAAGAATTATGCTTGTTATAAAAAGCACTTCATAGTGTAGTTGTCTCATTAATAGTTAGATTGGGTTAATCAATGCTTCTTCCTCCGAGTTTAAGATCTTAATAAAGAATGAGAGAGTCTCTAAGGACATTTCATTATCTCAGGGGTTGAAGGGGCCATCAATTTCCAATGATAAAAACTGCAAAGAAGAAGTGGTAGTTCAATCGTGTCACAAGAGAAAAGAAGGAAGTGCATTAGTGTAAAGGCATATAAGGTGAAGATGGTAGTTGACCTAGATGTTGGCTCAATGGAGATTGAGGGGATAATGGAGAAAGCTTTGGTAAGACATTTTATGGGGAAATAAGTGAATAGGGATTCTCTATGTAATTAGTTAACTGAGACTTGGAGGCCCATCCTTGGTCATATCCCTATTTTCCATGTTTTAGTCTAGGGTTCGATATGTTTCATAGTGAAAAGTTAGGAAGATGTGAATTTGCTTCTCAAGGGTGTTTGGATGTGGGGGCCCTCTAGTCTATGCCTAGACAAATGGAAATTTGGTTTTGATCCAAGGAGAGATCCAAATTTTTTGCAACATATTTGGGTTCTCCTTTGGCGTCTCCCTTTAGAATTGTGGAATTAAAAAAAAATGGAAGGGATTGGGAATGCCCTAGGTTGTTTCCATGCTCTGGAGGAAAATTTCAATTTAAATAATATATGAGGGTGGTAAAGCTATTGGTGGGAATCAATTTGCTTGAAGGGTTGCCTATACATATTGAGATTATATGGGGGATTAGTTTTTCAACCAAAAGTTGGACTTCTAAAAACTATCATTTCATTGCAATGTTGATCATTCAACTAGTTGTTCATGGGTTGAATGTACAATTGCTAAAAGAAGAATAGAGAAAAAGCAAAAAACATGGGTGAATAAATTACCTCTATAAGTGAATGTGGGGGACAATATGAGCATACTATAAGAGAAAGGGTAGTCAAATCACAATTTAGTTGTTCATTTTGTTGGTATTGTTTCAAAAGGTGACAAGGGTCAATGTGAGGTTCATGCTCCTAAACCATTTAAAGGTACACTTGAATGTTTTGAATAGCCCAAAGGTAAGTCCCCTATCATTGATTCCCTGTGTAATTAGACAGTACAAAAATAATCCCCTTCTAATGTTGGGTGTTATGGGGTTTTTTGTAATAGTGAGGAGGACTAAGAGGATGCAGACTACAAGGCTTTCCCTTGCATTACAAGTGGTTCTATTGGTTTAGTAAATGGCACATTCCCTTCAATTCAGCTACCAACCTTTGGGCCATCTTCAATGTTATGAAGCTTCATTAAATGATGTAGGGCTTTGTTCTTTGTCCTTTCAAGTTGGTCAACCAGAAGAAGAGGCCTCTCAGAATAAAGGTGATGAGGTGGTAAAATGCAACAAATCCCAAAGCGTCGTTGTCAAGTATTTTTATCATTTCATATTGAAGAAAGTAGATGTAGGTGATGATGGGGTTTTGTAAAGGGGTTTAGTACTTTAGTAGGATTACCTAGTCTTTATAGGAAGAAAATCTAATATCTCCTAAGCTAAGTCACAGGAAAAAAAGCGTTTAGGGAGGGGAATAAACTAACAATTGGTGGGGCCCTTAGAGTAGGAAAAACCTCAAAGACCAGAGATTGTTTCTAAATGATAATTTTATCACTAAACTCTAGAGGGGTTGGGGTGTCCCAAAGAAACAAATCCTCAAAAGACTACACGCAATGTACAATACTAATATTTTGCTTCTTCAAGAAACTATGTGTGTTAGGTCAAAGGTTGTTGGGTTATTGTCTTCCTTTCTAAAAGACTAGATTTTTGTTCTTTGGATATTGTTGGCCTCTCTGGAGGAATGGTAACAAATTGGAACTCTAAACTTGTTCCATCCTCTTTCAATATGTTTCCTACTAGGGAATGTGTTCATAATTATAATTTTATATGGTCCATATGGAGATAGAGAGCTTTTTTGGGAAGGTCTCAGTGATTCCACTTTCTTTCTTGCTAACAATGTACTAGATAAGAGACAACAAGGAAATATGTATTGGCTTATTCTTTCCGTGATTTCTTTGAAAGTCAAAAGTTGATTAATGTAGAACCTATAAAATTAGTCCCTGCCTTGTGAAACAGTAGAAAAGACACAAATGGATTATCAAAAAGGATGAATATGTTTTCCGTTGTTGATTGGTTGATTTTAGATTCATTAAGAGTGAGGTCTTGGGTGGATCGTGGAGGGTTGCTAGATCTCTTACCAATTTTGTTTCAATTTGAATTGGATTGCAAGAAGCCCCCTACTCCCTTTAAGTGCAATTAGTATTGGTTATACGAGGAGGGTTATAAAGCTCCAACTATAAAAAATTCGAGACATTCTGATTGTAGTTGCGGGGAATAATCCTAAAGCAGTTCGTGGACAAGCTAAAAAGGCTCAAAAATGAAGTTGTAGTGTGGGACCAAAATTATGCTAAAAGAATCTAGAAAGATCTGAAAGATATGGAATAAGGCATAAAAAAGCTCTTTGATGAAAATTTAGTAGGGGCATTTTCGCTAGAAGAGTACAATTCCCTCAAAAAGCTGGAGGGGAAAAATAAAGACTTGCTTTCCAAAGAGGAAAGAGAGTGGAGGTTCAAAAGTATATCCACTGAGTTGTTTAACGGTAGCATTAATGCAAAGTTTTTTCATAAGCATGCAAGTCAAAGAAGAAACATCAATACTATTCGGAAAACTAATAAGCCATTTGGCTCTGAGGTAAAGTCTTTAAAGGGGATAGTTGAAGTGGACACTAACATTTTAAAAATCTTTTTAAGGGACTAGAGCCAGCTATGTTGTCGAAATCGTGCAAAACATTAGGTTATCTTCCATACTTATTAATCATGAAATAAGTTCATAATTGGAGGCAAATGTGTTCAAGGAGGAGATAATTGACGAAATCGTGCAAAACATTAGGTTATCTCCCATACGTATTAATCATGAAATGAATTCAAAATTGGAGGCAAATGTGTTCAAGGAGGAGATAAAATTAGTTTTAAGTTCTTTTAAAAAAACAAAAAGCCTTGGATGTGATTGATGGTCAATTGAAATTTATTTAGGGTTTTATGATTTGGTGACAAATGGCTTGCAAAGAATGGCTAAGGTGTTTAGAATCCCAATAAAAGTTATGGGAGCAATCAACTCTACCTTTATAGCCCTTATTCCAAAAGGCTAAGATCCTGCTTCTTTCAATGAGTTCAAGCCCATATTTTTATCCAATATGGCCTATAAATTGATCTCCAAAATCATTGCAAACAAGCTTAAAGGAATCTTGCTTGGTGTAATTTCTAAAGAACAATTCAAGTTCCTTTATAACAGGCAAATTCATAATGCTTTGGGTATTGCCCAAGAAGGTATACAAAAGGGTAAAACTCACAAGATGCCTGAAGTAGTAATGAAGTTGGATTTTGCAAAAGCATATGACAAGGTGAATTGGCTATTCCTTCAGCTGTTGTTGATTCAACTAGGCATGAACATGCAGAGTGTTGAATGGATAATGTGTTGTATTTCTTTGGATTCTTTTACAGTCCTAGTCAATGGATCTCCCATTAGTTTCTTCAATGCTTCCAAATGTTCGTGATAAGGTTTCCCTCTCTCACTCTTTCTTTTTTTATTAGTAGCCAAAGGATTAAGTATGTTGTTCAAGGATGCAAGGAGAAGATGGATGTTGAAAGGTGTAAAATTTGTGACTTTATGATTATTTCTCATTTGTTGTTTGTTGATGATGTCATGATATTTGGGCAAGGATCTCTAAGGGATTTAATAGGAATATAAGAGATATTGGATATCTATTGCAAGGATACATACATGGAAATCAATACGAGGAAGTCCACAATTTTGTTCATTGTGCTAATTGAGGAAGCAAAACCCAAATTGTAAATATGTTTCCTATGGATTTAGATGAAGGAATAACACGCTCAAGTTTTAAAACCTAATGATTATAAGTATGATGGTTAAATTTGGCTACACAACAAAATTCAAGCTAGAATTTCTCTACCGTGTAATAGATGGTTTTCTAGGGGAGAGAGATTAGTTTTGCTTAAGGTTGTGTGGGAAAGTATGCCTATCTGATGGATGTCCATTGCCCATATTCCTAAAGACATTCTAACTATAAAAAAATGATTTAGTTTTCTTTGGCTTGATAAGGGGGAAAAGGAAGGAATCTTGTTAATCATATTGACCAAAGCCGTAAAAAGAAGTTAGAGATTGGGGCATTCAAAATATTCACTAATTCAGTATGGCTCTTGCTACCAAAAGTCTATGGAGATTAGTCTACAATGAAGTTATGTGAGGCAAGGATATGAAAAGCAAATATTAGAGAAGGATATCTATAGTAGATTGGTTTAAACAAGAAAGAAGGAATCCAATTGGAGGTTCTATTGTTTAGAAAGCCTTGATGAAAACTTTCCCTTAAATTGGAAAATGGTTAGCACGGGAGGTTCGAAGAGGGAACAATGTGAGAATAGAGGAGATCCTTGGATTAGATACAAAGGAAACTACAAACTAGTTGAAGATGCCTTCATCTATTAGAGATTTATACCTTGCAAGATGCAACTTCAAATGATAGCAGGAATGTTTGGTGTCAGAATTGGAATTTGGTAGAAGATTTGGATTTCGAAGGGACAAAAGTTGAGGAATGGAACCATTTGGTTAGAAGCTTAAATCTAGTGCCTTAATTTTTTTTGATGTTCAGATGATTTAATTATGTGGTAAAAAAATAAAGGGTTTGGAGTATATATTGCAAACTTGGGCTACAAAGCAAAGATGGAAGAAGGATTGGTGGGGGGGATATCCTAGTGGTGGCCTTTAGTTTGGAAGTTAGAAAGTCCCTTGAAAGTATAAATTTTCCTTTAGTTATCTCAAGACAACACAATTTTATCCTGGGATATTTTCCAAAAGAAAAATATGCAAGCCCTTGGAAGATGTATCTTATGCAAAAATAGTGATGAATCTATGGATCACTTGTTTGTCTACGCAGTGAAAATCCATAAGCTTGCACACAATGTTTGAACATTGTGTAAACATTCATGCATAAAATCACTTGTTTGTCTATGTTCCTCTACTAGAGTTGTTTTCCTTGAGATATTGCAGATTACAAGTGGGGGAGGGGGGAAATAAGAGTAGAGGTCCTCGATAGAATATTTTCATTCATTTTTAATGTGATATTATGTGGATGAAGTCTATCTTATAGATTGGACCATGTTCCAAGCTTTGAGAATATATATGTGTGTGTGTGTGTGTGTGATTTCACTCTTGAAATAACAAATATAAAGTTATTTTTTTGGAAAAAAAAACAATTTTGTTCTTGAATAGTAGACAAATCAATGAAAGTTTGCAAGGCTCTTCCATGCTTTGTGATTTGTGGTGTCTTGTTATCTCGAAACAAAATGATTTTTGAAAGTTTAGAGCTAAATATATCTCGGGTGATCCACAAAATTAAGAGTGTTTGCAATTGAAATTGGTCTTCCACAATAGAAAAACCAATCATAATTTTTAAAGGAACTAGAAATTGATTTTGATAAGGGTCGAGTGTTCTTTTTTTTAATAAAGCATGTCAAGGAAACCTAGGGTTTTGTGGGGTTTGTGAACTAATCTATAACTATACCAACAACACCTTTCCAAGCTAATGTTAGTAGTTGGGCCAAGCATTCATAATCAAGCAGAACTTTGTGCTATGTGGCTCCTACTAAAGACAACACTATATAATAGTGTTAAAAAGTTAAAAAAGTGTTTGGTGACTCGAAACTGGTGGTGGATTGGGCTAATTAGAAGTGTATAACTAACAATTTTTTGCTTGAGCCTCTCATGAATAAGTTCTTGTAGGTTAAGGAAAGTTTTGAAGCTCTCTCATTTGCACATGTCTTTAGAGAGTTTAATATTTTGGTTAATCAATTATCAAAAGAAGCTCTGTTGATGCAGGAAGGGACCCTTATTGAACAAGAGTTCAAAGGAGGGACATGAGTATTAGTTGTTGAAAGTGTTATACTCTAATGTAGGGCTTCAAAACTCTAACATTATGTTTTTTGTGTTTTCATGACGCTTTTGAAATTCTTGTATAGCCTATGGGCTTAATGTAGAATGGAAATGTATATTTTTCTAAAATTTGTCCCCAAGGAACCTTGGAAGATTGTATACAAATAACAATAGAATATAAATGGAGTCAGTGTGAAGTACAATTCTCAACACTGTTATTGTTTAGCCTAAATATGAAGTGTGATGTATATTATGGTTTCATCCTTGAAATATCAATATAAAGCCTGTTTATTTTCTCTGGAAGATGGCAAAACCTATCATAACTCGGTTGTCAAACTGGTAGTGAGGACAACCATCACTGACCGCTATCTGCAAATGCAAGTTGACTCATCATCGTTATTCAATAAAAACCATGCCACCTGAAAAAACCCGCTAGTGGTCTGTAAAGGGGCATACTTCCACTCCTGCCAAATGCCTTCGGGTCTTGGGTCGTTAACTTGTTTCTTTATGTTTGAGGAAGACAAGCTCTTAGCCAATCATAAGTAGTTTCAAGTCTTACTCCAGGACCAAAAGGGCGGTTTCAAACCCTTATAGTATCCCCAAGATACCAATCTTCCTTGTTCTCCACCATTACTGGGGTTAAGTAGAGATCATGTGGTGTCAAGTATCCACCAACATTTAACTCCATACATGAAGCCAGGATACTATACCTGGTTGCAGTTTTACCTCATGCCAAGATATTATACTACTTTTTTCTTGAGAAAGCATTCAATTTAAAATATTTTATAGTGGTGATTTTTCCGAATTATTTATATTTTCATTTTTTTTTTAAATATACAAATTCACAATTTTTTTAAAATACATCTATTTTGCACATAAAAAAATTAAAATATAATATTCTCCATATTTTACTATAATTAATAATAATTTGTATATTTTAAATTAAATATCACTTATATTAAATATATGTAACTCTATAAAATTAAAATAGTTAATAATTAAATATAAATAGTTCATATTAGTTGGAACATCTTTTTGACACTCTTCATCATCATTCTACCCCTTGCCATCATCCTCAATGCTGCCAACATCCTCATCACTAATGTCATCATCATTGTCAATGCCATCTTCATCACCATCTTTGTAACGTCATTAGTATCATTGTAATAACAAAAATCTTTTGGTCATCCAAGATTAATGACAAACTAATATTCTCAAATACAAGTGGGCATCTATTCAAATAAGTAGATGTCCATGATGATATCATGTCGTCCCAACCTTTATGATGGTTATATGGACCTAGCGGTTAAGAACACATTTTCCTCTTAAGGGGTTACAAGTTCTAATATGGAGGGGGTAAGGTATGTACACCTCAATAGACTTTAGTGATTAGATCATTTTATCAAAGAAGTCCCGTATCCCACAAACAAGGGGATCTCATACCCCAATTTGGTGTTTACCTTGGCCGTGACCTTCAAATTATATTATTATTATTAAAAATTGAAAATTTTATAAAGCAATCCACGCAATGCATATTTCAAACATAAGCATAACAAAAAACACGTTTGATGAAATAAGACATTTGTGAAACATACCTCACTTGATGAATAATATAGATCTATTAAGTCAATCCCCGATACTCTGCATGAGAGGAAGCGTGTAATAGAGGACACCAATATGCAAATGAAACATGACAGTAAAGGGAAATGATGGTGAAACACATCCCATCGTTCATTATATTTACCTCTTAATTATTTTAATTATTTGATTTTTGAGGCTTAATCGTAAACAAAAATTAGAACAACATATATCCTAGAGGATTTTGCTTCAATGGTTTATCTTCAACGCAGATACTACTCAACTATGTTTTCCAATCCCTCTCTTCTTTTACATGATTCATTGCATAATATTTTTTTTAAAGATTTAGTTGGTTGTGATTATCTGGAGAAGACCTATATTTAAATCTCACTAATTCCCACAATAAACCTTGGGCTAGTGCCAACAACCGTAAGCTATGCTTAGCAAAAAATTATGACTTAGCAAGGACTGAGATGGCTAGAGACACACCCAAGAGGGATTCCCATTTAAGTGTAAGTTTTAAACCTGTGCAGAGAAGCAGAGCATACGGATTCTTTTAAGCAAAATAGAGATTACACCACAACATTCACACATAATACACAAAGATTTACCCTAGAAACCCTTAACCGGGAAAACGAACAAAACTTAGAGCCGCGCCTCTTGTTTTCTCTTTATCATTATGAATCACTCACAATACAATATAGGTATTCCACAACATCCAATACCCTAATCCGTTAACCCGGATTAGAAAATAGACCCCAATCCCTTAACCGGGATTAAATTACATATTTTTAGAAAATTCCCCAAAATAGCAGAAAATAGCCCAAAACATTTGGAGGGGATTGACCATTGCACGGTCAACCGTGCACCCCCCCCATACACACATGCAAAAAATATAACATATACTCAACATTAAGAGGGGTATAACCTTATCACAACCAAACAATGACTTATTCGGGATTTTAACTTCGGTGGGGAGAGTGTGAAAGTTACCTCCCCACCATTCAAGTTATTGTCGCTCAACAAAAATTGTAGCCATAGTCGTAATGATTAATGTCTAGCCTCGATGATGACAAGAGAGTTGGCTTTAATCCACTTATGTGTGCACGGGGAGTGCAATGCAATCCTCACACATTTGACCACTAACTCCAAGTGTCCCCACGGAAACCTCAAGGATTGTACACCCTCTTTCTTTTTCTTAAATATCCATCAAAACGCTCTTAAGCATTCCCCATCTAGAATTGAAAATGTTGTAGATGCGTCATTCATCAAGAGAAGGGTGGGAGTAGACCCCAATCATCACAATTTTCACACTCTAGCTTGAGATCATAATTCATCTTCCAGATATTTGTGTTTGTCTGCATAGGAATTTAATCTACACAAACACAATCTTGAATTTGTTGTCCTTCGGGTCTAGGGCTTGATTGGTAAGCCAATTAGCCACATTTACCCATAGCATTACTTATGAAAATATGTCATTTTTAATCTCCACAAGGTTACTTCATTACCCACTTGCTCTAAGAATATAACTTCCAATCTAATGTTAAGGTCAAGACTTGCATTAGATTAATTCCTTGAGGTGTATTTTTTTTTTTCTTAAATGCAAGAAATTTTATCCCTCTCTTGCTTGATGGATCCAGAAGTTTTAATATTTTATTTTATATGCCGACATGGATTTTGTTAATTACATTTCATAATTTTTTCTTTTATGAGCAGACATGAATTTTTTAATTACTTTTTATTTTTGGTAATGTTACGTTATGTTACCTTATGTGACAACATCTACCCCATACTGGACTGTAGAGGACCTCGGCACCTCGCTCCTCTCAGTGCGATAACTTTGCCTTTTCCATACCAAACTTAGAGGCAGGCCTTGATCCCTCCTTAAGGCCTTCAATGCTTGTTTTTTCAAGTCCATCCCACTATCTCCACGTAAATAGAAGTTATCTACCCATTACTCCCTTAAAGACCCCTCCACAACCTACCCTACTTCGGTTCCCTCTTGCAGAACTGTCAAAGATCAGCTTATATCTTCCTCTCCTGTCTTCCATGTCTTCCATGTTTATGTTATTTCTATGGTGGTCAGATTAATAAAATATTGCCAGTGAGTATGTAAAAACATGCAACTCCTTGGAACAATAGAACAGTATGTAAGTGAAGAGTCAAATTATATGCAAATATTTATGAGTGTTCTTCGGAGTGTAATACATGGATCTCTCTCACCCTTTCAAATAGCAATTTTAGTAAATGACTTTGCTGCTTCAGATATATTATTCCATTCAATTTTTATATGGCAGTGAATTCAAGAGCATATATACATTTAAAAAGATAATTACAGAGAATCTCCCCTGAAGTATGGAGGAGTGTAGAATGCACTTGGAAAAGTGCCTGCACTGTTAGGGAACAGTGTAAGAAAGCAGATTACAGCAAGAACATAACCCCATATGTAACGCCCATCCCCGAGAGGAGTGATCTCATCCTTTGCTGGAAGTTCTTCACCACCTCGGAAGAACGTGGAGAACAATCCCCAAGTTAAGCTAACAATGCTACCACTTAGACCTCCAATTCCAAGTATGAGTGATGTTGCAAAGGAAAGTAAAGTTGCAGCTTTTCTTCCAAACAAGGCCTGAGCTATCCTTCCACCTTCAAGCCTCCCACATGGCAAAAGGTTCAATGAAGTTACAACTATCCCTGCAAAAACAACAAAATTTTGTTAAACCCAATGTTCTTATAGTTATTATAGTACATTTTTCTTTGGCTCCGAAGCTCATTATTGGGCAGAGTTGTAACGTATGCAGTTACAACTCTCTCCAAGACAATTTTGACCCACGAGAATCACAATGAATTGAGAAATTACATAAGCGAAATGTTCCCCCACAGAAACCTGGCATTCTATTTCAAATTTATATTAAATTCTCTTTAAATTCAACTCTCAACTCTGATGTTTAAGAGGTCCTATAGACCACTAGGTCTCAGAGAACAAACAAACATTGCATCAAGTTATCAACAGACATTGTTTTCACATAATGTTTTAGGCCCGTTCCTTTAGATTTCGCAGATTTTATCATTGTGGTATCTTCAATTTAGCATTGCCCATCCTCACTTTCAATGGGTGGATACCTGAGATAATCTTTTGATTTTTGTACTTCCCAATGACAACCTACCTAGAAGACCAGAGAAGGCAAGAGGATCTACAGGCACACCAACCCCCTCTACTGCTTGGGGAAGAACATTGCCAAGCTCATCAGCATATGGTCCAATGACATATTGGATGAATGAAAAGAGAGGATTGTTGTAGAAAAACTGTGGCTTTACATACCTGTAAAAAGAAAAACAAGACGGAAAACAGCCATAAGAATAATATTAACTACATAATTTTTTTAGCCCTTGCAACATCTTGATCTGGCTATTAGAGTGCAAGTTAGTCAAATGATTGAACAGGAATAAGTTTTCCTCGCTGTCAAAATAGACAATAAATGGTAACCTTTGGCAACAGTGAGATTTGAGTATGAGCACTAATCTGGAAATTAACAATTACTAACAATGAAACATGTCCAGTAACTTACAGGGCATTGTCACCTCCATTAAAACTGCCATCGAGCAAAAATCCTGTTATAGCCAGAAGGAATGAAGTGGCATAGGCACTGGTTGTCCGAGCAGCAGGAATATCAAAAAGTGCCTTTTTGTTTGGCAAAAGAGACTCATAATTGTTAACAACTCCTAGACAACCTGTCCAGTTGGAAGGAACTAAAAATGATGGGCTAAGCTTAACCCCATAGCGGCCTGCTGTCCAGCGTGTTGCAATCTGTCGACATTGACTACAACTTAACAATAATCAGTTCTGAGAAGTTTCATAAGGTCAAGAGCTATCTGTTTGCAAACAGTACATAACAATATAAAAAACATGGCACTCATTTCCGAGAGGGGAAGGAATCTTTTAAAACAGGTGATGCAGTCAAAAGTTTAGACTCATTGCAAAACAATTCACCGAGCAATTCTACATAGACTTTCAGTAACCTAGCTAAGCCCGCGATTTATGAAGTTCAAAATATCTGTTTATCTAATCTTATCAAAGATTATTTTCCAGTAGCACAATCCTTCCAGAGGGAATACAATTTTATGCCACTTTCTAAGATTAATTTTTTTGAATAATGTACTATACTATGCAGAATATAAAAGACTATTTTCTTCACATTATAGAGCAAAATGGTGCTTTCTGGCAGGGTGGGTAGATAACTCCATAAAAGCAGTCCCTAGTGTGCGAAAACAATTTTTCAAAGCAAGAGGCACACTGATAACCCAGGTTGTTTAGTGAGCTGAAACTCCTCCCCCTGCCCTCAGGTCTTACTCGACAATAGGATAGAACCCTACCTCCCTTTTTGATCCTCATTACCAAGAGGTAGGACACGAGGGTTTTCTTACTTAAGGTCTATGATAGATGACTTTGCAGCTACTTGCATAAGAGTGATAGAAGGTACCTGCCAAAGAGGTACAATCATTGCAAATAACAGGGGTAAGGTCTACCTACACACTCCTAATGGTTGATTGCAGAAGGCAAGTGTATGTTGATGCTCATACACAAGAAAAAAAAATTCCTAGTTTGGATCCTGGCATCATATACTGGTTTAGCAGGAATGCCCTTTCAAATGGTACAGAATGTTGCACCATGCAAGTTTCATGTATGAAACATTACACCCTCAGACATGCAGGTGTCTTTTACAAGATTTTTACAGATTTAGGGAAGAATTCAGTCAGGTCCCGATCTAGATTCCCAACATCTTCGGCATTTTTTGCAAAATAACAGCCATTACATTCGCAGCTATATTGGGTTAAAAAGATGTTGAGTTGCTAATTACAGTTGGCAAATTGAAGCATTCCACAGTTCGGTTCCTCTTAAGTTGAAAACTACCACAATGATACTAATGGTACAGATGATTAGTAAAGCTGCCGAATATAGAGAAGCTGGATCAAAGACCATATTAGCACTACTTGATCAGTATCACATTGTTCTCAGCTTTACAGTCCTTTTTTAGACCACTTTCCCCTACAGGTCAACAGTAGTACCACAATAAAGTTAGTTTAGCAAAAACTTATATAAGGACGAAAATTGGCAAAAACTACAAGCAGTTTGAAGCTCAAACAAAGTATTGTTTCTGTTGAGTGAAGAAAAGAAAAAGTTGTAATGTAGTATGTGCTCTGAAGTGGAATTTAATCAAGAGCCAGGATAGCCAATAAAATAGTGTGATTGACTGAGATGTATAAAAAATGGTGTTTATTTGAAATATAAACTTTTCTAATTCAATTAAGTAAAAAAAAATGGGGCAAAGAAAAGTTATAGAAGTTCTGTGAATAAATAAAAAATGCAAATACATATAGAATCCTTCAATTATTCTTCGTATTTCCCTAGCCTTTCACTTGCCTTGTTTATTTCTTCTATGTCTACAAAAGTATGTATAATTTGGCTCAAGACTCTTAAAGCTTCACTGTTGGCCTGTAGAGTTGCGGCCTAAATGCTTAGAGCTTTACTACAAGGTAGCAGCCCAATCCCTTCACAATTTGCAGTGTAAACATCATCGAAACTTGGGGTTCTTTTCAAGTTGATTAGTTCTCAATCAATTTTGTTTCTCCAATTTAACTAATAAAGCTATGACTTTGTTTTGATGTTAGTAAATAAGTAGAGATGCGTGGCAACTATCATAGTATCATCGTGTACATGGCCCACTGTTATTTGCGTAGTTTTGAAAGCTTCTAGAATAGGTCAAAACACTCAATTCTTTTACTCGATGAAGTATAAAGTTCCAGATATTCAAACTTCACGAAAACTATGGTTTCAATCAAATATTAGGGGATCAAATATGATGCCATTAAACTAAACAAACTATCTGTATTGTACAGCAAGACAAGTTTATACTACATCCTTATAGATTTTCCAAATAACACGAACGAAAAACATGAATTACAACATAAGCTTACTATGGGATAGAAGTTAGAACACACCTCCGAAACTCCTAGTATAGTGACAAACCCGCCAAAGAGAGGCAAAACATCTCTGATGTAGTCATCAAATGTAGCATCTGGCTTTACAAAGAATCCACTTGTAAGAGCAACAGTCCCGAGAGTTGTAACACCAAGAAGTGTGGCAATTAAGTAGCCCCAAGGATTACTGAGTTTGGTGGAATCAAATTGGAAATCTATTTCTGATTTAGGCTGCACCATGCAAACCTGAAAAAAACAAATAACGCTCACTCGACTTTACAACTCTCGGGAATTGTCAATCAGATAGATACGCAAAGTAGTCAGGATAATTACATCCCCTGGTTTAAATATTAAAAGGAAACCAGGATAACCCCAAGCTATAGAGTGGAGGTTCCTTACTGCTGGAGGCACTTATCGTATGCAATGTTCTTGAATAACTGAATTCACATTATTTCAAGCAACATGCTGTCTGTGGATGTGATATAACAGCTGGTTGATAAAGGACACTCACTAACGAGTAAACTTAACCTAGAGTATCAGAACAATAAGTTATAAACTATAGTCTGAAATGTTGACTCAACGTTACCTGCTTTTTTATGTCATTCATTTGTTCTTCCATGAACCAAAGGACAACTTCTCGACCTGCAGCATTCCGAAGTTTCTTCTCTAATTCAGGTATGACTTCTTCTATAGGCCTTCGAAGGTTTCCAATAAAAATGCCACCGTCTCCAAAGCGACGAACATCCACAGCGAAAAAGGTGTCATAACCAAAACAACTCTTTAACTGCAATCCATAAAATTAATGTTACTTGACATGTCTCTCTCTGTCCTACGAAGCAATCATATAAACACGCATGACATACAAATTCACAAAAGATTCTCAATGCCATTCACAAAGGTTTGACTGAACAGTTAAAACACTGCCTGTTTTAGGCACCAAGTGTAACATTGTGGTCTGCCTGTATATACAGTGCAATTGCCAATTATGGATATATAAGAATATGAGAAATTGATATAATTCCAACACTAAGTGTTGCAATGCATATCTTTGTCATTGGAAATTGTATAAACAAGCATGAGATATGAATTTGCAGAAGATTCCCAACTCCATTCACAAGAGTTTGACCAAATTGTTAACACGGTGCTTGGTTTGGGTTTCTTTGTTTAAATTTAAGGGGCACTGTAATACCTCCAGTTTGACTTGAAATGTATGTAATTAAAATTATGAAAATGATGTAAATATGCTAGTATGGATTCCTAGTGTGGAACTCAAAGACAAGGCCCAACTAATGAATGAATAGGCATGTATGATGTATATATTTTTATTTGAATCGTATGGTTGGCATATCATGCCCATTCAAAATCTATGTAAATATTGTTTTGGAAAATAATAAAATGGTCCAAGATGGTTGTGTAAAGAGCACTAGAAGGCTATGATTTCACTAGAGGGGAAGAGAAAATG
Organism: Larix kaempferi; assembly: GCA_027924585.1. Classification (NCBI taxonomy): domain Eukaryota; kingdom Viridiplantae; phylum Streptophyta; class Pinopsida; order Pinales; family Pinaceae; genus Larix; species Larix kaempferi. The sequence goes on along the minus strand of BSBM01001803.1, from coordinate 1,322,234 downwards.
GGGCCTATGGGAAACCAAATCCTTTGCAGCCAAGTGTCAACTTTAGAACTCATCCAAAATTTTGCCACGTGCTTTAAATGAGCCACTTACCTTCTCTTGACTATTAAATCCAATCATTGAATGCATATGTGAGGTTGGTGGAAAAAGTCACTTCATGCAGTTATTGAAGCATGGGAGTTGTGACAGTTATGTCAACCGCCAGAAGCTCTATTCTTCTATGGTCAGAAGCTATGTCAATTGTCTTTTCACCATCGTCTCATATCCCTTGGAGTCGACACTCATTATATCATTCTCTCATGCGGTTTTCTACTCTACGTAGAGCTTCCTATTGTTGTTCATGACCAATTACCAGACTGTGCATAACCCATAAATTTGAAGTTGGAGACAGAGTTGCATTTATGAAGGCAAAATAGATGGTTATAGGTGAGCATAGAGGTTGGGAAAGCTAGGAACCCTTACCCATTGAGTTCTACTACTTTTGGATGCTTGAGAAGCCATGAACTGGTGTTGTTGGAGGTTCTCCAATAGCATACTACAGGTTGGACTCTTGCTGCACACATTGGTAAGCACTGTAAGGGTTGGATTTCCTGAGGGAACTATGGATTAGTGAAAGAAAATGCCTTCCTTGTGTTGTGTGGGGCAGTTGGAAGGAGTGCTATGGCTGTGATGGCTTAGTGAAATCCTTGTAGAGCTCTAGAAGAGTTTTTGGCTAAGCATAATGAGCAAAATGGGTTGTGTGCTGAGAGAGAGAAGCCTATAGGTGTTTCCTTCACCCCGGTGGCCTCATAGCCCAGCTTGGGGGTGGCCTCTCAACATAAATAGTATATGCCGGATAGAATGCCTATGGTTGGGTGGAAAATCGCTCTTACACAGCCAATTGCCTGTATCTTCTTTGTTTAAAAATAAATATTATTTTGTATCTGATGTGCAATGATTTTATTTATATGTTTATAATTGCATGTTGTGTGTGTGGTTTGAGTTTAATACCACTGTGTGTTTTTATTTACATACCTGCACATGCATTAAGATGTTATAAATTCGTAATTATGGTTATGGGGCAAAATTTAAAGGAATCAATTTCGATTAATGTCCCCTCTGCTGGTTGGATTGGGTGAAGGGGACGTTATTGAAACATTGCAATCTGCTTGGTATCGCTAATGTGATTAGGTATATATTTTTTTCTTATGACATATTTTCAACCCTGATTGTGCACTAGTTTTTAGGGTATGGAGACATTCATATATCTTCAATCAGGTTCAGATGATAATAGCCACTGCACATGGAACACACATTGGAGCCGTGCCTTACACCCAAAACAAGATATCCTATAACACATTATGTTTATGTGATAAAATGTTCGCATTGGTGTTTTCTTCTCTAATGGTATGAAAAAACCATTCTTTCAGCCAAGCATTTAAAATTCACGGGGTTAGTTCTCCCTCACCAAAACCATGAAATAAAATGCTCCATAAATGATTAGGAGTATTTTCCAAAAGCTACAATGAAACAACACAAGTTTTCAATCCTTTACCTGTAACATATTTTGAGTTAATGGTAAGGAATTGACCCACCTTTTTGCAAGAGGTTTTGTTGAATTATTTTTGGGAGGATGATTTCGATGGTGCCCCGGGTCTCTGGGGTCACTTAGGTCACCATGCGAAAGATCCTAAGTGGCAAGATCATACTGTTATGAGGAGTTACATGTGAGACCTCAGCTTTGGCAGCTCAAAATCAAAAGTGTGTGTAGTGCTTCTTTTTAAATCCCAAAAGCATTATAGTTTGCCCAAGCATGTCAGGGACTACAAGCACCCCATTTGCACTGTGCACGTGCAAGTTGGAGCTTGATAGGCAAACCATAATCTCACAATTGCCTTTGGCTAAGCTGCTGCAATAGGATAGGATAGGCAAACCATAATCTCTCAATGTTTTGCTGCCTCGTGAGAATTGAATCCTTTAAAGGGAAACCCCTAATGACAAACGCTCTCCTTATGCTAAGCTGCTGCAACGGGGGATTGAACCATCTAAAGGCAAACCATTAATCACAAACACTTTTCTTTAGCTAAGCTGCTGGGAATGGGACACTCTTCAGTCAAAAATCACCCAGACTTGCAACTATACCCAAGCCCTTTCTCCGGGCTTAAAGTGATTGACCTTTGGTGGGTGGCCTGACACGCCACTGCCAAAACGAGGTCCTTTTGAACATTTATCTCAACGGGTCTAACAAATGTAAGCATAGTCAAACAATTGTATACTCAGCTTCTTTCAGAAACAGCAAGAGGAAAAGTACAAGGACAAAATATAAGAAACAGATACAACGCAATACGGAGAAGCATGGACTGAGACTTACTTTATTGAGGTCCAGAGCCTTAAACTCCTCTTCTGCTTTCTCCAACCTCTCCTTCTCTTTTACCAAAGAATTCTTAAGCAAGCCTGCAAAGAAGTTCTGGAAAATATTTCCACCACCAGCTTCCTTATTTAACTCTCTGAGCCTCCTTTCGGCTCTCTGCTTCTCCAGCTTGATTGCTGCTTCAATGGAAGGATTCCCCATAAACTTTTTGAAATCTTCATCAACCTTCCAATCTGTTTCTTGTTGTCTATCCTTCTCCTCCTGCTCTCTATTATTCTCCTCCATACCCACTTCCTCAGTCTCTGTTTTTTCTTCACCTCCATTTTTCTCCTTGACACTTGTCGTTGTTGAACTATAGGATTCATCTTCACTGGATTTAACAACAAAGCTCGCATTCCTCCACAACGATCTGCTTCTGACATGAATGTGATTTTTATCTGAGAATTTGAATCTGGTAGAAGTCGATCTTACACTATTATCCAAGCTTGCAGATAACGGCGTGTTTAAGGAAGAGACGGATAGCACAGCTGCTGCCATCTTCAGAACTTTAAGGTCTAACTGTGCGTACGAATTTTGATAGGCACGGCGAAGTTTAAAGAGAAAACTTCGATGTACAAAGAGAGCTGGGGTGTTCTCGAAAGTGCTGGAAGATTATGGAAGATTATCGAAGAAACCACTTTTTGTACAATAGGATTGGCAGATTTTCAAATAAAACGATTTTGTCCAATAGGATTGGACGAAAGAGCTGAGGTGGCCCCTGAGAGTTGGAGATTATTTTATGGAGTTTTATTCGGATTATGTTTAATTTTTAACCCAGTCTAGCTAAATATTCCAGTTGGTGCATGTCTGAATCATGTTGGTGTAGTATATTATTATATCTGCTAAGGCAATATAGCAATCTGTTTGCATTTATTAGTGTATTATTTTGCAAATTTTTATATAGTTTTTTTTGTTTTATGAATTTTAATTATTAAATTGATTTTAAAACAAATAAAAAATTATAATTTAAATTCCATAAATTCTATATTTCTTATTTTTATTGGTTAGTTTTATATTTTTTTTTGATTGGTTAACAAATTTGATTTGATTAATTATCCCTTCTTGGGATGTGATTTTTGTGGAATTAAAAATAAAATTAAAAATTAAAATTTATGAAAAAAAGTAATTGGAACAGCTGTATCCCAGCATGTACATCGCACTAAAAACCCAACAACAGAGTCTTAAAAGATCTCTGCAAGTTTAGTAAACACAGATGAGCAGCAGACTATTAAAGACCTCTCCTCGAACTACCTAGCCTTAGTTGTCGACTGCGAGTCAGATTTGACGAGCAAAATGTCTATCTCAAATATATCGTTGAATTTAACAGCTGCCAAATCATTTATTGAAACGTATTTTTGATGTTTAACATTTTTTTAAACCATCATTATGTTTTTATTACAAAGGTTTGTCCATTGGTATGTGTAACTCTATTGTGTTACGGACCGATGCTTGCATTGATATTAATGTGTTGTGATAAATGTATCTATCCAATTGATTGATTTGATATTAATGTGTACGGGAAATAGCTGAGACGTTGAAGTGGAGCTCTCAAATTCGAAATTTAGATTTGTGAAACCTCTAGAGATAGCTATCTGTAATCTGGTAAGTTCACATTATATTCACATTTAAGAGTTCACATTAAGTTGATTAAATTCACACCCACAGCATCTTCGTCTTCCTCGGTGGTTGTGGGCCGTGGCTGCAGACTGCCTATTAGTCTATTATGGATCGAGTTTATATTCAGGCACTGACTTCCCAATTTTAAACCTTCATTTCTATTACACATCATATGTTATAATGAGAAGATACTGGTGTCGAATTTCATACACATTAATCTACATGCGAAGTCCCAATTACACTTTGCAGGTTGCACCATTTCAGCTAAAAGGTGTAAATAGATTTCCTTATTACAAATTTAATATACGATGTCTTTTATTTTTTAATATATTTAATAGTATTATAAAAATAACTTTAGATGAAATTGTTTGGCCTTGGTAGTTAGTTTAAAACTCTCCATTAATTAGTTATATAAGGTTTTTTGGATTTTATTGTATTGGTAAACATTGTCTTTTTCCAAAAATATGGAAGAAGTCAAAAACATATCTACTCAATTAGTAAGCAAACAAATGAATTTAAGAATCATTAACATTACATTATAATTATATAATAGATAAATTTCAACTACATTATGATTATATAATAGATAAATCCCTAAAATTTCAACTACATTATGATTATATAATAGATAAATTTGTAATTTTATTGATTATATTATGGTTACATAATAGATAAATTCCTAAAATTTTAACTACATTATGATTTTTTCCAACGAAAAAAAACTACTATTGATATTCAAGAAGTGAATCAAATAGTACAAAGAGGTTCAAGATTCATCAGATGAATCAAATATAACAGATCTGCCGAGCAGAAAGTTCAAAGTCTCTGATAACATTCTCATGTCATCCGAATGACAATAGTATCAGCAAGCATCATTACATATAATCCATGCAAAAATTTCAAAATTACAAAAAAAGAAACTCAACAGAGCAGAAGATATATAGAGCCATATATCAGCACAAATCAATCAAAAAAATAGGTAGTGCCACAGTCCTGGAGACAGTTCTCAAACCATTCCTCCCAAATCAGCTAGCCTTCTATACCTGTTACTGCTTGCTTTGAGAGCTTGTCATCGAGTGAGTTCTGCTCTCTATAGATATGCTCAAAATGTACACCCTGAAGTTTAGAAATTTTCGAATGAGTCCGGAGAGCCCAGTGCCTTAAACTTAAAACATTAAGCTTGAAATCGCCCGCAGCGCATTTAATTGTAACCCTAGAGTCGCCATATACCTTGATATTTACCAAACAAAATATATTAGCAAATTTGAGCATGCACCAGAGTGCTATTAACTCCGCTTTCATATTTGTACCCGTGCCGCAATTGAGTCTAAAAGAAAAAAAATGTGACTCATTCAAATATATCACACCCCCAACAGCGCATATACCAGATTGTGATGCGCCATCGAAGAATAAAATGGGTTGATCCACATTGAAGTTGAAAGAACTAATCCTGTCAATCTTTAACTTAGGATCTTCATTCTTACAAGAGGCATACATGTTTAAAGCAATCATGCTACATTGGATAGGGTTTATATTGACATTCTGAAAAATCGCACAATTTCTAGAGTACCATATAACCCAAGGAATACATATGGCAATGTAGAAATGTTGCTTACAGTGTCTGAACCAATTGAGAAGACACTTGTTGTAGTCTCCAACATCCCAGCGTTGAGAAAAAGTTAGATTAGCCGAAACCACATCCCAGATTTTAGTAGAGAAGCTGCATTTAACAAATAGATGTTGTTTATTTTCCTCTTCCTCCTTACAAAGTATGCAGATACTAGGTCCATTCCAACCTCGAATACATAAGTTATCCCAGGTCTTTAATTTATTTTGTAATAATAACCAGCAGAAACATTTGAGTTTCAGAGGAATGGACCAATGCCAAAGCCGCTTGTACCACCAATCCTGTGGAAAAATGAGCTTGTCCTGAACAATTCTGATATAGGCAGAACGAGCAGTAACCATGCCAGTAGCGGGGTTCCCACTCCAGATAAGCTGATCTAAAGCTTGACTCAATCTGACACCAGAAGCATTTAAATTCAAGATGTAAACCTCCCAAATACGTGCAAGATGACCAGATAGACCAAGATCCCTTGCAGACATCCATTTAGATATGTATGCAGACCCGTGCTGATGCAGATAAATTTTATCCAACGTGTTCAATCCTAATATCTGAAGATAACGAGTGATAGAATGAGGCAGAATATAGTTTTCTTCCATGCCGATAATGGGATCAATCCCAACTCGTATCATTTCTCCAGTCCCAACCTGTCAGGTAAGATCTTTTTTAATCCAGTGAAAAATCTTCATGAAACCCCGCCATATAGGAGAAAAATTCCAGCTGGCAAGTTTTGGGCTTCTAATCCAGCAGAAAACTTCCTGTTTTAAATATTTGCGAGAAATAAGAGATGACCAAAGATTTTTCCCATACAGACATCGCCAGATATTTTTAAGTCTGAGAGCAATATTGAAGGTGCCCATCTCTAAAATACCCCATCCTCCAAATTTATAAGGTCTAGATATAATATCTGCAGCAACCATAGGGATCTTTTCACTGTTCGCAGAACCAAACCATAAAAAGTTGAAGAAATACCTTTTTATATGCCTGAGAATGGATATTGGAACTTCAAGCAGGGAAAACCAGTATACAAGTATGCTAGATAGCACAGACTTCAATAGGATGAGCTTACCACCAATGGACAGAAACCTGTAAGACCAATGTGCAATTCTTTTTTCAATCTTTCTCAGCAACCAATACCAATCCTTAATTTGATAGTTATTTGGCTTAAGATAGAAGCCCAGATATTTAAGCCCTTGTTCCATATCTAAACACTTAAAAGGCAGGATCGATAGAATATCATTCAGATGCCCAACATTTGGTGAAAGATGATAAAAGTTGGATTTAGCTATACTGACTTTCATCCCTGTAGCACGACAAAAAGTCTGAATGATTCCGTTGTATATAATCCATTCCTCAACAAAGTCTTCTCCTGCCACCAAAACATCATCAGCAAAAAGTATGTGTGAAATCACACAATCTTTTGCAATTTTAATGCCTTTTATCTGTCTTCTCAATAAAGCTTGATTGATCAATCTGTTGAAACCATCCATAACCAAAACAAATAGAAGCGGAGATAAGGGACACCCTTGTCTGATCCCCCTGGAGCAGCTGAAAAAATTAGAAGGACTACCATTGACAAGCACTGAGATGCACATAGAAGATATACAAGCCATTATCCACTTAATAATAGCTGGAGGCACCCCAATTCTAATAAGGATCATTCTGAGAAAAGACCAACTAAACCTGTCATATGCTTTTTCTAAGTCCATTTTAAGCAGCAGAGCATTTTTATTGTAAATCTTTATACTGTGTAGCAGCTCTTGTGAAATGCATATGGCATCATGGATCTGTCTTCCAACCAAAAAACCAAACTGCTCATTGGAAATGTGTCTGGATAGTACAACTTTCAGCCGATCAGCAATAATTTTGGATATGAGCTTGTAAAGCAAATTACAAAGTGCAATCGGTCGATAATCACCAAAAGACCTGGGCTTGTCTTTTTTAGGGATGAGGGTAATAAATGTGGAATTAAACCCTCCTGAGATAAAACCATTAATTTTGGAGAAATTCACCAAGTCTTTAAGTTCATTACCCATCAGATCAAAAAAGTGCAAGTAAAGCTCCACTGGCCACCCATCGGGCCCGGGGCTTTTTTCTTTAGCAAAATATTTCAGGGTTTGTTCAATTTCTTCCAAAGTGACTTCTTCTTGTATGTTGGCCGCTTCTTGTGCATTAAAAAAAATGGATAAAGTGTGGCAACTTTAATCTGCTCTGACATAATACATTCACCAGGGTCAGCATAATTAAGACAAAAAAAAGAGACAGCTTCAGATTTAATATTCTCAAGTCCCGAGTATTGTTACCCTCTATCATCCTCAATTTCCCAAATGTATTTTGAGTTCCTTCTCGCTGAAGCAAAGGAATGAAAAAATTTAGTATTCTTATCACCATAAGAAATCCATATGGCTCAGCTTTTAAACCTCCATTCTTTTTCAGATTGTATAAGAAGCTCTTATTTTTTCTTCTCAATCAGTCGCATAACCTCAAAGTCATCATAAGAAAGAGAACCGAGAACATTTGAAGTGATGGATGCCTGTAGCTTTTTTTCAAGCAAATGTAAATCCTTTCTATCTGTCTCTTTTCTGTCTCTAATCCATCTGGTGACAGCCTCTTTTAATCCCTTTAATTTAAAACAAAAATTTTGGATTGGATTGTTTTCTGAAACAGCAACACTTATCCAATAATTTCTAACCATGTTGCAAAAGGTATCATCATCGAGCCAAGAAGTGTTAAATTTGAAAGGAAAACCCCGATTATGTCCCATATCATCAAGTTGTAGGATAACGGGCCAATGATCCAAAAATTTGTGCTCAAAAACCCATGACCTGTGCTTCTGGAAAATGCCCAACAAAGACGATTTGACCAGAAACCTATCCAGTCTCTTATGCACACCATCATTCCCAAATTTCCCATTTGTCCAGGTAGGGACCAAAGTATGAGGCTGAACATCCACCAGGTCAGAATCCACCATAAACTGAACAAAATAACCTGCTAAATCATCAATTCTGGCAGATGATCCCCAAATTTCAGTGACATGACAGGTGAAGTTTAAATCACCTACAATGATCAAGTCATCACAATTCAAAAGCCCAGAACCCTGTAGAGAAGTCCAAAAAGTCTGTCTCATCCTATATGGAGCATAGCAATTTAGAATGGAGAGGGATTGTTTGTTGCCACAAAAAGACCCTTTTAAGAGAATTCCCCAGGGGGTAGAGAAGGTTTTAAAAACAAAAATATTTGGATCCCATGCCACAGCTAAACCCCCAGATAAGCCACAAGAACTAACAGCAGTCACTTCCCAAAAGGGGAGAAGTTTGCAAAGATTTTGGATAGCAAGATCATCATCACACATGGTCTCTTGGATTAAGATGATGGCAGGGACAGTAGCCTTGAAGAGATTGGTTAAAGCCTGTGCCCTGGACACTTTAGCCAATCCACGAACATTTAGTGACAAAATAGACATTAAGAAACATTAAAAGTGGGGGACTGTGCTCTAAGCCCCAAGGATTCAATCTGATCAGACCTACCCACCTCCTCTAATCTCTGAGAAATCGGAGTATAAGAACCTGTTGGAAGATGAGCATTTTTAGCCAAGGTCTTTTTCTTATTACCTCTTCTAATGGTGACGTTCTGAAAATTCAAGGACTGAACAGGTTTAGCCATAGACCCACTTCCCGGGTTCTTTGAGTAGGAGGGAAGAGGAGGAAATTCATCACCATTTGCTGAAAGGCAATATCCACTATCTGCTAAAATAGCATTGTCTCCCAAGGAGTGTTTATCAACAGGGCCATCATTAATCTTATGAAAGCCCGAACTCTGATCCACATCATGACCCAGTTTTAGAGTAGACGAAGATGAAATACCCACTGAGGAATTTATATCCGGCCCCAAAGTATCATAAAGTAACGGCAGGGGGTCCACTGAGCAATGGAGAGAGGACTTATCAAGGGAAGGGTTTGGAATATTAACCTCAGCAGAACTAGCCAAAAAATCAGAGGAATCAGGCGCCAAATTATCAAAAAGTTTGCGGCCAACTTTTGAAAAAGATGATGATTGCAACTGATTAACTACAAGTAGCCCCGTCACAAGGTCGTGCCTCATCTGTATTTCTCCCTTAGAAATACGATGTGAGAGCAATTTTTATGAATTTTCAATAAATATAAGGTCATCTGGAGTTAAATCAGGGTAGTTAATAGGGGTTTTGCAAAAGGACTTACCCGAAAGATCCGAAAGGGGCTGAGGGTCACCAGCCACTGCAGAAATCTTGCAATTGTAGGGGCAGGCAACTTGCACATGACCAATCCTCTTGTAGGAGAAGCACCTAAAAGGAATTTTGTAGAAATCGAGCGACTGCTTCCAAATCCTCGAACCCCATGCAATTTCAATTTCTGCCGGTAAGCCAATCCGCGTATCAACTTCAACCATGACTTTAGCAAACCTACGGTCCATCCCAAAGAGGTTTTGTTTGTCAAACCGCACGAATCTGCCAACCGCGTTTGCAAGACCCATAATAACCTCCTCAGTCCAGAGCTTAATGGGAAGACCAGGAATAATCATCCAAAGATGTCGAAGAGGTTGGAATTCGTGCAAGGGATTAAAGTGTAAATGCCATCGTTTTAAGAATAAGGACCCCTGTTTGAACTCCCAGAAGCATGATAAAATCTTCTCTAGATGCGCCGCTTCAGCAAAGGTAAATAAGATCCATCTGTTCATAAGAAGGTTGATACGAGGAGCCATGCCGGTTAGGGGCACCCAAAACTTAGAGACCCATTCAGATAATTCAAGCTTGCTACCCTTAGTAAATTCCAGCCTTCCCACCAGAGCACGCTCGGCAAGCACACCTATTCTTTCAAGATTATAATCTTCGTCTATATCATAGCGCACAATTTCAGCCCTAGCCTTGAATGTTTTCAATAACCTTCTGGATTTAGCCTTCTGCCCACAAGGCTTTCGACATAGAGGACCCGAACCCTCCACTGAATCATGTAAAACCCCCAATTCCGACGAAGAAGGGAGCGGCAAAGGGTTATGTGATAAGCCAGAAAGTGCCATGAAGATAGACAAAACAGAAATAATATGGAAGGACCCAGCTGGCCGACGGGAGATGGACAGCTGCCGGTGAAGGACTGACAAATACCGGACCACCAGAGTCCAAAAAGAACCCCCACAATAAACGGAAAAAGGAAAAAACCCCAAATCTGGAAATAGCTATGCCGACCAAAATCAAAGCTAAAGTAGCCCCTAGAAATAGGGATCACCAAAACTAGGGGAAACCCAGGGACAAATAAGTACAACCAAATGTAGAAACACAGATATTTTGTAGAAAAACCGAAAGATCAAGTTAAAAGGAAAAATGGTAGCCTATGACCAACAAAATGTTCCCACTTTTTTTAACCTTGGCTGTTACTAAGCCAATTCGAAAGAATCGGCTTGACTCCAAGTCGTCGTAGGCCACAACATTCGCCCAATCAACCATCAAGATCGAGAAAGCCTGCAAAAACGCTGAAAAACCCTAGAAACCTCTCCATGATCTCAAAGCAAAGATCCCTTTAAGCCTTTAATAGAATCTAGAATTTGGATCTCGCACTAGTATAAAAATCAATAATCACATAGAATGGCATACTAGTGAAATTTTAACTACATTATGATTATATAATAGATAATTTTGATATTTATAATTTTATTAAAAAAATAAATTATTTGATTTTTTTTATAATAAATTATGTTTAAATAAAATTATTTATTTTTTTATAATAAATAATGTTTATTTATAGTTAGAAAAATTGTATGATTTAAATGTACAAAATATGTTATTTGTATTTAGATTTAGATGGATTGTTTTTATCTTCACTTTTAAAAATCGGTACAATGAAGCTTTATGTCCAAGGTTTAAAGAAACCCTAGACTTCAATGCTAAATTGAGCTAAATTGACGAGTTTGTGGTTGTGAGGGATGAAGAGAATTTGAAAAGCTTGTACAAGCGAAGCTATAGGAATAGAGTTTATACTATTTGACTCATTTTTCTATTTCATTTTTAAAGGTATAAAGTAGTAGGTGTCACTTCTCTCCTGCTTTTAGTTTAATTTTCATCATTATTTCAACTTTATCACTTTGAATTATAAATAACTAATACATTACAACATTTGTAAATGGCAAGTATAAGCACATTTAGTGCTAATTTTACTTGTTTGATTTAACAACATGTTTTTAAGTTTACGCATTATTTGTTGAAATTTGATGGGTAAGTAGATGTTATTTATCATTACATATGTCAAAATAATTACATGTGATTAAATATAATAATACATTTAATTATTAATAACTAATTTAAATAGTAATATTTTTTTCAGCAAAAATTAGAAATAATATATATATAATGGAAAATTTGACTTTTGTCATGGTCTCCCACGGTCATGGCTTTTTGGGGTCATGGTATTTGATGGTCCATAATAATGGCCCATAGTATTGCTTGTGAAGAAGTTTATTTAAGAGTTTCCAAGATAAATCTTATGATTAGTTTAATGTCATGGTTTTTTGGGGTTATGGTATTTGATGGTCCATAATAATGGCCCATAGTATTGCTTGTGAAGAAGTTTATTTAAAAGTTTCCAAGATAAATCTTATGATTAGTTTAATCATTATGTTTACTATGTTTTTTTTGTTTATTATATTTTTTAAATTTTTTATTTTTGTACTATATGAGGCAAGATATGAGAATTCAATGTTTCTTTTTCCAGCGAAAAAAACTACTATTGTTATTCATGTGAATCAAATAGTACAAAAAAACTGATTCTTCTGACGAATCAGGTTACATGGATCGTGTATCAGCCAGCCCATTCACGAGCAAACATGATGATTTCTGTGATCATACAATATATCAAAAAGTCTCAAAAGTATAGATTTGTTTCTTGGATAATAGAACAGCAAAAGTTTGAAAAGCATAAGCCAAAAACCCCCGGAATAACACTGACTAAAGACAAAATTAGAAACAGTCCAAAAATGAGACAATCCCACAGTCCTGTGGACTGCCCTCTAGCCATTCTTCCCAGTGTAGCTGTCCTTCTGTACCAGCTAAAGCTTGTTTTGATAAATTATCAGCATGTTGGTTATGTTCTCTGTAGATATGCTCTAAGCAAATATTCTGTTGTTTGGAGATTTCCATGCGAGTACTGTGGATCCAGTGTCGGAGACTTAGAACATTGAGACAGAAATCTCCGGCAGCCCACTTAATGGTGACTCTGGAATCTCCAAAGACTTTGATATTGACCAGACCAAAGATGTTGGCTACTTTGAGAACACACCAAAGTGCCATCAATTCCGCTTTCATGTTGGATCCCTGCCCGCAATTGAGCCTGAAAGTGAAGAAATGTGCTTCATTTAAAAAAATAATCCCTCCCACAGCACATATTCCAAGTTGTGATGCTCCATCAAAGAAAAGGATGGGTTGATTCACTTTGAAATTAAAATTAATTGGTCTGGCTTTCTTCATCTTATATGAATCATCCCTGCAATGAGAGATCATTTTGTGAGCTGCTGAAGCACAGAGTGAGACATCCGGAGGGCATTCCTGAAAGATTGCTCGATTGCGAGCATACCAAATGGACCAAGTAACGCAGATAACAACATATAGCTGTTGTCTACAGGATCGAAACCAATTTAAGAGTGCTTTGTTAAAATCATCCACGATCCAGCTCTGTGAAAAGTTCAAAAGAGACGCAACCATATCCCAAACTTTTTTAATGAATTCACAATGCACAAAAAGGTGTTGTTTGGTCTCAGAATCTTTTTTGCATAAAAAACATAAGCTGGGCCCAATCCAGCCACGTTTGCATAAGTTTTCCCACGTCTTCAAACGATCTTGAATAAGCAGCCAGCAAAAACATTTGATCTTTAGAGGAATTGGCCATTGCCACAGAAATTCATACCACCAATCCTGTGGAAAACAGAATTTAGACTGAACAATTCTGGAGTAAGCCGACGAAGCAGTAACTTGACCTGTAGCAGGATTGCCACTCCAGACAAGCCTATCCGGCTCAAGGTTTAGTGATACACCAGCAGAGTTTAACCTTGAAATGTAATCATCCCATACTCGAGCATTGTAACCTGTGAGCCCCAAATCCCTTGACGAGATCCACTTGGAATTGTGAATCAGACTCGTATTCTGCAGAAATATTTTATCCAAAGATGACAAACCAAGGATCTGTAGGTATTGTATAATGCCATCTGGGAGGATAAAGTTGTCTTCCAATCCAATAATGGGATCAATCCCAATACGAATCAAAGAGCCAGCACCAACATGCCATACTAGATCATTTTTTATCCAATGAAATATTTTCATGAATCCCCTCCATAAAGGAGAGAAATTCCAGCTTGAAAGTTTCGGGTTCCTAATCCAACTTATGACATCCATATTGATATACTTACAATGTATAAGTCGAGACCAAAGGGTGTTCCCGAATATGCTTCTCCAAAGGCTTTTAAGCCTTAATGCAGTGTTGAAGATTGTCAAGTCTTTAACCCCCCAACCTCCGAACCTAAAGGGCCTAGAGATGACATCAGCAGCAACCATATGTATAGTACCAGAGATGGCCAAACCAGACCAAAGAAAATTGTAGCAATAACGATTGATGATCTTAATAATGGAAGATGGTACTTCTAACAGCGTGAACCAGTAGACAGGGATGCTGCACAGAACTGATTTTAGCAAAATAAGCTTACCACCTCTGGAAAGAAATCTGTATGCCCAGTGAGCGATACGGTCTTCAAATTTTCTCAAAAGCCAGAACCAGTCTTTCGTGAGATAATTATTTGGCTTAATAAAATATCCCAGGTACTTAAACCCCTGCTCCAATGGGTAACACTTGTAGGGAAGAATGGCAGTGATGTCATTCAACTGACCAACATCCGACGATATGTGATAAAAACTCGATTTACCATCACTGACCTTCATGCCTGATGCTTTGCTGAAGGTTTGAATAATATCTTTGTAGATGATCCATTCCTCAAGAGAGTTTGCACCTACCATCAGTACATCATCAGCAAATAATACATGGGTAATCACACAGTCATTTTTTAAATTAATTCCCTGGATCTGATCACTCACGACTGCTTGATTTATCAATCTGCTAAATCCATCCATGATGAGAATAAATAGCAGCGGAGACAGTGGGCATCCCTATCTAATTCCCCTGGAACATCTGAAAAAATACGAGGGGCTTCCATTAACAAGAACAGAAATGCTCATAGATGAAATACAGGCCATTATCCACTTAATGGTCAATGAAGGGACACCAATCTGTATGAGAATTAACCTGAGGAATGACCAATTAACTCGATCATAAGCTTTTTCAAGATCCATCTTTAGAACTAGGGCCTTCTTCTTATGAATCTTTATACTATGCAGCACCTCCTGTGCGATACCAATGGCATCATGTATTTGACGCCCAGCTAGGAAGCCAAATTGCTCAAATGAGATGTGTTGGGAAAGAGAAGACTTTAAACGATCTGCAATGATTTTGGAAATGAGCTTGTATAGCAAGTTACAAAGAGCAATTGGTCGATAATCTCCTAAACCCCTCGGCTTGTCTTTTTTGGGGATAAGGGTAACAAATGTCGAATTTAATCCCCCTGGAATGTATCCATTCAATCGAGAGAAATTGACCAATTCTTTTAATTCAGACCCCATAAGATCAAAAAACCGAATGTATAGCTCCACCGGCCACCCATCAGGACCGGGGCTTTTTTCTTTTGCAAAGCACTTTAGAGTCTGTTCAATTTCTTCTAATGATATCTCTGCTTGAAGTCTTTCTGCTTCTTGCACATCAAAAAATCGAGGGAAAAGGGAAGCCACTTTGAGTTGCTCAGCCATACAACAGTCGCCAGGATCACTGTAAATATGCCCAAAAAAGGAAGATGCTTCAGATTTTAAATTATCAAGACCCGAAATATGATTACCTCTGTCATCAATGATCTCCCATATATGCTTAGAATTCCTTATGGCAGATGCGAAAGAGTGGAAAATTTTTGTATTTTTGTCACCATAGGATAACCAAGTGGCACGACTTTTCAGTCGCCACTCTTTTTCCATGTTTAAAAGAATTTCTTTTTTTTTTTTCTCTGTCTGTTTCATAATCTCAAACCCTTCAAAAGATAGAGAGCTATGAATATTATTAGAGATTGCTTCCTGTAAACTCTGTTCCAGCTGAGATAATTCCTTCTTATCAGCCAATTTCTTGTCTTTGATCCATTTGGTCACCTCATCTTTAAGATCTTTTAATTTTTTGCAAAAGTTTAGGATTGGATTAGTGTCCAAAACCTCACAGGATATCCAAAAATTCTTAACCATATTACAGAAATTATCATCTTCCAACCAACTGGTGTTGAATTTGAAGGGAGATGCCAGCTTCTGTCCCGATGAGTCCAGTTGAAGAATGATGGGCCAATGGTCCGAGAATTTATGTTCATAAACCCAAGATCGATGGTGTTGAAAAAAATTCAACAATTCTGCACTGACAAGAAATCTATCCAGTCGTTTGTGAACCCCATCACTTCCAAAACGCCCATTAGTCCAGGTGGGAGAGAGCTTATGTGGCTTGACATCTACAAGGTCTGCATCATTAAATAAATGTGAGAAAAAACCCGCAAGATCATCCAACTTCGCAGAAACACCCCAGATTTCCGCAGCATGCCAGGTAAAGTTAAGGTCTCCAGCTAAAATTAAGTCCTTCAGATTTAAAAGACCAGATGCTTTGAGTGATGACCAGAAATCCACTCTCTCCCGATAAGGGGCGTAACAGTTTAAAACCGAAAGAGAATGGTTATTGGCACAGAAAAATCCTTTAAGAAAGATTCCCCAGGGCGTAGAGAATGCTTTGAGGTCATAGTAATTAGGGTCCCATGCCACAGCTAAACCTCCAGAAAGTCCACATGAATCAACTGCAGAAACCTCCCAATTTGGCAGCAATTTACATAGTTTATGAATTGCAAGAGCACTCTCACACATGGTTTCCTGAAAAAAGATAAGGGAAGGGACAGTAGAGCTGAAAAGATTGGCTAAAGCCTGTGCCCTAGACACTTTAGCCAACCCTCGCACATTCAAAGATAGTAGAGACATTAGATAATGGGAGATGAGGGGGTCTCTGAAACAATTATTATTATGACTAATAAAAGCAGACTTGTATTAATCAAAGCTGTTTTATCGAGCATTCCAGTTTATTGGTTATCTCTTCTTGTTATCCTGGGTTCTATTATCAATAAGATTAGGAGGATGATGTTCAACTTTCTTTGGTCTGGTTCTAGACTAGGTTCCAAATTGGTGATGGTGAAATGGAATGTATTGGCTAAGCCGGTGAAACATGGTGGCTGGGGTATTATTGACATCTATGCTTTCAGCATAGCTCTGAGACTCAAGAGCATGTGGCGAGGTCTATTCTGTAATTCTCTCTGGTCGCAAGTACTGCACTTCAAATATATTAAACCTGATTTCATCAACTGGCTGAGGAAACCTAAGATGATCTCTGGCATGATGTCTCCGATTTGGCGAGGTTTTCTTAAAGTATACGACTGGATTGCTAATGATATCTGCTGGAAGGTAGGTAATGGATGTAGCTGTCTCATCGGAGTAGATCCGGTGCTTGGTTTAGAGGAAAATTACAGATTATCTGATAATCTGATAACTTGTTTAAATAACCTGGGGTTGTATACTTTAAATGATATTTATGATAATAATCTTTCTAGTATATCTGGCGGTGGATGGCTGGAATCTCTTCCGTGGATGAATCGGGAACAGGTTATGGAGTGGAAAAGCTATATTCAGGCTATTAAAGCTGCAGGCATTCTGATTACAGGATCAAATGATAATTTATTCTGGACTGGCAATACAAAAGAAGGGAGTGTTACAGCTAGTTCAGCTTATAAAAGGATTATCCAATCTCAATGTATTTATCCGTGCCAATGGTGGTTTTCATTGATCTGGAAGTGGGCTATTCCATTGAAAGTAAAATGTTTTCTGTGGCATGTTTTAAATGGCAGCCTTAAATTATGGGATAATTTGATCAAACGTGGATGGACGGGGCCAGGTTGGTGCTGCTTATGTCGGTCAGGACCTGAAACTGCACAACACTTATTGATGAATTGCTCATTTTTACAAGCTGTTTGGAAACTTTGCTGTAAAGAGCAAAATTTGCAGGTGGTTTGGGACGATAAGGATTTTGGTGAAGGTCTGCACAATTGGTTAAGAGGGAATAAAAAGCCATTATTTCTCCCAATATTTATATCTTGGATCATATGGTATGAAAGGAATGAAGTTATATTTCATGATAAGAAAGTTGATCCTTTGCATTGTGCTAGTACTGTTTGCATGATGTTACAAAATTTTCCAGAAGAAGAAGCTGGAAATCATAATGTTAGGGATTCGTCTTTTTCTTTGGTGGTCTCACAACCTATATTGTTTTTCGATGGGGCCGCACAGGATGGACTGTGTGCGTTAGGAGGGGTTATCTATTTAAATGAGAACCATTTCTTTTCACTCCGTCTCAATGGTGGAAGAGGAACAAATATGAAAGCTGAGGTGATGGCGCTTTGGATGGGGCTTAAGACAGCTAATATATTTGGATTGGTGAATCTCAGAGTCTTTGGAGACTCTCGGGTGACTATTAAGTGGGCTTTACAGGAATACAGAATTAATGTCATTGATTTAAATTACTGGTGTCAGCGAGCTCGACTGGAAATTTCAAGAATGAGTCAGATCACTTTTGAACACATATATAGGGAACACAACAAACAGGCTGATATGTTATCAAAAGATGCTTTTGCTGGTCCTGTTGGGATCCTCATATGGGAGGAATGGTTGGATGACTGTCTGGTTGACAGGGGTCAATTAGATTTCTTTTAAGTTATTTTGTAATTAGATTTTTGGCATGGCGATCTATTTTTGTATGTAAATATTATAGGAGGGACGATTAATTTTGTCAGAACTACTGGATGATATCATGAAATCAGTATATGTTTTTGGATATCATGATATTAGATAATCATACTATCTTTGTACTATTTGATTCTATGGAATAACAATAGTACGATTTTTTTCTGCTGGAAAAAAAAAAAAGATTTAAAAGTCAAATGAAAGGTAATGTTAAAATTAAAACGTCATATATATATATATACATATATATATATAATTGTTTATAGAGGTATTTGGTAAAAATGGAAGTATGTGTCTTTAAGCATTACGGCAGATTATTTTAAGATCCTATAATTAGTATAAAAACTAATCAAATTCACTGTTTAAATTTTATACACATCAAATATACACATTTAAAACATATATCATATTTATAGTTATTATTATAATAATAAGTTAAAATTATTTTGGAAAGAGCAAATGGCATTTTATAATAGTAAGGTGTGGTTAAAACTTTGTAAATAAAATTATAATCAATTCACACTCTAATTGTATTTAAAGAAGTAGGTGTATCTTACAATCCAATATTAAAGAGATTGTAACATCATTCTATCAAAATTTTATCCAATTTTAAATTTTATACATAACTTAAAAAATAGTGTGTATAATACCATAGCTATATTTTCAATTTATTTAATAAATTGAAAATTAAGATGAATCTATCTTAATTTTGATTCAATAATGTGTTTATGTCAAAATAATTTGATTCACAAACTATTACAATATGCAGAAAGGTGGTCAAGTTTATGTATTGTGCTATAATAACTTTCAAGGAAAACAAATTACAATATGCAAAAAGGTGGTCAAGTTTATGTATTGTGCTGTAATAACTTTGACGGAAAACAAATAGTAAATTTGATAAATGGCATTTCTCAAAGTGATGAGGTGACATGCAAGTTTTAAGTGGTTTTTATGTAATAATGTACGTATATCCATCGAACTTTGGCATTTTATCTGTGTTGCATAGTGTATCGTTTACGACAGGGTGCTCTTCTTGTAACAACTTCTAAAATAAAATATTGCTAATTATGAATATTTATTTGGAAAGGTTGGACCATTTTGTGTATGTAAAGATTTATTTCATATTATCTATGAGAAAAGATCCTTATAGTGAGGCATTTGCGAGTCTTCATTACCCTTGGTCAATCCAACCAAGCTTACTAAGTGAGGCCTCTTATGATGGAGTATACAGAGACTTTAGATAACCTTCATCACATCAAATACCATGGGCCATTACCGCGGGTTCTTAAAGCCATCATTAGTCAAATCAAGGTCAATATAGTCACTCTTTAATGAGTCAAGGTTAACCTAACAACCCAAGCAATTGATTCTTGGTTAAATGAAAATTGGATATAGTTGATCAAGGGATCCTATCTCTTTTTGCATATGGAAAATGTTATTTATCTTTTTTGTTTAGGAAAAAAGAAAATAGAGGCCTAATCTTGAGAAGTGGACCCTATTGCATGGCCCCAAGAACGATGTACTCAAGCAAGTGGACCCTCATCTTCAACCCAAACGGCCCAAATCTTATCAGGGTGAGACTCCCCCACCCCATCCCACTCATTTCTTGAATGATACCACCTTAAAATATATCAGAAATTCTGTAGGAATAATTAATGACCAATTGAGCAAAAATAAATCAAATACACATGTATAAGAATATGTGTCCATATTGATTTGAGAAAGACCTTCCTAAATAAATCCTCCTTAACGTAGAAGAATGGAAGGATATTCAACCATTAGACTACTAATAATTGTAGTGAAAATGCATCAATTGCCAAAAATATGGCCATTCCTCCCGAGAATGCAAAAATATCACCCCAACAACAATCCCTATCGAGCTTTGGAAGAACAATCGATGCAACAAGTCCTTGCAAGATGAAGAAACACACTACCTCACCATCCTCCAAATTAGAGTAGACAGATCAATCCTAGCACAATCAACAACAATAACTCCAAAGTTCTAGAAAAACATGAAACAATGGACCAAGACCTAAAAAGAGAAGACCGAGAGATTCTAACAAACCTGACCTCCTCGCATATGAAAGACACCATACCCCAAGCCAACGTACCTTCACATGAACACTCCAATCAAAGTTTCATTCTCCTTGGAAATTTGCATGAAGAGTAACCCACTATCTCGACCTCATCCACCAAAGGATCATCATCACCCATAGATCTAGATACAAACCCTCCCTTTGACATCTATCTCTCATGAACCCTCACTAGGAACATGGTATATTGCATACCAAGGCAAGAGGTTGAGCAAGTCGAGACAAGATCATCAAAAGGAAAAGTGAACCTTCGAACAAGGAATCACGAGATGAAGAGGAAAAAAGAAGCAAAACTCTCATTCTCTAATCCACACTGTAAAAGGTACTCGAATGGGCATCCAACAAGTTAGTTAAGTCAAAAGTGTTGTCTTGGAATTAAAGAGGTATTTATGAGAAAAACAAGCAGAAACACTTAAGCTATTTAATTAGATTATAAAAGCCTTGTCAAGCCTTGATGTAAGAAACAAAAGTAGAATACAAAACTCTAGTAGATGTGTAGAACAAAATCTAGAACATTATTTAGTAGCATTCCTCCACGGCCACCCCTACCAAAGGATACTCAGGAGGCATTGTCTTGCGCTGGGACCCTCAAATGATAAGGTTTGAAACAACTCTTTGAAGCTATACCTACATTAGAAGGAAAGCAAGCTTTTGCAGAGGTACTTCTCCATGATGTGTTTAGCATACACAGGTAGATGAAGGTTTCTTGCAAAGGAGAGTGAGCGGAGGTTCTATTTCTTATGCACATAAAACATTGCATGCACTGGTATGCCATGTTAACACATGCACCCATGCTTTGCACTTATATTATTATAAGTGTGCTGATAATAACAATTAAAAAAAAAAAATCCTTCCACTTGAATTTTGTAAAACTTGCATTCTTTTCTTTTTTTAAATAGCTACATGATGTGCATGAAACCTATAATTGAATTAGTGCACCGATTGATATTTTTTACCATCTATCATTGCTTCCAACCTTCAAGCATTGACACTCTTTGTCCCTTCTAGCACCCGCTATCCCCTACTTCCAAATCATTATATTTTGTCAACAATCTTCATCCATGCTTGAATTTCATTTTTCAATTTTCCAAAAGCCCCTTTGGATTCAGTTTTTTATTTATGCAACAATCATGCCTCTGCAATGGAAATGAAGCTAGGTAATTTATTTGATACAACTTAATTGACATTTCTATAGTTTTACTTTTCCATTTCAATAGTTAAATTCTCCTTTCTCGTTTTTTTAAATGACATCGGTGTAGCCTATGATCTTTTTCATGCATTGAGCTATGGTTTGTTTACAAGTTTCATTGCTAGCGATGCTCCCTATCATGTTATGGGAACCAGGGATTTGAAAAAGGTTAGTTAGTGTATCTATTGCATTATTTGGTGCATTGCAAGATATTGGGGATCGTTGTGACCAATGTTTTCTTTTTGGCGGGGGAACCACAATTTATATTATATATAATAAACTGCATAGTACATAGATCAGTAGATATTTCTATAACCATGTCCAATCCCATAAAACAAAATTAGTACCATCATCATACGAGTCCAAAAACATACATTTGTAAACAAACCACAAGTAGTAATCTGCCCATAGAAAGATTTCCTACAAGTTGTCCTCATACTAAGACTGCATCAAAGAAAAGATAGGGTTGGTATGGTTATCCCAAAATAGGACCTGTATCAAATACAAACACAAGATCATTTTCCATCTCCCATCTTTTACAAAATCCATCATCCAACTGTATACCTTCCTCTGACAACTTATCAGCATTAGAGTTTTTCTCTCTGTATATATGCTCTAAAGCGATGGTCTGGAAGAGCCTCGCCAATCTGATAATATCTTCATGTATAGGAACGAGGTAAATATTCTTTGGAGGTCTTTTGTCCTTGATAGAGTTTGTGACTAACTTGGAGTCCCCAAAGAGTCCCCAAAGACTTGTAAGTGTTGAATACCACTCATGTATTCCATAGAATGAGACATTTTTAAAGCCATCAACTCAGCTCTATTATTGGTACTTGGTCCCACACTAGATGCAAATTTTATCCAGTGCTGGCCTGTTACAAAAAGTATGCCTCCATCTCCCCTCCATGGTGGATTCCCCTAAGATGCACCATCGAAATAAATCCAAGGAATAGATCTATCAATGGATTCTACTACTGTAAATTGATCTTTTTTGTGCATATCCACTTGAGTAAAATGGTTGAGGACTGCAAGTCCTTGAGAGGCACATATCACAAGAGGATAGAAAACATCGACATAAGTGCACCATTTATCATAAGTCAAATGTGTCTTGTGATGTTGGTGCGTGTGATTCTTTTAGGCACATTAGTGCATTCTATAAATGTTGACACATCACATGAAATGTTTTGTTGCAAGGCATTTTAAATACATATAATGGTGTGTTAGTAGATGATGCAACACACCGTCTATGATGCTACACAAAGTTGTGTGTGCACCGACTTAGCATATTGCATGTGCCTTCAATTCCAATACTAACAGGACCTTGTATTACCTTTGTTCAATGTTTCTTAATCTACCACGTGCATTAACATTTATCACCAAATGCATTAATGTGTTTAATAAAGTGATACACACCACATTTTGTTATTCTAATATTTTTAAACTTTATTACATTCCTCGATGTGTTTAATGATGAATGCACATTAGCAATGCACCCCATTAGCAAGGGATGTGCTAATGTGTTTAGTGATACTACTCATTATCAATGCACCCCATTAGCAAGGGATGTGCCTCACCCTCACGATGCACTAATGTGGTCTAAAAAGCATGGCTTAATGGTGTTGTTGTGTTTTACAAGTTCTCCTCTAGCAATGAGTTTGGTGATAGTATCAAGGTCGGTGCATCTGTGATGGCATGTTGTGATGGTGCATTGTAAAAATAGGCACACCAACACTAGTGCATTGTAAAAAATAGGTGCACCAACACTGGTTTATTATAAAAAAAACAAGTGCAACAACGAAGGTGCGTTGTAAAAAACATGCACTGCATCGTCCAATTATTGTAGAGACTTTCCTCCTTTTGATGGATTTTGGCCTCCTCGTGTTTTTTTAGGAGGCTGAATTCTTTGAGAGGAACGGTGATTTGTTGTGCAAGTTGATATATTCTTAGCATCATGATAGACACATTTAAGAGTGGCCCTGATATATGGTTTGAGTTGGGATTGGGAGTGGGATATTTCCAAACCAATCTGTGAGTGGTTTGAACCCTTGTTACTTGGGTTAATTTTCCCTATAACAACCACCACTCCAATCTCTTCCAAAGAGATACCAATTCTAATGGTTTGCTTTATGAATTCAAAAGTAAACTCTTGCACACCTTGTCCTTGATCTTGCAAAAGGTACTTCCATTTCGTGAGATGCTCCTCTTTGTAACCCATAAGATAAAATTGTTATTTCAATAATCCCTTGAAATCCTCCTAGATTGTGTTTATGGGATTCTTGACAATCCATCAACATGAATCTCCCACCATATCATGGCATGTGGAGACATATTCAAATGGGAAAAATAAATCTATTGTGCTTCTTGAATTTGATAACAACCAAAATAGGCTCTTATTTGTTTCAACCATCTATCCAAAACCCCAACATTAACTTGACCACCAAACATTGGTATTTCAACCTTCGCTTCAACTTTCAAAGGAATATTTGAAGATGGAGAAAACGTGTTGTCATTACTTAGGTTTCCATGCTTCTCTCCTAATTGAATGTTTGGAGCCAACCTTGTGTTCTCAATGCTCAGAGTCTCACGAGGATGCTTCCTTACCCTTCACTAGCAACAACTGTGTTGGTATCTTTATCGATGCGTCAATGATTTTTCTATAGCTAAGTAAACCTAACTTTCTTATCTTCTTGATTATGTTCTTCATGAGAAATCCTTGTCGATGTTGGTCCTCTACTTCTTTGTAGGCTTGACATCAATGCTTGTCCATTATTTTGGTATTTGTTGTGGGTGTTTACCATACATGTTTCTCCAGGTTTTTTTGAACTTGGGCTCTAATCATGGCTATGGTTTTTGCAAGGTTAAGGTTTTTGGTGGGGATTTGGGCTTCCTGTAGAGCCTAGGGCTCTTGCTGAGCCTAGGGATTCTTTTTTTACTTCGGGTTGTGGTGGTATGGCAATTTTGCTATGGCGGTTCTTACTGAAAATGGTCGAGGATGTTGTGGATTTTTTGGCGGATGAGGTGGAACCTTTAGACAGCATTTTCCGGACATATTGGAAATGCGGGGTCATTGTTGTTGCATGTTTTCTCCAGTTTCCAGTGGGGGCTTTCGTTCTCGTTCCCTTTCTATTGATGGTTTCTGGTCAGTTGTCTTGCGTCAAGGGGTTGAGGTGGTCCATAAGTGCACGAAGTTTTGTACCTCCTCACATGTCCTTTATTCTTGTGAACTGGGTGATAAGATCTCTCATTTGGATGTAGTCGGGGATTTGTTAAATATTTTTGGTGAAAAGTTTTCAACTTCGCCAGGCAAGGTTTGTGGGTCTATTGTCTTTGTTTCAGTGTCGATTTGCTTCCCTGTAGTGAAACCTTCGAAGAATTATGACCCCTCTAGTTCGAGCTTGTCTTCTAGTGTGTTGGAGGATAAAGATGTTGCTCCGTCGTCGGGGGGGTTGAAAGGAGTTAGGTTGTAGAGAGGTGCTTCTAAAGGTCTGGCTCTCGAGCTAGAGCTCACCACACGTGAAAGTCTTTGAAGGATTTTGAAGAACCTATCCAAATGGTTCTGGGTAAAGATATCAACTTGGGTTGAGTAGAGAGTATGTTGAAGCATGCCCTTGTTGGCCGTCTGGAGTATATCTCACTGTCGCAACTGGAGATTCTTGAATGGATTAAGGAAAAACCTAAACCAGTGGATTACTGCCCCAAGGTGATCATTTTGGTACATGGGTGGCTCGTTTTCCATTTCCTTTCGGATGAGCATACACTTTCGATCTTGACCCATTTTTGGGTGTTTGGGTGGGGTTCTTTGGTCCTCAACCGCTGGCACATGGCTTTCAATCCGGTCAAGGAGCGTGTAACTAAGTGACATCTCTAGCTGCAATTACCAGGCTTCCCATTACAATTGTGGACGCGCCCTATCTTGGAGGCAGTGGCAAATCTGGTGGGTAGGTTTATCCACATTAAGTACAATATGATCTATGGTGAAGATAAGAGGATTGCATCAATTTTGGTAGAATTTGACATTTCCTAGGGACTACCTACCGAAATCTATATTATTTGGGGCGACTTGCAATTCCTCCAAAAGCTACATTACCCTAAGGTACCATTCTATTCCTTCTTTTGTCGGAATACTGGGCACTTGAAGTCTAATTGCCCGAGACTAAAGGAGGGTTCGGTAGTGGAATTGTCGTCAGACCTCGAGGAGTATTCAGTTGATGGGTCAGAGGACGAGGCTCATAAGGCGTTGTTGGACAGTGTAATTAATTCGAAGGCCATAGGGGAGCCCGATAATTTTGTGGATTCGCAAGAGGGGAATATTGTCTCGTGTGATATCAGTCAACTAGTGGAGAATTATATTCCTCTATCAGCTAGATTGGATAATAGTGATGTTTCTCCTTCTAGGAGGGGTTTGAATGCCAAGTATGGGTTCCTTAGAGCAAGTTTACCCCTGCGTGGGGTTGATAAATGATTCTTCTCTCCTTTAATATTAGGGGACTGGGGAAGTACAAATTTAATGTCCTCAAACTTATTCTCAGTATTTCCAAGGTGGACATTGTGTTGATTCAAGAAACCATGAACTGCAGTGTTAAGGCATGTGAGTTTTTTCTGAAGATTTTCCTAGGTTGGGAATGTTGTGCAATGGATGCCATGGTTCATTATGTTGGATTTCTACCTATATGGAACCCTTCCTTAGCTAATTTTAATCCCTATACCACTCATGCAGGTATTATGATAGATGGGAATATTTGGGGTTTGGATCTTCCATTGAAGGTTGTCAATTGCCATGCTCCCTATGCTGGGAGAGAGGATTTTTGGAATAAGGTGTCTAACAATGGTATCTTCTAGGAGGAGTATTTGATTTTTACTGGTGGCTTAAATTTTTCCTTATCTGTTGTTGGGGGGAGGACCGCAGGTGGATCCCTTGGCAGAGTACTTTTCTTGGTTATTTCAGGGATATAAGTTATTTGATGTTCCTCCTAGCCCATTGGCCCCTACCTAGAGGAATTGTAGGTCTGGGAAGGCAAGTATATCTAAACGATTATATAGATTTTTTTTATTTTGGAAACTCTCTCTGAAGAGGTGTGTAGATACAGATCTTGGACTATTAATATTGGGATATCTGACCATATCCCTATTTGCTTCCAATTTGGAGTGGATCAACATGTCAAAAGGTATCGTTTTAAATTCAACCATGTTTGGCTTGAAGATCTTAGTTTTCACAATTTGGTTAAGGAATATTGGTCTTCATGTCCTGTACTTTTAGAGGAGTCTACTATGGATGGGATCGATGGGTTGGTGTCTAAATTGAAGGGCCTAAAAAAGTTAGTTATCTAATGGGAGAAAAACATGAAGTTAGAACTCTTTGAGAATCTAGTGCAGCTGGAAGGTGAGATTGATTCAATTTTGCTTGTAACTCCTCTAGTATTTTCACAAAGGGGTCCAAATGTCGTTTAGTTGATTTGGAGGCGAATAAAGCTAATATCTTAAGAATGCAAGAATACACTTGGAGACTAAAGAGTAGAGTTATTTGACAAAAACAAGGTGATTGCAACATTAAATTTATTCATAAGTATGCAAGTCGGGGAAGGAATTACAATGCTATTTGGGATCTTTTGCACAATGATGGGAAGATTATTAATTCTCAAAGGGATTTGGAAAAAGCGGTTGTTTCTCATTTTTCCAATATTTTTAGGGATCATAAAGAACAAATATCTCAACTCAACTAAAAGTGATCCAACATTATCCCAGATTCTTCTGTGAGGAAGAAAATGACCAAGTTGGTAAAGAAGTCTCCCTAGATGAATTTGAAGCCATCATCAGGAAGTTTGCGAGGTCCAAAAGTCATGGACCAGATAAATGGACCATTGAGTTATTTTTTGAGATTTTTTATTTGATGGGGAGGGATCTGTTGGAGGTGGTGGAAGAATCTAAGGTTGATGGGTTTATTTCAGGCTCCCTAAACTCTACTTTCATTGCACTTATCCCTTAGAATTCTAAGCTTGAGTCATTTAATGAATTCAATCCAATTTCCCTCTATAATTTGGTCTATACAATTATCTATAAGGTCATAGAAAATAGAATTAAGCCAAAGCTTGTTGAATGTATGTCTCAGGAACAATTTGGGTTTTTGAATAAGAGGCAAATCCATGATGATATTGGGGTCACCCAAGAAAGCATCCATTCTATTAAAACTACTAAATTGGTTGATCTTTTTTCTTAAAATGGATTAGATGAAGCAATATGACAGAGTTGACTGGGTCTATCTCATATTGATCCTTCTACAAATCAGACTCCCCTTATTGGTGACAGACTGGATAATGTCTTGTGTCTCCTCTGTAAATTTTTCAGCTTTAGTCAATGGATGCCACACTATCTTCTTCAAAATATCTAGGGGCCTTCCAAATTGATGTTCCTTGTCTCTATTATTATTCTTACTTATGGTGGAAGGCCTCAACAGGCTTATTGGGAAACCTAAATAGCATAAGAAATTGTTTGGTGTCAAAGTGACTTCAGTGCATTTTATTACACACTTGTGGTTTGTGGATGATGTACTTTTATTTGGCAAGGGGTCTTTTGAAGAGTGGGAACCGTATCACGACCTTATAAATATTTTCTATGCTACCTCAGGGATGGAGGTCAGCTTGCAAAAATCTTCTTTTATATTGATAGGAATGTTTTGGCTCGAATTTAGGTCCTCTTTGTTTACAAAACTGAGTCTCTTTCTAATGGTTTCAATTATCTAGGGTATTTCCTAAATCCAAACAACTATGTAAAGGTGGATTGGATGTTGCACCTTAGGAAATTGGAAAAAAGGATCTAGACTGCTAGTGTTTTAAATGGATTTCTTTGGGTGGAAGGATCACAAGTCCATTCTAGAGAGCATACATGTGTATTGGCTCTCTTATAAATATTCCTCTATCTATTTTGCACAGCTTGAGAAGGAAGATGATGCACTTTTATAGTTTGGTAATGTTGGCAAGAATAAACTACATATGGTTAACTGGGAAAGGACATCTTTACCATTTTCCTTGGGGGGATGGGGCATACAAAATCTGCCTTGGTTTAGTGTTGCTCACTCTCTCAAAAGTATGTGGAGGGAACTTTTTCGGTTGGGCCTTTGGAAATAAATTTTACATGCGAAATATCTCAAAAATACTCATATTGTATAGTGGATCAGGAAGTAAAAAAAATATGTCGCCCAAGCTTCCAACTTTTGGAAAGGCTTTCTAAAGGCCTATTCCTGGATGGGCTCTTGGCTAGCCTAGAGGATAGGGAATGGTAAAATGGTTCACCTAGAGGTGTATCCTTTTGTTGGTGGGGAGAATATTTATAAATTGTCTCAGCCTTTTATTAACCAGTTCACAGGTCTTGGACTCTTTAGACTAGCTCATGTCAGGAATTTAAGCGATGGTATATATTCTTATTGGCTTTCTGCAGGTGATTTAGGACTAACAAGTGGTTTGGAAATTGAGTGGAATCAATTTATTTCATGTTTAAACCACCTTGGAATCGGACTAGCATATGAGAATGAAAAATTGGTGTAGGAATGTAACAAGCTTGATGGGAACATAAATGTTAAATGTGCCTACGAGGCAATCTCAGTTGACTTTGCAGTCTTTTTTACACAAATGGTGAAATAAAAATCTGTGGAAATGGAGCATGCCACAAAAAAAAAATGTTTATTTTGGCTTTGTTTGGAATTTTTTTTTGGCCTGGGACAACCTGGTCAAGAGAGGATTTGTGGGGCCCTATGTGCTCTTTCTAAAAAAGGTTTTGAGTCTGTTAATCATATTTTTTTGGATTGTTCTTTTGCTTGTTCAGTTTGGTATGAGGTTCTTTGAGAGTTAAGGAGCTTCCCTCATTTGTTTGCTAGGGTATTTGGAAAACCAGGAACCTCTTGATTTTTCAAAAGGTTGGTCAACAGGAACAGAAGACGAACATTAAAATTATGGGATTATATAGTGATTTTCTCTTGCAACAGGGCATTAAAAAACAAAGGAACATAGTTGAACATGTCTTTCCATGTGATGGTTCCATTGTTTTTTTTTATGGAGCTACTTTTTCATGTGATTGTGGTTGTGGTATGGTAACTGAGGTGGATGAACTAAAACAATATTTATTGTGGATGGACTGTGTAGTAGATACGAAAACTCGGGCTGAGTTACTGGTGTTGTGGGGTCTTCTTTTTTTTGCACACTACAATGATATTTCATCTTTGCAGATTTTTGGGGCTAAAAAATTGTGGTGGACTAGGCAAATGAGAAGGCTTGATTACATGTAGCCATTTTGTAGCAGTGGTGTGAAAGGATCAATCTTCTAAAATCAGACTTTGCTCATTTATCCTTTTCACATATTTACAGGCATTTCAACGAGCAAGCTGACTTGTTATCAAAAAGGGTTTTGGGTGCATCCGAGGGCATTCTTTTTTGTGAGGAATTTGATGATTCCACCTTAACAACCAAAGGCTCCCTCAAATGTTATTAGTTTGTTTTGAGTTGAATTATTTGTTTTTCAGCTTCCTTGGTACTCAAAACAGTAGTAGACAGTTTCTAAGACTGGCAATTAAGTTAGTTATTGTTTTTATGTACCGTTAGACTTCATGTCTCCTTTTGAGTAGTTGAGACATGTTTTAGATTGTTAAATGATAGTATTTAAGAACAAGGTAACTATTGGAGTTTTGTTCTAGCTATCTGACTGAGAACATAACTCAATTTATATTTTCTATTATAACTTTGATTCAATCTTGAATATCAAATTATAGTCTTTTTTTTCTAAAAAAAAACAAAACAAAAACAACATAATTAATTTCATTATATGATTACCATTAATTGAAATGAAAGTTATTTTAACTTATATAATTATTAAATAATTACATTATAATTTATTCAATAATTTAGATTAAAAAGAAAAAAGAAAAAAACAACAATATTAAATAATTACATTATAATAAAAAAAATTTATTCCATAATTTATATTAAAAAGAAAAAAAAAAACAACAACATAATTAATTTGACTATACGATGATTACCCTTAATTGAAATGAAAGTTATTTTGATTTATATAATTATTAAATAATTACATTATAATAAAAAACAATTTGTTCAATAATTTATATTATTTTATTATTACATGAAAATGTTGTATAACTTATATACTATATTAATATTATTAAATAATATTAATATTATTAAATAGTTACATTATAATAACATTTGTTCAATAATTTATATTATTTTATTATTACATGAAAATGTTGTATAACTTATATACTCTATTAATATTAAAAGACATGCATGTCATATTATTGGAAGAAAAAAAATGTAAATATTATAAATAAGATAAAGATGAGGCATATAATCATGCTAGCTAACAATGAAATCTATTAGCAGATAGTATTTTAGTGTTCCTTTACTTGAAAGTTGGAAGGATTGATTTATACAACACCGTTGAGTAGTTCTCTTTAACATAGAATATAGACTTGGTCTAAATGTTAATTTTATTTACAGAAGTATGCAATAGTTATTTCATTTAAAGTTAGTTTTGATAATAATAATAATAGTTCATGATTGTTTTATTTAATGTCTCTTTTAAATAGTTTAAGATTAATATTAGATAAACTTAAGTTCTAATAATCTAAATGAACTTAAAAAACAAATTAGCTATGAATATTTGTTTATACTCAAAATATAGACTCTAAGACTAATATTAGATAAACCTAAATGAACTTGGAAAACAAATTAGTTATGAATATTTGTTTATACTCAAAATATAGACTCTATTGATAAATTATCTGTGTGTATATTTTCTATTATTAATGCAGAAATAATCTCTTAAGATTTAGAATTATCTAAGTAATAATAGAATTAACCGTAGTTAATTTAAGGAGAAACTCTTGTATAAAAACCTAGCAGTGATAGGGTAAGGTCTAAGCCCTTGGCATAGCCATAAAACCCTATGTGCGTGGGAAGGAGAAGGATCACAAATAATATCAGATAGAATCGATACATCAACCAAATAGCAAATTAAATTTAAAACAAAACCTTCTCTAGGAATTCGCTGGATTGAATACTTAGTACTCCTACATAACATTTGTATAGAGTGACAAATGTATCGTTACAGGTTCACCATATTAACCGTATTCAAACCAAACCCCAAATAAAACAATTCGTTTGGGATTCATAACCAGTATGTCCTATAGATAGAATTAATATTAATACTATGCAAAGCTATTGTTGATATATTTGTAACTTCGGAAGATATTCACTTGTATATTGTATTTGTATTTTATTATATATCCAACAAAGATGTATTATTCCTCTGATTGGAAGTGTCGTCATTTGTATTTGCAAGTGTCGCAAGTTACATTGTAAGTGTCGTCATTTGTATTGATGGGTTATTAGACCACCAGTGTGGGGTCGACCCTAGTTAGGTCATGTGGTTGGGTTATTAGGCTTCATTGAGAAGTCGGCCCCAGTGAATTATTGACAGGTCAAGCAGTGTATAAATAGAGAGGTTGTGTCTCTCATTTGATTCACTCACTCACTTCTCAAGCTCGCATAGCTAAGAGAGAAAGTGGCGCACATGTGGAGGAGTAGGAGCATCTGCTAGAGACATCTCTTTGGGTTTGATCCTTGTGATCTTGTATTGGGGCTTATTTTATCTCTGAGGAAGTTGCAGGGTTTTTCATCTTCTTGGTTTTCCCCGAGGAAACTCTATGTCTCTTGTGTGCTTGCATTATTGTGTTTAGATTGATATGTTGTACATGTTTATTCTCTTAGTGATCCTGAATGATAATGGAATGAAATTATCGAAAAATTAACAACTATGAGTCGAATATGAGTCAAGAAGAACTCGAGACTCCATACATTCATCGAAATCATAACAATTAAGTTTCCTAAACAAAGTATAGGCAAGGACACGATTAATAGAGTGATATTAAAATATAATGAAATCATAAGATTAGGGCCGCACTAAAGGCCACGACAACCTATGAACCCTGGTTGCAAGACCAATGGAAAATCTCTAAACTCATTTAAACATTGTAATGGACAATGGATTTGATAATGGATTACGGAGGTAAATATTTGAGCTGCGTATAAAAGGTTTAACCCAAAATAAAGAGCTCGGGCTCTGCCATGCCATGACTGTGCAGAGCAAGGCCATTCGAGACTCGTTTTTCAGAGTTAAAACCCTCATTCTCACAGCTCACGAAGCAAGTACATGGTATTAAAGAGCAAGGCCTAGGTGGAGACCTCATGCATAAGCAGTACGCGTCCCATTCCTGCCAATGAGCTGGCGAACATTCAGTGCTAACGATTAAGTCTGGACAAGTGCCATAAACCAAGTCTTGACCTCGTGTTGTTGTGGTTAATGTTTGCTAGGAAGTCCACCTTGCGAGTTAAACCAAGTTATACTTGTAAACAACACCATGCATTATCACGAGGTGCTAAGCAAGCCACCATCCGCGTGACTCGTTACTGCCAAAAGAAGATTGACCAAGCACATGTTAAGGTAAACAAGCAAATGTTTAGATGAAACGTTAATCCAACCAACGGGGGATGAAAAGGAAAGAGGTTAAACAAATACATGCATGGAAATAATAATCCATAAATTCATGAGGTAGCAATAATGATATTGCCAACATAAATAAACCAATAATATATCCAACATGGAGACGAGAAAAGGATAATGGTTAAACAAATAAATATATGGTAATAGTAGTCCAAATCGTGGTATGGCTAGTAAAAGGGCTATGTTGATGGGTCATTTTCTTTGGGTCGCGAACCTATCTAAGAGAATGATCTGCAGAATGTTTGCCTGATGCTGGAACCATGGATAACATCAACACGAGGGAGTTGATGTTACATAACATTATGTAACGTGACACTACTAAAAATAAAAAGTAATTAAAAAAATCATGCCAGCTCACAAAATAAAAAATTAAAACCAAATGCAAAGTAATTAAAATATAATATATCGACCTATAAAATTAAAAATTAAAACCATCATAGATCCATCTTAAACCTAGTGCTTATCAAGCATAGAGAGGGATCAAATATCTCAAGATGTAAATTTTTCTAAGTGTGTAAAAACTTAAGGTAAAAAGAAAAATTACACCTCAAGAAATTGGATCCCTCTGAGTGCTTGATAAATCCAGGTTTAAAATGGATCTATGCCGATGTCAAATTATTGTTATTAATAATTTTTCCCATTCATGACATGTGTGTTTCATTTTTAAATTGTCAAATTATATATTAAAAAAAAGTAAAAAAATGTATTTGGTTTCATATTAACTTTATTGAACATTGCAAAAATCATTCATTGTTTTTTTTAAATGATTTTTTTTGTGTGGTTTGACAATTAAAAAGCACACCACTTTCTTTTTAATCTAATGAAATAGTAGTTAAATAATATTTTGAAATTTTAAAAAAAATCATTTCAATAATAAATTGTTTGGAAACATTGTAAATTTGGGGTAAATTTATTTGCAATCACAAAACTAATTGAACAAGTTGAAAACAACGGTCATTGTCACAAGTATAGATAGGGACTAATAATCATGATAAAGTTCAAGACACTTTGTGTAAGAATCAATAAAAGCATAAGGCCATGCATGATCCGCACTATGCAAATCATTAGTTTGGCATAGGAGATATAATTTGGGTTTACCTTCTTTTTTTTGTAAGGCACGAGCATTGGAATTATATTATCAAAAGGGAAATTAATAGTTTGGGTGACTGGTATACCAAAGGGAAAGTTAGACCAGTCACCTCTCCGAAATTCAAGCATTAACATCAAGTTCTTACTAATATTACTGAAGCTAACAGAGTTTAAAGCACTAAATCTACAAAATGTATCCATGTCTTTAAAATTCCCACCACTAAAAATAAAGACTTAATGTCCGACAGGTTGGGAGTTCTAAACAAAAAATGAGAAACCACTGAGTTCATGTCATCAACAGATCAACCATATTGAGATATAAGACATTTGAAATATAGCAAAAAGGTAAAATAAGAGTCATCTAAAATGGCAATAATTGTAACTACCTTAGATTCATCCTCCTTTGCATTTGTGAGATCCTTGTTGGTGTTCTTTGCCATTGGTTTCCTACGGTAAATGAGCCCCACATGAGAAAAAAGGGACTTTGCGCTAAAATACCTTTCCAGTAAGCTCGCATGCCAGAGCATTGAGCTTGGCATTAGACTCCTGTTGGTTTTTAATAATTTGTTGAGATCAAGTTTCCAGATGCCCAATTTTGGCCGAGAGGCTCAAACCATCTTCTTCCTTCGCAAGAAGGCCATGGGAACTGTTAGTATTGGCGCATCCCATAAGAGTTATAATTTGGGTTTACCTTAAAAATGAATGCTTAAAGGATAAATGTAAGAAGTTCAAGATGTTGAGATATGGTCTTTGAATAACCACCAAGTAGATGGGGGGAAATGTGTTTAAAGTAGACTTACCAGCTTCCACATGCATTCATCCAACCTTTAATGTGAACCACTTGAATATTTATGAATCATTGACATTATATCATGATGAAGACAGATCAATCGTGCTCTCCCTTTGAGAGTTGGTTATTGAAGTTGGCATAGAGTTAGAAGAAGATACATTTGTATAATGCAAAGAGTGGGAAACCTTACAAGAAGCCTTTAAACTTTATAAGAGCGTGCTACAAGGATTGTCACCCCAAGCCAACAATTGGTACACCTTAGAGTAAATGCAAACAACTTCTCCTCGACTAATAGGATAGTTGTCTGGGACCAATAATTATTAAGCAAGGAGGTTTGGTTTATAATAGTGCTAGAGATCAAGTGAGTTTATGATTGAGTTGCACTAGAAAGAGAGTTCATTGTAGAAGACATCTAAGTATGAGCATGCATGATGGTGATAACTTTGTCGTGCATCAAAGTGAGGATTAGTTGTGTTATGGACATACATATATTTTAGTTTTGTGCATCTAGATTTTGACTTGGATGTAGACACTAGGCACAATTGCAGACAACTTCGTTCAACGTAGAGGTGCTAACATGGGTTCATAACTCAATGCACGATTATGAATGGAGGCCCAATAGTTTTAATGACTTGCCATTGTTTTTCTCTTTGCCTCTTTATTTTCCCCACCAATGTACATTGATGTGTAATTAGATATGAACAAAAGGGATGCAAAATTATTTGTATTCACTTATACAATATTATTTACTCACCTCCGTTGAATGAAACAAGGGTTGGTGTTAGTGATGGTCGGTATATAGATGGGAGAGTTGTAAAACTTCATGTTCTTTACATCACCATCACGTAAAATCATTTGACTTTGAATGTAAGACAAATACAACACAATTGTTGATGTGGATGTGTTATTTTCTCTAGGCATGTGAATTTGCATCAACATAATGAAATTCTCTCCTTATTAAAGCATTGTCGTGATTATTATTATTTCATTTGACACATATAATTATGTAGGTTGTAGTTTATATTCACTTCTAATGTGGGTGCTCAAATAATATATGTCCTTCTACCCCATACGTGTAACATTAATTCAGTCATTGATCGCAACCAATTTCTCATCGTCTAAAGTTTATATGACCTTTTCCTCGATGTTTACTTTTTGCATTATTTTCCCCTAACATTCTTGTTTTCTTGTAATGTGCATTGTCCACTTTCAATTTGGAATTGTGACCAAATTTTTTCCTACTAATATGTTATTTTATCTATTACTAATATAGTAAATAACTTACTAGATATAAAGTGTCATCTAATACACTTTCTCTACTAAATGCATTTTGTGTATACTAAGTTCATTGTTGATTACAAACTTCAAACCATTAACATACCTCGACACTCACTAGCATTCATTCTCCCTATGCCAAGATAAGTTTGAGATCTAGTAAAACTCTTTTGGGTATTAATGTACACTCTGCTATTTTTCTCTAAAATTCAACAATTGCCTTAATAATGTTTGATGTAATCCATGGGAAAGAATTCTACCACAACTTTTCCATAATTTTATTTGAAATCCCCTTCCTCTCCTTCATTTTTTGAATTCAACTAGATTGCACAAAATCCCACCAAAAAAAAACATGCCCTTCAACTCGGTACCCACAATGTTCTCCTAGGATTTTCCATTCTTTCAAATTCAAAGTATCTCTCCATGTCACTGGCCTAGTTTATCAATTATTTTGCCTCCAGGCTTTCATCATAGCAAGCAACTTCCATCTTTTTGCTATTTTCTTATTCTTCAACAATCCCATAAGTTATCCTACAACATCTCCATCTTTGACTTCATATTGTTCCTCTTCTCTTAGTTACGGGCCACTCCCTTTTGACTTCTCTACTTTACAATTCATTTATCCTTCTCATTAGAATTTCAAATGCTTTGTTTATTGTCTTCTTTTTCCTTGCCATTCCTTCTCAAACAACATCTTGTCACCTTCCTTGAGTGCCTATCCTTATGTAGTTCTCCCTCTCCTATATTTTCAACTTCTTGTTAATAACAAATGGTGTAGACATGCGATATGGTGTACCCAATACACCTCCCCTGCATATTGCCTTACATCTTGATTCTTACACCCTACTAATAAACATTTCCAAAACAATCTAAAACTAGAACAAAAATCACAAGGGCAATGATTTACACATTTTTCATTAACATTCTCAATACATGAGCATAAATTACAATCTCAATTTATGCTCTCTACACTCCACCACTCTAGCTCTTAATTGATGCTTTAGCAACTTTACAACTAACTTTGATACTTACGACTAGCCACAAGATCGAATGGGTTGTCTACCTTTAATGGTTTGATCACGTGCAATGATTAGCTAATGATTTTAATGGTTGTTGTCATATTTAATTTTTACTTGTTGATAGTTTGGTGTCCCATGAACTCTCCACGTTGTTTCACGTCTTTCTCTTTGACTTATCAGATATGTATTTGAATTTCCGTACATAACTCCATGGAAAAATTATCCCTTGTTGTAACAAACTTGTGAATCTCTCTCTAATAATGTATCCCTTTAGATATTAAGGATATATTACAACATCATTTGTTTTCTATGGGGTTTTGCTTTTTCCTCATCACCTCTCTAGTTATCAAAATGATACAAGTCCTTCCCTTGTTTATTTCATCTACAGATGCTTGTCTTTCTTTAGTGTGATCTAGTTATATTTGTCATGCTTATCATGCATCCAACTCCTTCTTGTAATTCTCAAACATGCTTTCCATTGTGTTCTTTCTAACATCATCATCCATCTCCATGTGATTAAAATATGTTCATCACACACTTTCTTTGTGCCTAAGCCAAGTTACACCCTTTTGTTGCACTCATTTTTCTTCACACGAGCTTCCATCTTTTAGGTTTCTTGTCCCATTCTTACATGTCATGAGCTCATACTTATAACATTTAAGAATTCTCTTTCCATAGCCATAGCCATGAACCATAAATAACATTCTCTAGATCATTTAATAGATAAGAGTGTTGTTTCTCATTGAGTTGTGGTCTAATGCTTGAGATGGCCCCCTAGCAAGCATAAAGCATTGGAATATAAGTTTATTGGATTTAAACATGATTCATATAAAACATCAATGCAATAAAGATGTGTTGTTTTGTAGCACATGGCTAGAGTTGAAACCATCAACATGTTTGATAGTGAAGGAATGAATGCATGTTAGAAAGATATTAAATTAATGATGCATGACAATATATCAAAGCTCCCTTATTTACTAATATTATCATACATGTCGGAATAAGAGATTTGATATCTCTTTTTCTTTTCTCAATACAAACTCATGTTTTGAACATTAACATGTACTTGTTATTAGCATGCATTATAAATCAATTTCTTTCAACAATATATTTTGCAAAATATTAATCACTATTTTTATAATCACCTCACCTCAAATAATATAAAAATATAATATACTAGAAATCTTTATTACATAGAATAATTTTCTTTTATACTCACAAAGCAATTCTAAAACACCAAATATTTCACTATGCTGAGCCAAACACATTAACAAAAACCATGCAAAAGATAGAAGCAGACCAATCCATCTAGAACATCAACATAAGTTGCATATATATTTTCAATCTTGATCGATCGAGGTTATAAGTTATGAAAGTATTATTTTTAAAATAATTTAATTTAGT
Source organism: Larix kaempferi (assembly GCA_027924585.1). Classification (NCBI taxonomy): domain Eukaryota; kingdom Viridiplantae; phylum Streptophyta; class Pinopsida; order Pinales; family Pinaceae; genus Larix; species Larix kaempferi. Next base: position 1,283,261 of record BSBM01001803.1, on the reverse strand, counting down.
TTAGTTTAATTGAAAGAGCACGAGTGCGGTATATATTTCTCCTCATTAAAAACACGTCCTACCGCCTTCTGAAGCACACGTCTGCTCGTTTATTTCTCTGGTCTTCCAGACGCTGGGCTTCTTCATTTTTCTTCTGTATTGGGTGTGAACTTTGAAAGCCAATTGAATTGGAAAACAATGATGAAATCCCGGCTTCTGGGCATTCGATCTCGAGCGCCTCGGCTCTGGTAAGCTCTCTCGTCAATTCTCATGCGTTTTGTACAATGCCCACTTCATCCCATGCATTTGCATGTCATATATATTCACATCGAAAACCCACAACGAAACCCTAAGTTGCGCCGTAAATATTCACTAATTCAACAGAAAGAGGTAAAATTATAGTTGTTATTACGAAGCTAGAGGGTGCTTCCATTCCCCCTCAGTGGAGTTCTGCGTTTAGGAGTGCGATTAACTGCATGGGACTCGAATCGTTGAACAATTGATGGGACGAATCCTGTTTGTTCTCAAATGTTGTGGGTAAATGGGGAACAATTGACATAAACAGTCATTCTTTTGGAAATCCAAAATAATCTTCTCACATGGGTATTTGATATATTAGTGTATTGAGTAATGGAAAACATGTTTGCCAAGAGTCATATGCTCATTCAGAAGTAGTCAGTGGGGACCTTTCAAGCTAGATGAAAATGTGGGTGCCTAATAAGTATGGAGTTATGTTTAAAACTTGAATTTGGCATTAGCTTCCTTTAAATTAAAAGAAACCTACAGCTTTTTCATCTTCACAAAGGCAAAAATTGAACTTCACTTCTATCCATATTCTTGGTTTGGGAGTCTAACTTTTAGGTACCCCTTTATCAAAAAATATCTTGACCTGCCAGTTTAAATTGCAGATGGTGCACCCAGTTTTATTTGGTAATTCTAATCAGCATAACCCTACTGCAATTCATAATTCATGTTCATTGGTTTGCAAAAGGCTCTCTTTTTTGCGTGTTGTTTTAAAAAGATTATACTTACATAGTGTCTCTCCTAAGAGAGAAAAGTACAGACATTGACAAAAACGGGGCTTTGATTTGCAGATATTATGCCACCTAGTAGATTCCATAACTTTCCTTTGTGTTTGCCACAAAGTGCAATTAGAGTTGAATACATTCCCTTAACCCACCTATGAAATTTGATATACTACTTACTACAAAACATTATCTTAGCTAAATGAAGAGTCATATGCAAATGGCGAAACAATTGTATAGATGGAACAACATCTAGCGAATGATTTACTCGGGCTTGGATCCAGATTGACTCTTCTTTGGGAAAGCTCGCACCTGCTCCACTAGAGAATCTACAGGGTCCTTTTCTTCTTCAGTGAAGACCAATGGCTTCCTCTCCACAATGTTCTCCACTCTTGTCTCCAGGTTACTCTTAGCTCCATGTTTTAAGTCTAAAGATAGATATCTAAATCTGGAAGGTGTTCCTTCCCATCATTGCATGGTTGCCATCAAGTTTGTTCAACTTTGAATTGACGTGTTACAATTTTTGTTGGTAAATGATTCTCCAAGATATATCTATACACTGCTTCATGTAGTCATGATTCTCTCTTTCCATCCTTTCTAAAGCCATATACATTTCTTGTTTTCAGATCATGCATCGGCTTGAAGAATGTTAGCTTCATCCATGAACTTGTCAAACCATTCCCACATGTGAAATAAAGCTGATGCAGAGTTTTGCTGCTCTCATGAACCCGATGGCCCGTACCAAATGAACCTCCGACCATCATCCTTGGTTGTCCCCTCCAATATTAATAGCAATAGTGGAGTAAATCACTCGTGATAAACAAGCTGATGATCCATCCTTTTGACATGGCTTTGAGTGGAAATATGCGTCAAGGGATCCTCATTTATTCTAATGGTGAGGAGAATTTTGATGAAAGAATGATTAAGCACAAATAAAAAAGTTAACCAATTGAGATCCTTCCTTTGATGTTCTCTTTTCAAGCCCCCCTGCCCATATAACCTTTCCTCCCACTTCCCGTGACCTTTTTTCTCATGGAGACATTAAGAGAGCAGGTCCGATCATGAGCAACTAGTAAAGCAGCTGATGAGGAGGGATCTCAGGTGAAATTTGTTAGGCATTGTATTGAACCTCTTGCTTCCTATATGCTGACCTTTTTAATCATGTGGTTTGTTAAAGATTTCCTCCTTCTAGGTGCCAAAGCATCATTCATTCAAATCTGAATAACTACAGGACTATCATGATTTGACATGCTTTTGCGAAACTTTATTCTACAGTCCTAAACATGCAGCTCTCTGAACATTTGGAGAGGCACAAATCCTGTGCTAAGGGGCAAGTAGGTTTTAAGATGGATTATCAGATCAACGATCACATTTTTGAAAACATTTCAAATCCCCAACCCGGTTTCAAGTTTTGTCAAATACATAGAGTTTAATGCCCAAACCCTACTGCTGCAAATTAGTTTCTCATGCATACATAGCAAACTGACTTGAAACACATGGAATTTTTTCACAACTTTAAAACTTAGAAAATTAAATCAGCCACACCATGAAATTAGACTCAGAAATTTTTGACTAATCTTGGTCCAGGATAAAACCCTGAAGGGAAAACTTGTAGAGAGAGAATTTTTTTTTTCAGAAACAAATTACAATTTTTTTAAAACAGCAGTACTTATCTCCCTTTTTCCTCCTAGAAGTCTCCCTGACAGTCTGCTGTACGAATGCCTTGGTTTCTGTGCATGTACGGACTCACACATGCGGACTGTATGGATTGCACTTTATCGATTTCTGTGCCTGATGTCTACCTCGAAATCTGTGCCCTCTCTGCTGCTGTACGGTCAGCAATTAATACTGCTGTATGGCCTGCAATTAATGCTGTACAGACTTCTAGAAAACTGCGCCCTCCTTGGAATTCATGCTCTTGCTAAGCCTTGGAATTCGTGCTAGGGTTTGTTCTCTTCTCTCTCTCTTCTTTCTTCTCTCTTGTTCTTCTCCTTTTCCTCTCCAAAATCTCTTTGGTGAATGTGAACAATAAAATGCCTCAATCCCTAGGTTTTTCCCCTTTTGTTCATGATAAACACCTCTCTCAAAATCAATGCCCAAGATTAGATCTTGAACCAATGAGATCTAAGGCTCACAATAAATGCTCATTATTAACTCATTAAATGATATTTAATGCACTTTATCATTTAAATACGTAATGAACACTTTTAATTATTTGCCCACTTTATTTCTCATAAAGTCAATTAAAAAATATAACCATGAACAACTTTATAAAGTGAATTTATATCTTATAAAGTGCTTCTCAATTTAATAAAGTGACTAGGGAACACATTTAATGTTTTCTTACTCCTAGGCATCTAAAGAAGTGGAAAACACTTGCCTTGGTACAATTTTTTAACAATTTTCACACTCCCTTGGTAGTGATCTTCCAAAGTCTTTTGTTGTTTCATGGATTTTTGAAAGGCTTTTGACTCTATATTGAGGGACTTGGGTGTTTTTGAGGCTTCATGAAGTTAGTGTCCCCAATTCTCTTATCATAGCTATCTTGAGACTTTATGATTGTTATTGGCAGACTTCACTTGTCAGGGCCTTTCTGATTTTGTTAGGAGCACAGTTAGGGTGAAGCTAGGTTGCCCTTTTTGTTGACCTTGTTTGGTGCCTATATTCATGAAATGGAGGTCAACCTTGGAAAGCATAGGTATGATAATGATAGTTGCATTCCATTATAGGTTCTGATTGCTCTTTTCTTAGATGTAGATGGCATTGTCCTCATAGTATCTCTATGCTTGAGGGTCTATAGTGGCAGCTAGATGCCTTTGCTAATTTTTGTGATCACAGGCAATTGATTGTGCAACTTAGCAAGACTAAGGTCACAGTCTCAATCTGCCTAAAAATGACGTATGAGATTTTCATTTCTTTTTCAGAGGAGGCGAGATTAAGATTGCCACAACATACACTAGAGTATAAAACTCACTTTTATATATATATATATATATATATTATTTTTATTTTTATTTTTTACATTTTTTCCCTAAGAAAATTAATATAGAGGGTATATTTTTTTCCGAAGAAAAAAATCTTTTATTCTATTAGAATAAACATGGACTGTCCATGTAGGACTTACATATCAGGCTCCTTGAGATGTACATATTTGCTTTTTATAGGCCTTCATTCCCAAAATGCCTTAACATATATTCTTTCTCCTTGAAACAGGCTAATACGGACAAAATTTGTCTTTTTGATTTCATTATAATATACAAAAGACTAAATAACATAAACAATATCATTTACAAATCCTTCCCTTAACTCCCAAGTGACGAGCAAGCCAGGTTCTAAGGCCAAAGCTAGTTTAGAAAGTTCGTCGGCTTCGGTATTTAATTCACGATATACATGTGCGAAGGAAACAGACTCAAAATGAACCAACTGAACCTGAATATTGGAGAGAAGATCCTGTAGATGAGGAGAGGAAATCTGGGTCTTGTTGGATGCCCAATCTACTACCATTTTTGAATCTCCAAATATACGCAACCAAGCAATATTCTTGGTGATAGCAACTTTCAAAACCGCCCATAAAGCTGTGAGTTCTGCTTTTTTGCTATTTGAGCAATGGCCTGGTGCAAATTTGATTATGAACTTGTGGGAATCCGAGAAAAACAATACTGCCCTTGCTCGTCCAAGAGGCAGATCCCCTTGGCTCGCACCGTTAACAAAATCCCACAGGAGACTTTTTATCAATGGTAGGGGGAACCGGGGATCTTAATTTGGATGGCTTTGGCTCCATTTTATGCTCCTTCGTCCATTGTAAAACAAGAGCGACCGTCTCTTCCATAGGGACCCATTGCTTCTGGAAAATGGCAAAGCTTCGAGCCCACCAAATACCATAGATAAAAGCAGAAGGAAAGGTAGTCAAACTACCTGCCACTGGATCATGCCACCATCTCTTAATCCTTTGTTCTAACGAGAGATTGTTCCAATTGGAGCTTGGGAACAAATCCTTAGAAGTTGCTGACCAAATTGAATCTGCATATGGGCAAGAAAGGAAAAGATGAGCATTGTATTCCTCATCAAACTTACATAAAGCACACCTGCTCGGACCATTCCGATCCTGTTTTTTGCAGGTTATCCCAAGTAAGCAACTTATTACTTAAGACCAGCTAGAGAGTGATTTTGGACTTTAAGGAGCCCGGGGCCTTCCAAACTGTAGACCAGTACCATATCTTTTCCCCTGAGAAGGATTCTGAAACGGTGGCATCATAACTAGCCTTGGTCGAATGTTTACCAAAGACAGAGTTCTGGGTCCAGACTCCAGACTAATTCATCTTGAACCTCCAGGTCCAAATGTACGAAATTGGAGACCAACTTATTTATGAACTGAGACCAATCCGCAACATTCTCCCCACTTAGCCCGAGTTCTCTGGGGCATTTCCAATCTCTTCTACCCCATTTCTGAGGGGTTTGAGCCTGAGCATTTTCTAGAACCAGAACTCTTTGATCCCTCAACTAAACAATAGTTGTTTCAAAAAGCTTATAATTTATAATCATTTCCCTCGCCTACCCAGGGATCAACACCAATCTAGACCTTCCTACTGTCACCGATCTTCCAGGCTGTCCATATTCCTATCAGCGGGAAAGCTTGAACTAAACCCTTCCACCCAACTAAGCTATTTTTGTGAGATTTGGTAGGCTTGTCTGAACCAATCCACTAGTGAAGAACCAGGGCAGTATTTAGAGCTCAAGACCCTACCCCAAAGGGAAGAGGGATTCTTAGCCAACCGTTAGAGAGATTTTGCTGCTAATGACTAATAGAAGAGAAACGAAATTTTAATTCCCCATCCACGAAATTCCTTAGGATTAGCCAATGTAGTCCATTTTACTAAGGGGATACCTTCTGCCTGTTTACTAGCCGTCCACATGAAAGAAAAACAGTTCTTTCTGATTTTAGATAAGATCCCTCTAGGGATGTAGGCAATAGGGGCCCAATACATAGGGATACTCTGTAGAACAACTTTTAGAAGGATCAAGCGCCCTCCTCCTTCTCTAGAGAGAAATCGATTAGCCCAAAAAGAAATTCTAGCCTCTACTTTCTGATATAACCAAGCCCAGTCATTGAAAGAGTAGGAGTTAGGTTTCAAAAGAAAGCCTAAATACTTGAAACCTTCAGAGAGGGGCTTCATCGGAAAGGAGACGACTTCTTTCATACGAGCCTGTAAGTCATCTGGAACTCGATTAATAGAAAGGCTAGATTTCTTGACATTTATTACCATACTTGTAGCTTTTTTGTATAGCTCCACGATCGAAGAGATGCCTTGAAGATTTTCGAGCGTGCCTTCCCCCATCATTAGCACATTGTCCACAAATAATAAATGGGAGCTCTTCAGAGTCGAAAATCTGAACACCTTTCAAGACGCCAGACAATCTTACTTTATGAACGAATCTGCTTAAAGCTTTTGCTACCAAAAGGAAGAGAAAGGGGGAAATGGGGCACCCCTGCCTTAAACCTCTAGAAGACCGAAAAAAAGGTGAGGGGGGACCATTTATAAGGACCGCAAAAGAAGCAGATTGTATACACTCCATGATCCAATTCACTGTATCCAGAGAAACCCCAATTTGAATAAGCAATAATCAATAAAGGTCCAACTCACTCAGTCATAAGCTTTGGAGAGATCTATCTTTAGAGCAAACGCCTTGAGCTTGAATTTGTTGATAGAGTGGATGGCTTCCTGGGCAAGAGATATAACATCATGAATTTGACGCTTGAATAAGAACCCATGCTACTCTTCAGAAATAATCTCACTCAAGACAGGCTTAAGCCTTTAGGCTATAATTTTTGCAATCAAATTATATAGCACATTGCAACATGAAATCGGCCTGAAATCTTCGAAAGAAGAGGACCTCTGCTTTTTTGTAATCAGGGCCAAGAACGTAGAATTAAGAGAGCCCAACACTTTGCCAGAACACTGAGATTCACGGACCACTTTTAGAAGGTCTTCTTTTACAAGATCATAAAACCCAATGAAGAATTCCACCGAAAACCCATCGGGTCCTGGACTCTTCCCTTTTTGAAACGAATGAAGAATATGATTCAATTCTTCCTCATTGATTTCTGCATCTAAATCATTGTTCATTTCTTCCGTGATAAGCCTAGGGAAAATTCTTAGTACCTGCAACATCTCCTGAATGGGACATCCCTCAAGCTCAGAGAATAAAGCCTTAAGGTAGTCAACCCCTGGTTGAGCTTTTTCTTGAAATGAGCGAACCAGGTTTCCCTGAGCATCTTGAATCTTTGTTATTGTATTTATATTCGTCTTATGCGAGGAAAATCAATGAAAGAATTTTGTATTATTGTCCCCTTTAGAAATCCACAATGCCCTGCTCTTCAATCTCCATAGTTGTTCCTCCTTAGCCACAAAGAACCTCTTTTTTGTTCTAGAATCTAGAGATTTAAGAGTTTCTAGCTCCTCTTTTGAGAACACTCCGCACTATTCTGTGCATACAGTTCGACTACCTTGGCTTCACTTCCTTGAGCTGAGCCTGCTACTTAGAGTTTGTAAACTTTTACCCACTCTTCTGAGATTTTTTTAAACCTCCGCTAAATTATTTGGGAACTGTTGCATGTAGAAGTGTGAGGCCACTGCTTGCAAGGGCTTCCAAGCTTGCTGGATAAGCTTTCTATAATCCTCTTCTTCCAACTAGGCCAGATTAAACTTAAACAGAGTAGGAGGAATAGGTTCCTTATTTTCAATGGACAAAACGATAGGACGATGATCCGACAGACCGCTTGATTTCACCCAAGAATGAATCGTCAAAGGCTCATCGAACACATTTTCCGAGATAAAAAACAGTCCAGACGCTTCGAGATAGCATTAACCCCACTTCTTTTATTCCTCCAGGTTGGCTCATACTTTAGAGGGACAACATCTATTAGCCCTTTAGATTCAAACTTAGAGCTGAAAAAACTGCTCAGGGCATCGAGCCTCACCAAAGAGCCCTGTATTTCTCTTTCGGAGATGGTGAAATTAAGATCCCTGCCCAAAACTATATGCGGAGAATCCAATAGCCCCGAAGAGAAGAAAGGCTCCCATAAAGCGCGTCTCTCTTGAAAAGGACCATACACCTTGAAAATGGAAAAGGTCACACCTGTCGCCTTATCCTCCAACACAAATTTTATAGCTAACTCATGGAGGCTGACTGAGACAACTGTCAACATAGGGTTCCAAGTTGTAAGCAAACCTCCCGAATGTCTGTCAGAGTTAATAGACGCAAAGGACTTGTCTTTTAACCAAGGGTTCAAAGCTTCCTAAGATTTTCTACCATTTACCATCTTTTCCTGGATAAGAATGACCGAGGGTTTCAAATTATGCACCAATCTCTTGACGGCATTTATTTTAGGGGCTCCCCTAACCCCCTAGCATTAAAGGAAAGACAAATCATAAGGAACCCTTGGTAGGGCCTTTCTCTGTTCCAAGGGCCCATTTAATTGTGGATTGTCTTCCATACTTTATATCCATAATGGCTTGTGTTTGTGCTTTTGACAGGTTGGACTTACTCCCCAAAATTACCTTAGGGGGAGGATCTGGTGCTAAACCACCGACATAAGCTTTTGCCTCACGCCCTTTGGATGTTGCCTTAGGCCTCAAAAAATAGTCTTTTCTGGGAGGTGGATAAAGGATTGATCTGCCTCCGCTCGCGGCAGGGTTGGCCAAAAGTGACTTTTTCCCGAATTTTTAGAGGAGTACTCTCCCTATCATCGGAGGTTGGTAGGCTCTAACTTTGGGGCAGAGGAGACAAGGACCAAGAAGGGACAGGAGGGACCGAAACGTCTTCAACATGACTATTACTTTTCTCTTTAAAAGACGAATCAACAGGAGAAGAAAAGGACTTACCCTCTGCTAAGCTGTTGTTCCCTTCCTTGCATGGAACGTCCATTGCTACGTCCCTACCAAATTCGCCACCTTTCTTCTTGCCCGAGTTCAACACGTCCTGAACTTCTGCTCCTTGATGGACCTTCTTAACCCATACTTTCTTTTGCCTTTGGAACCCAACTGAATTTCGAGGGCAATTCCTCAGAACATGCCCCACTTTCCTGAATGCAAAACATCAAAATGACACCTTCCAATAATCCAACTTCTGTGTCCAAATACTTCCATGCATCTCCAGCTTAATCTCTTTAAACAATCCATCCCGCATATCCAATTCTACGAGGATCCGAGCACAACGTCTATCAACTTTCGAATCCCAATTGTCCTCCAGACCAATAAACTTTCCGAGTTTATTTTCCACTGCTTCTAAAATAGATTTTTGCCAGAATACCATAGGTAAATCAGGAAAAATCACCCATACTTGCTAAATTGAATGTGGCTCCTTTTTCGGCATCGAAATTCACATTCCACCTTCTCAAAATAAGATCAAAGGGGCCCCATTGCCAGTCTTTATTCAAAAGTTTAAGCCTATCACCTTTCGAGCGGACCTTCTACAAAATCCTTCCCCTTGACATAATGTGAAAGTTCGAGACATATTCGATCTCGGGCTTCCAATTGACTTCCATCCAATTGTTAAGTGCCTCGTTTCCTACCATTTTGCCACAAAAACGACCTATCAAGGTAGTAGACAGATAATCGGGGATATCTTCTATCCCGATATCCTTTCTAACAACTAGAGATGCAGAGCCTCTTTTAGATTGGACACCTTTCTTTTGACGACCCAAACCAGAAGGAGCGATTGTATCTGGACCTTTCTTATCCAGAGGATTATTCCTGTGAGTGGAAGGGTCTTGAAATTTGGAAGAGGTAGGCTCCCTCATGGGAGAGGACTCTGCATGACGTTCCATGATCAAGGTATGGTTCTTGCATTGTATTTCCGTATCCTTGTTGAAAATTGGTCCTTTTGGAGAGAGGCTGTTGTAATCCACTTCGTTCTCCACCATTATTGTTTATCGGACAATCCACTTGAGCGGACGCGAGCCGGATCTCCCTAGTTCAAGTGAATCTAGAACAAATAGTACAGAATACAAAACTCATTTCCTAGATCTAGTTATAGATCGAGTACTTAGATATCATACCTTTTAGATTGTGGATCCTTCTCCTTGTTGTTGCTCCAAGTCTCGCGGTCGTCAAATCTCCAGCTGCAAGACCTGCCAAGACAATATGGAACAATACAAGCAGTACAAGATATCTAAACAATAATTGATCTAAACTAACAGTTGAGGAAGAAAGTTCTAAACATCATCAACAATGAGACAACAGTTTATGGAAAGAGATTATATTAACTGTATAAAAAGTGGGAATACATAGAAAAAGATGAAGCTACAACCAAAGTCTCAACGTCGCATCCTCCATCCAACATGTCCAAGCCAAGCCTCCAAGGTGGTACAAGCTTCCCAATCACCAATATGGGTTCTATCAGCATAAGGATACCATAGACCTTCCCCCTTCTCATGGAGAGAGTGGGTGTTTATATAGGGCTAAAGAGATAGGGTAGGTTGAGGATTAGGGGGAGATGGTTAAGGGATCCTCCCATTAGGTTAGGAACCGAAATGCCACCTCACCTAGAGCCTAGGGATAGGTCTCCACCTCAATAAACTTCTAGAAATACCTCGAGACTCCTCAAAATAGCCTTTAACCAACTTCGTCGCACCCTGGTAGAGGACACAGAGCGACAAAGAGGGGTCGTCGCACTCTGTAGGAAGACAAAGTGCGACAGTGTCTTACCCTAGCTGACCAGAAACTGCGACGTCGCACCCTAGATGAAGGAGAAGTGCGACAACCTACTCAAAGAAGTCAACTAGGCAGGGAAATCTCTCAATTGGATGTGTTTTAGCCCAGAATGAGTTTTAGGGGTTAGAGCAAAGAGTTTACACAATGGTCAAGATGATGACATTATCACTACGGTCATGATGACGACACTTGGTCATAATGACGATACTTGCAATGGTCATGGTGACGACACTAGGTCAGGATGACGACACTTGCACAAGGGTGACGACATTTTGGTGTAACAATTATTACTTCTTAAAGAAGGTACGGATAAGCCTAAACCCAATAATCTTTACATGGGGGAGAACGCCAAGCTGATGGGGAAAGCTCCAAAACGAAAAGATGGGAAGAAAGAAAATTGCAACTCCTTCACTCCATTATTTTAATGAAGAAACTCCTGACTTCGAAACCAATGGCCACAACCTCGAACTAGCAAACCGCAAAGCTCCATTTGCCCCCCCTTCTGATATATCAATATAGAGGGTATATATATATAAAATTGGTGGATGACTTATGTGGATGAAGATGTAGGCTTTTATTTGTCGATGGTGATACTTCACATACAATCATGTCTTTATGATTGTACCTTTTAATAATTACATAAGATTTATATTATAACCTAAGTTTTATATTCCTATATTTAGATTGTGATTTTATATTTATAACATCGTCACTCTCTTCAAAATGTTTCGCCTTTGAAGCATTGATAAAAATAATTATTTTGAACTCTATATAGTATATTGTGCATTCCACATTTCAAATATATTCTATGCCACACCAAATCTAGTAGATCATATTTAGCAATGCATCTATATTTATATATGTTATTTTTGCCTTTTGAAAAAATATGGTTTCATCTGTACGATAAGCATATACCCCACACTTTTTTTATTCTTCCAATTTTTTGCTGCATCTTAATAGGGAATTGTTTTTCTCATACACTTTGTTATACTTTTTGATTAGTAGTCATTCCTAGAGTGGTTCATGAGTACCTCATGAAACTCAGTCATTGGAATGACATAAGCTTTTGAGGCAATAAAATTGCACATGGCTAGACTAGCATTTGTAGAGTTGTGATATCTTTTGTACTTGAATTGCATACAAGGTGTCTACCCTTTAAGCAACTAATGAGTGTAGTGTACTAGAGCCATTCTATTGGGATGATGAAGCTCCCTCTACACTTGGTTTCCTAGACTGGTTCATGAGTACCTAATTTGAAACTTAGTCATTGTGTTGTCCGCCGAGATGCACACCAACAGCAGAAATCTTTCGAAAACACCAAATCTAGTAGATCATATTTAGCAATGCGTCTATATTTATATCTGTTATTTTTGCCTTTTGAAAAAATATGGTTTCATTTGTATGATAAGGATATACCCCACACTTTTTTTATTCTTCCAATTTGTTTGCTGCATCTTGATAAGGGAATTGTTTTTCTCATACATTTTGATATACTTTTTAATTAGTAGTCATTCCTAGAGTGGTTCATGAGTACCTCATGAAACTCAGTCATTGGAATGACATAAGCTTTTGAGGCAATAAAATTGCACATGGATAGACTAGCATTTGTAGAGTTGTGATATCTTTTGTACTTGAATTGCATAAAGGTGTCTACCCTTTATAAGCAACTAATGAGTGTAGTGTACTAGAGCCATTCTATTGGGATGATGAAGCTCCCTCTACACTTGGTTTTCTAGAGTGGTTCATGAGTACCTAATGAAACTTAGTCATTGTGTTGTCCGCCGAGATGCACACCAACAATAGAAATCTTTTGAAAAGTTGTTCCCTCACTACAAGTGGGGAAAGTGTGGCCTTGGGGGCAAGCAATGAGCCAGGTACTGTCACCTGAATTCCAGCGCCTCCGTTTAGGCTAACTCCTAACGAAGCCAAGGGGGGTTGTCCCTAACAAAGAGTTTCTATGGCTCTGTGTTTTTAAGTGTTTTTATATGTGGTGATGCGGATGGGTGTTGTTTAGGAGTTTTATGAGATGATCACAGATTCATAAGATGAAATAAATAAACACAAGAAAATAGCAATCAACGTTGCAGATACAAGATTTGTAGATAAACAATATAATGAAGACTAATAAAATGGCATCCACAGATAATAACTTAAACCCATTTCCAATGGACAAATGACCCAGATTAATAAAGATATGAAAGTGTAAAATGACCAGTGCCAAATGGAGTCAAAGATGTGTAGTGCTTGGGGATGCTGAAGATACAAGTTTTAGAATATTGTTTGCGAAAATGTCGTGCAAATGTTCTTGGTTTATTTTAGAAAGTTTTAGTGATCTTGATTATTAGGGTTTACAAAGGCAAGGTATGAAACCAAGCGGAAAAATATACCTTCAGTGGCTTCCCCTTGGTGACATGACCACTGACTCGACCCATAGTGTCTAGTAGGTTCATATTTATCAGTTGGACTCTAATAACCCCCCATGGCCAGAATTTCAAAATCGAGCATTCCAGCTTTAGAGGAAGCGGGAGAAAACCTTGTCAATTATATCTCGGCTGAAGGCAAAGTATAATTGGTCAAGGTAAAAAACTCCCTGGAATACCTTAGTTGATAAACCAGTCATGGGTGACCGAGTGACTCAAACCCTACTAACACACTTTTATTACAAAAACCTTGTGGGGCATGGTCATTTCAAGACAAACAACAAATTGACTAGCCAAAACTGGCTAGGCACAAAGGATGGATCATCTGATACACTCCTAGAACACCAACACTTATCATGTTTGTCATATGGCGGCTCTTCAGATAATCCAACTATGGTACAAATAAGTTGGTAACATCTGGCTCCAACTGCGGGACGGGTACTCGTTTGATCTATGGATCAAAGAGAGCATTCGAGAATCCCAGAATATCAGTTTCCTGCATGGAAACAAAAGTGTCTTAGTCCACGTGTACATGATAAATAATGCCAAAACGAAATATCAACATAAAATATTTTGTGCTTTTTTCAAATCAAAGTACATGAAATAAAATCTTTTCTTTTCTAGAATATATATGAAATATGATACAATAGCTTAATATACAAATGCTATGATACAACATATGGTAAATAAGTAAAATACATAAAAATACAACAAGGAAGGGTTTAGAGAATCCCTGAGATGACCCCTTGGTCATCTTGGATGTTATTTTGATAGAAAGGCTTTAGGTGTTGCCCATTCATAGGTAATGGCAACATCTCTCCATCCATGGTATTGAGTAAGAAAGAGTTCGTTCCGGCAAGGCTGCGTATAATAAAGGGGCCTTTCCAAAGGCTGTCAAACTTTCCGTGCATGCCTGTTTTTTCTCTCCTTTTGTCCCATAAAAGGACCGTGTCTCCAACCTGGAAGGTTCTAGGCTTGGCTGATTTGTCAAAGGTTCCCTTCATGCTCTCCTGATGCCTTAACATTTTATCGAGCAATGCCCTTCTACTTTCATCAAGTTCTATGATCTGATTTGTCCTATCTTCCAACTAACTTTTCTGCTCCATAGTCACTTAGCATTCTGAATATAGGTATTTGCATGCTGAGTGGCAAGGTTGCTATAATACCATAGACTAGCTCAAAAGGAGTCTTTCCAGTAGAGTTTTTCTTGGTGATCCTATCTGCCCATGGAGCATATTTGATTTTGCTATCCCAAGATCTTTTATTGTCATCCACAGTCTTCTTTAGGATGGTCATTAAGTTTTTGTTGGAAGACTCAACAAGTCCATTTCCTTGTGGATAATAATCGGAAGAATGAGATAAGGCAATGCCATATTTGAAACAGAAATCATTCATCTCTGCTGAGCAGAAGGCTTTGGCATTGTCAGTTGTTATCTTTAAAGGGGTGCCAAATCACGTGATGATTCTATCCTCAATGAAGTCCATGATAACCGCCTCTGTGGCTTTTTTGGTGGGTATGGCCTCTACCCACTTGGTGAAGTAGTTGGTTGCAGTGAGAATCCAGCAAAATCCATTGCTAGAATTGTCTTTGAATTTCTCGATAAAATCAAGGCCCCATTGCTGAAAAGGGGCAATGACAACTACAGGTGTAAGGGGGAGAGCAGCCAACTTCTGCTTCCCCGTAAAGAGCTAACACTCCCGGCAATATTTGGCATGCTTGTGCACATTAGCAAAGATAGTTGGCCAATAGTACCCGGCTGTAAGGATCTTATGGGCAGTTGTATTCGCTGCATAATGGCCCCCACAAAATTCTGAATGGAATTCAGTCAAGATTTGTTTAGAATCTTGTTCATGCACACATCTAAGTATTACATCGTCTGGGTTCCTCCAACCCAAACCCTCCTGAGTGAGGCAATACCTAGCGGCTTTTAATCTTAGTGCCCTTCGCTTATGTCCTTTAAGGTGATTTGGGCAAACATAAGTGCAACAGGAAATATATAATATCTGAGTACCAATGATGATCAAACTTTTGTAATGTTGGTGTCATACGTGAATCAGGTCCATTGTTCTCACAAATCATATCAATAGCCTCCTCATTCTTTTGAGTTAACATTTTAGCTAGGCCTTGTCCTTTTACTAGTTTGGTAGGCTTAATCTCTAGATCATATTCTTGGATTTTAGATACCCATGTACCCCTTGTTCCTAAGCAATCCTGTAGGGACAGGATGTCTTTCACTGCAGCATGGGGGACATACCCTATGACTTTTGAGTATCCAATATAAGTTCTGAAATGTTTTAGAGATTTGACTAAGGCATAGGCTTGCTTTTCCATGATGGTATACTTTAGTTCGGAATTGTGCAAGGCTCTACTTATGAAGGCAATTGGTTGCTCGAACCCTTCGAAGTTCTTCTGGAGCAACACATCGGCAATTGTATCCTCTGAAGCAAAGGAGAAAACCATGAAGTCTTTAGTGTAGTCAGGACTAACCAATACAGGTGATCTAGTGATGGCATCTTTTATGGTTCCAAAAGCCCTTTTTCCTTCTTCACTCCATACAAACTTAGCATCCTTCTTGAGTAACCGTTGCATGGGTTTCATAAACTCAGCTAAGTTTGGGATGAACCTCCTAATGAAATTTATATGCCCATTAAAGGATTGAAGACCCTTAACATTTTTTGGAAGAGGTATCTTTTTTATTGCTTCAATTTTCTCAGGGTCAATCTTGACCCCGTCTTTTGATATGATGTGACCAAGAAGCTTTCCCTCGTCTATTCCTAGGACAGACTTGGTCAGATTCAAGGAAATACCATACTCTTTGCATCATTCCAAAACATTCCTAAGATGATCGATATGGCTGGATCTTTCCTTTGAGAAAACAATTTTTTTTTTGTAAATAAAAGAGACTATATATTACGTGCTAAGAAAGATTACATAGCTAGACATCACTGGCAGAGGCTTTCCCGACCAACAGAGGTCAAACATGAATCCAGAATCCGTCCAAATGTAACTCAGTAGACTCATAACATTCCCGGCTTTGTATGCCAAACAGGAAAAAGACATAAACAAGATAAAACTAGCTGTCCATAAGTTTAATACAGACCCCATAATTCCGTCTTAAACCTCAACAGTGACCATACAACCATCAGACACTTAGAAAAGGACCAAAACACAAAATCAAAGCAGAGTACCTCAATCAATGGTAACAGTTTGCGGGAGCCGACCAGCAGAGTCCGGGGTAGGAGTTTTAGCATTCGCCAGGATTTGGATCGTGTCCACGTCCCCAACAGTTCCAGGCCGAGAGAGAGCTCCAACATGGCTGCAACCACTCCCATCTCCATCACGCACACCTTGAATGACGAAAGTGATGCCCAATTTCTTAGCAATGGTGTCAACTTTGGAGTGCATCACCCTACTGTCTAAATTGTGCGATTTCCATGCTCTAACCGGTTCCTCATCACCCATGCGTTTGTTGGCCGAGTCCATCAAAACACTGGCCAGCAAATTCTTAGTTAAGCAATGGGTCATGAGGGTACGTTCATAAAGAGAGGCCTGACCTGGTGTGGTTCTTGGATCTACCACCCAGTCCTCCAAGTCCTGGTAAATTTCTCCCACAGACAAGGCCTGAACGTTTTCCTAGAGACCCTTCTCAGTTCCTTCAATTTCTTCACGTATGGGAGGGGGGATGCGCTCACGGAAAAATTCAGCCGCTTCCCGCAGACGAGACCTAGAAGAAGCACGGGTAACCCGTCCAGCTTTGGCCCCTCCATGGCAGGAAGACTCACCTCCCGACGGAGAGGGGAGCCTGCGTTTAGGCGCCATGAGGATAACAATGGAAGGTTCAGTTGGCCTTGCCCAAGTAAACTGCCCTTCTGGACCCTCAAAAGTTCTCAACTCATGTTTTTTGCAAAGACTTACTCGACAACTGAGAAAGCAGATGAAATTGGAGTCGGGCAAAACGACCATATTTGAAGCAGGATGGCTCGTCATAATATTTACTGCATGATGATGAAAATCCGCCATCAGGTACAGGTCCTCCATCACCACAATAACAACCCCGATCATGGATCTGAGAAAAGGACAGATGAGGAATGAACGGAGGATGCTCCGAGTCTTTTCACAGCATATATCGCACTTGAGAGTGTACCATGCAGTGCATCCCCCCTCTCATTACTGAATTCATAAAAGCAGGTGTCATTCCAAACGGTGAAGAGCCATGACACGGGGCTCCCTCCGGACGTCAGCCTCTCCCACGTTTGCATTGCTCATGCGAAACGTATTCGAAGCTGTCAGATGATTGAAACTCGCAAAATCTTCCTGTGCCAGGTGGTGACACGATCTCATCCATTCGTCATGAGGATTCTCGGTCAGATTGCAGACCATGAGGGGGGTCCCATCCTCGATTCCGTGGTTTGCCAGATGGTCCGCCACTTTGTTGGCGTCCCGCTTGACGCGACCAAAGGAGACAGCCAGATGATTGAGAAGAAGCTCGCGTAGACATTCCAACGTGGCAAGAAGGCGCCAACTGGAAGAAACTTTTTCCGGAGATTGCCCAAAGGACATTTTCCTAGCCATGTGGACGATAATCAACGAATCACCTTCGAGAATTACTGGGAACCAAGCTTCGGTGATTACCAATCGCAGCCCCTGAATTAGACCTTCCAATTCCGCCGAATTGTTGGAATCATGACCGATTGCGCCAAAAAAGATCTTCACTATGGATCCCGACCAGTCCCTGCAAACGCCTCCAAATCCAGCCATCCCCAGATTACCCCGGGAGACACCATCAAAATTAACTTTGTAACCCTGAGTCGGGGGGGGGGAACCACCGGGATGGTATTTTAGGCCTGCAGATCAAGACCTTCTTATGCAATCCCTCCAGATCAGAACGTCGTAGCCCCCATCCCTCCATAATACGAAAGTCCCCAGGGGTTAACTCTTTATCTTTGTCAGACCATTGCTGACATCGAATGGTCTCCGTCATGTTTTTAACCAGTTTTAGCCAAACTATCTCCTCAGAGTTGGAATGTTCTCTAAAGATGCGCTCATTCCTTTCTTTCCATAAGGACCAGAACACCATTCCAGGGAAGAGTTGCCATAACAACCCGATGATAGGATTAGAGAAAGCTTTAGGGTCCCATGAATTCAAAGTTTGAACCGGATGGCCTCTTACACGATGACACCTCCTAAAAATGGCAGCACCCCTGTCCCAAATCGTAGATGCAAACGAACAAGAATCGAGTAAGTGATCACTGGTTTCCTCCGCGTTGTAGCAGAGAGGGCATCGGGAAGGACCACAAATCCCCCGTTTCTTCAGGTTTTCGCTAGTTAGAATCCTTTTCCAGACTACTAGCCAGCAAAAAACCGCGATTTTTGGCCATTTATTCATTCCCCACACCTTTCCCTAGATTTTCCTAGCCTCTTCTTCTTCTTGAATTCGAATTTCGTAAGCTTCCTTGATACCAAAGGTGCCTTTTTGAGAAAAACCCCAACAAAGTTTGTCCGGGGAAGCACTGAATCGGACAAATCGTTCCTTCATTATGGAATTGAAGGAGGATAGAGAGTCATCCTTAGAGTATCCATCCTAGTTTCTAGCCAAAAGCCATTCCCTATGCCAGTCTTGAGCATTATGGTTCCAGTAGTGATAGACCTTTGATTTACCAGTGGCTAGGCCTCTTTCTTTTATGGTTTGCCATCTGGGGTCGATGCCAAGAATGGGGAATTGGTTCCACGAATCCTCCCAGAAGTTGGACTCCTCCCCATTGTGAATTCCCCAGAAGCAATGATCCTGAACCAAATGCCTTGCCGCAAAGGCTTTTAACCAAATGTGAGAAACCTGCTTAACCTCGTTGTATTTGACCAGTTGCCCAATTTCTCTATCCCGGGCATACTTGATGTGCCAAAGTTTTGCCCAAGGTTCCCCTCGGTGATTGCGCCAATGCTACCAAATTTTTGCCCCATAGACCTCACTCAGAATTTCAGGGTCTCTTAAGCCAAGTCCCCCCTTACTCTTGGGCTTGCAAATTTTCTCCCTCCCAACCAGAGTGAACTTCGCCTTGTTTTCCCTAATGCCCTAGAGGAAATATCTTTGGATGCTTTGAATTTTCCTTAGGATAGTCTTGGGAGCAGAGAGCATAGAGAACAGATAGACAGACATGGCTTGCAGAATGGACTTGACCAATATAAGCCTGCTGGGAAAGTTTAGGGGGCGCAACGTCCAGTTTGAGAGTTTTTTCTTTATCCTGTCCACTAGATCAAGCCAAGACACCTTGCGAATCAGACCTTCCGAAAAAGGAGCACCGAGATATTTAGAAGGAAATGAGCCACGTGAGAAACCTAGAATCCTGATGATGTTGCGTTGGGTCATGCTTGGGGTATTGAGGAAGAACACCTGGGACTTTCCGGGATTTACTTCCAGCCCCGAAGCTTTGGCAAAAATATCCAAGCAATTTTTGAAAGCTCTGGCTTCTTGGACTGAAGGGTGCCCCATTAACATGGTGTCATCAACAAACTGTTGATGAGTCTGTCTCTCCATACCCTCATGAAATTTAAGCCCCCTAATTCCTCCAGATGCAGCGAGGGAGTGCAACAGTCTATTGAGACCTTCTGCCATGATAATAAAAAGGAAGGGAGACAGAGGATCACCTTGCCTGATATCCCTAGAAGTTTAAGCCCCCTAATTCCTCCACATGCAGCGAGGGAGTGCAGCAGTCTACTGAGACCTTCTGCCATGATAATAAAAAGGAAGGGAGACAGAGGATCACCTTGCCTGACACCCCTAGAGGCTTGTAACAGCTTCGTTGGAGCGCCATTAAGGAGGATGGAAAAGAAGGGAGTAGTAACCAAATTCATGACCCAGTTAATCCAAACCTGATTAAAACCAAAGGCCTCCAAGATACCACGCATGTACTGCCAATTCAACTTATCATAAGCCTTCGCTATGTCTAGTTTCACAAGCATCCCAGGTTTCTTCAAAACCTTGAGTGAGTGTAACGTTTCATGGACTAATATAATTCCTTCCACAATTTGTCTGCCTTCCACAAACTCTGATTGCTCAGGGCTGATCAAAGTGGGGAGGAGAGGCTTAAGACGATTAGCAATGACTTTGGAGATGATCTTGTAGATCACATTGCATAGAGCAATAGGTTTGAACTTGCCAGGGGAGTCAGCCCCTTCCTCCTTAGGAATTAGGGACAGGAACGTAGCATTGAATGCTTTCAAAACACCCCCACTGCTTCTAGACTCCTCCACCAGCTGTTGGACTTCGACCTTAATGAGATCCCATAAATGGTGAAAGAAGTTGGAGGTGAAGCCATCAGGACCAGGCGCCTTGCCTAATGCCATTTGGTGCATTGCCTCCTCCACTTCCTGCATAGTCACAACCTTGTTAATCGCCTCATTGTGTTCCTGAGTGACAAGACATGGGATGAGAGATGTGATCCGGGCAATGTCAGGACTTCGATCAAGCCTGTCTTCTTTTAGAACAGTCTTGAAGTGGTGAACAAGTTCCTCTTCTATTTCTTCTCTGGACTCAACAATATTCCCATTGGATTTACGGATTTTCAAGATTTTGGCTCTATACCTGTTTTGGATAACAGAATTGTGAAAAAACTTAGTATTTTTTTCACCTTCCTGAAGCCACTGAATGCGAGATTTTTGCTTCCAGAAGGTTTCCTCCTGCCTTTCATGAGCTTCAAGGCACTTGAGAAGGTTATGCTTCCATTCTTTCAACTCCTCACTCCATCCCTCTTCCATCCCAAGCTTTTGAGCTAGCTCAAGATTTGCGATCAACTGTTTTTTGTCTTTGAAAATATTACCAAAATCCTCCTTATTCTAGGTGCGGATCTTGGATTTCAGAGCCTTCAATTTTTGTTGGAACTGATACATCCTTGATCCCTCCCGGGGGACCAATTCTTTCCACCACTGTCCCACCAGATCCTTAAAGTCCTTGTGATCCAACCAAAATTGCTCAAAACGAAAAGGTCTGAACAGGTTGTTAGACGAAAAGTCCCACGTGAGACACACAGGGCAAATGATCAGATCCAGTAGTGGGAAGGACACTGGCGTTGACTTCCCCCATTTCACGAGCTATATCCTTCGTAGTCAGGAATCTCTCCAGTCTAGAAGCGATGAGATGGGGCCCACCCCTCTTTGTTCCACGTGAACCACCCATTTCCAATCTCTATGTCAATCAACTGACCGTGGCTTAGAATATCCCTAAACCTTCCTTGGAATCTATCCAATAGTCTGCATCCACCTTTTTTCTCATCCAGAGAGGTGATCAGGTTAAAGTCCTCGCCAACATTCCACGATCCATCCAAAGCTTGAGCAGATAACCAAGAAAGGAAGTGAAGGAAGGCTTCTTTTGGCTGAGCAGCACTTGGTCAATAGATGTTGATCAGTGATCCTTTCACCGCGAAATCAACTATACTAAAATCGCACATTAAGGAAAACCTATTGGCTCTCCAGTTGGATAATACAAAAGACCGAGGGTTCCACATAATAGCCATACCTCCAACCATGCGAATGGCATCTATTGCCATAATGGGTTCAGGCTAGTCGCTCCATTCTCAATCTTCCCTTTCCCTTTCCTTTGAACATCCCCGGGTTTGCTCTTTCTTCTATTCTTAACTTGGGTAAATCCATCCTTATCCTTATTACCCGCAGATTCATGGGACAGAGTGGGAGCTGGTAGAGATCCGTGGATAGTTCCTGCCAAAATGGCCATATTCATGGTAGGATCTACATCTGAAGGGTAACTGTTCGTAGTTGATTGGTTTGACCCACTCTTCGTCTTCATAGTTCAGCTTGATGGCCTTGGGAAGTTCCCTGGAAAGATCCATGTAAACACAGATCCGGGCACAAGCTGTGTATCTTTGCTGCCTGGTTTGTTCTGCGGCTTTGACAAATTCACCAAGGGTATTGCCTATGTCCTGCAGTATTTTGAGGTCCCAGAACTTGCATGGCAGGGAGTAGAGTCTGATCCATACTGGTGCAATCTTTACATCAACATCAAGGTTAAAACGTTCTTTCCAAGGTCTGAGATACAAGCCTACCGAGAAGAAAAAATAGGGACCTCCTTCTAACACTCTATCTCGATCTTCCACATTGAAGAATATTATGGTGAAGAAACCCTTGGCTCCTAGATATAGATCATATTGACCTTTTGGGTTCCAGGTCTGTTTGATCCATCTAACCAGAGCTTTTTCCCTGGGCCAGGTCCCAATAAATTTGCCAATCAAAGCCTTTTCCTTCCATTGTTCTACCTTTTCTCTTACCTTTTCTGCACGAACTTTAATGGCTGGGATCGCTGAGGTTTTGGGGAGACATCCTCCTGGCCCCAGCCGTCACTTTACTCCATTCTCTCCGCCTTCTGCGCTCAACGAATTTGCTTCCTTCTCGTCCCCCACATGAGTCAAACCTTCAGGCGTCCCATTTGGAGGCTTGCCGCCAACCAACTGCTGGGGGGAAAGCATGTTTGCAACCCCGACTGACACCCTTCACAGATCTGCACGAATCTCACTGAAAAAACCCTAGCCCTAGCTTCGCTTCCGTGTATGCGCTCTCAAGTCACCAATAAAAATCTCCTTTGAGAAAACAGTTAAATCATCTTGGTATATCTCAATGATTTTGCCTATCAATTCCTTGGAAGCATAATCCATGGCCCTTTGAAAAGTGGCCCTAGCATTGGTAAGACCAAAGGGCATTCTCAGATACTCAAAGGTTCCCCAAGGGGTTGTGAAGGCTGTTTTGTGTCTATTCTCATCCTTAATGACAACCTGGTTATATCCTGAAAATCCATCAAGCATAGACATCCTTGTAGACCCAGTGACCCGTTGGAGAAGGGTCTCCATGTTAGGGAGTGGATAATTATCCTTTTGACAGGCTATGTTAAGATTTCTGAAGTCAATGCATGTCCTGATGCTCCCATTCTTCTTTCTAACCAGAACTAAGTTGGAGCACCATGATGTATGTCGAGTGGGTGATATAATACCTGCTGCCAACATTTTTTCTAATTCCTGCTTGACAATAGGGGCCAACTTAGGATTTATTTGCTTAAGTTTTTGTCAGAAAGGCTTAGCATTTTGCATTTCTAGTTTAAGAGGGATGGTGTGTTGGAACACATCCTCCCTATAAGCTTTTAACTCGTCATAAGTAAATGCAAATATGTCCCTATATTCTTTGACTAAGCTTATCAAGGCATTCCTTTCCTTTTCAGAAGTCCCTTTTCCAATTTTTATAATTTTTGGATTTGTTTCCGACCCAATATTTATCTCAATGTAATCCCCTGGTTTCATTTGGTCGATGTTATTCTTTTCCCATCTTGTCTGTCAAAGATGTTTTCCACTTTAGTAAAGCCATGTGATATTGGATTGATGGGCTGGCTGTCTTCCTGATACTGCTTGCCTTCCTCCTGCTCATTTATGTTGAATTTAGAGAAATCATCTAAGTTATGAATGAATTTCAGGATGTGCTCATCATCTTTGAAAACCTGCCAATGGTTCATGTTGTGTGGGACTGATGGTCTATAGTTAATTTCAAGGGTACAGTCCCCATTCAACATCTCATCTGATGGTTGGAGGGTGGATGCCGCAACTGCCAATCTATCTGCCGCACTATTCTGTTCTCTAGGGATTGCTTCTATGTTTAGTGCATCAAAATATTCCATGGTGTCCCAAATTGTATTTCTATATCTTTTAAGTCTTTTACACTTGCATACAAACTGACCTGTTATCACATATATAGTAGCCGGGCTACCATGCATTTTTTGTCAGATTCCAGTACACTATCCAGCCAGTTCCCTTACATTGAGATGCTGACATGAGCATCTATATTGGATCACTATCAGATTTTGGACAGTATATCTATTCCCCATTGCCATGACTGAGTCTCAGGACACTCAGAGAGATGACCGATGTAGCCATTATACCAATTGCACAGAGCAGTCAGTAGTGCCCAGAGTTATAGCAGCATTTTCAGAGGACAAATGATGGTTCAGGTGATGAGCATTCAGGTATATGACTCAGCAGGTATATCATTGTGTTATGGTTATGTTGCTTTTATACTTATTCTTATAGCATGTCTTAGCACTTAGTGTCATGATCTGGCGATCATATAGATATGTGGACCTGGTTGATCTTATTATATATATTTTATTGTTCCTACTCAGACTTAGAAGTTCATTATCCATACTCATTGGTTTTACCCTCCT
This sequence comes from Larix kaempferi, assembly GCA_027924585.1. Lineage (NCBI taxonomy): Eukaryota > Viridiplantae > Streptophyta > Pinopsida > Pinales > Pinaceae > Larix > Larix kaempferi. The sequence goes on along the minus strand of BSBM01001803.1, from coordinate 1,258,914 downwards.
TAGGGAGAATAGAGGAGATCATTCCACCATACCTTGGCTTGCTAGTGTTGTCTCCATTATTCATTGTCTTCATCCATCCATTGCCTACCTTTTAGTTTATCACCTTGACTTACTACTTGACTAGTGGCATGGAGGATCTTTTCCCCACTGTAGCCTCTGTATTGGATGAGCTTCCTTGTTTATTGTGTCTCGGCTCTGAGTTGGTGACAAAACTTACCTATGGTGAGTTGGAGTTCCTTGTGAATTCCCCCTAGTCACTAAAGTTGTGTTGGCTAAACCTGAAACTTTTAGTGCTGCCATGAATACGAAATTTGGAAAATGAAATGCTCTGTCTTGTATGAAAAGCCCATTCATGCAATGTGTTTCTAAACACACATGAATGAAAGGCATGCCAAATGAAAATGGCCATGAAAATAAAATGTTATATCTTTTGGAAATGTAAATACCTAGGTAAACAAGCCGTCGGTGACACACCTAGAAGTGCTCAGGTAAACAAGTGCCTTAAAAACACACCTGCAGCAGAAAGCCTAAAATAAATGTAAATCTATGCAATGTGTTTATAAACACACATAGATCAAAGGCTATGGAAACTTCAGGCCCAAGAAGCAATCGAACTTAAATGCTATATCTAAATAATTGCTGGCCTCATTTGTATTATGGATTGTGCGTATCTGTTAAGGGTGAATAAACCCTCTTTGAACAACTCATCCATTTGTGAGACACCGCCATTCCCTGTGTTGTTGCTCATTTAGTATATACTATGGTGTGTATTCCCTTTCCCTGTTCCAAAGTGTCACAATGTTAAGTCAGTCAAGCCATCCCTTAGCCTAGCCATGTTATTTTAGCCTTCACCCTTCACTAGCAAATTGATCACAGCTATGAAGTGAGTATGGTCTTGAAAGTTTAGTCTGAGTCTTAATAATAATTAATGACATTATATATTTGGATTTAGATCGCCAGTAATTATTAGTTTGTGTTATAATTTCTATTTGAATAAGTTGTAGAGCATGCATTAACCTTTGACACCTTGTAGCAGCTTCTGATGATAGTTTGAGTTATATTTGGTCATGTTGACTTGGTCAAACCTAGTTTGACCAAGGTCAACCACAGGACATGAGATGGTTGGACCTTGTGATGGTATGGATAGATGATATATGGTCTATGTACATGTACATGATGATTCTATGCATCAGATATAGGTTTATGATGATGATTCATGGTTTGCAGCATTATTTGATCATTTACAGATTATTATTATTTCACCTGTTCCGGTATATTGGATATATTTTATGATCATGCAGAGACTCATAAGGTGTATGAGTACACATCTTGGATGGATTTGGACCTTCTGAGTCCAATGAGACAGTCTGTTTTCAGTTCCGGGCACTTACAGTGATGATTGAGCCTTAGCAGGCTAACCCAGTGCAGTTTTGGTCTGTCGGAGACCCTGTCAGAGCAGAGAGGATTTTTATTTGGTTGACCTAGGGTGCTGTACTTGGAGGGGGTGGTCCAACCACTTGTTTTTACCATATTACCCCCCTCTCGGACACATTGGTGCCCTCACCTTGACAGCGCAGACACTCCAGGAGGCAATTTGGGGCAGTTTCACGCTTCCCAAGGCATTTCAGGATTGGTAGAAATGGCTATTAAGGAATTCGATTTGGGCTACTGAGGCAATGTCTTGGCATGGGATGATCAGTGATGATGGGTTGATGTCTTCCACACCTCCTCCAGCAGTTTCAGCTTCATCGGGACCCGCATCCATCACTTATGGCACTTTCTGATGATTTCTGGGGCCTTTTGAGGCCCACGATTTGTCCATAGAGGCACGATTTGGTATATTGATGACTATTTTATTATTATTGTGCTATGGGGATTGACTAAGGGTGGCTAAAATTACCCCCTGGACCCACCATAAGATTCTTATTATATTTTGTCGTCATGATATGGTGGGATTCCCCTCTTCTAGGGCGATTTTGTCCACTTATGTTATATTTTATTAGTGATCCATGTATTTTATTGTTGAGCTCATCTCAACCATTGATTAGACATTTGTATCTTTTAATCTTAGCCACTCATTCAAAAAGTGGTTAGGGTTTTGATGCCTCTCCTTCCTATTTAAAGGAGAGAGCTTCTCATTGTAAGGGGTCTTTGGCTCTTGGATTCTTGGTATAGAAAAACTTTCGTGTGGAAATTCTTGTGGTCTCCTTTGCATCTGGTGTTCTTGGATGGTGATTGGAAAATCTATTGCAACCTAGCATTTGGAATTTGTGGTAAGATCTATCTTTTTGGAAATCATTGTCTTGTCTACAGGAGGGCGACTTCAACAAGGGCGATTTTGCAAGGCTTCTTCAAATCAATGTCTTTGGCATTCGCTTGTATCAGGGGGGTATCATTAGTATCATTGTGATCTATGCTATCTTTCTCTTACTTCCTTTGTGGCATTAGTCTTATCTTTTGATTGCATCAAATCTGATATTGTTGACGTTTGTTGTGCAGGAGAGAGGGCGCATTGGCTTCTTGGACTAAATCGACTTCATAGAAAACTACCTCAAAGCTTCTCAAATTGATCGGGTTTGCATAGATCATCATCATCAAGGCATCTACAAGGTTACCCAGGTAAGATCCACAGGTTTGTTTATCTTATCTTGATCCAATCCATTGGCACAACACATAATTGAAAACCTAATTAATTCAAACCCTCATTGTTACATTTTCTCAGATCTACTAAGATCTAGTGGGTTGTTGGGTGTAATATTAAAAACCCACCTCTATGGTATCCAAGGCATCCCAGATCTATAGTTTGGTGAGGATTGGCTTCCATTTGACCCTCTTCCCAAGCCAACTTAGCTTCTCTAAGCAAGGGCGCACTTCTTGGTGAGGGTGAGTTGACTTAGATCTAGTTGATGGGTAGTTGAGATTTCAATTGATTCATGATCTACATGCCCTAAAACCTACCCCTAGACTCTTACTTTGGCAATTTCTACCTCGTGGGCCCTATTCCACATTTCAAGGGATTTAATCCCCATTTTGGACCACTTGGTATCTTCAAACTCAGATCTAGTAAGATCTAGCCATTGGATTGCCTTAAAATTGTAGATCCACACTCTCACTTGATCAACCTACTTGGATCTAAAGTTTGGATGCCATTGGACTTGTCTTGATTCATTTATCCCACATTTTACCCTCCTTGGGCAAAGTCGCACTTCCTTGGGAGAGTGAGTTGGTCCACTTCTAGGACATGGGTACATGAGATTTTGGTGGATTTGGAACGAGTATAATTCAAAACCTAGGTCTAGTATGTCACTTTGTCAAATCTTGCCTTGGGGATAGCATTCCTTGTTTTAAGGGATTGTGGTCCACTTAGGTCAAACCTTGAATCTTTAGATCTAGACTTACTCCTCCATCAAACCTTTAATTGCCCACTTGTCTCATGCAATAGGAGTCATCAACCACAAGTTAACTTCACTTTGACTCCATTATCCCAATTCCCAAGGCATTGATCTCCCTCCAAGTCAATTCGACTTGCCTAGATTGTTGGATTAACTTGTGGTTTGATCCTTGTTTGGTGGACTAAACCCTTTGATGTCATCATATATCATGATCAAGCTTGTCACTTGTACTAGTTAGCCCCAATTCAACCCCTTATCTACCCTACATTGGACACGGTTCCCAAGGCAATGGATTTTCTCACATTGAACTAGTACTTCAATCTTGGATCCCATTTCAAATACTATAAGTCACTCTCACATCAATAATGAACCAAAGCTATACTCATTGAACCCCTTATATTGTGACTTCATCCTTAGGTCTAGGAGAAACCATACACCTTACTTCACTTAGTATTAACTTGATTTGGTGTCTTGGTTTTGATCTCTCCTGTCGGGAGTAGATCGGGTCTCCCCCTTTGTTGTCTGGGCTAGATAACATAAAGCGAAGGTTGCCTCAACTGGCGTGACAACCATCTATTGGAGGTCGAGGTGATCGTGGTTGCACCTTTTGAGTTGCCTTTCCCTATTGCCATCCACTAATGGATACATCCACAGGGGTAACTACGGTTTAGGTGATAACATGACCCTTAATTTGCTGCACTATCAAATCTGAATCTCCTTTTATACTAAGCAATTTTATACCCATGTCCTTGGCGATTTCAACACCTAGTAGAAGTGCTTCATACTTTGCTACGTTGTTTGTGGCCTCAAACTCTAACTTGAATGCAAAGTTGAAAACCTTTTCTTTGGGTGAGGTTATGATTATGCCAGCCCCTTTCCCAGCTCTAGAGGAAGCCCCATCAAATTTCATTTTCCATAACTCATCAACTTTTTCATCTTTTATTTCTTCATGAATAGGATCTAGAAAGGTGGAGTTGATTTGATATGTTCCCATTTCATCGGTTTTGTAGACATACACGTTTGAGGGTTTTTGAGGATTTTCAACATGGTACCTTCTTTCTTTTTCAGTGTGCAGTTTGACAAGTGAATCTTCGGATGCTGGAACAGTTGCATAAGACCAATCTAATTGTATTGACCCACCCAAAGTGGCACCCCATTTCCTAGAGAGTAACATCCCCCATTTATCTGGCACATCTATGGCAAGGATGTCCATGGTAACATGGATATCTGGATACTTAGCCAATTTAACAGGTTGGTTTTCGATCATCCCTTCAACTCTTCTTGGTCTGGAATCCATGGCACATACATTCTGGTAGGGCCTAGTGGTTTTTAAGTTAACCTGTTGCATAACTTTCTTACTCATCAAGTTCGCACCAGATCCTGAATCCAACATACACTTGTGTAGAAGAAGATCCCCCAACATCAATGATATATAGAAAGGTGGGTGAGCATCTTTTCTTGAGTCCCTAATATGTAGGATTATAGGAGGATCTTCATGAGTATTGCTATAACTTGTTGAAGGTTGTTCTATTGTGTTGGAAAAGGTCACTTTCTTGGGAGTAGAAGGTTTTGTAGGTGTGGAAGGTCTTACAGGTGCTACAGGTTTTGAGATAGGGGGGGGGAACATCATCTACTTGAGTGTCTAGTATTTTCGAAAGCTTCTCTTTCTGACCAGGAATCTTGCATAGTTCCATTATTGGGATTGGAACTTTAGAGTTGGCCAACCAACTACCTAAATCAAAACTTAAAGCAACAGTTTCCTTTTCATCATTAGTTTCTTGAGTAGTGTTAGGAATTTTTACCTTAGGAGTAGTTTGAGTAAAGGGTCCTTCCTTCGGTCTTCTTTGATATGTCATGCCCTTGAAGTTCTGAATGTTGTTGACATTTGATGGCATCTCATCATAGTATTGAGTCATGTTATCAACCCATTGATGACCTTGGTTGGCTTGAGTCCAACTGTCCCTAGGATTGCTATAGATGTCTCCTACATGGTTGATGAATTCAGGCTCGCTTGCAGATGTGCTAGGACCATAACCCTCAGGATAACCATGTTCCTGAACATAACATGCATAATGACAACCAGATTCCTCATGGAAATCTCTGCATGCTCTACAAAATGGTTTGTATGGCTCAACCATGTTAGCAGCCTCTAGCTGATGAGGAGGCCTTTGTTCATGGTTGGGAGGTTTTCTCTACTAATTTGGTTTTGCAGCAAAGGTCCTAGGAGCAGGTTGTGTCTGTGTTCTTTCCATAGTTACTACCTGGTTCTGTATTTCCTTTAGTTGAGCAAGGTGTTTTGCTTCAGCTTCTTCCATGTTTCTCTTCATTTCCTTTTTAATTTCATTCCTCATTTCCAACATCTGTTTTTCATGAGCCTCCTTTACAATTGATAAAGTATCTTTATCTTTGGGTTCACTAATCTTTAAAGGTGTTGAAGATCTTGAGTAACCATGGATGTTTGATTCTCCCGAAGACTGCATGTTTTTGTCAATTTTGATAGCCAATAACTGAGCTTCAAGCAATGTGGTGGGTTCCTTGTCTCTTATGTGATATTGTATCTTGCCACTTAATGCTTCTATCTAATAATCCAATGTGGAAGCTGCAGGAGGTGCATAAGTAGCAGGGATGGAATTAGACAACTCAGTGAACTTAACGTTGAATTCATCCATGGTTTCGGTATCTGATTCCTTCATACTGGTCAAGGATGCCACTGGATGTCTAGGTTCCTTTTTACTGCTAAATTTGTCGAGGAAAGCAATCTTGAAGGCTGCTATGGTAGCGAAAGAGTTATTTGGCAAGTTGTCATACCAGTTTCCAGCTTTACCATCCAAAGATAAAGCAAAGAGAGTCATGTATACATCTTCATGTTTGTCACTACCCCTGACATAGGAACCACAGTGTCTGGAAACGTTTCTGAGATGTTGCTCAGCAGAGGTAGAGGCATCAGTGCTAGTGAAAGTCATGAGTTTATCAATAGCCTTCTCAGGAACCTCATGGGGTTGACCTGCTATCTGAGTAAAGTTGAGTTGAGTAAAATAATCACCCATCGTGGTAAGGAAACAGTTATTATTTTCAAAGTTTTCAAAGATTTCTTGAAATAAAGTATGGATGTCTGAAACAGATTGAGATCCAAGTTCTTCAAGGATTCGATGAGAAGCAAGTCTATTCAATCTCCTCCTATAAACCTTTTCAGGCTCGGGGATGAAATTGAGTAAACCTTCAGAATTTCTTCTAGTAGAATACCTTGAGGTGTTTACTGACAGTGGAGTCGCCAGGTGGATTCAAGTCTAATTTCAGAGAGTGATTGGACTAAAAATCTACCAAAAAGGGAAACAAAAGGCAGTGGAGTCGCTAGATAGATATCAAATCTATCAAAAAGGTAAAAGAAAACTAGAAAAAACTAAGGTCGTCCAGGAACAAAAAGATTTGTCCCCGGCAACAGCGCCAAAGATGTTGTCCGCCGAGATGCACACCAACAGCAAAAATATTTCGAAAAGCTGTTCCCTCACTACAAGTGGGGAAAGTGTGGCCTTGGGGACAAGCAATGAGCCAGGTACTGTCACTTGAATCCCAGTTCCTCCGTTTAGGCTAACTCCTAATGAAGCCAAGGGGGGTTGTCCCTAACAAAGAGTTTCTATGGCTCTGTGTTTTTAAGTGTTTTTATATGTGGTGATGCGGATGGGTGTTGTTTAGGAGTTTTATGAGATGATCACAGATTTATAAGATGAAATAAATAAACACAAGAAAATAGCAATCCACGTTGCAGATACAAGATTTGTAGATAAATAATATAATGAAGACTAATAAAATGGCATCCACAAATAATAACTTAAACCGATTTCCAATGGGCAAATGGCCCAGATTAATAAAGATATGAAAGTGTAAGATGACCAGTGCCAAATGGAGTCAAAGATGTGTAGTGCTTGGGGATGCTGAAGATACAAGTCTTGGAATATTGTTTGTGAGAATGTTGTGCAAATGTTCTTGGTTTATTTTAGAAAGCTTTAGTGATCTTGATTGTTACGGTTTATAAAGGCAAGGTATGAAACCAACCGGAAAAATATACCTTCAGTGGCTTCCCCTTGGTGACATGACGGACCGTCTAGTATTCAAGGCTAGGTGTCCAGTGGATCTAACCAGCAAGCTCGAACTCTATGACAACGGTGATTTCCAGCACCACCAGTTAGGAACGTTGCCCACTACCTGAGTATTTCTCGAAATAACAACGCCGATTCTTTGGTTGTGGGGTGAAAATTTTATTATGGTTATCACTTATAAGATTAACAAATCCAATCACCGTTCTAAGTACGAGTCCAACTTTTTAGGGTCGGCAGAGCGTACTAAGTGATGGAAAGCAACGAAGTAAATTTTAGAGGGGAATGTGAGTTTGAAAAGTATTTTATTTAGAGCACACAGTGAGACTCTCCGACAGAGAGTGCTCTTGACTTCGTCTTATGGCAGAAGTTCAAGAGACTTTAGCTAATCTATATGTTGAATGCAAGGAAATGCAGTGCTTATGCTCTCTGACAGAGAGTGCTCTTGACTTGTGTCATAGCAAGTTCAAGAGTCTTTGGTTCTTTTTTTTAAAAGACAAGCAGATTGTGAACAAGGAACTAAAAGATAGCTCAAATGATAGAAATGAAACAATGCAACTAACAAATAACTTTCACTTTGCAAAGAAGGAAACTAGACTAGCATTTAGTGTTCTAATACAGAATGAAACTAATCTAGCAAAAAGGAGTAAAAAATGACTTCTACACACTGTTCATGAAATTTCTAGCTAGCTGGAAATCCGCAGTACACAGTGGGGAAAGAGAAGTTGCACGCAAGGTCAATGCGGCACTTGGAATCGGATCCCAAGACACTTCTCAAGACAAAACTGAATTAAAAATTAAAGATCTAAGCACCAAAGAAGCTACTCTAAGTACTTAAAGCAAATCTAAGCTAAGAAAACACAAGACACTCTTCCCCAAATGGGGAAGAAACACAAAAATGGGAGGCCTTATCCCACTTAGCCTTATTTTATTAATTTATTTCAAGATGAAGGGTTTCAACCCTTGAAGTAAAATGCAACTAAGCAAGAAATTTAAAGTCTTATTTTGACTTGTACAAAGGAGAGTGATTTGAGTTTGGATCTTCTTCTTGATATGGTTCTTTATTTTGGATCTTGGTTCCAAACTTTTTCTCTTGTTTTGGATCTTCTTCTTCTTCTCTTGAGCTTGGCTTTATTCAATCCCTATAACAAAAATCACAAACCACTCATTCACCCTTTAGCATCAGTCCAAAAATCAAACAATAAGGAAACTACTTAGATCTAGAAACTATCAAAAAATAAAAACTAAGTAGAGATGCAAGTTAATCTATATGCAATCCTAGAATGAGATCTATATGCCGAACACTTTCAAGATGCAAACTTTTTACCTTTTTAAATTAAAGCTAGTATGGAAGTATAAGCTAAGTTCTAACAAATGCAAAGTATGAGATCTAACTACTAACTTTTCAAAGAATGAAACAAGCTAACTCTTAACCAAACCCTTTGTTGTTTTTTGTAATGTTTTTAGAGTGATCAAGGAGGGGCGAAAGGAGGAGGTTTGGGACAAGTTTGAAGGGAAACGAAAGGATGAGTGAAGGCTAAGTTGAGGAGGGACGAGAGCAAAGAAGATAGAGGTGACTAGGAAAAACGAAAAGAGGGAAGGCTTGAGAACTAGGCTCAAAAAACGAAAGCTAAGGAGTGTCAAAAAGAGAAGGCAAATGTAGGACGAAGCTAAGTTAAAAGGGGAGAGATGGTAGGGTCAAGCGAAAAGAGAAGTGGGAGGCTAGAAGGAAGGTGGACGAAAGGCCAAAAGGAGGCTTGAAGGAAGGTGGACGAAAGGCCAAAATGATCTAAAAAAACAAAGGCAAAAGACAAACAAAGTGGGATCAACCTTAGAACAAGGTGACCACTAGAAGCACTAGTCGCGAAAACCTTCCAGCTAGCTGGATGCACGCAAGGATGCTAGTGGGGATAGAGAAGTAGCCACAAAATTATATGGCACTTGGGATCAAATCCCAAGCTACTTTCTGAAGACAAAACTTGGATATAGAGGACAGAAAGAAGAGAAGAGTAACCGAGTAACCAATTTTGAATAGGATTAAGAGATGGATCTTCGAACTTAGCACTTCTTGCCAAATCTTTAATGCTTGAGATCGACTTTTAGGAGGTCCTGAAATGCACACAAATGTTAGAAAAATAGGTCTTTTGAAGAGATGAGAGATGCAACCAAGCTCAAGCCTCTCTTCAAACCTGGGAGATCTGCACAAGAAATTACTCGCAAACACACCTTGATCAAAATAGTATGCAAAATAAAATTGGGATTAGAAGAGTATAAGTATTTCCAACTACAGTCTACTCCTTCCAAATCACACTAAACCCAACATCAATGGACAAATTGAACTCAAATGCCCATCGTATGGACTTAATAAAGCCTTCTAAGCTAACAATTGATCAAGATATGAAATATAAGCAATAAACAAGAACAAAATCACCTTGATATAGATGAAGCACTTCCCATGACAAGCATCAACACCATATGGACCTCCAAAGTCACTTTATTTCAATAAGCAAAAGATATAACAATTACAATTTGGCAGATTAAGTTTGCCCAAAATATCCATGAGAAATAAGGAGGCAATTACATCCTTTTATACAAAAACTAGAGTACAAGCTACCCTTATTCGAATTGGCTATAGAGGGAGCCAATAACACTAGAGCTCAATTCGAACTCCATCAAATCTCTCATCAAAATCCAATCAAGAGCAAACTTGGAGTGCACATTATTAATGAACTCAAGTTACAATCTATGTGGATGGGGAGGTGGCCTCCACCTTGGCAAGGCACCCCCCATCCCATCTTTGGAAACATCACGATTGAATAAAGAGTTGCCATGTGTAATATTGGAGCTCCAACCCTAGATTGACGTGAGCACAAGAGGAGGGCGTGAGTGCCACATGAGATGGCTTGGAGTTTGATGCATAAGTTAACTCGAGTCTTAAAGGGAGCCAAGTATGTGATGTGGCCACCAATTGAGGAAGGCGCCCACCTTAGGCTTTAATGCAAACCAACAACCCACTCATCATGTGCCAACACACTAAATTCGAATTCTTGATGAAGGAGGGCGAATTCACTTGAAGGAGATCACTGCTGGTGACTGGATAGTTAACTGAATGATGACTGAGATGATTGGAATCTTCATAAATGCCTAGTGCCATGTCAATTAGCCTTTTATTTTATTCTTTTTGGATTATTTTGGAGAGATTTGGATTATCTCCAAAATATTCATTTTTAATATTTTAATTAATAATTTCTCTGTAAATGGTTTTTTTTTTGAGAAATTATTAATTATGAGGTTGAATTGACATTCGAAACTTAGGATTAGCTGGTCCGGGGGTCATGTATGATTTTTAGCTTAAGGTTTAAGCCTTCAAACTTTGAATTCGGATCCCGGATGACTTACATATTACAAATTGAAATTTTCCATTTAAACTATGGAAAAATTAATTATTAAAAAATAAAATAATTAACTGTCCAATGCGATTGGTAAATTTTTTTTGGACAATGTTTAAAAACCACTACAGACCTAGGAAATGACCACTGACTCGACCCATAGTGTCTAGTAGGTTCATATTCATCAGTTGGATTCTAATAACCTCCCATGGCCAGAATTTCAAAATCGGGCATTCCAGCTTTGGAGGAAGTGGGAGAAAACCTTGTCAATTATATCTCGGCTGAAGGCAAAGTATAATTGCTCAGGGTAAAAAAACTCCCTGGAATACCTTAGTTGATAAACCAGTCATGGGTGACCGAGTGACTCAAACCCTACTAGCACACTTTTATTACAAAAACCCCGTGGGGCATGGTCATTTCAAGACAAACAACAAACTGACCAGCCAAAACTGGCTAGGCACAAAGGATGGATCATCTGATACACTGGAACACAAACACTTATCATGTTTGTCATATGGCGGCTCTTCAGATAATCGAACTATGGTACAAATAAGTTGGTAACACATTGAAGTGACATAAGCTTTCGAGCCAATAAAATCGCTCATGGACATGCTTTTCGCTAGAATAGCATTTGTAGCTAATAAGATAAGATAATTTTATCAATGTTCGACGAATGACCACTGAAGAGTTGCATTGCATACAAGGTATCTAGCTTTTATAAGAAATCTGTGGTGTACTAGATCCATTCTATTGGGATGGTGAAGCTTGCTCTAGACTTGGTTTCACATTTTTTCCATGCTTTGGAATTGTAAACTCCAAAACTAACTGCTCTTGAGTTCACAAACCTTGGATTCATTCATGGGACCTTCAATTTCCCACTTGATAACATTCTCTTCTCTCTCATCAGCATGGACTCCCTCTATTTTGCATACTGATACTCATGTATTTGACAGTATTCTTTACATCAATGCAACGCTTTGGATATTGAATTAATAAATCTCATCCTTCATTAGTTCTCTCTCACACATAAAGTTCCAACAAAAAATATTAAAACACATGCTTATTCTCCATCGAATCACAACTCATGTCGTAAGATTAACTTCTTGGAGATGAGTGACAGACTCATTGTTCGACCTCAGTATACTCTCCGCTACTGGAGGCATGCTCTTCGCATTCGCTTAGGACAGTTTAGAGTGGACTCTCATAGACTTTGGGTAGAGACTAACCACCAAGTTGATCGATCTGATATGACTTGCTAACTATGCCATCTCTAGGAGTTTGAGATCAAGGAGCACTTCATCTTTTGTTGCCCCATCTTCTACGATATCAGAGGGAGGTTCCATTGCCTATTTAGAGGGACCCAAACCCTCATTGATTTCTTCAGATATCCCTATCAGAGATGCATGGCCTTATACATGCAGGATGCCCTCAGATTCCGAGACCATATTCTTCAGCCTCCTACCAGACCAAATTCTACTCGACGGATCACTTTTTTTTCTTGGTGCTACCCTTAGGGAGGGTAGCACCAGGAGACAAACCAACATCATCGTAGCTTCAGACTCTGGATCAGTGAGGACCCGTGGGGTTTTCCCTTGTCCCTTGAGATCTCAACGGCATGACCAAACTAGACCTCTACCTAGGAGGCAGAAGAGAGCCCCTAGGCCTCAGTGGTAGGCTACCTCCTCCAAACAATAACACAGAGGGTGACCTAGGCCTTCCACTAGTTCTTCCTCAGATGTTAGGAGAGATGGGTCTATCCCTTGATAGACCTACCTCAATTCTTTTGGATTTCTTTGTTCCTGGATCCTTTCTCCGTGTAATTCTCCACCCTCGTGTGGTCTCCCGTACTCGGGGTCAAGGGATTTCAATGTCTCGACATAGATTTCTCCTCTCTTCTCTTCTCTACCTTACTTTCTTTTCTGCGTATTGCCTTTTATAGGAGATCTTTTGGTACCCCTGCATTGTAATGACATCATTGTACTCGGTAGTCCCATTGACCCACATTTTGGTCATTAGTCGGACATTAATAAAATTATCTTATCTTATTACACTCTCTCTCAAAGGTCTGCTCTTGCTATGCAGTATCTTCATCACATTTAAGTGTTGTAACTACTAATTGGTGAGAAGCCAATATTTGAGTCTTATTATCTGAAGATACAAAAATGTTTTCACTTCTTTTATATTTAGGATTTTCATTGCTATTATTGTTGGAAAGAGATCTGTTGCCTATTATGATATGCTTTTCCTTGTTAGCATCGTCTTCGTAATCACTTTGATTTCCATCAATTTCACTTTCCAAATTGGATTTGAAATCCAAGTGGGAAAATGTATGTTTGGATTTAACTTTTTCATTTTTACTTTCTTCATTGGAGAAGTAGCATCTTGCTTTTCTTCAATCTCCTTGTGATTATCTACTTCAACTTCTTGGGTGAGGCACAACGATTGAGTGGTATGGATGGATGGAAGAATGTGACAACTTAGTGGGTACATGTTGTTGATGTTCTCCATGGTTCCAACATCGGGCAAACATCTGTAGGCCATTCTCTTGGATGGGTTCGCGACCTAGAGAGAATGGCCCCGTCGTAGCCCTTGATTGTGTGTCCCCGTCGTAGCCCTTGATTGTGTGTCTTATGGCTCAGATGCTTAGCCTCATCCAGTCATGTGTTGACTGGAGTGGTAGTAGGCTAGAGGTCACATTGCATACTCTAAGTGGGAGTGCTCCTTAGCCGGAGTTATCTATTCTTGTAGAGTGAGATGACTTGTCTACGTTACAAGGAGATCTTATCTCCTTGTATATTAGGCAAAGTATAATCTAATGTTGAATTTGACAATTGGCTCTAAGAAGTGTCCGGGACTTCTTAGAGTATGGTCAAACCAACATTAGAGCTCTATTGAAAGAAGGTGACCGCATGTGAGGAGATATCAACAAGGGATAACTTTTCTATGATGAAGAAATAATCCATGAAGACAAGGCAAACCATTGAAAAAGTTCCAAGGAGCATTGAAGAAACTCTAGAAGAAAATAAAGATAAGATGGCAAGTCGGCTTGAAGGTAAATTAAAGTGGAAGATCTAGCAAGTTGGCTAGTAAAGGAAGACAAGTCGGCCCTGTTTCCATCGGAACACGCACCTGGTGGTTATCTCAACAAAATTTTTCAAGTTGCTTAGGTGCGTTCCTTGGGGGCAAGTTTCGAGTTGAGATGCTGTCACTCAACACTCAACTCCTCCATTTAGGCAGAACTCCTAACGAAGCCAAGGGGGGTAGTCCCTATGAGTTACTAAGGTTCATTAAGCTTTAGGTTGTGATTGGGTAAGTTTTTTAGGAGTTTTGAACAAGATTTAACTAAAAGCAAAAAGGTCACTTGCAAATGTGAATTAAGATCAACAACATAATATAACCAAATAACACATGAGATCTGAACCAAAGATTGAAATACCGTAAATAAGATCAGTGCCAAAGTGGAGTCAAAATAACGTGCTGTTGTATTGTAGATGTTTTGCAAGTGCTTCTTGGTCAGTGTTATTTATTAATAAGATGAGATTGATTTAGGGGAAAGGGGAACTCCAGATACACCGTGAGGTACAAGGAGTATGTCCGGAATTTGAACAAGAGTGGATCCTCACAAAGACGTGTGGGCTGGATGGAGTCTCGAGGGGATGTTCAACACTACATCAACAAGGGTGTAGCCTAACATGGCCTTGAGGTCACGTTCCAATGGTTCCCGCTTCTTCTGAGAAATTTTCCCACACAGGTTCAATATCGAGCACCGAATTTCTGCTATGTTGAGGGTAGTTAATTTTATTAATGTGAGTTTCTTAATTACATGTGGAAAATTAAGAAGTTGTAACTTGTTTCTGATTTCCCAACGACTAGGCAATGTCCTTAGAGGGAAAGAGCATACTTTGAATTAACAACAAAATGTTCGTTCAAATTTGACAAAAGTGAAGAATAGAAATAAAGGATGTTATGCTAATTACTAAAGGCAAGGAATCTCTTTTTCGATTATCCGATCACGTACTCAAGCAAAGTCCTTTATGTGACGGCGAGAGCATACTTCGGGAGAGCAATGTCGGGTTCGTTACTTTAAAGAAATGCAAAGACTGAAAGTAAAGTGAACTAATTACTACACCACGAATATCTTTTCCCTCTCGGTACTTTGGTAGAGTGTGGTGGGTTAGTGTTTTATTACTTTGGCAAAAATGCTTGAAAATTAAAACTTGATTGAAATGCAAAGTATACTGCCTGCAAAAAAGGTAATTGGATGTTCCTACGTCCTGAGTGAGTTTGAAGGCCGATATTTGGATCGGACACTTCAAACGGCAAATTTTAAACTTAATTTGATTTATTAAACTGAAAGAAAAAACTAACTAAGCAAAAATTGAAAGATCACACAAAGACGCAAAACCCCCCAGGGGGTTTGGGGTGTGGGTGTTGGGTAGCCCACTTGCTCTTCTTTTTACTTATGATTTTACAATAAACTTTAAACGAAAATGTCTTGGATTTTTACAGATCTAAATCCAAAGGCTTACAAAAATTGCGAAGGCAAATTGCCGGATGAAGCTGGGATGCCTTGGGAAGCTTCGGAATGGCCCAAACTTGAATTTTTTGACCAAAAAGCACCAAAACCTGCTATAAAGTAAAACAGGACAGCGAGCTAATTAGTACTCAAAAATGCCCAAAATCACTTTCAAAGTGATTTTGGCGACTAAAAAAATTTATTGGAAAAATTCTAAGTTAATCTACATGCAAAAAATCACTGAAATGACTCAAAAGGACAAGTCCTTTTGAGGATCTTGGCTTGATTTTGAGGGCAGCAAATGAAGCACTTTTAACTTGCCAAATGGAACTTTTAAAAGCATAAACTAACTGTTAGATTTTTACAATTTAATCAATATTAATCTAGGATCTTACTGAGAGAATAACAAGCACAACATAAACACAAGAGACACAAAGATTTTCCTTAGGGAAACCATAAAGGAGAAAACCCCGCAACTTCCTCATAGATAGAATGAGCAACAATACAATGGCATAAATATAAATCCCAAAAGTAGAAATGGTCTTCAACAGCTTCTCTCTTCTCCACTTGTGCGAACTTGATGAGTGAGTGAATGAGCAAATAGAGAGTAGTACCCTCTCTATTTATACTTTTACTTTCACTTGACCTGAACCCCAAACAGGTCGGCCCCTAGGTGTAACTGACTGGGCCGACTTCTCTAGGGAGAGTCTAATAACCCAATGATGACTCAACTCTGGGGTCTAAAGCCCCGACATACAATGGAGGGTTAACCTCAATGACTTTACATGACTCAAGTACAATAATGACTCTCTCGACCGGAGGAATAAACATCTCTGTCGGAAGGTACAATAATAAAATACAAATACAACATAAAATATACAAGTGAATATCTTCCGAAATTACAATTACATTAACACTCCCTCTTAACTAGGAAGGTATTCTCTTGACACAGTCATCAACACAAGTCTTCGTTGCTGGATCATCATCGTCACTACTGTTGCTATCTTGACCATCAATCTCCAATCTACTCGTCATAGGAAGTTCTACAGAGCGAACCCTTTTTCATGCTGGATGTAGGCCTAGCCTCCATGTAGGTCCTTCATCATCTTGCGGAGCAAGCATCAAGTAGGATAGCTCAGGACTTATTACATTGCCTTGCAAAAACCTAACGGAACATCTCAAGACTTATTACATGCTTCTGCAAACCTGCAGGATCTCCCAGGAGCTGATTATATGCCTCTGCAAAACCTGAAGGAGCATCCGAGGACTGATTATATGCCTCTGCAAAACCTGCAGGATCTCCCAGGGACTGATTATATGCCTCTGTACAAACCTGAAGGAGCATCCTAGGATTGATTATATGCCTCTGCAAAAGTTGAATCTCCCTACTTATCACCTCATCATCTTTAGATCATCTCATCGTCACATGGAGCACAACCCAGATGCACCACATCATCACGATCATGGGAAGGCACACCTCAACCATGCTGAAATAACCGTAGCCCTTACATCTTCACCATGGGAGAACACACCTACCACCATGTGAGAATGGCTCATGTGCATCTGTGTCTTCCAGACTCCATCGCTTCCCCTTGGAAGGCACCTCGATCTGAAGTACACCAAGCTTCTCTCTGAAGTATTCAAACTTAACTCTGGCTAACGGCTTGGTCAACACGTTGGCTATCTGCTCGTTTGTCGCAACATACTGGAGCTTCACTGCTCCTCTCTGCACCATATCCCTGATATAGTGATACTTGAACTCGAGGTGCTTCGACTTGTCATGGAACACCGGGTTCTCAGACAACATCACACAACTCTGGTTGTCGCAATATATACAAGTCGCATCCAACTGGAGATCAAACAAATCAGACAGTAGCTTCCTCAGCCATATTGCCTCACAACTAGCCGAACAGGCTGTGACATACTCTGCTTCGGCTGTACTCAGTGCCACGCAGGACTGCTTCCTGCTAAACCAAGAGATCACACCTGATCCCATACTGAAGCAACACCCCAAAGTGCTCTTCCTATCAATGGCATTGCCTACCCAATCCGAATCAACATAACCCTCCAGGTTAATCTTCTGATTTGTATCATATTTGAGGCCATAATCCACCGTACCCTTCAGGTACCTCAGAATATGCTTTGCAATAATCAAGTGAACATGTCTCGGATCTGTCAGGAACTGGCTCAATGTGTTCACAGCGAAGCAAATATATGGTCTCGTATTCGTCAGGTACATCAAATATCCAATCATCTGACGATACATCGTGGCATCAACCGACTCTGATGAAGCATCATTCAATAGCTTCAGGTTCGATGCCATAGGTGTGGTCATGGCCTTGCAGTCCATCATCTTGAACCTCTTCAGGATCTCTACTGCATACTTCAGTTGTCCAAGGAAGATTCCATCCACACCCTACCACACCTCCATAACTAGAAAGTAGTGCATCATACCCAAGTCCTTCATCTCGAATTCTGTAGCAAGCTTCCTCTTCGTGTCAGCAATCAACTTGTCCTCACCTGTCACAAACAGGTCATCTACATAAAGTAGAAGTATCACTGGGTTCCCTTCTTCAACCTTGTAGTAAGGGTTGAAATCAGCTTTACTCTTGGTAAAGCCCAAACTAGTCAAGACGCTGTCTATCCCGCCGTACCATGTCCTGGGTCCCTGTTTGAATCCATACAAGGCCTTCTTCAATTTGCACACATGAGTCTCCCTGTTATGTGTCTTAAATCCGAGTGGCTGCTCCACATACACCATTCAAGAACGTTGTCTTGACATCCATCTAGTGTACCTTCCACTTCATCACTGCAGCCATAGCAAGTACTGATCTGATGGAAGTTTATCTGGCTACAGGTGCAAATGTCTCCTCATAGTCTAGCCCTTCCTTCTGGGAGAAGCCACGTGCCATCTGCAGCATGCTTGATCTTGTAGATCCACTTGGAAGTCACAACATACTTCCCTATTGGTCTCGGGACCACATCCTAGACATCATTCTTCATGATCGACTGGTATTCCTTGATCATGGCATCCTTCCACTCTTTCTTCTCTGCTGCTTTTGAAGGTTCTTTTCACGAGGTGGATCTACAGGTTCTTGTGGTTCTTCTATTTCACAGTCTTCATGATCTTCTGGAACTGCTTCTTCCATCTCGAATCCTAGGAACTTCAGGTTCTTCAATATCTTCAATAGGTAGTTTTCTTGATCTTCGTCGCTTGTTCTTCGAAACAAATCTCTCTTGTAGGTGATGGTACACGATCTTTCCTACAAGACAAGTTCAATTGCATGACTAGAAACATCTCATAGTTTTCAGAACAAATTCTTACGCATAAAGACATAGGTCACACAGTCATGCAATTATCTTAGCCAATGCTTCAATACAACATTCATCCATATCCCGTAAATTTCTAGATGCCTTCCATTTCTACCAGAACATTGTTAATAGTGTGCACTACTCCCAACATGTTAGCAAAGAGGTTTCATTCTAGATAAGTAGCAATGGAATGTTGTACAGTACCATAGGCCACTTACCCATTACTTACATATTAGTAGTATCTTGTTCATTAATGAAACTTTTCTAACATGCATGATATACATCCTAAATCTAGGAGCATAAGTATGTACATGACTGAACAATATTAAGTAATCAGATATACAAGAAATGACAATTCAAATACTTATCTTTGTTTGGTTGTTGGGTGGACTCCCTCTCAATCTTTGCTTCCTTGCAGAATTACTGGAGTGTGCTCCCTCTTGATCTTTTGCTTCCTTAACCAATGCTGAAAATGGATGAGAGATTCTTCCATATATTATTGATCTTTATTTGTTTTCCAGAGTCCAACTCTGTAGTAGCTTCTTCTACTCCTTTCATGTAATACTGAAAGTCATCTCTAGTTTCACCTTTTGAGGTGGAACCTTTTGAATGAACCCATGCAACTGGTTACCTTCATTACAATACATATTCTTCATCACTTTCTTCTATGGTTCTCTTTCTTGCAGGTTCATCATCTTCCACGATGTGAGCATGGTGTCTTTTCTTGTTGGCCTTCTTCTTGTTGGAGCCACTTTTATTTCTGGAACAATCTCTGGAGTAGTGTCCCTTCTCATCACATGTATAGCATCTAATGTTAGATAGATCTTTTCTGGATCTTCTAAAGTTCTCCCTCTGACTTTGGTGGTGATGCTTCTCCTTCTTACTATGGTGAGGATGCTCCCTCTTTGTGTTATTCTTCCTGGTGTGTGCTGTGAGAGCCTGGTCTTCATTTACCCATATTCTCTTCTCGAGCTATAAGTCGAGCTTCTTCTTATGAGCATTCCTCCCACAACCTACTGAATGTGATCAATTTCTTTTTAGCACAAATTCCTTGAATGAAGGAATCCCATGACCTAGGGAGACCATTCAAGGTGGTCATCACAATTTCTGCATTTTCGACATCTTCTCCCACAACTTCAAGTTGCTCCTTGAGTTCAGAGACCCTTGTAAAGTATGACTGCATGGTCTTTGCATTTTGTATCTTCACATTCTTCAATTGCTTCCGCAAGGTCATCTTCCGATTTATATTCTTTCTTTCAAATAAGGTGGTCAAGGCATCAAACATCTCTTTAGGTGTCTTCAACAGTGTTACAAATATAGTGTCGGCAAATATATCGCCGAGGGTCCAAAAAGAAATTATCGGATTTATCTGCGAAAATGTCGGCAAACAGCGGCAAACTTAAAAAAAACAAAAATATTCGTTTTTTTCTTTCAATTTTATAAACACTAAAGCAACAAGAACATCAAATAAACACTTTGCCACATGAATATGGAAGGAAAACTGATATATAAGATGTATAAGACGTCTAGTAACACATCACACATAAAAAAGAATCATGTCCTGAATCCTGAGTCCCCGACTCATGAATCATCAAAAAATACAATCAATGTATCTCATATACAATGAAATCAAGTAAATAAACTATTGATTCCCTCTATCTCTTTTACGGGAAAAGGTAATCACTTTGGTAATGGCTTTGACTCTAGAGCTAGAAGGCCTAGCGGTCGTGGGGGTCATCATGGACTCTATGTATATTTTAAATCGCTGTGTATGTATATTTATATTTTAAATTAATAAATTAGCAAGGACATTTAAAAAGATGAATGTGAAACATAATTCATAAATCATACATGTCAATGAATCATTGCCTATATGGGATCCTATTCATCAATAACACCCTATGCCTCCCTCCTCCAGGCTCTAGTCCTTGCCTCTACCTCAAATATCAAAGTTGATCCTCCAAGGACATTAGTCAACGATTCAACACCTTACAATTTTGTTGGAACTTCCTAATCCAATCGTTAAAATAAGGTAGAAAAAACTTCCCATGCTTAATAAGTGATTTTGTTTGAGTGAAGAGTACATTTTTATTAAGGTCATGACAGAGGATTCCAACAATCAGCACGATTAACATCAATGTACATAGAGGGGTTGATGTGCTTGATTAAATGCCAATCCCATACCCTCATACATAATAGAATTCAGTAGAAACTTTGTAATCCTGAAATCCTGAAAACGGTTAAGTCTGTTGAATTTTGAATGGGATCTAAAGTTCTACTTTTTGCATATGAAGTCCGATGAGGTTGGAACCACTCTCAAACATCCCGAAACAATTAATGGTAATATTAAAAATTTAAGTAAAAGGATAGAAAATGAAAGATAAGGAGAATGTCACTAAACAACTAAACGAGGCGACCTTTTTCTATGGGAACAACGGAATTATTTTCCAAATTGTGGCATATGAGCAAAAAGAGGGCAATAAATCACGATATTTTCGAAAAAATCGTCAAAAAATCGCGATAATATCAGGTAAAAATCGCCAAAAAATTGGGGAATATATCGGCCGAGGGGTTAGCATCGTGATGTTGCCGATATTTCGGCGATTTTTGTAACATAGGTCTTCAGAGATGACGCATGTGGTATGAGATGGTCCTTAACAGAATCTGCAATGATTCTCTTAGCCTTAACCAGGTTCTTCTTGTGTAAGGCTTTAGCCTCATCTCCCTCTAGAACTGGAACTTCTTCATTTACATATGTGTCTAGTTCATTCTCTTCAAGGATTAGTGTAAATTGTAATCTTATACTTCCATGCTCTGAAGTTATTAGCCCCTTCAAGCTTATTCTCAAGCTTGGTGTGGTGAGACATCTTTAATGAGAACCTCAAATGGAAATACAAAAGATTTAGATCTTACTAATTTGAGATGCCCGGGCTGGATCTAGAGCTAGTTGGCCTAGGGTTTGTTAGAGAATTCTAATTTTCCAAAGTTGGAATTTGGAACTTCTGGTTGGATAGATAGATGTGCCTCCTCAAGGAGAGTTGTCCCATGTACTCACTTCCATAAATCTGAGAACAAAAACCCAAAATATCTGATGCCCTAGTTTTCCTCCTGCAGTGGTGTTGGGCCAAAAAATGAAAATTCTCGGAATTGAATTCTGTTTTCACAGGAAGATGTGCCTGGATGAGGTGAGCAAGCTGGTACACTTGGATTTTGAAAATTCCCAAAAATGACCCCTGAAAATTGACTTGCGAATTTCAGATTTGCAGTTTCTAGTGCTTTCTGGTTTTTCTCGTCCAGAGTCAAACTAGGGTTTGACTTTTCTCAGGGTTCCACTAACTCAAAAACTTCGATCTTGGTCTCTAAATTTCGATTTTGCTGAGGAGCATCTCCCTATGCTGAAAGCACTCCAAAATTCTACTTCTGTGAAAAGCCCTAATTTCCCGCAGTAGTGACAAGCCAAAAAATGAAAATGCTCAGAATCAATTTTTGTTTCGATAGAAAGATGCGCCTACCTTAGATGAGTTAGCCTAGCTTTCTTTTGCTGATGATCTGTGGAGAGAAACCCAAAAATTAAGAAGCCCTAGCTTCCGTAGCTGCACAATGTCTTCTTCTCAGGTTAGCTCTTATACCATGTTAGGTTTTCACAATTTAATCAATATTAATCTAGGATCTTACTGAGAGAATAACGAGCACAACATAAAGACAAGAGACACAAAGATTTTCCTTGGGGAAACCATAAAGGAGAAAACCCCGCAACTTCCTCAGAGATAGAATGAGCAACAATACAATGGCAGAAATATAAATCCCAAAAGTAGAAATGGTCTTTAACAGCTTCTCTCTTCTCCACTTGTGCGAACTTGTCCTTCTCCTCACTAATGCGAACTTGATGAGTGAGTGAATGAGCAAATAGAGAGGAGCACCCTCTCTATTTATACTTTTACTTTCACTCGACCTTAACCCCAAACAGGTCGGCCCCTAGGTGTAATTGTCTGGGCGGACTTCTCTAGGAGAGTCTAATAACCCAATGATGACTCAACTCTGGGGTCTAGACTCTAAAGCCCTGACATACAATGGAGGGTTAGCCTCAATGACCTTACATGACTCAAGTACAATAATGACTCTCCCGACCGGAGGAATAAACATCTCCGTCGGAGGTACAATAATAAAATACAAATACAACATAAAATATACAAGTGAACTGGTTACAAATGGCAACTGATAGCAACATAACGAATGCTATTAATGATTTTGTCTTTGTTCTATCATTGAAGACTAAGTCACCTTGTTTGAGTTTGTGTTCAAATTCGGAGAACTTGAAATTCGACAAAAAATCGGCAATAGAAAATTTGGCGATAAAATTCGACATAAAAATCAACATTAAGTTCGAATGATTATAAAATTTGGAAATTGAAAAATATTTAAGCTATTTAGCATCCCAAGAAGAAAACTTATATTCTTACCAAATCACATTACATTCTTTCAGCTTTAACATAGATTATTAAACTGAGTTGTACTCAACTAACAAAAAAATCATATCATATAAATAATATTAATAAACTAAAATTAAAGAACACTAATTTTTATTATAATTTTAAATTAATTTTTATTTTAATTTAAAAAAAAATTAAATTATTTTTTTTTAATTTTTTTGTTTGTTAAAATAAACAAATTAATATAAAATCAATTTAGACAAAATAAAAAAATTATTTATTTAGACTCAAAATTCTTTATGTAAGAAATATATTTATGCAATGTATCCATCCCCTTTATTGGGTTCCATCGAATGTCCTGAACACCACGGCACCGTTGCGCCTGTTCAACTGCCATGTAAACGCTACCCTGCCCCTCAGGGCCTCAACAACTGCAGACTCGAGGCTTGGTCCTCTGCGACTCATGGAACGACGGCTCCACACCACTTCACTCACAGAACGACGGCAGCCTCCACACTCCAGTCTTCACTCATAGAATGATTCACGATGGAGGCTCACTCGCAGACTCGCGTAATGAGCAATGAGTTAATGTAGAGGTAGTTTTGGTTGTCGAATAGGGTTGACCCGCGGGCCGCATGGGTTATTCGCCTTTAAAATTGCTGAATTTCAACAAAGTAGTTCACTAGGCACAGAAAATCAACGATTTTCGAATTTCATGGCGAAAATTGACGAATCCGGTGACTTAGATTGAAGATACATTACAGAGGCAATAGTGAGAGATGTATTGCCCACTTAGATAGAAACTGAAGATATTTCCACAGTTAACTGCACCTATGGCATTTGAAGTATTTGGACATGAGCTGTTTAAACTTTAGAGGACACTATTTGTTCAAGGTTCAAGTTATTGTTGACATCCTACAATTTGAAGGAAAGATTGATATCATGGTTTTGCACAGTCCCTGTTATCACATATATATTAGCCGGGCTACCATACATTATTTTTCTTATTCCAGTACACTATTCAGCCAATTCCCTTACATTTGAGATGCTGAGATGAGCATCTATATTGGATCATTATCAGATTGTGGACAGCAGTGTATATTCCCCCATGCCATGACTGAGTCTCGGGACACTCAGAGAGATGACCGATGTAGCCATTATACCATTGGTACAGAGCAGTCAGTAGTGCCCAGAGTTACAGCAGCAGTTTCAGAGGACAGAGGATGGTACAGATTGATGAGTATTCAGGTATATGACTCAGTAGGTATATCATGGTGTTATGGTTAGATTGCTTTTATACTTATTCTTATAGCATGTCTTAGCACTTAGTGTCATGATCTGGCGATCATATAGATATGTGGACCTGGTTGATCTATTATATATATTATATTGTCCCTACTCAGACTTAGAAGTTCACTATTCATACTCATTGGTACGTACCCTCCTTAGGGAGAATAGAGGTGATCATTCCACCATACCTTGGCTTGCTAGTGTTGGCTCCATTATTCATTGTCTTCATCCATCCATGGCTTACCTTTTAGATTATCACCCTGACTTACTACTTGACTAGTGGCATGGAGGACTTTTCCCCACTGTAGCCTCTGTATTGGATGAGCTTCCCTGTTTATTGTGTCTCGGCTCTGAGTTGGTGACAAAACTTACCTATGCTAAGTTGGAGTCCCTTGGAATTCCCCCTAGTCACTAAAGTTGTGTTGGCTAAACCTGAAACTTTTGGTGCTGCCATGAATACAAAATCTGGAAAAATGAAATGCTATACCTTGTATGAAAAGCCCATTCATGCAATGTGTTTCTAAACACACATGAATGAAAGGCATGCCAAATGAAAATGGCTATGAAAATAAAATGTTATATCTTTTTGGAAAATAAATACCTAGGTAAACAAGCTGTCCATGACACACCTAGAAGTGCCCAGGTAAACAAGTGCCTTAAAAACACACCTGCAGCAGAAAGCCTAAAGAAAAATGTAAATCTATGCAATGTGTTTGTAAACACACATAGATCAAGGCTATGGAAACTTGAGGCCCAAAAAGCAATGGAACTTAAATGCTATATCTAAACAATTGCTGGCCTTATTTGTATTATGGATTGTGCGCATCTGTGAAGGTGAATAAACCCTCTTTAAACAACTCATCCATTTGTGAGACACCGCCATTCCCTGTGTTATTGCTCATTCAGTATATACTATGGTGTGTATTCCCTTTCCTTTGCCAAAGTGTCACAAAGTTAAGTCAGTCAAGTCATCCCTTAGCCTAGCCAGTTAATTTAGCCTTCACCCATCACTAGCAAATTGATCACAGCTATGAAGTGAGTATGATCCTGAAAGTCTAGTCTGAGTAATAATAATAATTAACGACATTATATATTTGGATTTAGATCGCCAGAAATGACTACTTTGTGTTATAATTGTTATTTGAATAAGTTGTAGAGCATGCATTAACCTTGACACCTTGCAGCAACTTTCGATGATGGTCTGAGTTATATTTGGTCTTGGTTAGACCCAGTTTGACCATGGAGGACCATGGGACATGAGATGTTGGACCTTATGATGATATGGATAGATGATATATGGTCTATGTATACATACATGATGATTCTATGCGGCAGCTACAGGGTTATGATGATGATTCTTGGTTTACAGCAGTGTTTGGTCATTTACAGATTATTATTATTGGCCCTGTTCCGGTACATTGGATATTTATTTTGATCATGCAGAGATTCATATGGTGTATGAGTACACATCTTGGATAGATTTGGACCTTCTGAGTCCAATGGGACAATTTGTTTTCAGTTCCGGGCACTTACAGTGATGATTTTGCCTCTGTAGGCTGTCCTAGTGCAGTTTTGGTCTGTCGGAGGCCCAGTCGGAGCAGATGTGATTTTTATCTGGTTGACCTAGGGCGCTGATGATGGAGGGGGTGGTCCAGCCACTTGTTTTTACCATATTACCCCCCTCCCGGACACACTAGTGCCCTCACCTTGACAACGCAGGCACTCCAGGAGGCTGTTTGGGGTAGTTTCACGCTTCCCGAGGCATTTCAGGATTGGTAGAAATGGTTATTGAGGAAATCGATTTGGGCTACTGAGGCAAAGTTATGGCATGGGATGATCAGTGATGATAGATCGGGGTCTTCCACACCTTCTCCAGCAGTTTCAGCTTCATCGGGGCCCGCATCCATCACTTATGGCACTTTCTGTGGATTTCTGAGGTCTTTTGAGGACCACGACTTGACCATGGAGGCACGATTTGGTACTTTGATGATTATTTTATATTTATTGTGCTATGGGGATTGACCAAGGAGGGATAAAATTACCCCTTGGACCCACCATAAGCCTCCTATGATATTATGTCATCATGATTTGGTGGGATTCCCCTCTTCTAGGGCGATTTTGTCCACTTACATAATATTTTATTTGTGATCCATGTATTTTATTGTTGAGCTCATCTCAACCATTGATTAGACATTTGTATCTTTTAATCTTAGCCACCCATTCAAAAAGTGGTTAGGGTTTTGGTGCCTCTCCTTCCTATTTAAAGGAGAGAGCCTCTCATTGTAAGGGGTCTTTGGCTCTTGGATTATTGGTATAGAAAAATATTCTTGTGGAAATTCTTGTGGTCTCCTTTGCATCTGGTGTTCTTAGATGGTGATTGGAAAGTCTATTGCAACCTAGCATTTGGAAATTGTGGTAAGATCTATCTTTTTTGGAAATCATTGTTTGTCTACAGGAGGGCGACTTCAACAAGGGCGATTTTGCAAGGCTTCTTCAAATCGACTTTCTTGGCATTCGCTTGTATCAGGGGGTTATCATTAGCATCATTGTGATCTATGCTATCTTTCTGTTACTTCTTTTGTGGCATTAGTCTTATCTCTTGATGCATCAAATCTGATATTGTTGACGTTTGTTGTGCAGGAGAGAGGGCGCATTGGCTTCTTGGATCAAATCGACTTGCATAGAAAACTACCTCAAAGCTTCTCAAATTGATCGGGTTTGCATAGATCATCATCATCAAGGCATCTACAAGGTTACCCAGGTAAGATCCACAGGTTTGTTTCTCTTTCCTTTATCCAATCCATTGACATAGCTCATAAATTGTTAAAACCCTAAATATTTCAAAACCCTCATTTTACATTTTCTCAGATCTACTTAGATCTAGTGGGTTGTTGGGCATAATATTGAAAACCCACCTCTATAGCATCCACGGCATCCCGGATCTATAGTTTGGTGAGGATTGGCTACCGTTTGACCCCTCTCCCAAGCCAACTTAGCTTCTCCCAAGCAAAGCGCACTTCCTAGTTTGAGCAAGTTGACCTAGATCTAGTACATGGGTGTTTGAGATCCCGCTTGATCCATAATCTACACATCAAATAATATACACCCAGATTGTTACTTTTCTGAAATTCACCTTGTGGGCCCTATTCCACATTTTAAGGGATTTAATCCCCATTTTGGACCACTTGGAACATTTAAACTCAGATTTAGTAAGATCTAGCCGTCGGATTGCCGTAAAATTATAGATCCACACTCCTACTTGACTAACCTACCCGGATCTAAAGTTTGGATGCCATTGGACTTGTTTTGACCCACCTAACCCCACTTTTAGGCCTCCTTGGGTAAAGTCGCACCACCTTGGAGAAGTGAGTTAACTCACTTCTAGGACGTGGGTACTTGAGATTCTTGCGGATTTGGAACGGGAATAATTCAAAACCTAGGTCTAGTGTGTCACTTTGTCAGATCTTGCCTTGGGGATAACATTCCTTGTTTTAAGGGATTGTGGTCCACTTGGGTTAAATCTAGATCTAGACCTACTTATCCATCAAGACCTTTATTGCCCACTTGTCTCATGCTATAGGAGTCCTCAACCACAAGTCAACCCTACTTTGACTCCATTATTCCAATTCCCAAGGCACTGGTTACTCTCCAAGTCAATTCGACTTTCCTAGATTGTTGGATTAACTTGTGGTTTGACCTTAGTGTGGTGAACCAAACCCTTGATGCCATCATGTATCATGGTCAAACTTGTCACTTGTACTAGTTAGCCCCAATTCACCCCTAAACTACCCTGCATTGGACACGGTTCCCAAGGCAGTGGATCTTCCAACATTGAACTAGTACACTAATCCTAGATCTCACTTCAAACATTGTAAGTCACTCTCACATCAACTATGAACCAAAGCTATACCTATTAAACCCCTCACTTGGCTTGTGACTTCATCCTTAGGTCTAGGATAAACCATACACCTAACTTCACTTAGAAATACCCTGATTTGGTGTCTTGGTTTTGATCTCTCCTGTCGGGAGTAGATCGGGTTTCC
Source organism: Larix kaempferi (assembly GCA_027924585.1). Classification (NCBI taxonomy): domain Eukaryota; kingdom Viridiplantae; phylum Streptophyta; class Pinopsida; order Pinales; family Pinaceae; genus Larix; species Larix kaempferi. Next base: position 1,230,448 of record BSBM01001803.1, on the reverse strand, counting down.
CCCCTTTGTTGTCTGGGCTAGATAACATAAAGCGAAGGTTGCCTCGACTGGCGTGACAACCATATATTGGAGGTCGAGGTGATCGTGGTTGCACCTTTTGAGTTGCCCTTCCCTATTGCCATCCATGACTGGATACATCCATAGGGGGTAACTACAGTTTAGGTGATAAGAGTCCCATTGACCTGCTTTTGTGGTCATTTGTTGGACATTAATAAAATTATCTTATCTTATCTAGAAGGTTGAAGCTGTTGTGCATGCTTCATGAATCAGTTAAATATCGCGTTTTCCCCCATGGAGGTGTGCCAACCATACTATGCTGGTGGGACTCATATGCAGACAGTGCAAGGACATAGGTGAGCCCATTGATACCTGGAACAAATTTGTAGAGGCACTACATAATGAATTTTACCGTTTTGCCCCCTTAAGCACTATGATGTGCAATAAAATAAAGTGGCAACAACTACTACAGCACCACGTTTAAATTGTCCAAGATTATGTCCATGAGTTCCATATTGGATACCTGAAAGTTTGGAACATAGCACAAGGTACATATGTATCGAAGCGGCTTGTACCCCTATATTGAAAGTGAGATGGAGTTCTTGCATTAATAGCCTCAGGGATGTGTATCGTTTCACCAAGGATGAATTTGTGCAAGAATATGCCATCAAATATATTATTATATTGTAAACCAAGCTCAACGCAACCCCTAGTGCTATGCTGAGTTACCAACATGGGACAAGCAATAACAATCCAGGTTAAAAGGACGATGCCAAGAATGTCCTGAGGGGTGGACAACACAACAAATTAGATTTTTTGTTTTTGGAAATTTCTGCATTCTATATTGGTACACCTCAAGGTTTTGAACCTCAAGTTGGGTCCATTGTCAGGAGAAACATTATGCAGATAGAATAACCCTATGTATATAGTCAGACCAACTGATGAGATTATGATTGGCTTTATCATGCCAAATGCTACAGGTTTATGGTTGGCCCAACACACAAAAAAATATTGATGTATTTCAACAATATGAAAATGTGTTCTTCAATGAGAATGTATTAGCCAATGGTATTACAAGTGAATGGTGGGCCCACAATTAGTCCAATTATATGCAAGTGCATTCTTAATGGTGTTAGTTCAAACTTCATATTGAGAACGTATTATAACCAAAAAGCTATTACTACTATGATAATGCTTATAAGTTGTCGTTTCAATATTACGCAAAAATCATTTTTATTGAGATTCTGTAAGCTTAGTATTAAAACAAAAAGCTTACAATATTATAATAATGTCTTTTGCTGTATTGTGACTTAAAGGGCCAGGTAGAGCATGAGCTCATCAGGTGACCAACCACAACACTTGTATATTTCAAGTCCAATGTTGATCATCAGATGTATTCATATAAATGATAAATCCGACCATATGTTGAGTATTGTCAGGAATTGTTATGATGAGAACTATTCAGATGCTTTTCAATAACAGGTCTCTAGGTACTGCTGATTTTTAACCCATCATCTCTGTTGAGGTTATTCAGATGCTTTCCAATAAGATTGGAACGTCCAAATAACCTCAAAGCATTGAATACGAAAAAAGGCATTGTTACCACCCAAACTTACACCCTTAGAGATAAAGTCCTAAAGTTCAAGGTATGGTTTTGGTGAAACTAAGAGGGGGCCACTATCTCTTTTGCACTTAAGGCTGGCTTTCCTTTGGCTCAAGGGGGGCTTTCCTACATAAGATTAGTGGAACTTGGGCTATGAAATGCAAGGTGAAAATGAAGAATAGTTCCAGGAAAACATATTTATTTAGGTACAAGAAATGAAATGGATGGAAGGACAAGGGACTAGTGTCTTTCCATTGGGCAATGGGGTCAAAACAAAGGTTCTTGGGAGACCAACTAAAAGAGCTATAGTTGTCAATGAAACTGAGATGTACAAGCTTCTATTGTCCAACTGCTTGCTGTCCCAAATTGCAGAAAATTACCAAAGGGCATTACTAGAGCAGATAAAAAACCCAAGCGTGTAAGTTATTATGATTATGTAGAATGTAGTTAGCATGCATTTAACCAGGCGCTAAGAAAAGATGCATCAATGAAGACATTCGATGGATTACATAAGGAAAGAAGGTAGAGCACACTTGCTTTTAATCTTACATACACTTGTTTAGGAAACTAAAGCAAAAGGAACTAGCATAAAGATATGAAAGTTCTCACTGACAAAAATACCTTCATTCATTCTGCAATAGCTTCAATAGATAATCAACTAAGCTCCAAGAGATTTCTCTCACAATCCAACTATGAAAATGAATTTGGAAGGGCTACTCTTTATACAGAGAGTGTAGCTCAACTTCCTTTACAATAAAATAATAATTCTCTCTCCTAGATCCACAATTCTCTCTACAAACTCTTCAATAACAGCCAAAAGTGGTTAGATTGTTAAAAATGTAGCTTGGAAGGTGTCTCAGCCTAGGCAAAGGTGTCTTGCAGGCTGGGACACATTAAAATGCCTTAGTCAGGAAAAAATTAATTATTTCCTAAGTCTAAATTGTAGGGAAATTTTTTTTTTTCACAAAATGTATTTTTGTCTAATGTTAAGATGACAATGTTAAATGTCAACTTAAGATTATATTGTGGCCATTGATCTTGAGGCCTAGAGATGCAATCTCAGTCGTTGATTAGAGTGCTGGAGGTATAGGAGGGAAAAAATGACTAGGAGGGCGCATTAGCAAGACACCAAGAAAGAGTGTGAGAGCAGTGAAGAGTGTGGAAGAGTATTACAGCTGCCATGACAGTCAAAACCGAGTTCTCTGAACATATTACTGGGTTGAATCCATAGCAAGGAAGGCAGGCTGAGTTCCAGAGGTTCGTGGGGGCCATACAGTCCACAGAGGAGAAGTGCCTAGGCCATATTTCTCCTCAGCCGTGAGCAGAAAGGGTTCAGGCCTATTTCTTGAGGCCATACAGCGTTGGAGCACCCAGGCCAAGTTTGGTAGGAGCTGGGTTGATTTCTCCTGGTGTACCCAAGTCTGGGTGAACTCTAAACCACTGTAATATTTTTCCTGAGCATTTTTCTGAAGTTGCCATTCCTGGATTTTGTGCAACTTCGGAATTTATTCTTATTATATTCTATTGTAATTATTTGTACCTCCTACAGGAGTTGATCTTGATGTAATTAATCTTGTAAACCCTTGAAAGAATCAATGTAAACCTTGGGGAGAAAATTAAGTAAAGAAAATAATTCTTAAATGTATTTTTATATTCCCCCAAGACAAGTCGGCCCTGTCAGATTAGACAAGCTGGCCCAGTGGGTAAACTGCCCCAAAACAGTGGGCAGTCTGCCCCAAACAATGGGAAGAACTGCCCCAGTCAGGTTGGCCCAGTTTGGGAAAAGTCAGGTCGTCCCCTAAAGGGAAAAAGTCATTTTTGCATGTGTATAAATAGAGAGGTGATATGCCTCATTTATTCATTCACTCACACACAAGTTCGCATCACTTGGAGAGGAGCTCCCACCTGCAGCTAGGAGAAGCTTATTTTTGGGGTTTTTGGTTAGAGAGACTTTCTACTTTCTCTCTCTCATCTCTGTACTCTGTTCTCAGAATTATTAATCTCTATACGAAGGTTGCTTGGTTTTCTCCCGATTGGGTTTCCCAGGATAAAGTTCTTTGTTTCTGTGCTTTGACTTTCTTCTAGTGATCCTATTGATTTTATGCAATTGAATTATTATGCTATAATTGTATGAAACACTAACAGCCATTGAATAAATAAACACACTCTTTGCTGGTTTTTCCCCTTCAGGGGTTTTCCTGGGTATATTGGTGTTATTATTGTGAATGGTTCTTTTATTTCTGCTGTGCATGTGAAGTTACAGACTCAGCTTTGTTATTATTCATGTTTATCAGTCATTAAAGTTGTTTTCTAATTGAGAATAGACATAGGAATAGTAATTTGCCTGCTAGGTCTTGGTAAAATAACAAGATCCACTTTTTACAAGTAACAAACTCCTTGAGAAAGTTTCAACAATGAATAATAATGAAATTAGTTAACAACCACCTCCAAATGGCTCAAGGAAAGAGGGTGATCCCCTCCTTTGAGTGATTTACCAAGTGATCATCCTCAAGAGCTAGGGCGTTCTCCACCATGAACATTTATTAATAATACTCTTTCAAAATCATCAAAGTGCTCAAGCAGCCGAGGTGAGCCGTTCCTTAAATCGAGTTGTCAAAATGAGGCAAGGGCTTTACAGCAACAATTTTGAAATTGGCAACTTCCTCATACTTATTGGATTTTCTATTATAATCACTTTTTGGAAATCCCACGACCACTTTGCATCTAACGTTGTTGATTTGGCAAAATTATGGGCACTCTGTCAAAACATAACTGCTCCCAAAGCTAGGATGCCCCTCCAAAAGTGGATCAATTAGTTGCTAATCACTTTGAACTTTCTAAGGTATGCATGGTGTCAACAAGACCCATTCAAAGATGCTAGTGGACCTCCTAAAGGAGCACCTTGGGCTCATGCATAACTAACCCCTCAAACAATGTGCAAGCTCAACAACCTTATCAACACATGTGCCAAGGGTGGGTTAAGTCAAAAGAATAGGTTGACATGTGTGAACTATGATACCTAACACGACCTTTAGGCCTGAAGTGTCCCGTGTCCATGTGTCGGACACAAACACGTTCGGACACGATGTCGGACACTTGTTTTGGACGTGTCCTGTTGTAGGACACGCCCAAAACACGTGTCCGACACCGTGTCAGGGTGCGTCCCAACCTGTGTGAACCGTGTCCCTAAAACAAGACACTTCTAACCCAAAAGACTGTAAAAACACAATTTTACCCTCATTTATTCAAATTTTTTAGTGAGGCTTGAGCTCTGAGAGGGTTTTTTTTGCAGGTGAAGAGCATTAGAAGGTTTTCCATCTTGATCTACCCCTTTTTGTATTTTCTAGTGGCATTTCGACATCTATGTAATACATTTTAATTTTGATGACTTAATGAGAAATATGATTCCTACATCTATGTAATAGAACATTTTGGTTTTGATGACTTGATGAGAACCCACTGCACCGATGGAATTATATCCCCCCATGTTTGTTATCCTTCTCTATCTGTAGTTTGTGATGTATTTTTATTGTTCTTCCATGTACATTTGCATATTACATTGTTTGGCTCTTAGCCTCTCAAATCAAGTTAGGGAGCACACCAATAAGTATTCTGTGGGGCCATATTCCACAAACAACATCACAAGGGGATTCATTTCACATAGGGGAGGTTACCCCTTATTTCTATTCCTACCCATGACATTCAATCTAAGTGGCATCATCATTATAAGTGGCATAATCTAAAATATAAAGGGTGTTTAGTAATGGGAAAAGATAATAATAGGGCGTGGCCCCCATCCATGTAATCCAATCAAATAGAAATAGTCCTATTTTGGTTAGCTTTCTTATGCCTCTCCTAGGCATCCAATAGTGGGGGCAGAGGAAACCAATCACTAGCCTTTTTCCCTTGTTCAAATAGTGGAGTGAGGCCTACCCCTTTCTACTAATGGGGGTTTCAGTTAAGTCTATCATTGACATATGCATTGTGATTTGTGAATGTGTAATGTATATTGATTTTAATTTCTATTGAATATTTCTAAATGTTCTAGTTTCTACAAAAAATTGGATATATATATATATATAACGTGTCCTCCATGTCCTAATTATGGGGGTCGCCGTGTCCATGTCAGATACTCGTATTCCCCTATCTTCCGTGTCTTGTGCCCTCGTGTCAGGTGACCTAGCATGTGAACAAGGCTAAATATTAGACCACAACAAATTTGTGAACAGAGGCAACAATTAAATGTTATTTTTAGTGTATTGCCTCAACATATGTGCCAAGGTACGGTTCTACCCTCAAGATGTGTACCACATGACATAAAATTGCATTCCCTAGTGATACATTGAATTAAAACTTAGGGAATGAAGTTTCAATGCCTAATTACAGCAATAGGCCAATGAATGTAGCACTCAGCCTAAGGTTGGGGTTTAATTAAGCAGAAAGTGAAAATATCCCAAACCAATTTGATGTTTTCACAATGGAAATGATGAAAAGTGGAATATGACAAAATGAAGGGTTAATATGAGATGGAACTTGGGGAAATGTAATTAAAATGTGCCATGTGCCTCAAGGAAAGGGAAAATGATGAAGTATAGATGTGATATGGATTGTACCGAGGTAAAAAATGATGTGATGAAATGTAAATGATACTAGGAAAACAATAGGCAAATGTACCACCATTCTAGAGGACATTAAAAACAAAGAACAAGAAATGAACTAACCATGCAACAACCAAGTGAAAGCAATGACTAGAGCATGGCGATACAACTAGGTGATTTCCCCAACACTGATCCAACATGAAGAATGCCTTCATCAAACTACAAAGAACATGATCATCAACAAGGAGAAGTGAGTCTTCTGCTCTAAAGATATCCATTAAGCTAGTGCTCCACAAGGTCTCAATAATACAATCATGGCTGAACCAATTGTGTGTGAAGTCCCTTCAAATCCCCAAGTGTGTTCCATCTAGGAGCCCCTCATCTTTAATCTTAATGAAATAATCTTTAATTAATGTGCATAAGGGATCAATTTACCTAGTGCCCCCCTCTTAAGTGATTTTTAATTAATCTAAAATGCAAACCTTGGGTACTTTGGTTAATTAGTGTGATAAGTTCTTTTTCTTGATTGACTTTAATTAATCACACTAAAACCTTAGAAAAACCAAGGCTAGGCACTTTAATTAATCCATTACTCAAAAAATGGAATTATTAACACTTCAAACTTAGGGAGATGCTAAGTTTTAAGGTTCCCATTCCATTAAATAATCAAGTGTTAATTGATTGCTTTTGTACCTGAGTCATTGATCCTTTTAATCATCTATGGAAAGGGAATGCCTCATCTTATGGGCAATTTTACCAGTCAGGCACACCATACTCACCAATTAGAACCAAGAAGACATAAAAACACATCACCCCCATACTTCCTAGACAGCCACCATGGCCACCACTCAATCCAAGAAGAAGCACCATCTCCAAGCAAGGACACAAATGTACCACCTGCGCATCCAACTGTCTAGTCATGAGATCTTGCAAGGTCCACACTTGTGAAATATTTCACAAGTGATGTGACAAAAATCACAATGTAGCAACATGCTGTAACAGGTACAATGCTGCAAATCATATATTGTGATGGAAATCACAAGAGTTACCCATATGCAATATGAGGGGTAACATGGGCCATTTTATATATGTCCACATATGGATGCACATTAACAAAAAACTTTAAATTATTGTCTTTTTTAATAGTTTTCCCTGTTTTCATTGCACATCAGAGGGGTTGTGCCTTCAAATTTTCATGCCCCAAGACCTACTCGAGTTTACGATGTTAGCCATATTATCAACTTACTATTCTTTACTCTCTTTTACTTTGTAAATAATTTTGGCTCCATACCAACATCAGCTTAGTGGTTAGTTTATGAAATCATGATTTCTGCATGTAGTCAACATTCTTATCTATATTGATTGTTGATGTGAAATCTGCACATGGGGTTGATGACCTATGAAATTGGATGTTTTAGATTGGGCATGCCAATGCACAGAAGGATTATGCATTTTAGTCACTGCCTCTTTTTCTCACCCCTGCTGCAATGCAAGCTACATGGTTTACTTCATTTCATCTTCAATGTGAAGGAGCTCCCGCTGGGAGCTTGCTTTTTCTATAGATGAAAATCATTGGTGTTTCTTGTTGCAAATAAGATGATAAGACGGCATTCAGGGGGCTAGCCACTTTTTCATATACTGTATGAAAAACCTTATTAGACTGCATTTATTAATTCCCATGTACATAACTTTGAAAAACCTGATTAGACTGTATTTATTTATTCACATTAACATAACTTTTCTTTTTATTGTTCTTCAGGGGTTTTGTATGTTCTTCCAAACCAGTTAGACAACTATCTACATCAAGTCCTGACAGAAATCAAGAAGCCCCAAAAGTTGAGGAAGCTGAAACTGTGTATGGAAGTCCACCACAACAAGACAAGGTGAAGAGGATGCCATCGCACTCTCTATAAAGACTGATGGTTATAGTCTTGGTTTAACCAAATTGAAGACTAGTCTTTGTTTATGCAGTGGTCATTATTCTGATGGTTATAGTCTTGGTTTAACCAAATTGAAGACTAGTCTTTGTTTATGCAGTGGTCATTATTGATTTCACTATGATGGTATTCGTGATTGGCTGAATCTCATCCAACATAGTTTTTCTCATTTCTGTGATTACTGAAATCACGATGCTTTTGCAGTTACTTGTACTGGGTGGAAATGGATTTGTTGGCACACATGTTTGCAAAGAAGGCCTCAAACATGGTCTTCATGTCTCAAGTCTCAGCAGGTTTTTGATGGAATCCCTTCAGAAAAAATCTTGATTTATTAAATTTTAAATTTTAAATGCTGTATAAGGTTCTCTGAAACAACTTTTCATTTTCAATTCATATAGTTGAGCATATTATATGTTGCTACCAGACAACTGTTACCTAGAACAATTTGACTTTTGTGCTCATAATGCTTCAAATTTCTTTTCTCATACTTTTCATTGTTCTAACGTGAAAAAGCTACGAGAAATACCTCGTTGATGCTGCAATTGGTTTTATGAAAAACTGTGTATCCTAGATCTCCATTTGCCTACTAAAGCAACTAACCGAATGTGATGATCAAAATCTGCATTGTTTGTGCAAGGTGTTACAACAAAATCTAGTAGCCACAAAGATGTAAAGTCCCAAGCACCAAGGTTATAGCTTTGTGTAACTCAGGAAGGCTGCCCGCTGTTACCTCAGCAGTTCTTTCCCACAGTTTAAAGTTTAGGTTGGCTCTTTTGGAACACAAGAGGGGCTTCCCTAAGGAAAGATTTATAAAGCTATGACAAGGAGACTCAAGGTGATTGTTATGAACATAAATAACATGAATATACATAAGATAATATCAATTCATACATAAGATTACATTAATAATAAATAATAATAATAATAATAATAATTAATTAATGAACAGACATAATGAAAATATGTGTCTTATCGAAAAGACATGACTATTAATGAAAGGGCATTCCATCTAGATATATATAACGAGCTCTCAGTTGTAATCTATCATCTCATTCATTTCTTATACATTTACTCAATTGTTATTATGGATTACTTTATATTCCAGATATTTTGGATAATTTGTGTGTGAACTGCTGGGAGCACTGAAAGGGCAAATAAATAATTGCACACAAAAAGAGAGAGAAATAGGTGCTAAGCACATTTTTTCTCATTCACAAATGTACAATATATTACATGAGATGACCCTTGGGTTCAACTTTCTAGGTGGTCTCCTAGACTGCTCTTGACTTTTCCTATTCACCGAGGACTCTTGGTCTTCCTTGCATGTGAATAGTGCACAATTGTTGAAATACTGAGAGGGAGGTGAATCAGTATTTTCCAATCATTTAAAAATTTAATCAAGAGCAAGTTGCTAATCACCAATCATAGCAGCATATCATGAAAATAACAAGATGCACAGTACACAAGATTTTTACATGGAAACCCAAGTCCTGGGGGTAAAACCACAAAGCCTTTTTAAACAATAAATTTGACTCAGCAACAACTGGGGTAACAAATTTAATACAACTTTTCCAGCTACAACTGGAAGGGGCTACAACCCCTTAGGCTTCGTTAGCTGCAACTGACAAGCTGCTACAACAGCTTAACTCACAAGATTGTGAGCCCTAGCACCACACTACCGCCCTGAAGAAGAAGAAGACTGAACCTATGGACCTGCCAAAACCAATCACTGAACTTGCTGTTGATAACCTCTGCTCTCTTATCACTGCCAAGTCATCACTGTATACTGATAAGTCATTTTACTGCCATACACTGTTCATGTACATTATTGTACACCTCATCATACACAATCATTGATCAAGTAATTCTGCTCTGCTTTCACTGAACATAAGGCATGCATCATCATAGTGTATCATCAAGTATGCATAGTCATCATAAGGTATGCATCATCATCATAGGATATGCATCATTATCATCATAGAGTGTACATCATAGTGCATAGGAGTGCATCATCACATCACTGTACATACACTATTGTATGCATCACTACTGTATACTTCACTGTTAAACCACTGTATACTTCACTACTGTATACATCACTGTATGCATACACTGTATATATATCATTTTTCATCACTCATTTCATATCAATACACCACTGTTATCACTGTACATTCATCACTGTATATCACTATGTATCACTGTATATTCACTGTATAGATGCCACTGTATACATCACTGTACTAGGGTTGCATGCATCATCGTTAGTTTATCATCATAGTGTATATGTGCACCATCATAAAGTACATCATCAAGGAAAATGCTTCAAGTGTATAGGATAGCATTATCATCCAAGCATCATCATCATCATGAGGTAAGTATCAAGCATTATGCATCATCATAGAATGTCATCCAGCATGCATTATATACAGGGATCTTACCTTAGCAAGTAGTGCATGTCAAAACTCACCCTTTGGGCTAAGTATGTGTGCTGTAGATGGACTGTTAACCCCAAAACAAGTAAAAAACGGACTGTCATACCATCAAAATTCGGAACTGAGTAACCTCTGCTGCTGCTGCAAATTTCGGGCCTGAGTAACCTCTGCTGCTGCTGCAAATTTCGGGCCTGAGTAACCTCTGCTGCTGCTGCAAATTTCGGCCCTGGTGTACAATGTTGGCACAACCTCAGACAAGTCCAAGATTTGGACTGTCACATAGCAAAAGAAGAACAAAAATTAACTTTTAGCCTATGTCACAGGGTTCGCCGGATTTTAACCATGAGGTTCGAAATTCGGCGAACCTTTAAAAAAAAATTAAGTTCGTTGGAATTCAGAGCTAGTTCGTCTTTGAACCGTATTGTTGCCCATCGTGAGTTGTACCAGTGTGAATCCTACCACTGCCCGTCGCTAGCCTTATTGCCGCAAACCCTGCCGTCAGTCTTTATCATCGCGAACCCTACCGCTGCCCGCTGCCAACTTTACCGCCGTGAACCCTGTCGCTGCCTGTCGCCAACATAACCACCACGAACCCTGCCATCAGTCTACTCAGACCGTGCCGTTAATCTTACACACTGGCGACCACCTACTATCTGTCTTAAAATCGCCAGGGCTCGTGAACCCTGCTACCCACTTGTCGTGAGTCTTAAACCCCCGCTGCTCTCAATCCCTGTCGAGTCTTGACTAGGTAATAAGATATACAATAAATATGTAAATTATGTTTTTGGATTTGAGTTTTTTGGTTTCATTTCTTTAATGGAAATATAGAGGAAAAACATTGTAAAGATCTTCTATAGAGAAGCAATGATTCATATAGCTTTATTTATTTTGATTTTTTAAAATATTATGTTATTATTCAATAATTCAATTTGCAGGTTATATATATTTATATTTTTAAAATGTATATATACGAACTTAATGTCGAACCTCATCCCGAACTTCTTAAAAAAATTCGAATTTGAACTGAATTTCAAGGTCGCCGAACTTGAATTCGAATCCGAACCATGTGAAGTAGCTTTTAGCTGCCTCCAAATTCAATCAACTTCAAGCTCTGCTGCAAGAAAATTCAGACCCTTGACTGCTGCTTTAAAAACACCAAAAAAAAGGTTTTAAGATACTGCTGCTGGTCACCACCCTTTCCTCAGTCAACTGCTCCTCCACCCGAGATTTTCCTCAGTCAGCTGCTCCTCCACCCGAGTTTTTCCTCAGTCAGCGAGCTCCTTTACCTGCTCTTTGTTGGATAATATTTGGAGTGAGAGTAACTTGTATTTATACTCTTTAAGTTTGTCAACATCCTTAAGTTGAGGGCTGACTTCAAAGGTCAACAAGTTATTGTTTATTATTTTATTTATATCTTTTTGCATGGGTCGTTGAGGGTGAGAAATATGAGGCCAGCTGACCTCCCCTTTTTTTGTATATTTAATTATAAAAAAATTGAAGTACTTTTCTTTGTCCCCCTTTAAAATTTTAAAATCTTTTATTATTTAAAATTCATTTAATGTATTTAATTATTAAAATAATTAAAGTACCTTTTCTTTGTCCCTTCTAAAATTGAATTTAAAATTTTAAAATCTTTTATTATATAATAATTTAAAAAAAATAAAAATAAAAAATTCCTTAAGTGTATTTTATTAACTATTAAAAACATGCTAAACCTTTTAACAATCCATTAATTAATGCTTTAAATATTATCTATTAATTATTTAATTATTAAAATCTTTTTAATAAAGATGGGCCAATCATGTAATTGATTTCAAATTTAATTTTAATTAAAAATTCAAGAAAACTTTTATTAAATTAAAATTCTTTTGATTTAATAATTTTTATTAATCTTTAATTAGGGCTTAAGCTTAAGTTTAGGTTTTAGAAGGGGTGACACTAGGGCTTAAGGACTTCTTATCAAGGGAAACCCAACAAAGTCAAAGGGTAAATAGGGCTTTGTAATTGTCCCAAGGCCTCCAAGGGCTTCAAGCTTGGGCTTGGACAACTACAAAAGGCTCTCAGGGGTTCCACAAGGGGCACCAAGACACCACAAGCCCTTACCAGGGCACTGTTGGCATCAATGAAAAAACTTTTATCAACAGAATAGTGCACAATAATCCTAACACCAAGGATTATGTTTCCAACAATTCCCCCCTAATTCGAAGGGGTGTATGTGAGTCCAAGAAAAGAGAGTTGAATAACTGGAAGTGGACAGCTAACACCGCTGAACATTTCCAACTTGACAATCCGAATTGACAAGCCAGTTGGTAGAAGCTGACATCTCTTGCTTATTGCCGCTGGATTGTGCACCTGGTTAACGCAGCAGAAATCTATGCTACTGCTTGGTGCGCCCTTGGGGGCAAGTTTCGAGTCATTGATGTCACTTGATCTTGACTCCTCCATTTAGGCCAACTCCTAATCGAAGCCAAGGGGGGTAGTCCCTACGGAATGTTTCTAAGGTTATTTAGAATGTTTCGGTGAATTAGTTATGAATGTTGTTTTAAGGAGTTTGAGGAAGTTTATGATTAAAAATAGTTTCCAAGATTGCTTTGCAAAAAATAGTTTAAAGGAAAGCTTTCACTAGCAAATAGAATGACCACCGATATAGATAACACATCAAAATATGATATTAAGCAAAAGTAAATGAACAATTTGTTGTGGACCAGTGCCTTACGAAGTCAATGCACAAGATATAACAGTGCTGCTGAAAAGGAAATGTTTTGCAATTGTCTCTTAGTTACTTTTAAATTATTAATGATTCAAATTTATTTAGGGAAAAAGGGGAACTCCCGAGATACCGTGGGGTACAGGGAGGAATGTCCGGAAATTGAAAGATGGTGGCTCCTCATGAAGACATGTGGGATGGAATGGACTCTCTAGGGTGATGTTCAACACTACACCAACGAGGGTGTAGTCTAACTGTGCCCTGAGGTCACCTCCTAGTTGTCCTGGCTTCCTTTGAGAAATTTCCCCACAAAGTTCAATTAATGTAGTGCCAGATTTCCACTACGTGAAGGGTAGTGAATTTTATTATGTGAGTTGTTTAACTTAGATGTGAAACTTTAAAAATGTAGTTTATAGCTTTTTTTGATTTTCCACAGAGCCAGGTAGAATGCCCGCAAGGGGAAAGAGCATACTTTGAGCTATAAGCTAAACGTTTATTCCGGTTAATGCTTGTAAGAAAAGAATGCTTAAAGCTAAAACAGAAAATAAGCAGCACATAATCTATGTGTCACTTTTCTAATCATCCACTACTAATCGACAATGCCTTTGTGAGGTGGTGAGAGCATACTTCGTGGCAACGAGATTTGTGTTGTGTTTGGTGTATACACCCTGCAAATTATTGAATTAAATTATACACCCTGCAAATTAAAAGTGTTGTGTGTGTTTGGTGTATTGTTAGAAAAATTTATACCACGAAAATTTAGATAGTGCGAATCCTCCCAGGGGGGATGGAGTGTGCGCTGTGTAGCCCACTTGCTCTCGTTTAAAATTTACAATGAAAACTTAAAAGAAGTCCCACTTAGTCCATTTATAGTTGGATCCAAGGGCTTACAATCATATAGAAAAATGTACAAGTTGATGGGGGTCCATAGAAAGTATTTTTTACACTTTTTGATGAGTTTTGGTCACAAATCCGTCCACTTTCGTCACGGACCTGCTAAAAACCAGCAAGCTAAAATGTTGCAAATTAGTGGTTAGAACTTACAAAACTACATAAAAAGTTAAAATACAAGATCTTATGCTTACAAAAATATTGGAAAATACTAAGCACTTTCAAGCATAAGAAGCTAGATCTACATTTACGATTTAATGTTGAGATGAAGCTATCTAGATCTATGGAAAGCAAGAGGTTTAAAGTATGAACTTTGAATCTATCCCACTTGCTTCAATAAAAACACAAAGGAAATAAGATTTTGTTTATGTGAAGAAAATGGAACAACCACAAACTATTTAACTTTGGAAGAGAGGAGGAGAATTGATGCCTACAAAACCAAGATATTAACCAAAATATAGAAGCAACCAACCACCAATCTTGGAAGAAGAGTCAAGACTAGATCAACCTCCAAGGCTTAGCATCCGATCCTGCACAACTTCAAAAGCACTCATACACCAAAAAAATTAAATCTAGTATATCAAATGATAATAAATTAAGAGGGCAAGAGTACAACCGAATACTATTTGCTGCTCCTAGATCTCTAAACATTCAACATAAATAAACAACTCAATAACTAAGAATACTTACTGTACTAGGATCCGAGATCCTTGCCAAGCTAGATCAATCCACAATCTCCAATAAACAATGTTGGAGCTTATTATTTGCAAGTGAATGAATATCCTTGTAATTGAGTGTCTCATTCCTAGTAGCCGTTAAAAATGCTAGTGATCTTGACATAATTTGGACCCTTCGAATGTCTCATCAAATCGCCATGGAATCACTCTGATGTTCCACGATGTAAGAAAAAAGTTTTATAACTAATCATGTTGGCAAGGATCGAGGGTTTCTCCATGATATTTTGTATATCTCAGCTGGACGCAAAAGATAATCTCCATTTTGATAGTCTTCGCAATAGTTTTTGGTGCTTGTTCACCATACAGTTGTAGCCTCCTCTACTAAGTGTTGAGCGTTTTGGCATCATGCAACTAGTGGAGAGCATGAACAGGAGTTCTGGTCACACCAACAAAACGTAGGTATCCAACTAAACATGCAAGAGTTGAGAGAGCATCCGCCTCAATCTTCAACGCAACTGTTACACTAAAACCCACATTTCCATCCCAATGAGGCCAAGAAAAGAGAATTTGCAGCTACAACTCCACACTAGGTCACCATGATACCACTTACTACGTGTTGCCATCGAGATGCACACCTGGGGGGAGCGCAGCATAAATCTTTCGAAGCTGCTCGGTGTGGCCTTGGGGGCAAGCAAAGAGTCAGGTGCTGTCACTTGATCCCGACTTCTCCGTTTAGGGAAATTCCTAACGAAGCCAAGGGGGGTAGACTCTACTAAAAAAGTTGCTAAGGCTTTTTAAGTTTAAGTTTAATGATTAGAAAGAGTGTTGTTTTTTAGGATTTTTTGAATTGCAACAAATTTAAACCAAGCTATTCGCAAATTTAATCAATGGCACATTCACAACATGATATAATAACAACAATTTGTAAGATATAAAGCAAAGATATTTGTAAGATATAAAGCAAAGATATTTGTAAGATATAAAGCAAAGATTTGTAAAATATTGCGTTTGCTCAAAGACCAGTGCTAATGGAGTCACTGTCCGTTTTTTAAAGTGCTGAGATGGCTATTGTGTGAGTGCTCTTGGTTTATTTTATTATGTGTTTTAGAAGATGAGGTTGTTTTATTGTTGGATGAAGGGATTCCTGATATACCTTGCGGTACAGGGAATATGTTCGGAATGTGATCTAGGTGGCTTTGTACAAGGACGTGTGGGATGGAATAGAGTTTCAAGAGTGGTGTTCAACACTACACCAACAAGGGTGTAGTCTAACTGTGCTTTGAGGTCGCCTACCAGTTGTTACCGCTTCCTTAGTCGAAATTTCCCCACTTTCGACCACTATCGAGGCAACGTCGGATTTTCGTTAGTTTAGGGGACTTGATTTTATTAATGAGTGGATTAATTAAATGTGAAAGTTTAAGAAAGTGAAAACAACTGTTTTTGATATCCCAAAGCTCAGACTAGCCTGCGATGGGTAGAGCATACGCGATGTTTTCAAAATGTTCATTCCAATTTTATTGACTCTTTGACAGAGAGCACTCTTGATCTGCTAAATGCGAGATTCAAGAGATTTTAGGGAGTCTTAAGACTCATCAAAAGATAAAATGCAAAAATATATGTAGTAAATACACTAAAGAAATCTCACTACTACCCAAGAATCTCTTTTAGGTGCTAGACCGTACTCGGGAGAGCAAGGGGGTTAGTATATGAAAGGAAAAAAGACTCTCCGACAGAGAGCACTCTTGATTTGCAGATGGCGAGATTCAAGAGATCTTGATGCTTTTTTAACAAGAAATAAAAATATGAAAAGACATGAAAGATTAGAATTTGAAACTAGTTACGCTTGCGAAAAGAAAACTTTTAGCAAAAAACTTTCAAACTGAAATGAAACTAATCTTGTATTTTATTTTTATCTAACTATGCGAAATAATAAGCAAAATGGACAGATACAGGCTTCTCCCAAATGAGGGAAGAAGGGTGTGGGAGCCGTAATCCCACTTGCTTTTTATTAATAATATTTGTAAATTAGTTAACAACTCTCCGATAGAGAGTGCTCTTGATCCGCAAAAGTTGCGAGATTCAAGAGACTTTAGGCCTTCCAAGAAAGGCGGAGGGAAAATAAGGGGTTGAAAGAAAGTAAATTTTTTAGAAGTTTTTGCTCCAAAAAAGCTCCCTTTCCTCGCTTTCCTGTAAAATAAACATAAAAACCAGCGAACTATGATTTATTTGGATTAGTGGATTAGTCTAAAAAATACAATAAAATTTACAAAAAAGTCAATACTTGCGAAATAATGAAAATTTAAAACTTCAAGTATTAACCAACTAGGACTAGATCCAAACTTGAAATGTGAAAAATATGAGACTCTTTAGATCTTCCTAAGCATATAACAATAGATGATTAGATAAACTTTGAAAACTTAGATCTACTGTTTATAAAGTAAAAGTAACCAAGAAAGAGATTTGTTTTAATTTTGAAAAGGTAGAAAGGAGAAACACAAGCCCAAGCTTGAACAATAAGATGACTTTGGAAGTGCCTGTAGGACAAAAAACCATTAGCTTTTATGAAAAGAGGCAAAGAGAATAAGGAAGCAACTGAGCTCCAACTTCTACTTCACCTTTGATGATCTGCAAAACTCAAACAACCTTCAACAAACAAGATCAAATCTAGTGTGATAAACTAAATAAAATCAAAAGAGCATTAGTATAACCAACCACAATTTGCTACTTTTAAATCTTAGATAACTTAGCAAAAGTAAACAAGTTGAAAACCTCAAATGTCTACTCTATGGACTACAAAGAGCTTTCTAAGCTAGCAATCTTGCATATGAAAGACAAATAAAATTATGCTAATATCACTTCGATTCAAGCATTCACCATGAGATTTTGCACTATTTAGACCTCCGAAGTCTTCACTTTATTCATAAATTGCTTGCCAAATAGCAAAAGCATTAAACACAATTACAACGAAGGTTCCTTGCAATCCATCCTCAATGATGGAGCAAGCCCTGCATTCTATAGCCAAAGGGGAGAAGAGGGTAGCGTATGAGAGAGGGAGGCGCATCTCTAAATCAATGGAGTGATTTGTGGTAGAACTAACACATGGTTGGTGTAATGGTGAGGTGGCTGCCACCTCATGAGAGGGGCGCCCCTCGTCACATTGGAAACATCACCCTATCCCCTACGAGCTTCAATTGCATGGAGTGACGCCCACGTGATGAGGAAAGGCGCATCCTTTAATATGATTACTCATTACTTCAGTATTTTAAATTTTAAACCATGTGCTATATGCTTTTAACATGATCGTCCTTCCTTAGAAACCATATGCCACCTTTTCCAAATGTTTTTTAAACATATTTTTGGATTTTCCAATTTTGTCTTTTTGTGCAATTTGTAGCACATTTAGCATTTAAGTGCCATTTTGTTGCGTCTTTAAGAAAATATACCACAAATGACAATTTAATCGCTCGAAACCTAGGAAAAGTGGGTCCTAGGTTAAAGAGGACGCTCTTGACGTGAAAACGAGCATCCCCACGCCAAATTCCACCTCCAGACCATGCTTTTATTACACTTTGAATTTTTCCAATTAAACTATTAAAAATGGTCTAATTTTACGGGAAAAAATATTTTTATCGGAATCGACTCAAACTCCTAGGGGACCTAGTGCATGTCCATACGATTTATTATTGATGGCTAGCATGTAAAAATACATAGACACATAGACTTTAATAACCTCCCTATGTTCGACCACCATGGTAAATACTCCAGCTTTGGAGGTGTGAGTGAAAAACTTAGGAATTATACGCCACTGAAGCGCAACGCATAATTCCTAAGGAAAAAACACTCGAGAGTATCCCCCTGATAGCCAAACCTAAGGTAGGCCAAGTCTTTTACAAAATGACCATGCTTAGACCAACTTATTACAATTCCCCCAAGGGGGTTTGGACATGCAATTATTACAAAGGGGTCAAAATTGGCTTTGAAAAAGTCTTATGAACTTCTGAACACTGATGATGAACACCTGACATGTTCATGAAATTGGCGGCTCACAAGAAGTCCAACTATGGTACAAAATAGTTGGTAACACTACACAGCTCCAACGAGGAATGCACCAATCACATGTAGTAGAGGTAGCCAACATTCCACTGAGAATTAGGGTTTCGATGGATGAAATGGATGGAAGATTGTCCAAGCAAGAATTATGGCCATACTGGAGAATATGTCAGGTTTGAGCACAAGTTAGAAGAGGACAAAATGCATGTCTTCAACGGTTATGGTAGACTAGTGAGAATATGGCAGATAGAGAACATAATGACTGGACAAACCAGCCAAAGAATGGAAAAGGAATTTGGCAGCGTGCACGAAGGAGGAGCAAAGCTCCGAGGAGAGTAGAGGGCAGTTGAATGGACATGCAGGAGTTATGAGTGCACAGGCCTTAGGCTCTCAAAATAGCTTTGATACCATTGTTAGGAGCCCCAAAAGGGAAAATAGATAATTACACAGAAAAAGAGAGGGAGATATGCATTAAGCACATTTTTTCTCATTCACAAATGTACAATATATTACATGGGATGACCCTTGGGTTCAACTTCCCAAGTGGTCTCTTGGACTCCTCTTTACTTTTCCTATTCACCTAGGACTCTTGGTATTCCTTGCACGTGGATAGTGCACAATAATCCTAACTCCAAGGGTTATGTTCCCAAAGAACGAACTTTGTTTGTCTCATTTGGTATCAAAGCCGAGTTTGACCTCGGCCTTTGGCCACCAGACCCCAAGTTCGTTTCCCTTGGCAACAAAATCATTGGCTTTTAGCTACACCGAATTTAGCAGAATTTTTTTGTTTGGCCCCTCACCCTTATTGTCCAGAATGTAATTGACGAAGAAAAAGAAAATCTATTTCACTGCAAATTTGAAAAGGCAATTCACAATTGAAACAAAACTAATATGCTGCAATTATTTGTTGTATTTGACGAAAAAAACATAAACATAATATATATATAAAAGAAATTGTCGTAGGGACGTTGTACACTCTCTGTCTATACCCTGCCATCACTCCTAAATAGAGAGCCTCTGTCCAAAATAAATTGCAGCCGACACACTGACACCAAATCGAGACATGAGACATTGCAATCAGTGAAAAGATTTTTAAAAGAATTCCCTCACATTCGTTGTGGCCATCGCTGCCGTGGAATAACTGTATATAGTGCTTGGAAAATTGTGAGACCATTGTAATCGTTGCCACTTGAGTTGTCAATTCGTGGGGCAATTAAGAGCTTAATAATCCAAAATTTGACAAACGACATACAACTGCCATCTATCATAGGTATATTCGAATTTGAGGGTTGTTGGGGTAAATAAATCAAGCTGCCACGTTGTGAACTTGTACTTGATTTTACTAGTCGCATACTCGTAGTCTCTTCATGTTGCAGTCTAGTCATTAAATTGGTTCGTGAGAAAAAAAGGTATTGCCGTGGGCTTCACATGCTGCGTAGGCATAAAAGTCTCACTCGTGAATCGTGACCCTAACAAAGAATCACGACTATTCATGGGCATATTCTTTTAAAGAAAAGGAAAAAAATCATATATTTGTTTCATTGGTATAATAAAGGACGAAAGTGTAATATATATATATATTACTGTTATCACACAACTTGTAGTTACCGCAAACAAAGATCCTATTCAGGACGATAGAGGAGCTATGAAACTAAAGAGGTGACCTGAGAGGGCCTCGATTCCCAATATGGATTGGTTGTCACGCCTATCGAGGCACTCTTCGCTTTTTGCTATCGAAGCCCCAGATAACAAAGGTGGAGACCTTGATCTACTCCCGACAGGAGAGATCTAACCCAATCACTAGATCGAGCTATTCAATAGGATACGTAAGGTGAGGGGTGAAGAACCCTAGATCTAAGGAATAAGGTCACTATGGAGGCTTAAGATAGATGAGATTCAATCTTAGATGTATTAGACACGATGAATTTAAGATTAAGAATGGATCCAAGATTTAAGTGCTAGGGAAAATGATCAAATCTAACTGCCTTGGGAAACGTGAATTAAAGATGGGGAAAATGGTCCCAAGTAGTAGATCTGAAAGAGTTAAGGCTTTCTAGCATAGCTTGAAGGTAGATCTGATAGTATCAAAGCACACAAGCTCGAAAAAAACGAGGTTTTAACAACCTGGAAGATAAGCAAACCAGGGAGGGCGCAAGGCTAGAAAGATCGGTGCCTAGGAGAAGGGAAGATGGAGTCCTCAAAGGGTGACGCCCTTGAGAACCCACCTGGGGATAGGCCTAGAGGTAAAAACCCATAAATGGTTTGCCGAAATTCTAAGTAGTTAAACCCAGGGAATTTTTAGAAATTTTAGCTTAGGGTTTTAAGATGAAAATGACAGATGGATAAGTTAGAGAAATAAAATACTCACCTTATGAGCGTATCTGGATGATGAGAATGGATGCTAGCATGACGAGGACTACTCCCACAAATATCAAATGAAGATTTGCTTGTTTTCTTGCTCCCACTATTTGCCCAAGTCCACAAGTGCGCCCCTCTCTTCCTGCAAAACCAAGGAGATCAACTCAATTAGCAAACAAGAATGAGGGTAAATGCAAACGAAGAATAATATGTAGAGAATAACTGGTACAAAGACAAAACTATTCCCTGAATAAACCGGATTTGAGAGAGAGAGACAAGGTGAGTCTCCCCAGCCAGTGCGCTCGTCTACCAAATCGTCCTCTTCATCTGTAAGTAAAAATATGGATAGAAAATTTGTAAGATATTCATCAAGATCCTCATTGCAATGGAAAAATAGTTTCAGTCACCATAGCCATACATCCAAACCAAGATACAAGACTATCTCACAAGAATTAGATTTTATTCCAATAGCCAAGAGCCAAAAGCTGCTTTACAATGAGGGGGGTCTCTTCCTTAAATAGGAATGAGAGAGATCAAAACCCTAACCACCTTTCGAATGAGTGGTTGAGATTAAAAGATACATTAATGATAATGAATGGCTAAGATGAGCCCAAATACAATACACATGGATCAACTAAACAATAGAGGGGGCGCACTCACTAAGACGTCCAAGGGGGACTCACCACTTGACAAGTGAGTAAGACACATGACATAAGCACATGGTGGGGCTAGGAGGTGTAACATGTCCTTCTCTAGCATGACCCCATGGCACAATAACATATAATAACTCAAGATAATATCATACTGTGACCATATGACAAAATTGTGGCCCCTCAATGACATAACAAAATCCCCAAATTAGCCTGTAGTGTGTGTGGACCCCACTAAATGCTGCAAGCTGTGCCGGAAGGTGTGGGATGCATCACAAAAATCCTCTGAACAAACCTCATGCCAATTCTTTGCCTCAATTGCCCAAATCGATTTCCTCAGTAGCCATTTCTTCCATTTTTTATCCTTAGAAAAATCACCTATAAAATAATAAAATGCCTGTATCTCTCTGCCTGGTGCCTCGAGCAAAAATTGGACTGCACCAAAATGTCTGGGAGCATATGGTAATATGGTAATAATGAGTGGTTGGACCCCATACTACCTCTATAGCGCCCTAGGTGAACCGAAATAATCTCAAAATGTGCCGACATGCTATTTTATATGGCAAATATGCAATAAAGTGATAATCTGACCATAAACTCATATGAAAGTGCTTGAAATTGGTATCTGAGTGTGCCAATGGACTCAAAAGGCCCAAATGTAGTAGAGATGAGTACTCATACACCATGTGACCACCTGGATAATCATCTGCAAGCTCAACCATGCCCGAACAAATATAAATAATGGTCTGTAAATAATAATAATAATAGAAATCCATCAAACCATCATATGAAACCTGTGTCCACTGCATGGAGTCATCAAGTGGGCATCATAGGACCACAAATAATCAATCTTGAACATCCTCGGTCCAACTCATATCAGATCCTGCAGTTGACTTGGTCAAACTGGGTTGACCAGGTCAAGACTGATCAAAATAATGACCTAGGCTCAAATTGACTGATGCTGTAAGTGCAAATGGATAAGATATGCTCCTTTAATTATTTCAAGAGCAAGACTAAAGTATAAAGAGTAGCATTTCACTGGCGATTAAGCAATCAATACATCAAATATAAGTCCAGATTAAAACAATTAATTACTAAGAGAAAGACCCTCAAGTGTATACTCATTTCATGGACGTGACCATTTTGCTAGAAATGGGTGAATGTGAAAAAGACAAGGCAAGGACAAGGGAATGACTTGACAACTTCAACACTACCACATTTTGGATAAAGGGAAAAGGAAAACCACCTAAACATATGTTGGACAAAAAACACACATGGAATGGCGGTGTCTCACAAATGGAATAAGTCGATTTGAGGAGTGCCTATTCAACTTTAGCAAATGTCTACCACTCACATCCAAGCTTGAATCAAGCTCAGTGAGGATCTTTTCTAGAACCACCGTGACTAGGTGCACAGTTAACCGTAACTTGAGGTTCTAGGGGACACTTAGAATTAGCTGTCCCTTACTCCATCCCACATCGCAAACTGTAGGCTCCGTGAGGAATTAATCATTACATTTTTATTATGGCCAGTAGTCTTTAGATTTAGCATACATTTAACTATTGCTTTTTAGGCCTTATGACCCTTTGGATTTTGCATGTGCTTAGAAGCACACCTAATTGCAACTTTTATCCAGGGTGCTTTACATTTCATTTCATAGCCCTCTTTCATTATGCTTAAAAGCACAGTTTTATTTTATAATCATGGGCTTGCATATAAGATATAACAATGAGTCACACATGCATGTAATGATGGTAGTACAATTTGCTTCAAGTCTAGCTGACAAAACTCAGGAAACTAGGGGGATCATCCACAATCAAGACCAAACATCAGGGGCAATCGACCAGAGAGGTCAAGGCTTCAAATCCAACTCACTTAAGCTTAGGAACCAACACCAGCGAGTTCTCCTTGTTAAAGAAATGTAATTGTGGCATATATTCTACTTGTACCTGTCTATTCTATTATTGTATTCCTCCTTCGAGAGATGTCATTGATGTAATTAATAATGTAATAGTCATTGAAAGAGTCAATGTAAACCCTAGGTCTTCTGTCGGCCTAGAACCCAAAAAACATTATTATATTATGTAATAGAGAGGTCGACCCAGTCAGTTAGGAGAAGTCAGCGGAGTTGGGCAAAAGTCACCTCAACTAAAGAATACTCTCATTTGTATTCACTTAACTCACTCTCACAAGTTTGCATAGGAGAGAGAGAGAAGTTTGCACAAGTGGAGGAGTAGCTGATTTTGTCTTGGGGTTTACTTTTGTACTTTGTGATTTCTATATTGAAGAAGATTTTGTTGGGGTTTTCTCCCTTGTGGTTTCCTCGATAGAAATATTGTGTTTATTGTGGTCTTGCTGTGCTTGTATTTCTTTCAGTGATAGATTGTTTAATGTTATATGCTAAACAAGTAAAAACTAACATGGTATCAGAGCAGGGCTGAAAGAAAACAATGTGCAGCCTCCGTAACTGAAGAAACTAGGGCTTCTTGTTCCGGGAGCTCCCTCCACAGATCAACTGAAAAAGAGAGTGCATCTAACTTGCCTCTCTAGGGTGCATCTTTCTATTGAAGCAGATTTCAATTCTGAGAATTTTCATTTTTGTGTTCCCCACTGCAACTCAGGAGAATTAGGGCATCAAGTTTTTGGATCATCTGCTCACAAAATTGGGAGAAGGAGTACTTTACTCAACTCGCCTTGAGGAGGCGAATTTGCTCATCCATTCAGTTTTCCAAAATCCCGAAGTCGGAAAATCAGGGTTTCTCTAACAAACCCTAGGTCAAGGAAGAAGCAATTTTCAGAATGACAACTTTTCTGGTAAGTCTCAATTCTATTATATTTCCATTTGAAGTACTCATTATCTCAAGATGACAAGCAATACCAAGCTTGATGAGAAGCTTGAGGGAGCTGAGAACTTCAGGGCATGGAAGTATAGAGTCATGCTCATCCTTGAAGAACATGACCTAGAAGACTATATAAAGGAAGGACTTACAGAATCAGAGGGAGATAAAGCCAAAGCAAGGCATAAGAAGAATATGGTCAAGGCAAAGAGGATCATTGCTGATTCCATCAAAGATCACTTGATCCCCCAAGTGTCTTCCAAGAAGACCCCAAAAGAGATGTTCGATGCCATGACCAACCTATTTGAAGGGAAGAACATTAATAGGAAGATGACCTTGAGAAATCAACTCAAGGGAGTGAAGAACTTGAAGTCTGAGTCCATGCACTCATACTTTTCTAGAGTGTCCTAGAGAAAAGAACAACTAGAAGCTATTGGAGACATGGTAGAGGATGCAGAAGTTGTGATGACCACTCTGAATGGTCTCCCCAGAGATTGGGAACCATTTGTTGGTGGCATTTGTGCTAGAAAGAAATTGATTCAGTTCAGACAGCTATGGGAAGAGTGTGTGCAAAAGGAAGAAAGAATAGTGGTAAGAGAGGAGAAACTAAATGACAATTAAGACCAAGCTTTGGCAACTCATGCCAAAGGTGGAAGGAAAAGGAAGAACAATATATGTCCCCATGAGGACTCTCCAAGAAGACCTCAGAGGAAAAGGAAGTTCAAGAAAGATCTATCTTCCATTGAATGCTATTCCTATCATAAAACAGGACACATTGCAAGAAATTGTCCAAAAAATCTGGACACCATAAGAAGTAGAAGAAGAGATTTCATGCTCATGCAACAGAAGATAGTGAGTATGATGAAGAAGTCAAAACCAGAGATGATGAAGACTCCAGTGAAGAATATGTTCTAATATAAGCCCTCACTGGTTCAGTATCTCATGGAAGTGATACTTGGCTAGTAGATAGTGGAGCTTCAAAACACATGACAGGATACAAAGAATCCCTCTCACATCTCATTCAGAAGGAATCTCCACACAAGGTAAAGCTTGGAGATGATTATCAATACCCCATCAAAGGTATGGGAGAAACATCTTACAAATTGGACTCTGGAAAGACCATGAACATGAAGGATGTACTTTATGTACTAGGTTTGAAGAAGAACCTTCTATCTATTTCAGCATTAGATAAGAAAGGTCTTCAAATTGCATTTATAGATGGTGAAGTTCTTATGTGGCCAAAGGGGAAGACTATTGATGATGCAGTAGTCATTGGAGTAGAAGGAGGACTTTACAAATTGAAGGGTCATGCAGACACAACATTGATGACTAGTACCATTAGCCCTTGTGAGCTATGGCGTAGAAGACTAGCTCATGTACACTACAAAGCCTTACCAATAGTAAGTAAGCTGGTGACTGGATTACCATAAATCCAGGTTGATCATGAAGGAGTATGCAAAGGATGTGCTCAAGGAAAGAGTACGAAGAATCCATTTCCAAGCAGTGACGACAAAGCAAAAGGTATTCTGGATATTATTCACTCAGATATTTGTGGACCTATGCCCACCACCTCACTAAGCCAGTATGTTTACTATGCTTCTTTTATTGATGATTACTCCCGCAAAACATGAATTTATTTTCTGAAGAATAAGAATGAAGTCTTTGAAAAGTTTAAAGAGTTCAAGGCTCTTGTAGAAAACCTCTCTGAGAAGAAGATAAAGATTCTAAGGTCAGATAATGGAGGGGAATACACTTCAGGCCATTTCAAATATTTCAGTAAACAAGCAGGGATTAGGAGGGAGCTTACTATTCCCTATAATCCACAACACAATGGTGTAGCTGAAAGGAAGAACATAACGATCATAGGAGCAGTGAAGGACATGATCCATGATCAAGACTTACCCATGCATCTATGGGCAGAAGCAGCTAGAACCACAGTGTATGTACATAACATGATCTCTCACAGTGCTCTTGGCAACAAGACTCCAGAAGAGATGTTTACCGGTATGAAGCCTGAAGTTAGCCATCTGAAGATATTTGGATGTCCTGTATTTATCCATATTTCAAAAGAGAAGAGATCGAAGTTGGAACTTTCGCTGAGATTGCACACCTCAAGGGGGGAGCGCAATAGAAATCTTTCGAAGCTGCTCGGTGTGGCCTTGGGGGCAAGCAAAGAGTCAGGTGCTGTCACCTGATCCCGACTCTTCCGTTTAGGCAAACTCCTAATGAAGCCAAGGGGGGTAGACCCTAAAAAGAGTTTCTAAGGCTCTTTAAGTTTGAATGTTTAGTGATGGGAAGATTTGTTTTTTAGGATTTTTTTATGAAAGAACAAAGAGATTTAAACCAAGTTGCTCACACATATGAATTGTAACACATCCACAACATATAAAATGAATGACAACAACAGATGGATAACAAATTGAATAAAAAATTCATCCACAACATGATATGATAATCAACAATAACTCATGAAAGATAATAAGCAAAAAGAGAGATTGAATAATTGTTGTTGCTGAAAGACCAGTGCTAATGGAGTCACTGTTTGTTGGAGTGCTAAGAGAACTGTTGTGTGAATGCCTCTTGGTTTATTTTATTATATGATTTTGAAGATGAGGTTGAATTATTGTGGGATAAGGGGATTTCCGATATACCTTGCGGTACAGGAAACGTGTCTGGAATGTGATCTAGGTGGCTCCGTACAAGGACATGTGGGCTGGAACAGAGTCTTGAGAGCGGTGTTCAACACTACACCAACAAGGATGTAGTTTAACTGGTGCTCTAACGTCGCTTCCCAGTGGTTCCCACGTCCTTAGTCGGAATTTCCCCACCTTTGATCGCAGTGTGGCAACGCCGGATTTTCGTTGGTTTTGTGGGACTTAATTTTATTAAAATTGAAGTTTTTTGATTAAATGTGAGAAAATTGAAGAATACAACACTTCTGCTTTTGATATCCCAAAACTATGGGTAGAGCATACACGGAGTGGGAAAAATTTATTCGTTACCATCGACTCTCCGACAGAGAGCACTTTTGATCCGTTTTAAGAGCGTGATTCAAGAGATTTTGAACACTACTTTGTTTGTTGCAAGTAAAAATACTGAAAACAGGTTCTTTAATTATCTATCCAAGAATCTCTTTCAGGTCCGAAGACTGTACTCGGGAGAGCAAGGGGATTAGTATGCTAAAGATGAACAAAAAGAAACTCTCCAACAAAGAGTACTCTTGATCCGCAAATGGCGAGATTCAAGAGATTTTGCATATTAACTTAGTAAAATAAAAAAAGATGCAAAGACTAGAAACAGTAAAACTTGCAAGTAATTACTTTTGCAAAAGGAAATTTTTAACTAACTCTTTTGATAACTTTGCAAAAAAGATGAAATTTGCTAACTATGCAAAAATCACAAAACAAGTAAGGGATAGATACAGGCTTCCCCCAAAAGGGGGAAGAGGGGTGTGGGAGCCGTAATCCCACTTGCTCTTCTATTGATTTTATTACAAAATTTTTATTAACCCTCCGATAGAGAGCGCTCTTGATCTGCTTATGCAGCGTGATTCAAGAGACTTTAGGCCTAAGAAGGCAAAGGGATAGCAAAGGGATGAAAAAGAGGGATTTTTTTTTGTTTTGTTAAAATGTTAACCAGGAAAATGTTTGGGAAGAAATGCATACATGCATGCAAAAGTGAGTTTTGCATGCACCTACTTTTAGGTTTTTGACAAACCTAATTTTACAGTGAGTTGATATAAGGAGACATAAGGTGTATGTCTCATTTACTGAGATAACTGACCTGAGATAGATCAGTTAAGAGGTGGACGATTTTCCTTGGGAAGGAGGGTGCATTCCTTAAGGAGGAAGAAGCTCATACCGCATTCGGTTGAGCGTTTGAGTGTCTGTAACTTGCAATGTATCTTCGCCTCAGTGATTGAGGAAGATCAGTGACGATTAGAGCTCAGATCTGCTGAGATTTGATTTTGTATGAGCCATTCTTGTCTTGAGGGAGGGCGCACTTGTGCATGCAGAGGAGGCCGTTTTCATGAGCTATACTTCTTCAGTTGCAGAGCCGTTTAGAGTAGAGGATAGGGAAAGACAGGTCAGCCAGAGGCACCTTCAGAAATACTCAGATCTAGTTCACTAGTTAGGGCTCATTCTTCCAGTGCATGCATCAGCTGATGCATGCAGATCTAGAGTTTGCCCGGTTCAGGGATTGAGTTACCTTTGAGGTAATCCTGTATTGTACTTGTCTTTTATGCATATGCTCTGGGCTCGAGAGAGAAGATAGCCCCACAGATTGTTGGTTTTCCCCGGATGGGGTTTCCAGGGTATATTTGGTGTTCTTTGTGTGATTGCATGTGTTTCAGTTGGTAATGAGATCTAGCTGTTGAGTTTATATGTATATGAGTATGTATTGATATCGAGACTCAAACTACTTGAGATCTTCGGGTGATTCAGAGGGAGTAGTGATCTCAGAATCTAAGATTTACATGGTATCAGAGCCTTGGTAAGGGTCAGGGAGAGAAATCACACTAAGATCTGCAGCTGCAGTATCAGATTTGCTATCGCTAGCATGGGGGAGGATCAGATTGTTTGCACCTCTTGCTCCGCTATGGATATTGATGAGTATGCTACCGATGGGATTGACAGGGAGATGGCTCTGAATACTTGTCAATCATTGATGGCCTCCACTTCTAGTGTGTGGTACATAGACAGTGGAGCCTCTAGTCATATGATGGGCGTTCGAGGATATTTTTCTGACCTAGCAGAGGATGGAATAGACCTTGAGATTGTCTTGGGAGACAACTCTACGGTCAAGGCAGTAGGACGAGGAACTGTCTTTCCAGAAAGACTCTGGAGAACAAATGAGAGTTCATGATGTTCTATACGTCCCAGGTCTTAAGAAAAACTTGATCTCCGTATCTACTATTGAAGATCGAGGTCTATGGGTGATGTTCAGAGATGGAAATGTACTTGTTCATCCCAAGGGATCCAGTGTTAGCTCAGCTGAGAGGATTGGAGTCTGTAGTGGGAAACTATACAAACTTAACTTTCAATTTCACCATACCCTAAGTTATAGTAGCCATGATGAGGGGTGTGACACCTGTGAGCTTTGGCATAGGAGGATGGCTCATCTACACCATCCTGCCCTAAAGATTATGAGGAAGATTGTGACAGGAGTACTTGAGTTCAGCACAGAGCACATTGATGTGTGCAAGGGGTGTGCTCTTGGGAAGTACGTCAAGACAACTTTTCCAAAGAGTGATAATAGAGCTACAGGAGCTCTTGATTTGATTCATTTTGACCTGTGTGGTCCGATGTCCACTACATCACTGAAAGGATACAAGTACTATGTGTCTTTCATTGATGACTATTCCAGGAAAACCTAGATCTACTTCTTGAAAAGCAAAGAGTCAAAGGAAGTTTTGCAGAAGTTTCAAGATTTCAAGGCTCTTGTGGAAAAACAGACAGAACAGAAGATTAAGATCTTTAGATCAGATAATGGGGGAGAGTACACCTCCAATGAGTTCAATAAGTTTTGCACTCAGGAAGGCATCGAGAGGCAGTTGACTGTACCTTATACACCCCAACGGAATGGGGTGGTTGAGAGGAAGAACATGGCCATTGTTGGAGCTGCTAGATCCATGTTGCATGATCAGGGATTGCCATTTTTTCTTTGGGATGAAGCATGCAACACTGCAGCTTACATTCAGAACAGGAGCCCTCATAAGGTATTGGGGGACAAGACCCCTAAGGAGGCTTTCTCTGGGAAGAAACCTAAAGTTGGGCACTTTAGGATCTTTGGGTGTCTTACCTACTCTCATGTTCCTTCAGAGAAAAGGACAAAGCTAGAGCCCACTGCAGAAAGAGGAATTCTTGTTGGGTATGATGGGACTTCAAAAGCCTATCGCATTTACATCCCTGCTCTCAAAAAGTTTGTTGCGAGGCGAGATGTGAAGTTCGAGGAGGATTGGGCCTTTCGGAAGTCATGTGAGTCAGAGAATGGAAAACAACAGGTTGCTACATCCCTACATGACATAGGTCAGAGCACTGCTCAGCGACCAACAGGGTCCCAAGTATCTGGAGTGACAGATTCACAGGTTACGGACTCCACAGGCACAGGTACTGGCACAGTATCTCAAGTTGGTGATCAACCAGGGTTAGGGTTCTAGGTTACAGGTTCTCGAGCTACAGGATCAACGACTACGGGCACCTCTACAAGAGGTACTCACTCTCATACAGGCTATTGGGACAAGGATGAGGAGTTTTCCTCAAAGGATGTCACTTCAGGGAAGAAGAAGCCCAAGTGGCTTCCAGACACCTTGAAGGACGCCCAGGCAGTGGGAACCCCCAAGAAAGATGTCAGAGAAAGGAAGGCTCCATAGAGATTCTGCAGTTACTTAGCTCTAGTAAGTAGTATCAGACTTCAGTGAGTCGGAGCCTTCCTCATATGAACAAGCAGCAAGTGAGTAGGCCTGGAGAGATGCCATGTTGGAAGAGTATGCTTCCATCATGAAGAATGATGTCTGGGAAGTTGTACCCAGACCAAAGGGAAAATCAATAGTCACCTCTAGATGGCTTTATAAGATTAAGTATGCTGCAGATGGCAACATTGAGAAATACAAAGCCAGGTTTGTTGCTAGAGGGTTCTCATAGATAGAGGAAGTTTACTATGATGAGACGTTTGCTCCTGTGGCCAGGTATTCTTCCATCAGGACTATGATTTCTGTTGCAGCAAAAATGGGATAGAAGATTCACCAGATGGATGTCACGACAACTTTCCTCAATGGACTCGTCGAGGAGGAGGTATACATTGAGCAGCCAGAGGGCTTCAAGGTACTTGGGAGAGAGTCTCATTTATGCAGATTGAAGAAAGCCCTGTACAGTTTGAAACAGGCACCCAGAGCTTGGTATTCTAGGATAGATACCTATTTACAGCAGCCAGGGTTTCAGAAAAGTGAAGCAGACCCAAATCTCTACTTCATCGTTGTGAGAGGGGATCCACTCATCCTTGTGCTTTATGTAGATGAGCTGTTTATTACAGGGGCAGAGAAACTCATTAGTGATTGCAAGAAGGATCTTACATCTGAGTTTGAGATGAAAGATATAGGATTGATGCATTACTTCCCAGGGATGGAAGTCTGGCAGGAGGATGGGCATATCTTCCTCAGTTATTGCAAGTATGCAATGGATATTCTGAAGAGATTTCATATGCAACATTGCAAGCCCATGACTACCCCTATGACAACGAACTGGAAGAAGCAGGTGGCTTCTGAGAGTAAGTTGGTTGATTCTACTAGGTACCGACAACTCATCGGTTCCTTGATGTATTTGGTCAACACCAGACCAGATTTGAGTTTTGCGGTCAACACCTTGAGTCAGTACATGGTAGAACCCAGAGCTGTACACTGGGTATCCGCAAAGCATGTTTTGAGATACATCAGTGGAACAACAGAATATGGGCTGAATTATGTGAGGCAGGGAGAAGTCCAACTTGTAGGGTTCACAGATTCAGACTAAGCAGGTAATGCAGGTGACAGGAAAAGCACCTTCAGGTGTTGCTTCAGCTTAGGTTCGGCAGTTGTGTCATGGTTTAGCAGGAAGTAGAAGTCCGTGGCATTGAGTTCTGCTGAGGTAGAATATATGGCGGCTAGCTTAGCCAGTTGCGAAGCCATCTGGCTGTGCAAGATGTTGGTGAGTCTATTTGATCACCAGTTGGAGCCTATGGTGATTCATTGTGACAATTAGAGTTGCATCAAACTCTCTGAGAATCCAGTGTTTCATGATCGTTCCAAACACATTGAGATCAGATATCACTTCATTCGTGATCATGCTTAGAAGGGAGCAGTTGAGCTCCAGTACATTTCCACAGATGAGCAGGTTGCAGATATTTTGACAAAGTCCTTGATGAAAAATAAGTTTGAGTACTTCAGGGAGAAGATGGGAGTGGTGCAGAATCCTTTCCTGGTTAAGAGGGAGTGTTAAAATGTTGACCAGGAAAATGTGTGGGAAGAAATGCATGCAAGTGTTTGCATGCATGCATGCAAAAGGGAGTTTTGCATGCACCTACTTTTAGGTTTTTGATAAACCTAATTTTATAGTGAGTTGATATAAGGAGACAAAAGATGTTTGTCTCATTTATTGAGATAACTGACCTGAGATAGATCAGTTGAGAGGTGGACGACTTTCCTTGGGAAGGAGGGCGCATTCCTTAAGGAGGAAGAAGTTTGTACCGCATCCAGTTGAGCGTTTGAGTGTCTGTAACTTGCAGTGTATCTTCGCCTTGGTGATTGAGGAAGATCAGTGACAATCAAAGCTCATATCTGATTTTGTATGAGCCATTCTTGTCTTGAGGGAGGGCGCACTTGTGCATGCAGAGGAGGTCGTTTTCATCAGCTATACTTCTTCAGTTGCAGAGCCGTTCAGAGGGAGGATAGGGAAAGACAGATCAGCCAGAGGCACCTTCAGAAATACTCAGATCCAATTCACCAGTTAGGGCTTGTTGTCCGCCGAGATGCACACCAGCAGCATAAATCTTTCGAAAGTTGTTCCCTCAGTATAAGTGGGGAAAGTGTGGCCTTTGGGGCAAGCAATGAGGCAGGTACTGTCACCTGAATCCCAGCTCCTCCGTTTAGGCTAACTCCTAACGAAGCCAAGGGGGGTTGTCCCTACAAAGAGTTGTCTATGGCTCAATGTTTTTTTAATGTTTTTGGTGTATGGTGACGCGGATGGGTGTTGTTTAGGAGTTTTTTAAAGATGAGAGATCACAGATTACTTAAATGAAACACAAGATAAAGCAATCCACGTTGCAGATTACAGAAAAAACGAGAGTAATAGTATATAAAGACTTGTGAAATAAAAAGCATCCATAGATAGATGATTTCAAAATAGAAAATCCAATGGACAAATGGCCCAACTTAATTAAAGCATAAATGTAAAGTGACCAGTGCCAAAATGGAGTCAAACAAGTGTGTAGTGCTGGGGGATGCTGAAGATACAAGTCTTAGTAATTGTTCGTGAGATCGTTTTGCAAATTATCTTGGTAAATTAAAAGTTTTAATGATCTGGATTATTAGGCTAGAGAGAAACAAGGTACGCGTCCAACCAGAAAGGTATACTTTTAGTGGCTTCCCCTCTAATGGTATGACGGACCGTCCAATTATCAAGGAGTAAGTGTCTGAAGACTTAACTACTCCGAAGTCTAAGACAACGGTAATTTCCAGCCCCACTTGGTTTAGGAACTTTGCCCACTACCTGAGTATTTCTCGAATGATCAACGCCGGTTCGTTGGTTGTGGGGTAAATTTTTTATTAAGTTATCACTTTTGAGATTAACAGGTCCAACACCTTTTTGGGTACTAGTCCAACCTTTTCAGGTTGGCAGAGCATACGGATGTTGGATAGCAACGAAGAGATAAATTATTAAAAGGGGAAGTGAGTTGGAATGTTTTAAGATTTATTAGAGCACACAGTTCAACTCTTCGACAAAGAGTGCTCTTGACTTTGTCTTATGACAAAAGTTCAAGAGACTTAGATAGTCTATATGCCTAATGCAAGGAAAATGCAATACTATTATTGTCTCGGACAGAGAGTGCTCTTGACTTGCTCTTGACTTGAGTTGTTGCAATTTCAAGAGGCTTTGGTTCTTTGTTAAAATAGAAGCAGTTTGTGAACAAGAATGCATGTGATAGCTCAATAAGATAAAAGATGAAGCAAGACAATGATATGTTGAATGAAATGAACTTGTTATCACATATATAGTAGCCGGGCTACCATACATTATTTTTCAGATTCCAGAGCACTTTTCAGCCAGTTCCTTTACATTGAGATGATGAGATGAGCATCTATCTATGGATCACTATCAGATTTTGGACAGCGTATGTATTCCCCATGCCATGACTGAGTCTCAAGACACTCAGAGAGATGACCGATGTAGCCATTATACCATTTATACAGAGCAGTCAGTAGTGCCCAGAGTTATAGTAGCAGTTTCAGAGGACAGATGATGGTTCAGAGGATGGGCATTCAGGTATATGACTCAGCAGGTATATCATGGTGTTGTGATTATATTGCTTTTATATTCATTCTTATGGCATGTCTTAGCATTTAGTGTCATGATCTGGCGATCATATAGATATGTGGACCTGGTTGATCTTATTATATATATCCTACTGTCCTTACTCAGACTTAGAAGTTCACTATTCATACTCATTGGTTTTACCCTCCCTAGGGAGAATAGAGGTGATCATTCCACCATACCTTGGCTTGCTAGTGTTGGCTCCATTATTCATTGTCTTCATCCATCCATTGCCTACCTTTTAGTTTATCACCCTGACTTACTACTTGACTAGTGGCATGGAGGATCTTTCTCCACTGTAGCCTCTTTATTGGATGAGCTTCCCTGTTTATTGTGTCTCGGCTCTGAGTTGGTGAGAAAACTTACCTTTGGTGAGTTGGATTGTAGGCCTAAATCATTATGGTCGGTTGTCCCGATGTTTGGCATTGGCTCGAACTCCCCCTAGTCATTGGAGACGTTGTTGGCTAAAACTGAAAGCTCATGTATTACTTATGGAAACTGATAAATTAGCCCATGGAAACTAAAAAGCGCAAGAGCGATGAACTGCTAAAAATACTCCTCGAAGAGTATAAGAAAGGTCCAAAAAGCAAAAGTTCTTAAAAGCTATATCTAAACAATTGCTGACCTTAAATATGTATGAAAACATGCCTTGGATGCAAGCTGCAACTAGTTGTGCTTATCAGCACACCTGAGATCCGAAGGGTTATGTAGGCCAAAAAGGCCAGGAAATGAAATTGAATGATCCTAATGAACCTGGATCAACTTGATGTAGACATGATGCCTAAGTTGAATAAGCACTCTCTAAACAACTTATCCATTTGTGAGACACCGCCATTCCCTGTGTTGTTGCTCATTCAGTATATACTATGGTGTGTATTCCCTTTCCCATATCCAAAGTGTCACAATGTTAAGTCAGTCAGTCACCCTTTGGCCTAACCAGTTTATTTTAGCCTTCACCCTTCACTAGCAAATTGATCACAACTATGAAGTGAGTATGGTCTTGAATGTCTAGTCCGAGTCATATAAATAATTAATGACACTATATATTTGGATGTAGATCGCCAGTAATGATTACTTTGTGTTATAATTGCTATTTGAATGAGTTGTAGAGCATGCATTAACCTTTGACACTTTGCAGCAACTTTTGATGGTAGTCTGAGTTATATTTGGTCAATATTGACCTGGTCAAACTTAGTTTGACCAAGGTCAATCACAGGACATGAGATTATTGGACCTTATGATGACACAGATAGATGATATATGGTCTATGTACATGTACATGATGGTTCTATGCATCAGATACAAGTTTATGATGATGATCCTTGGGTTTCAGCATTATTTGATCATTTACAGATTATTATTATTTCACTTGTTCTGGTATATTGGATATATTATATGATCATGCAGAGATCTATATGGTGTATGAGTACACATCTTGGATAGTTTTAGACCTTCTGAGTCCAATGAGACAGTCTATTTTCAGTTCCGGGCAGTTACAGTGATGATTTAGCCTCAGTAGGCTATCTTAGTGCAGTTTTGGTCTGTCGGAGACCCTGTCAGAGCAGAGATGATTTTTATTTGGTTCACCTAGGGTGCTGATGATGGAGGGGGTGGTCCAGCCACTTGTTTTTACCATATTACCCCCCTCCCGAACACACTAGTGCCCTCACCTTGACAGCGCAGGCACTCCAGGAGGCAGTTCGGGGCAGGTACACGCTTCCCGAGGCAGTTTCGGATTGGTAGAAATGGCTACAGAGGAATTCGATTTGGGCTATTGAGGTAAAGTTTTGGCATGGGATGATCAGTGATGATGAGTGGGATGTCTTCCGCACCTTCTCCAGCAGTTTCAGCTTCATCGGGGCCCACATCCATCACTTATGGCATTTTCTGATGATTTCTGAGGTCTCCTAAGGCCCCGATTTGTCCATAGAGGCATGATTTGGTACTTTGATGACTATTTTATTATTATTGCGCTATGGGGATTGACCAAGGGTGGCTAAAATTACTCCTTGGACCCACCATAAGCTTATTGTTATATTTTGTCATCATGATTTGGTGGGATCCCCTCTCCTAGGGCGATTTTGTCCACTTTTGGTTATATTTTATGGTTGATCCATGTATTTTATTGTTGAGCTCATCTCAACCATTGATTAGATCTTTTGATCTTTTAATCTTAGCCACTCATGTAAAAAGTGGTTAGGATTATGGTCTCTCTCCATCCTATTTAAGGAGAGAGCCTCTCATTGTAAAATCATCCAAAGATTTTTGGCTCTTGGCTCTTGGAATAAAATTTCTATCTTTTGGAGTACATGCTTAGGTTGGAGTGGATGTTGGTTGTCTTGATTGTAAATGCTTTTGTCCATTGCACTGGAGGATCTATTGTAGCTATCTTGCATATTTGCCATATCTTTGTACAGGTGGAAAAGACTTCTTCAACAAGTGCGAATTGGTGGGGAGGCTTGCCCTTCAAGCTTGGAGGAGGACGTTTTGGGTTAAACAGGGAGTGGTTTTGTCTTTGCACCACCTATTCTTTGCTTATCTCTTTCTTGCTTGTATCTACCTTCAACATGTTAAACTGATTGATGCTTTGCTCCTTGGTTTTGACAGGTTAGAGGGACACATATGTGGCTTGGAAAAATCGATTTGGCAAGAAGGCTTAAAAAATTCTCTATTTGATCTTTGGCAAAAGTAATCCTCATCTCAACTAACATTCATCTCTTCATCCAGGTATGCTCCAAAGGTATGATCTTCTTCTTCTTTGAATCATCCATAATTTCTAGATCATAAAAACCCTAATTAATCAAAACCCTCATTTTGGTTTTTCTTAGATCTACTTAGATCTAGCCTTGCTTTTGAAGAGATATTAAGAACCCACCTCTATAGCATCCACCCCTAGTTGGATCTATAGTTTGGTGGTGATTGGGTTAAAATTGACACACTTTTCAAGGCAATAAAGCCCTCTTGAGCCAAATCGCACTTCCTTGGAGAGGCTTGTTTGGTTAGATCTAGCATGTGGGTAGGTGAGATCCCACTTGATTTGCAATCTACATATTTGATAACCTACCCCTAGACTCTTACTTTGGTGATTTCTACCTTGTGGGCATCATTCCACATTTTAAGGGATTAAAACCCCCTTTTGAACTACTTGGCATCTTAAAACTCAGATCTAGTAAGATCTAACCCTTGGATTGACTTGATTTTCAAGATCCATATAGATCATTGCATAAACCACTTGGATTTACATTTTGGTGGCCATTGGACTTGATTTGACACACCTTATCCACCTTTTAGCCCTCCTTGAGCAAGGTCGCACTTCCTTGGGTGACTGAGTTTGCCCACTTCTAGGACCTGGGTAGTTGAGATTTCACTGGATTTAGAATGGGCATACCTTGAAACCTATATCTAGAACATCATTTTGTGACGATCTGCCTTGGGGGTAGCATTCCTTGTTTTAAGGGATTGTGGTCCACTTGGGTCATTTCATAAAATCCTAGATCTAGCAAGATCCAACCACTTTATCTCAATTAGCCCACTTGATTTGACTTATAGGTGTCCCGATCTACACTTTGACATATCTTTTGACTCCATTAACCCATCCAACAAGGCACTAGTCCTCCTTAGGCAAGTCGCAATCCTTGGGAATTGTGTCAAACCTTAGATCTCGTAAGTGGGTATTCCTAATTTCAGCTTAGATCCATAGATCTACTCATTACATATCCTCTAGTACCAATCGCATCCCTTAATTTCACCTTGTGGGTCCACATTAAGCCATTTCACATATCCCAAGAAAGTAGGACCCACTTGTGTAACACATGGTACTAGATCTTGTCATTATAACCAATCATGTGGCCTAAATCATACATTGGTTGAAGCACTAAATCATCTCTCAAACCACTTTCAACCATACTTCAATTTCTAGGTCCACTTTACCTTGCATTGGTTTCGTAACTTACCATTTACTCATCCCTAGTAACCTTTGTCTGGGTCCAATCATCTTTGATTGGCTATAGGGTCTCCCCCTATGTCTTGATTTATCTAGATCTAAAGTGGAGTGCCTCGATTGACGTGACTCCCACCTTGCATTAGGAACCGTGGCATCTCTTGGTTCACCTCTTCAGTTGTCCATCTCCTCTACCATCCCGGATGGGATACCACTAGGGACAACTACAAGTTGTGTGATAACAGAACTATTTGCAAAAATGAAACTAGTGTTCTACCACAACAGGGGCTAATCTAACAAGTGAAGTCAAAGTGACTTACGCACACCGCTCATGAAACTTCCAGCTTAGCCGGTCCTACGCAGTACACGGTGGGGAAAGAGAAGCAGCATGCAGTGTTAATGCGGCACTTGGGATCAAAT
This sequence comes from Larix kaempferi, assembly GCA_027924585.1. NCBI lineage: Eukaryota > Viridiplantae > Streptophyta > Pinopsida > Pinales > Pinaceae > Larix > Larix kaempferi. Next base: position 1,191,284 of record BSBM01001803.1, on the reverse strand, counting down.
CCCAAGAGGCTTCTCAGGTCAAGACAAGAAATAAAAATTACTCTAAGTACAAGAATGAAAATTAATCTAGAAAATTTGAAGCAAAACTAAACTAAGCATGCACAAGTCACTCTTCCCCAAATGGGGAAGAAGAACCAAAATGTGGGAGGCCTTATCCCACTTAGCCTTTTTATTAAATGAGTACAAGTGCCTTGGGATTTTAACCCTTGAAAGGACTTTTGAGAGAAAATGAAACTTGGAAAACAAATTGAAGTGAGCTTTTAATTGCTTTTACAAAGGATAATCTATAATGTGTTCAAGTTTTGGATTGTCCTTATGGTTTCTTCAAGTTTTGCTTTGCTTGGATCTCCTCACTTCAAAGTTTCTCAAGTCCTTTTTTACTTTCAAGCACCTACACAATGTATCAACTTGAAACACCTTTTAGCATTAGCAAACAAAAATATGAGATCTAAGCTAAAAAATGGAAAACTAGCTAGATGCCCAAACTTTTTTAAATGCAACCTTTTCGAATTTAAATGAGATCTAAGATGCAAAAGATAAACTAATGAGCAAAATGTGAGATCTAATCTATTAACAATGCAAAATCTAAAGCTATGAAAACTAACTACTAGCTTTCAAAGAGTGAAACAAACTAACACTTAACCCAAAGTTTTGTTTTTATGTGTGACTTTTTAGGGCAGAATTGAAAGTGGACGAGAGGGAGAAGATGAGGGATGGAGAAGGCAGCCAAACAGGGGTGAATTTGGCAGCGGACAGCGAGCAAAAGATGGCTGTAAAAGAGGAGAAAAACAGTCAACAAAGACACTGCAAAAATCTGTGGTAAAGGACAGCCAAAGTTGATGGAAGGAGAGGCAAAAAGGAGAAGGATGAGAGGACGGGAAGGGGCTGCGAAAAGGAAGAAATGGGGCAGCAAACAGAAGGTAAGGAAAGGCTGCAAAAATGAAGGGAAGACGTAGGGAAAAACGAGACAAGGAAGAAAAGGTGATGGCTGGAGGAGAAAGGCTAGCAAGTCAAGGCAAAAGCGACCAAGGAGAAAAGAGAGAGAGGCTTGAAGAGATGAGCCTTTGGAACCAAGTAACCAGTTTGAAGAAAAAGTGTTTTGTAGGATGGAACACCAGCAAGAGTTACTCTTGGCTTTCCTTTTGTGATAAAAGATGACAACTTTATAAGTCTTGCAATCACAAAGTGTTAAAATCAATGAATGATTGTTGAAGCTTGGGATAGAAGCAACCGAGCTCACACCCTTCTTCAGTTGGTGAAACCTGACGAAGCACAACACACTCAATACAATAGTGAGATCAAAATCAACTAGTATGCTACGCAGATCAAAGCTTTATCAATATTAGTACAACCGAATACGTCCTATTCATATAACTTTGAGAAACATTTGCATAATAAGTCAAGTTGACAATTGCAAATGACAGATCTTACGTTCTAAGATATTAGACTTCTAAAGCTAGCATTTGATCACAACATATATGAGTATTGAAAGAGAAATGCTTGGAAAGAGATCACCTCAACCATGAAGAATTCACCACAATGAACAAGAGCCCATAGACCTCCAAAGTCGAAAAACTTTATTCACAAATTCAAAGGAAAAGCTTGATACAATTTTCTCAGAGTAACTCTACAACAAAGAATCCATCCTAAGAGAGCTCCAAGAGCCTCTCTTTTTACAAAATAAGACTAGCCTACCCTCATTCGAACTCCATGAGGAAGAGAGCCAAATAGCAATCAACATGAAGTTGAATCTCAACAAAATCATGGCTTGGAGTGAGATCCAATAATCTAGCACTGAGTTGTGGTTGTTGGAAGTATCACAATCCAATGAGCATCCTCCAACTAGAGTGACGTGAGCTCCAAGGGTAAAAGCGTGAGCTTGAAGGAGACCAAACTCACGTTGATGTAGGGATTGCTACGGTGATGTGGCCTTCCACATAGGCAAAGGAAACCATCTCCCTTTGATTTCAATGCCCACCATATTGGATGTATCGCCCAAGCTCAAGTGAATCATACGTATGGAGGAGCCAACGTGGAATGGAGGCCCACGCTTCAATTTTAGTTCACGTCATCTTCACATGGGTTCATATATCAAAGTTTAATATAGCATCACTCTTTAATATGAGCCTCAAAGTGATGCCCACGTGAATGAAGAGGGAGGCCCCACGCTTGATATGCTCACGTCATACCTTGAGCATGATTCGTATGTCCAACCATTAACATTAAAGCATGTGTTTTAAACTCCAAATGTGATCGTACACCATATATAAATCATCTGGCCCCCTTTCCAAACATTAAAATAATGTATTTTGACTTTTTTCAATTTTTTGTCAAAGTGCATTTTGTGATTTTGTAGCAATTAAGTGCCAGAATGATGTATTATTAGGAAAAACTCCACCAGAGGTGACGTAATCGCCCGGAAACTGAAGAATGAGGGTGTTGGGGTAAAGAGGACGCTCCGAGCGTCAAGACGAGCCTTGCCACGCCCAATTCCGCCTCCAGATGAGGTTTTTATCACTTTTTGAAATTTTTTAATTAAACCATTAAAAAAATGGTCTAATTTATGAACAAAATTATTCTTCTCGGAATCAAACGAAACTCCTAGGGGACCTAGTGTATGTTCATACGACTTAATCGAGATGACTAACATGTAAAAAATCCTAGACACAGGACTAATAACCACCTTAGGTTTTGACCACCATGGGAAATACTCCAGCTTTGGAGGTTTGAGTGAAAAACTCAGGAATTATACGCCACTGATGAGTAGCGCATAATTCCTAAGGAAAAAACACTCTAGAGTATCCCCCAAATGGCTAAACCTACGGATAGTCGAGTCTTTTATAAAAGGACCCCGTTTAGACCAACTTTTTACATTTTCCCCATGGGGGTATGAACATGCAGTTATTACAAATGGGGCAAAATTGCCCTGAAAATGACTTCTGAACATTTGAACACTGATGATGAACATGGATCATGTTCAATACACTGGTGGCTCACAAGAAATTCAGCTGTTGTACAAAATAGCTGGTAACAGGGCTCATTCTTCCAGTGCATGCATCAGCTGATGCATGCAGATCTAGAGTTTGCCCGATTCAAGGATTGAGTTACCGTTGAGGTAATCCTGTATTGTACTTGTCTTTTATTCATATGCTCTGGGCTCGAGAGAGAAGATAGCCCCACAGATTGCTGGTTTTCCTCGGTTGGGGTTTCCAGGGTATATTTGGTGTTCTTTGTGTGATTGCATGTGTTTCAGTTGGTAATGAGATCTAGCTGTTGAGTTTATATGTATATGAGTATGTATTGATATCGAGACTCAAATTGCTTCAGATCTTAGGGTGATTCAGAGGGAGTAGTGATCTCTGAATCTAAGATTTACATTTTTATGCTTTAGCTTTCCTTCCTTCGCTTTTTTCTGTAAAACAAACAAGAAATCAACGAACAAAGAAATTGTTAAGGTTAGTATTGGTTAGCTAAAAAGTTCATGAAAATTACAATATAGTATTTGCGAAATGATGGAAAAAATTGACTTTTATTTCAAATACTGAAACTTAGATCTAGATCTTATGATTTATATAAAGCAATTCCTAGATCTATGAAGCAAAAGGACTTTAAAGATGGAAATTTTGAAATCAGATCTAAATGTTTTTCTTAACAAAACAGGGAAATAAAGTTGTTTGGAATTTTTTAATTGAAGGAGGAAGAATTGCTCAAGCCCGAGCTTGAATAAACTTGGGAAATGGAGCACCTGCAGTACAAGAGGGTATTAGATCTATAAAACGATGGAGAAAGATAAGATGTAATTGAGCTCCGATCTCTACTCCAAGATTGGTGATTTGCAAAAACTAAGAAAACCTTCACACAAGCGATTAGATCTAGTATGAATTGTTGAGTAAATTGAAAAGTGCAGGAGTATAACTGACTACAGAATGCAACTTTTGGATCTTAGACAACTTCACATAAATAAGCAACTTGGAACGTCAAATGCCTATTTTAAGGATTAGCATATAATCTTCTTTAGCTAAATATTCAACACTTGCATGAAAAGAAAAAATGATTAAACAGATATCACGTCGGTTTATGAGCAAATCATTCACCAGAAAGATTTTTGCACCATCAGACTGACCTCCAAAGTCTCAACTTTATTCATAAGAAGCAAAATAGCATTTACAATATACAAGCAAAGGTTCCTTTAGTTAGCTAATGGCCAAAAGGTGCTTGACTTAGATAGCCTTCTGGGTCCCAATTATGCCACGACCTTAGCTCCGCTGCTAGTGAGCGTCCATAGCCCCGACAAAGTTGCCACAATAATGCCTTTTTTAGGGGCAAATAGGATGAACCTCATACAAAGGAGGAGTACCTATCCCTTTAGCCACTAACTAATTTCAAGGATGGGGGAACTTGTTTCGAATCTAGGGGATACAGTTCCGGTGACTAGGCCTACCTAACTGCACTCAGTCCACCTGAGCTACAAGCAGAAAACGATCAATAGGTCTATGGAATTTGCCACACACCTCAAAGTCGAGACACCAAGGGACAACATGGAGGCCATCTAATCAAAGAGGTCACAGAGGGGGAGGTCCTCGGGTTAATCAGTCAATTCCAAGTCAAAGGATTTTCAAATAACCAATGGATGAGACAGATGATGGAAAGGTCTAAGCATGGAACCAGGAGAAAGGGAATTGATCTATATTTTACATATGCAATTAACCCAAACAAAAGCATGTACTTGAAACTACCACTAATGCACCTATATCACTTTGAGTACAAGTCCTACTAAAAACAACCATAACGACCAATATGATCACCAATGCACAACAAAGTCTAACATAGTCAACATATCAATAGAAATCATGACATCCATAGAATACCTCTACCATATACCTGCTCTGAGCTGCAACTGCAAATGAAGCCCACCTATGCTAACTCTTTTGACTCTGAATGGCAAGGAAAGATAAAACCCAACTGTATAACTCTACTCCTGAATGCCCACTAAACCAAGGTTTGAAAGTATGACGAGGGAGATCAATGAACATGGCTCAAAATGACTTGGGTGGCCCCTTTGCTGCTATGCCCCTACATGATCCAGCTGCTCAATACTGATATAGATCAATGATCCACTAATATGTTCTGATGAAACACTACGTCAAGTGTAAGGACTAGGCTCATGACTGCGGTATGCTTTGCCAAAATTATGATTAGCTTCCAACTACAATAAATGTGATAACGTGACCCAAGTGAGTATTTTCCACTTTAGACTTCCTGTTGCCATACTTTTTTAACTTGGGAATTTTTTAAATCAAACCTTAGGAGGTTTGATTAATTAATTTCTATTAATTGAATATTCAAGAATTCTTGCTCAAATCTCATGTGAGTTTCCCTCAATGGATTCCTTGTTGCTCTAATGTCTCATACCAATCAAAATCACGCCATAACCCAATCTGAAATGCCCAATATTAAGTTGCTCCAAATAATTAAAGTAGGAGTAAGGCTTTTTTAATCTTATACTAAGAAAAATCCATAAATTAAAGCCTATTAGTCCATAATAGCTGAAAATCACAACTGGAGGGGTCCAAATGGCCTCCTAAGGCTGAAGTATGATGAATGGTATGCATGATGATCACATATTGTTGGCTGGTCTTGTTGACAAAGTAAAAAAGTTGTAAAAGTCAACTTTGGTCAAAGTTGAGCAATGGTGTCCAATAATAAAAGGACACAACCAAAGCCTCTATGAGGATGAAATAACATCTCTAATGATAAGTATTGGTAGTGCACTAGAGCTATAATGCTCACATCACATAGTTTCATCATAGGAAACATTGCATAGAATAATATATAGCATGAAGTTAGTGTTTTATGTTCATGACACCATCTAAATTATCATCAAGAATATTACAAGGATCATTCTTCTCTTGGGTGAAATGGATGGTCAAAATCAAATGGCTAGTCAAATGAAATATTGATCAAGGATGATTGATTGATTCAATATAGGGGGAGAAATGGAATTCTGTGACATTCTTTAATCAGGCAAACACTAGGGAAGATGTGTCTCACAAATGGATGATGTACTAGAACATGACACTCCTTTGACCTTGACAATTAGACTCAACCCCCTTTTCTTTGACTTTTGCGTTTAGGCTCCTTCTTGGACTTGTCTTTTTTCCTTTCTTGGACTTCTTTTCTTGTACTTCTAAGTTTTCTTATGTTTTAAATCTTGGCCTTTCATTTTTTCTCAAGGCACATGCAAATTTTAGGCTTACTTATTTTTCTTTTATTGCTTGATCTTTCAATTTTCTCTTGGTGTTATTTTGCTTCTTTGATTCTGGTACAAGGAGTCTTGGATTGGGATTTGCTTCATGTGGCCTTTTCAAGGCACTGAAGGGGGAGAAGCCTTTCATGTTTCGGGACTAAGGAGCACATTTCTAGCAACTGGACAATCTTTGCACGCAACTAGTCAAGAAGACTTTACAAGAAGAAAAGCATATGGGGTTGGAAGGCAGTAATCCTAGCACATAGCCAATTAATAGGGCTTTATAAGAAGAAAGACATATGGCATCAGAAAAACCAGTTCTCCTAGGTACATAGCCAATCAATAAGGCTTTACAAGAAGAAAAACATAAGAATTCAGAGAACTTTGTTGCACACACAGAGTGAAGACACCAAGGAATAACATGGAGGCCTTCATAATGCAGAGGTCACGAAGGGGAGATCTAGAGTCAATTTGTCAGGTCTAGGGCAGTGGGTTTTAAGATACAAGTGTGACATGAGTAAAAAATGGAGTAGTCAAGGGTGGAACCATGAGTAGGTTGTGATCCATGTAATAATCAAGAGATGTAATAAATAATGGTATGTGCATAAAATGATAACTACTTGTATGCATTAAATTACACAACCTTTCTACTAACCATGCTCATCAAAAATCAAACAAGTGTAAGCAACATCTAATAACATCTAGTACATTTACCATTATAGACCATATAATCCATAACAAAATCCCCTAGGCATGCATTTGGTACAACAAATACAATGGCAAGGAACCATCTCAAGGCAACATATTGGCAACTGATACATAATATCTCAACAATCAATGAATAACCCTGCTTCGATAATCTGCTCTGCTCATGCAAAAAAGATCTCAGCTCTGATCCGCTGAGCAAAAATAAGGGTATACCACCCCATACATAAAATGGTATACCAGGGACAAAGCCCTTGTCCTTTAGATTTGGAAGACTTGTTGCTTGTAGGGTGAAGCAAGTAGCATTTGAAGGCATTTCAAATTCACCTTGGTGACTCCACCATTTTGATATCGGTTTATGTATGAATTCATGCATTTTCAAGTTTGAAGATTGGAAAATGATATGGCATTTCTTGAGGTCCCATGGTTTCTTGATTGGTTTAACCTATTGGATTTTATCTATATTCGGGGATATCCAAATCATTTTCATGGTGATCATTGGGCGAAGTGCATTCGAAGATTTCGTGGATATGAGGATTCAATTAAGTTGCATATTATATCATTCATGGGAGCTATTTCAAAGTTGAATGTGGTACATGAGGATGTTAAAATGAAGATGTTCTCGATGTCTTTTTTGAGCGATAATAAGGATGTTGAATATTGTTATGAGGGGCATACTAATAAGGGAATAACTTCACTCCTAAATTTTCTCAAGACGTTTTGCAAGCGATGGGACCCTAATCTTGATGAAGGATTTGTGGAAAATCTAGTTGCCCCTCCATAGGAAGAGGAACATCTCCAAGAGGAAATCTTTGAAATCCGTGAGGATTTCCAACCATGTGTTATTGCAGATTTGGAACCACATGAAGAAGATTTTGTCGAAGAAATCCACGAAGATAAAGAAAAAGATGAAGAAGCTCTTGTTGAAGAGCCATTGCCTGTTGAAGAGGATACCGAAGACATAGTTGATGAAAGTATGGTTGATGCTTCTCCTTGTTTTCCTCAGTCGATGAGGATTTGGTGAGCCTTCCTCTCTCTCTTGCTCTTGAAGACAATTTTTTTGAAGATGATAGGGTTGAGGATCTCTTTGCTATTGAAGATGGTTGCCATGAATGTAATGAGGTGCATTTTTCTTATAATGATCATGATATGGGTGTGAATTATTGGAGATTTGTTGGAGAGCCCATATATGACTCTTCTAATGAGGGAAGTGTAAATTTATAAGACCTTGGAAAACCTATTTTTGATTAGATCCCTTGTGATTTAGTTCAGCCATGCCTGCTCACTATTGATGATGATAAAGGGTTGCATATGGAAGTTTTTGTTGTAGATCTTGAACAACCAGGTTTACCCTCTCCTAGGGTGGATCTCAATCGACATCTTCAACCATGTTTCTTAGGGGTTAATGCAGGTTTTGGACTGCAAGAAGGTGGTTTTATAATTTATTGCAGGGTTAGAGCAACGAAGTATGCCTTCTCCTAGGGTAGATTTGAGGCCTCTTAACCAACCATATCTTAAGGTCTTGCTGATTTTCAAGGTCATTTGGGGCAGCAAATAGAGTTTGAAGAACATATTCGTCTTGAGGGAAGTTTGTACTTCAGCCCTATCCAAGCTTGTATAGAAGGGGCTTGTGAAAGGAGCCTGTTATCACCTAAACTGTAGTTACCCCTATGGATGGATCCAGTCATGGATGGCGATAGGGAAGGGCAACTCAAAAGGTGCAACCACGATCACCTCGACCTCCAATATATGGTTCACGCCAGTCGAGGCAACCTTCGCTTTATGTTATCTAGCCCAGACAACAAAGGGGGAGACCCGATCTACTCCCGACAGGAGAGATCAAAACCAAGACACCAAATCAAGGTATTTCTAAGTGAAGTTAGGTGTATGGTTTATCCTAGACCTAAGAGTGAAGTCACAAGCCAAGTGAGGGGTTCAATAGGTATAGCTTTGGTTAATAGTTGATGTGAGAGTGACTTACAATGTTTGAAGTGAGATCTAGGGCTAATGTACTAGTTCAATGTCAGAAGATCCACTGCCTTGGGAACCGTGTCCAATGCAGGGTAGTTTAAGGGTTGAATTGGGGCTAACTAGTACAAGTGACAAGCTTGACCATGATACATGATAGCTTCAAAGGTTTAGTTCACCATGCATAAGTCAAACCACAAGTCAATCCAACAATCTAGGAAAGTTGAATTAACTTGGAGAGAAACCAGTGCCTTGGGAATTGGGAAGTGGAGTCAAAGTAGGGTTGATTTGTGGTTTAGGACTCCTAGTACTTGGGACAAGTGGGCAATAGAGGTCTTGATGGATGAATGTGTCTAGATCTAGGTTTGACCCAAGTGGACCACAATCCCTTAAAACAAGGAATGCTATCCCCAAGGCAAGATTTGACAAAGTGATAATCTAGACCTAGGTTTTGAATTATTCCCGTTCCAAATCCACAAGAATCTCAAATACCCACGTCCTAGAAGTGGACAAACTCACTTCTCCAAGGTGGTGCGACTTTACCCAAGGAGGCTTAAAATGAGGGTTAGGTAGGTCAAGACAAGTCGGATGGCATCCAAACTTTAAATCCGGGTAGGTTAGTCAAGTAGGAGTATGGATCTATAATTTCGTGGCAATCCAACGGCTAGATCTTAGTAGATCTGAGTTTAAGTGTTCCAAGTGGTCCAAAATGGGGATTAAATCCCTTAAAATGTGGAATAGGGCCCACAAGGTAAATTTCAGAAAAGTAACAACCTGGGTGTATGTTATTGGATGTGTAGATGACAAATCAAGTGGAATCTCAAACACCCACCACCTAGATCTAGGTCGACTTGCTCAACCAGTGAAGTGCGCCTTGCTTGGGAGAAGCTAAGTTGGCATGGGAAGAGGGTCAAACGGAAGCCAATCCTCACCAAACTATAGATCCGGGATGCCGTGGATGCTATAGAGGTGGGTTTTCAATATTATGCCCAACAACCCACTAGATCTAAGTAGATCTGAAAAAATGTAAAATGGGGTTTTGAAATATTTAGGGTTTTGAAATATTTTAGACAATTGGATAGATCATGGAGATAGAACTTACCTTGAGATCATACCTGAGTGATGTGAATGAGATGCCTTGATGTTGAGGAAGATTCCCGCAGAGATCAAATGAGAAATTGTTGATTTTGCTTGCCGAAATGATGCCCTAGCCCACAAGTGCGCCTTCCTCTACCTGTCAAACCAAGGAATGAAGATTCAATCAGTAAGATCAAGTATGGAAGAAATACAAGAGAAATGCAATAGTAACATGAAATAAAAGGTCCTGGGACAGTAATACTCCCTGTTACCTACGAAGAGCTCCAAAGAAGAAGTAGGGAGAGTCTTCCCCTACCAATACCTCCTCCTCCAAGCAAATCGGCCTCCACCTGTAGATGCAAAATCGTGGTACAAAGTATATGGCAAACAAGATCTCCAATAACTCAGTGCAAAGGAAGAACCAACGAACGAACACCAAAAACATTCACCACAACACTGGAGATAGATGCAATAATAATTTTCTATTCCAATAATCCAAAGCCAAAAGTCCCCCTTACAATGAGAGGCTCTCTCCTTTAAATAGGAAGGAGAGGCACCAAAACCCTAACCACTTTTTGAATGAGTGGCTAAGATTAAAAGATACAAATGTCTAATCAACGGTTGAGATGAGCTCAACAATAAAATACATGGATCACTAATAAAATATAATGTAAGTGGACAAAATCGCCCTATAAGAGGGGAATCCCACCAAATCATGATGATAAAATATCATAAGAGGCTTATGGTGGGTCCAAGGGGTAATTTTATCCCTCCTTGGTCAATCCCCATAGCACAATAACCAATAAATAATCATGAATGTACCAAATCGTGCCTCCATAGTCAAGTCGTGGTCCTCAAAAAGGACCTCAGAAATCCACTGAAAGTGCTATAAGTGATGGATGCGGGCCCCGATGAAGCTGAAACTGCTGGAGGAGGTGTGGAAGGCCCCGATCTATCATCACTGATCATCCCATGCCATAACTTTGCCTTAGAAGCCCAAATCGATTTCCTCAATAGCCATTTCTACCAATCCTGAAATGCCTCGGGAAGCGTGAAACTGCCCCAAACAGCCTCCTGGAGTGCTGGCGCTGTCAAGGTGAGGGCACCAGTGTGTCCGGAGGGGGGGTAATATGGTAAAAACAAGTGGCTGGACCACCCCCTCCATCATCAGCGCCCTAGGTCAACCAGATAAAAATCACATCTGCTCCGACAGGGCCTCCAACATACCAAAACTGCACTGGGACAACCTACTGAGGCTCAATCATCACTGTAAGTGCCCGGAACTGAAAACAAACTGTCCCATTGGACTCAGAAGGTCCAAATCTATCCAAGATGTGTACTCATACACCATATGAGTCTCTGCATGATCAAAATAAATATCCAATATACCGGAACAAGGCCAATAATAATGCTCTATAAATGATCAAACACTGCTGTACCCCAAGAATCATCATCATAACCCTGTAGCTGCTGCATAGAATCATGTATGTGTACATAGACCATATATCATCTATCCATATCATCATAAGGTCTAACATCTCATGTCCCATGGTCCTCCATGGTCAAACTAGGTCTAACCAAGACCAAATATAACTCAGACCATCATCCAAGGCTGCTGCAAAGTGTCAATGTTAATACATGCTCTACAACTTATTCAAATAGCAATTATAACACATAATGATCATAACTGGCGATCTACATCCAAATATATAGTGTCGTTAATTATTATTATTACTCAGACTAGACTTTCAGGATCATACTCACTTCATAGTTGTGATCAATTTGCTAGTGAAGGGTGAAGGCTAAATTAACTGGCTAGGCTAAGGGATGACTTAACTGTCTTGACTTTGTGACACTTTGGCAAGGGAAAGGGAATACACCATAGTATATACTGAATGAGCAATAACACAGGGAATGGTGGTGTCTCACAAATGGATGAGTTGTTTAAAGAGGGTTTATTCACCTTCACGGATGCGCACAATCCATAATACAAATAAGGCCAGCAATTGTTTAGATATAGCATTTAAGTTCCATTGCTTTTTGGGCCTGAAGTTTTCCATAGCCTTGATCTATGTGTGTTTACAAACACATTGCATAGATTTACATTTTTTTCTTTAGGGTTTCTGCTGCAGGGGTGTTTTTAAGGCACTTGTTTACCTGAGCACTTCTAGGTGTGTCATGGACAGCTTGTTTACCTAGGTATTTATTTTCCAAAAAGATATAACATTTTATTTTCATAGCCACTTTCATTTGGCATGCCTTTCATTCATGTGTGTTTAAAAACACATTGCATGAATTGGCTTTTCATACAAGATATAGCATTTCATTTTTCAGATTTTGTATTCATGGCAGCACTAAAAGTTTCAGGTTTAGCCAACACAACTTTAGTGACTAGGGGGAATTCCAAGGAACTCCAACTCACCATAGGTAAGTTTTGTCACCAACTCAGAGCCGAGACACAATAAACAGGGAAGCTCATCCAATACAGAGGCTACAGTGGGGAAAAGTCCTCCATGCCACTAGTCAAGTAGTAAGTCAGGGTGATAATCTAAAAGGTAGGCCATGGATGGATGAAGACAATGAAATGATGGAGCCAACACTAGCAAGCCAAAGTATGGTGTAATGATCACCTCTATTCTCCCTAAGGAGGGTACATACCAATGATTATGAATGGTGAACTTCTAAGTCTGAGTAGGGACAATATAATATATATAATAGATCAACCAGGTCCATATATCTATATGATCGCCAGATCATGACACTAAGTGCTAAGACATGCTATAAGAATAAGTATAAAAGCAATCTAACCATAACACCGTAATATACCTGCTGAGTCATATACCTGAATGCACATCAACCTGTACCATCATCTGTCCTCTGGAACTGCTGTTGTAACTCTGGGCACTACTGGCTGCTCTGTACCAATGGTATAATGGCTACATCGGTCATCTCTCTGAGTGTCCTGAAACTCAGTCATGGCATGGGGAATACAACTGGTGTCCACAATCTGATAGTGATCCAATATAGATGCTCATCTCAGCATCTCAAATGCAAGGGAACTGGCTGAATAATGTACTGGAATGAGAAAAATAATGTATGGTAGCCCGGCTACTATATATGTGATAACAGAGCCCTTCTCCTTGGCAAGGGTTTTGTTATCACACAACTTGTTGTCCCTAAAGGTATCCCATCCGGGATGGTAGAGGAGATGGACAACTAAAGAGGTGATCCAAGAGATACAACGGTTCCCAATGCAAGCTAGGTGTCACGATAACCGAGGCACTCTTCACTTTAGATCAAGACTAATCAAGATCAAGGGGGAGACCCTAGCCAATCAATGAAGACTAGCTAACCCAAAGGTTCCTAGGGAAATGTGTAAGTTGAGTTATGGAAACCAATGAGTGAGTTAGATTAAGTGTACCCAATATTTTAAGTGTGGTTGAAGAGGCTTAAGAGGTGACAAGTGTTTCAACCAATGAATGACTAGGGCCACTTATGAAGCTCAAACGGATAGATCTAGTACCATGGAAATTACACAAGTGGGGCCCACTCCTTAAAAAGTGGAAAATGGTCCAAGTGGGGCCCACAAGGTCAAGTTAGGGGTGAGATGGCACTAAGGGGTATGCAATCATGTAGATCTATGGATCTAAGATGAAAGAGGCAAAACCCACATATGGGATCTAGCAAAAGATCACTAGCCCAAGGGAGACTAGTGCCTTAAATTGAGGGGGCAAATGGAGTCCAAATTCCACCAAACTATAGATCGGGGTAGTTAAGGCAATTATCAAGGTGGGTTTAAGTTATTAAGTCCAATTGCATGCTAGATCTCCATATATCTAAGATTTAAAATGCATCACCAAGTGACCCAAGTGGGGCTTCACCCTCAAAATGAGGAATGGGGCCCACAAGGTGAAAATCAACAAGGTGAAGCACTAGGGGTAGGTTATCAAGGTTGATCTATCCAAATCAAGTGGGATCTCACCTACCCATGTCAAGGAACTAGCACAACTAGCCTTCCTCAAGAAGTGCGAATTGCCTAAGGAGGGCTAGGTGCCTTGGGAAGTGGGTCAAATGGAGGCCAATCACCACCAAACTATAGATCCGAATTGCCGTGGATGCTATAGAGGTGGGTTTCAAATATTATCCCCAAAGCTAAACTAGATTCAAGTAGATCTAAAAAAATGTAAAATGAGTGTTTTGATTTTAAGGGTTTGATGACCAATGAAGAAGAATGAATGGATCTAGGTACATACCTTGTAGAACATACCTCAATTGCTGGTGGCCACTTTGCAAATTGATAGCATCCCCCCTATGTGTATATTCAAGAGTGAGATCTAGTGCTCCAAGCCAAAACGTCCTCCAAGGGTAGCCAAATCGTCCTCCTCCTACAAGACAAGATCGAGTTAGAAACAAGCCAAGTAGAAAAATTATGAAAATGATGAAGAGATGTAAGAGAAAGCATCAACTATGTCACAAAGATACAATAATGATACTCCCTATCACAAAGATCAACCCAAGAGAATATATGTGGGTCCCCCCAACAATAGTCTCCTTCAAATTGTCCTCCTCCTCATCAATTCAACCTCCCTGTAGAAAAACAACTAGTAGCCCACTATCCACAATGATACATAGAGAAAATACTGTATATTCAACTTGCAAAAGAATCCATCAAGACAAGAGAAGTAGATCCACAAAGTAGTATTCTATTCCAATCTTCAAGAGCTCCAAAGGTGCTTTTAGAATAGGGGGGTCTCCTCCCTTTATAGGATAATAAAGACCAAAACGCTAAACCACAAAACCACTTTTAAAACTAGTGGTTGAGATCAAAAGATCTAACAATCTAATCAATGGCTAAGATGAGCTAATACATAATATCACATGGATCACTAAAGTGAGTGATGACGTCATAGCTAGAAAAGACTCAAGGAGGGTGACGTCATACATAGGGGTGGCTAAAAATATATGTGTCACATCACCAAAACCAAGACAAGTCACTACAAGCTCATGGTGGGGCTAGGAGGCATTACTTTCCTTCACTAGCATGTTCCCATGACACAATAATATAAAATATAAGTCTCTGACATGTCCAAGTGACACAAATGATCAAATCCTGTCCCCAAAATCTGAGAGAGACAAGCAGTAAAAGACCTCCTATAACCACTGTGGACCCCACTGACTAATGCCAACTGATATGGAAAATGGGGGGTTCACCATGGATGACCTCATAGCAGACCAAGTGCCAAAACCTTGCCTCAATTGCCCAAATCGAATTCCTCAGTGACCTTTTTATTCCATTTTTTAATCCTCCTGAAAACCCTGAAAGTGCCCCAAACTGCCACCCAGGGTGCCTGCGCTGTCAAATTGAGGGCACCAAGCTGTCTGGAAGGGGGGTATAATGGTAAAAACAAGTGGCTGGGCCACCCCCTTCCTCTGCAACGCCCTAGGAAACGACTGGCCTCCAAGGCCTCTGTTGGATAGGCTGGATCAACATGCCCAAACTGGTCAATAGGTGGATAACTGCTACTATCATACTCAGAAGTGCCCGAAACTGGAAGATAAGTGTCTCAGTGGATCCAGAAGACCCAAACCCACTAGAGATGAGTACTCATACACCATGGGATGGCCTGTGGGGTCATATGTAGGGTCCACCATACCTAGACAGTGTAAAATATGATGATTTGGAAATAATAATAAAACTGACCAACTGCATCAATCATCATCTGAAGCATATGTCCAACATATGGAATCATCAATAAGTGTATGTTGGACCATAAATCATCATCCATAAGCATAAGTGGTCCATCTCATCACGGATCCCAAGAATGACCATGGTCAAAATACAACCAAAGACCAGATTATAACAACAGACTACGACATGTTACTTTAATCGCATTCACAACTTAACTTAAAGTACAAACATCGTTCAATGGCAATTAATACATATTTATTTCAATGTTATTTATAATTTACTTGCACAAAAAGTTTTAAAGACATACTCACCCAATGGACATGGCCTAACTGCTAGCAAAGGATGAAGGCTAAGGACAAAGCTAGGCAAAGGGGATGACTTGACCAAACTCAACTAAGTGACACTTTGGACGGGGAGAAGGGGAGCTACACTTTGTGCTGGACAAAATAACAAAGGGAAGGGCTGTGCCTCACAAATGGATAAGTTGTTTAGAGAGTGCTTATTCAACTTAGGCATCATGTCTACATCAAGTTGATCCAGGTTCATTAGGATCATTCATTCATTTCCATGGCCTTTTTAGCCTATATGACCCCTCTGGGATTTCACATGTGCTAAGAAGCACAACTAATCGCAGCTTGCATCCGGGGCATATTTATAATCATGAGGTCAACAATATTTAGATATAGCATTTATTTAATCATTGCTTTTTGGACCTTTCTATACCCTTCGCGGGGTATTTTAGCAGTTCATTGCTTTAGCCTTTATTCACGTGTGTTGAGAAACACATTCTAGAATTTTAAGTTCACAGGCTTTATAATAATTTCCAATATAAGTAGTACATGTGCTTTCAGTTTTAGCCAACAACAACTCAAGTGGCTAGAGGGAGTTCTACACAATGCCAAACATCGGGACAACCGACCAGAATGATTTAGGCATACAATCCAACTCACCAAAGGCAAGTTATGTCACCAACTCAGAGCCGAGACATAAAACAAACATGGATGCGGTCCAACACAAAGGTAGAAATGGGGAAGTCCTCCATATCAAAAAGGCAAGTCAGGGTGAAATCCAAATAAAGAAGGTCATGGATGGATGGAGTCAAGTGAATGTGGTGCCTAAGCTAGCAGACAAAGATGTCAGGAAAGACCATGTTTATGCTCATATGAGGGTAATGCAACCAATGGGTATTGTTAGAAAACCTTAGTGTGCAAGTAAAACATCCAATTTTATATTTATAACATCATCCAGGATATTTCATTTCATTATTTAAATAGTACTGCCACATCATGAATCATGTACCAAGTCAATGCTATGAAGATGACTAAAACAACAAGATAATAATCCAATGCTAATAATCACAAGTCCATAGGTCACATCACATCATAATAATCATCCATAAACAACCGAAACACTGCTGCAATATTACAACTGGGCACTAAACAGGAACTGTATGGAACAAAAGGTCACATCGGTCATCAAATTTAAGATCTCAAGGCTCAACCTTGGCACAAGGTCTCCTCAATGTCTGATACATATACTGCTCTGATCTGTAAGTGATTTGAAATAAATATGCTCATCATAGCTGATCTCTGTAAAAGCGAAGCTCTGAAAAGTGCAGATATTTGCTCAGCAAGAATAATCGCCCAGCTACTATGGTGTGATAATAGGTTTCTCGGTATTTATCTTCTCCACAGTTGATCTTGGGACTTTCCTCTGTTGGAGCTCCCTCTTTTTGAACTTGAAGTCCATTGTTTATCCTCAATTGGGTGATGTGACTAGTGTGTCCTGACCCCTAAACTTTGAAGGAAATAGACCAATTCTTGAAGGGAATTCTTATTGGCATCACTTTCCATTTGATTCACCTTGACTCCATGGCCCTAGTTGGATATTGGCACTGATCTCCGTTCTCTCCATCACCTTTTCTAAAAATCCTAAAAACTACAACCTCGTTTTCATAAGGCTACCTCTTCCAAATCACCTTGTGCCCTCATTGCAATATCCTAACAATCCTATCCTAGGGACGCCCCCTTGAGTTAGAGAAGAGCCAACTGGAATTGCATAGAGGTAGTTATCGTGGTGACAGTGGGTAATGCCTCTTAAGTTACCGTGAACTAGTAGTGATCTTTGGGGCTTTAACTACTCGTGCTAGTTTGCACAGTAACGACCTCATGGTACCACACAGTCCCATTGACCTACTTTTGTGGTCATTTGTTGGACATTAATAAAATTAACTTATCTAATCTTTTCAATCCTAGAAACAAAATGTTAAAACATATTTGTTAATTCCTTATTAATCTTCTTAAGTCCCGATAGACCAGAGTTGGTCTTAATGTACAGTAATCATCATCATCATCATCAAATTGACATTGTAGCTGTAACATGTTTATAAAATTACACGATATTGAAGTCAATAATGATAGTTAGTGTTAAGGTTGGTTAGGTGTTTGGACCAACTAACCATCTTAGGGTACTATGTATGATGTAATCTTTGTTTAGATATATGTGCTCTGTATGTAATATTATGTAGCCCAACTTGAGTTTGGTGATGTACTCATTATAGTGTATGGTTAATATGAGTGACATTTATTTATTACTCTCCACCATATTGTTTGTTTATTTTCATGTGCGCATGCTGTTATAAAATCCTTCTAAAAAGTAAAATAAACCCCCTCATTTTGGATCGTTTATGCTACCAAGTTTTTGCAAAATTGAGTCGAACTGTTACACTCCAGCCTCACTGGAGTTGTTTGCCGAACCAACATTTCAACATTGATTCAAAGATATATGATTATAGTGCATTAAGATGGGTTTATGTTGAAATTTCATGCACTGGGCATTTAATGCAAAACTGAAATTTCACGTTCTTCCTAGAATGTTTCTCGGATCTTAGCCCTAGGATTTTCAACCTTAGGAATGCTGTAAATTGAAGTATAAAACAACAGTGGAAGAATCACAACATTTTAAACAGCCCCACACTTCACGACAATTCAAGGAGAAAAGATACTAAACAAAGAGAAAAGTTTCAGCATCTTCCAGGGCAACTTTTCAGCCAATAACTAGATCTTAAAATCTACTTTTACAGCAGTAAAATCAACTCCTTATATTCTTCCTTGGATGTCAAAACACTTAACAATTTGCCCCTTTGCTTATGTCAAATCAACAAGACAAACAACTCTAAATAGCAATGCATAAAAAACATACATATTTGAAATTCAAATTTGAAAATTACACAATATATGGACAACTAGATGTGAAAATCCTCACAACAGATCTAAGAGCTGATGTATACCTCACAAGAAAGATTATGATTAAGCAGGAAGATAGAAGAAGAGTGGTCAATGCAGTGTAAATGAGCAACAAAATAATAATCCAGTAGAACTCGGATAGAGGCAAAATAACTTCACACACACTAATTCATTAATCACAAATATGAACAATAAATAGTACAATGGTGGAGAGGATTCGAATGCCAAGGTGGCAATTCGAATTAGCCTCTCATAGAATGATCATCAGATCAATAGAGTGTCATTAGAGCACAACTAGGAGTCCTCCTCATCATCAGTGGAGTTATCAATGCACAAGTAACTATCAACCAAATGTCAAACTGAGTCTAACTGAGTGTGGTAGGTGTAGCTGGCACATGGAGGCACTAACTGAATGAAGGAGGCTCAGTGGAGGGCGCGTGAGGAGCTAACTGGAGTCAGAATGGGCAGTCTAGTCTCACTGGAGGTCTATCGGAGTGATACAGTCAATTGAGAGTCAGTCTAGCCATAAATCAAGGAAAGAACTGAAGATAACCGAAGTACAACTGAATGGTAGGTGAGAGAGGGCACATGAGATGCATGCAATTGCATGCAGGGCACACTAAGCACTAGGAGGGCTAAAACTGATTAGTGAGAAGCTCTCGGGGCTAGCTAACTGAGGGCTAGGTGCTGGGACTGATGACTGGGATGCATGCAATTACATGCATGCATGCAAGACTGAAAATGCAAATAATGAAAATGCTGGTAGGACGAGGATGGAGTATAGGAATATCCTAACACTGGAAACTGCATATGTAAGCTCAAAATGAATTACGTGTACATACCATAGCCTTCTCTCAAGACTAGTACAAAAATTCCAACTATCCAAAAATCCCTAGCTATGGTAAGTTGCCAACCCTAGCTCAACCATGAAGATCCAAGTGCAAGAATCTCTCCAACACAACATCCAAGGCAAGACGTCCTCATTTTCATTTCTTTTTCACCAATCCACCCTAGTGTTTTATCACAAAACCCTAATCTCCAATCTCCAAGGGTTAAACTTTAACCCTAAAACTCTGAGATGCTCCAAGAAACTCCAAGAAGACTAAGAAACCCTGCTCCTCAAGAGAGATAGTGAGTATACTAGTATAGGTGAAGTCTAAGAGAGAGGGAGAGAGGCTAGTGCACGCTCCTCTCCTAGTTGCATCTCTACACAAGAGTGAATAAGAATGAACACACACGTGATATGATCATCTCCAATGTCTTCTTCTTCTTCACAAGAGCAAATCCTAGTCACAAGAATCAAGCTTCAACAAAGATATGTCCTCTAGACTTCATAACTCCTCCTAGGGTTCATGAGGAAACCCTAGAAACTTCCTCCGAAAAGCTAAGTACAAAGAAAAGACTATGTTTATTTATATGAGAGGCAAGGGAGGCCAACGATACTATGTGGGGAGAAGCCCTTACAAGCAACCTACATGAGCCCTTGTAGGCCAACACGAGCAAGATGTCCACTCTAAAGTACATGTGCCAAACTCCAAGGGGATGATGTACGCAATAAGGGCTCCAAGATGATGTAGCTAAACAAGGTAAGTCCACATTCCTCTGTCACAAGCCTCCATGGATTCCATTGATCCTCCTAAGCAATGTACTCCATTGGGTCAGTTAGCCCTTGCAAGAACATTGTCGAAGCCCCAAACATCCTTGAGCCATCTCCAATCCTCCCAACAAGAACCCAAGCTGCCACATGCCATCTAGGACTTGATTCCTTCCTCCATGATGCAAAATGCTCCACATCCCATGTAGGGCATTCTCCTAGCAAGTGCTCCTCCATGGTGCCCTAGTGAAGGGCATCCACCAAATTGCGAAGAGATGTCCAACGCCTAAGGGAATAACTCAATAACACCAAGCCAGCACCATGAGGTCAAGCAAGAACTGAGCAAGCTATCTCGATTCTCAACTATGCATATCCTTCACGAACCTTCTCTTATGCCGCAATCCATCTCTGACCATCAAGGGGCTGAACATAAACCATGTACCCCAAATCTCATGAAGCACCTCAGAACATGGTGTAAACACTTTCGTAGTAACCAAAAAACATAACAATTTAGAATAAAGAAAGAGCAAAGCATATAGTATGTACTCACCATGACTGTCCTTAAGCATATTAAAGATCCAAAATTTTAACTCCGTTCTTAAAGTTCTCATAGTGAGGCCTGTAACAGAATTCTTCTTTTTCTTCATCTGCTCCACACAAAATTAGTAGCTTTCATGTGTATTTTCCTGTCACTTTTCGGATTCCTTGGTGGCTTTTATGGTGTACAGAAACTGCAATACTTGGTTGTCAATTTGGCAGTGTCTTTGTGAAAGGAATGCTATGGAGTGCGCAGAAATTATGCCGAATATTGGTGATGAAATCTCATATTTCTTTGTGTAATTGCACATGAGTTCTACATAAAATAATATCAAATAGATTGATACAAGTTAAGAAGAAACAAATGGGCTCTATGTTCAGTTTGTGTGTTGCTTGGAAGTTTGGAACAGCACAACATTCGCTACCAAAAGGTGTATGATTGTTTTTGATTGCTCTTTCAGGTCAGGAAGGCCAATAATACAAGAGCCTTGGACAAATGAAGTGACATGGCATCAAGGTTTACCTTTATAGAATCAAACTCAAGCATATTCTTATGACAGGACTCCTTTGTGATTTCTACTATTGTTCTGATATAAAGAACTGGTTCATAAGATTTTCTTGTTTGTGCCTTTGCTTTACATATGTTTTTGTCTTAGACATACTTCTGTGGCAGGAAACCTACTCGATCCTGAAAGGTGGAGAGATGCACTAGATGGAGTATCTGCAGTGGTAGGTTTAACTGTAAAATTATACCAGCATTTCAAAGATTGTGAGATTTGGACAGGCTTTTCCACAAAAGACATGAAATCATTAAATCTACAATGTGTTCAATGAAATTACTTCTCCATAACTGTAAAGACAAATAGATGCTTTCCTAGGACCTGAGCTGCTATTATTCAGAAAGATCCACCAGACTTTCTTTTGCCAAAAGCACAAAAAAATGGTTCTATTTGATCAGTTGCATAAGCATGGAAAGTTATTGCTGTATTTTATAAGTTATAACCTTTTGACTTTGTGCATTTTTAAGCAGTTTCAAAGCCTTGCCAGAATCCTACTGTTGACAAATATTGTTGCTTTGTGTATTGGAATTATGTTATAATATAATAAAAAAATATAAAATATATTGACTGTAGTCTAAGTTAGTGGAAATGAAGGGGGTTATGTGGAATATGGATCCCTGTTTTGGATCCCAAAACTGAGGGGATTGACCTTTGAAATGGCATTGAAACGTTTCAGTGCTGTTTCAGGAACTGTGAAATGCTGTTTCAGAAAATGGAAACAGGATTTGGGTGTTTTTGGCAAATTTTGAAATGTTTCGTGAAAAGAGAAAATGAATCCCTAAAAGACAGACATATCCTGAAAATCGTGAAATGCTTTAGTCAAGTTGCAAAACATTTTAGGCCTTTAGTGTGCATTTCGGGCCTCCAGAACCACTTTTTATGACTTTTAATTGGATTTCCAAACCAAAAAATTGCTCTAAGGAAATCCTAACTTTAGAATGAGCCTTAAAAATAAGTGGCCTTGGAACTCCCTTAAGGACACCAAATACTTTCTAAAGTCTGAGTTTTTTTTAATCTTGGTGGGAGAAATTGGCACTGCGCCTTCTTGAGGATTTGATCGCTGGGAGTCTTCATTGCTCAATGTTTGAGTTCTAGGGTGTTAAATGGAGCAAGACCTGCTAGGAACAGATGAAGCTGCATATTTGAGACAGGTAATATCACATGGACAGATCTGTTATTCAATCCTTGGTCTTGGATGTATATGCTTTTTGGCTTTGAAGATTTGATTCCTTCCAACCTTGAATTCCAGTTTCTTATAATGCTTGTTCAAACAAATGTGCTGGTTTGACTTTCATAAATTGTTTGAATGATAGAATTTCATTTGAATTTTGAAGCTGTTGTAGATTATTGTTGTAAAAGGGCTCAAACATTCAGCCTGTTGCAATTGAGTTATGGTTGTCTATGAGAGTCCAAACAAACCTATTTTTTTGGAAAATCAAGCTTAAAAATGTTAAAATAATGTAACTGCGGAAGATATTCTATTTATATTATTGTATTCCTCCTCCGGGAGATGATGGTCATGTAATTAATAATGTAAAGTTCATTGAAAGAATCAATGTAAACCCTAGGACATGTGTCGGCCTAGAGAAACCCCCAAAAGATTATTATATTATGTAATTGACTAGTCAAATAGAGAAGTCGGCCCTGTTGTGGAATTTGTCACCCCAACGGAAGAATATAAATAGAAGTGCTCTCTCTCATTTGTATTCACTCATTCACTCAAGCAAGTTCGCATTAGTGAAGAGAGAGAGGTGCGCACAAGTGGAGGAGTAGCTGTTTTGTCTTGGGGAACTCTTGTACTTTGTGATTTCTATATTGAGGAAGGATTTGTTAGGGTTTTCTCCCATTGTGCTTTCCTCGAGAGAATCTCTGTGTTCATTGTGTTTATGCTGTGCTTGTTTATCTTTCAGTGATTGATTATCTATATGCTATATGTTGTTCAAGTAAAAACTAACATGGTATTAGAGTTGGCCTGAAAGATTACATTTGTGCAGCTCCCGTAACTGCAGGAACTAGGGTTTCTTATTCCGGGAGCTACCTCCACAATTTTGTCGGAAAAGAGTTTGGATCTACCTCGCCTCCCTAGGGCTCATTTTTCTCTCGAAGCGGAATTTCATTCCGAGCATTTTCATTTTTGGGTCCACCAGTACAGCCCAGGAGAACTAGGGCATCAAGTTTTTGGATCATCTGCTCACTGTTTTTGGAAAATGAGTACTTTTCTCAACTCACCTTGAGAAGGCGAATTTGTTCATCCAATTACTTTTTCAAAATCCCGAAGTCGGAAAATTAGGGTTTCTCTCACAAACCCTAAGTCAAGGAGGAGCAAATCCCAGAAGGGAAAATTTTCTGGTAAGTCTCAAATCTATTCTTATTTCCATTTGAGGTTCTCATTATAGCAAGATGACAAGCAATACCAAGCTTGATGAAAAGCTTAAGGGAGCTGAGAACTTCAATCCTGGAAGTATAAAGTCATGCTCATCCTTGAGGAGCATGAACCAGAAGACTAAGTGAAGGAAGGACTTACAGAACCAGAGGGAGATGAAGATAAAGCAAGGCATAAGAAGAATCTGATCAAAGCAAAGAGGATCATTGCTGATTCCATCAAGGATCACTTGATCCCCCATGTGTCTTCCAAGAAGACACCAAAATAGATGTTTGATGCCTTGACCAACCTATTTGAAGGAAAGAACATCAACAAGAAGATGACCTTGATAAATCAACTCAAGGGTGTGAAGAGTATGAAGTCTGAGTGCATGCACTCATACTTTTCCAGAGTATCCAAGATTAAAGAACAACTAGAAGCCATTGGGGATATGATAGAGGATGCAAAAGTTGTGATGACTACCCTGAATGGTCTCGCCCGAGATTGGGAACTGTTATCACATATATAGTAGCCGGGCTACCATACATTATTTTTCTGATTCCAGTACACTATTCAGCCAGTTCCCTTACATTTGAGATGCTGAGATGAGCATCCATATTGGATCACTATCAGATTGTGGACAGCAGTGTATATTCCCCATGCCATGACTGAGTCTCAAGACACTCAGAGAGATGACCGATGTAGCCATTATACCATTGGTACAGAGCAGTCAGTAGTGCCCAGAGTTACAGCAGCAGTTTCGGAGGACAGATGATGGTACAGGTTGATGAGCATTCAGGTATATGACTCAGCAGGTATATCATTGTGCCATGGTTATATTGCTTTTATATTTATTCTTATAGCATGTCTTAGCACTTAGTGTCATGATCTAGCGATCATATAGATATGTGGACCTGGTTGATATTATATATATATATATTATTGTCCCTACTCAGACTTAGAAGTTCACTATTCATACTCATTGGTTTTATCCTCCTTAGGGAGAATAGAGGTGATCATTCAACCATACCTTGGCTTGCTAGTGTCGGCGCCATCATTCATTGTCTTCATCCATCCATGGCCTACCTTTTAGTTTATCACCCTGACTTACTACTTGACTAGTGACATGGAGGATCTTTTCCCCACTGTAGCCTCTGTATTGGATGAGCTTCCCTGTTTATTGTGTCTCGGCTCTGAGTTGGTGACAAAACTTGCCTATGGTGAGTTGGAGTTCCTTGTGAATTCCCCCTAGTCACTAAAGTTGTGTTGGCTAAACCTGAAACTTTTAGTGCTGCCATGAATACAAAATCTGGAAAAATGAAATGCTATATCTTATATGAAAAGCCCATTCATGCAATGTGTTTTTAAACACACATGAATGAAAGGCATGCCAAATGAAAATGGCTATGAAAATAAAATGTTATATCTTTTGGAAAATAAATACCTAGGTAAACAAGCTGTCCATGACACACCTAGAAGTGCTCAGGTAAACAAGTGCCTTAAAAACACACCTGCAGCAGAAAGCCTAAAATAAATGTAAATCTATGCAATGTGTTTATAAACACACATAGATCAAGGCTATGGAAACTTCAGGCCCAAAAAGCAATGGAACTTAAATGCTATATCTAAACAATTGCTGGCCTTATTTGTATTATGGATTGTGCGCATCTGTGAAGGTGAATAAACCCTCTTTGAACAACTCATCCATTTGTGAGACACCGCCATTCCCTGTGTTATTGCTCATTCAGTATATACTATGGTGTGTATTCCCTTTCCCTTGCCAAAGTGTCACCAAGTTAAGTCAGTCAAGTCATCCCTTAACCTAGCCAGTTATTTTAGCCTTCACCCTTCACTAGCAAATTGATCACAGCTATGAAGTGAGTATGATCTTGAAAGTCTAGTCTGAGTAATATTAATAATTAATGACACTATATATTTGGATTTAGATCGCCAGTAATGATTACTTTGTGTTATAATTGTTATTTGAATAAGTTGTAGAGCATGCATTAACCTTTGACACTTTGCAGCAGCTTATGATGATGGTCTGAGTTATATTGGGTCATGTTGACTTGGTTAGGCCTAGTCTGACCATGGTCAACCAGAGGACATGAGATGGTTGGACCTTATGATGACATGGATAGATGATATATGGTCTATGTATACATACATGATGATTCTATGCAGCAGCTACAGGGTTATGATGATGATTCTTGGTTTACAGCAGTGTTTGGTCATTTACAGATTATTATTATTGGCCCTGTTCCGGAATATTGGATATATATTTTGATCATGCAGAGACTCATATGGTGTATGAGTACACATCTTGGATGGATTTGGACCTGTTATCACACAACTTGTAGTTGCCCCTAGAGGTATCCCATCCGGGACGGTAGAGGAGGCAGGCAACTAAAGAGGTGACCCAAAAAATGCCACGGTTCCCAATGCAAGGTGGGAGTCACGTCAACCGAGGCACTCTTCGCTTTAGGTCAGGCTGTAACTAGACCAAGGGGGAGACCCTATACCCAATCACAGTTGATTGGACCTACACAAAGGTTTCTAAAGGTAAGTAAATGATGAGTTACGGAAACCAATGCAAGGTTAAGTGGACCTAGAAGTTGAAGTATGGTTGAAAGTTGGTGTGAGAGATTGTTGGTGTTTCAACCTATGTATGGTTTAGGCCACATTGTTTGATAAGTTGTCAAAGTATAGTACCATGTGTTTACACAAGTGGGTCTTGTTTTCTTGGGAAATGTGAAATGGTCTTAAGAGGGCCCACAAGGTGAAGCTAGGTTTGATGTTGGTACTATAGGCTAGATAATGACTAGATCTATGAATCTAGTTGATTCTAGGCATACCCATGTACTAGATCTATGTTTTGACACAAATCCCAAGGAGTGCGACTTGCTTTGAGGAGGACTAGTGCCTTGTGGGTTGGGCTAATGGGGTCAAAAAGTATGTCAAAGTGTAGATCGGGACACCTAGAAGCCAAATCAAGTGGGCTAAATGAGATTCAATGGTTGGATTTTGCTAGATCTAGGTTTACAAGTAATGACCCTAAGTGGACCACAATCCCTTGAAACAAGGAATGCTACCCCCAAGGCGGATCATGACAAAAAGACAGTCTAGACCTAGGTTTCAAGGTATGGGCATTCCAAATCCAAGAAAATCTCAAACACCCACCTCCTGGAAGTGGACAAACTCACTTTTTCAAGGGAGTGCGATTTGGGTCAAAGAAGGCTAAAAAGTGGGTTTGGTGGACCAAATCAAGTCTAATGGCCACCAAACTATAGATCCAAGTAGCTAGTACCCCGATCTATGTATGTCCCGAAAATCAAGTCAATCCAAGGGCTAGATCTTAGTAGATCCGAGTTTTGAGGTGCCAAGAAATTCAAAAGGGGGTCTTAACCCCTTAAAACATGGAGAGATGTCCACAAGGTATATTTCACCAAAGTAAAAATCTGGGGGTAGGTTATCAAGTGTCTAGATTGCAAATCAAGTGGGATCTTACCTACCCATGTGCTAGATCTAACCAAACAAGCCTCTCTCTAGGAAGTACGATTTGGGTCAAAGAGGACTTTTTGCCTTGAAAAGTAGGTCAATTTTTAGCCAATCACCACCAAACTATAGATCCAACTAGGGGTGGATGCTATAGAGGTGGGTTTTCAATATCTCTTCAAAGGCAAGGCTAGATCTAAGAAATACCAAAAACAAGGGTTTTAATTGATTAGGGTTTTTATGATCTAGAAATTATGGAAGATTCAAGGAAGTAAAAGATCATACCTCTTGGAACATACCTGGATGAAGAGATGAATGCTAGTTGAGACGAGGATTACTTTGCCAAAGATCAAATGGAGAATTGTTGAAGCCCTCTTGCCAAATCGATTTTTCCAAGCCACATGTGATTCCTTCTAACCCGTCAAGCCAAGGAGCAAAGCATCAATCAGTTTAACAAATGGAAGGTAGATACAAGCAAGAGAGAGAGAAACATAGAATAGTTGACACAAAGGCAAAACTACTCCCTGTTACACCAAAGCGACTTCTTCCAAGATTGAAGGGCAAGCCTCCCCACCAATTCGCCCTTGTCCAAAATAGCCTTCTTAACCTGTAAATGAAATATGGCAAATATGCAAGATAGCTACAATAGATCCTCCAGTGCAATGGACAAAAGCATTTACAATCGAAACAACCAACATCCACTCCAATCCAAGCATGTACTCCAAAAGATAGAAATTTTATTCCAAGAGCCAAGAGCCAAAAATCTCTATATGAATTTTACAATGAGAGGCTCCCTCCTTAAATAGGATGGGGAGAGAGTACAATCCTAACCACTTTTTACATGAGTGGCTAAGATTAAAAGATCTCAAGATCTAATCAATGGCTAACAATAAATCATAACAATACATCACATGGATCACCCAATATAATGATAGCGCCCCCACTAAATGGTACAATAAGAGGGTGACGTCATCCACTAGAGAAACATAAGTACCAAAATCCACCTCATGGCGACTAGGACATGACAATATAAGCTCATGGTGGGGCTAGGAGGCATCAATCCTTACTAGCTCATCCCCAAGGCACAATAAAATAATAAAATATGTCCAATATAATGTAAATGACCAAAACTGTCCTCAGAATCCATGACAGTCAAGCAGTAAATGTCCTCCTGTGATCAATCTGGGCATACCCGCATGGTGAAAACTGACTGGAAGGTAGTGATGCCACCCTGGAAGACCTCTGTGAAGACCAAATGCCAAAACCTTGCCTCAATTGCCCAAATCGATTTCCTCAATGACCACTTTATCCCATTTTTTAACTGTCTCGGGAACTGTGAAAGTGCCAAAACTGCCTCCTAGGGTGCTAGCGCTATCCATCTGAGCCCACCAGGCTCTCCAGAAGGGGGGGTAAATGGTAAAAACAAGTGGCTGGACCACCCCCTCCATTATCAGCGCCGTAGGTGAACTGGCCAATCATGGCCCCTGCTGCCCAGGCTGGGAAATCAACCCCAAATCTGGTCATCAAGTGTAAAACTGCATCAATCACTGTCAGAAGTGCCCGGAACTGAAAGATAAGTGTCTCAATGGATCCAGAAGACCCAAATCTACTAGAAATGTGTACTCATACACCATGGGTTGCCCTAATGGGCTAGCTGTAGGGTCCACCATATATGGACAATGTATAATCTGCTGATCTGAAGTAGTAATAAAACCTGCTGAAATGGATCAATCATCATCTGCATCATATGTCCATCATATGATATCATCATCAAGCATGTGGGACCATCAATCATCATCAAATAGGCATCTATACATGGTCCACATCATCACGGATCCCAAGAATATACAACCAAGGATAAATCACATCAGTAGACTAAGACAATGCTTCTGTAATCATTCTCACAGCCAAGCTCAAAGTATAACATCCATTTAGTGGCATTAATTAAGTTAACATATTCCGTTGTTATATAAAAATTGCTTGCACAATAGTTCAAATGACAAACTCACCCATTGGACATGGTCAAACTGCTAGTGAAGGATGAAGGCTAGGAACAAGGTTGGGCCAAGGGGTTGACTTGTCTAACTTCAACTCAAAGATACTTTGGACTGGGAGAAGGGGGAAGCTACAAACTCTGTGCTTGGACAAAATAACACGGGGGATGGCTGTGCCTCACAAATGGATAAGTTGTTTAGAGAGTGCTTATTCAACTTAGGCATCATGTCTACATCAAGTTGATCCAGGTTCATTAGGATCATTCAATTTTATTCCATGACCTTTTTGGCCTACATAACCCTTTGGATTTCAGATGTGCTGAGAAGCACAACTAGTTGCAGCTTGCATCCAGGGATGTTTTTCAAATATTTATAAGGTCAGCAATTGTTTAGATATAACTTTTAAGAGCCATTGCTTTTTGGACCTTTCTTATACTCTTCGAGGAGTATTTTTTTAGATGTTCATCGCTCTTTCCCTTTTTTCTTTGTTTCCATGGGCGAATTTATAAGTTTCCAAAAGTAGAACATGAGCTTTCAGTTTTAGCCAACAACATCTCAAGTGACTAGGGGGAGTTCGAGCCAATGCCAAACATCGGGACAATCGACCAGAATGATTTAGGCCTACAATCCAACTCACCAAAGGCAAGTTTTGTCACCAACTCAGAGCCGAGACACTGAATAAACAGGGATGCGGTCCAAACACAAAGGTAGAAAAATGGGGAAGTCCTCGGTATCAGAAAGTCAAATGAGACATGTCAAGGTTTAAAGTCAAATAGGAAGGTCATGTATGGATGGAGTCAAGTGAATATGGAGCCTACACTAGCAGACAACTGGTGTCGGGAAAGACCATATCTATGTAAGGTGAAAAACCAGTGGGTTTTGTTAAATGACCTAAATGTGCAAGCAATTGTCCATTTTATGATTTACAGTTCATTTTAAATAGTTTGCCATATTAGGAATAATATACCAAGCACATGCTGTAATCATGACTAAATCAACAAGATAATAATCCACAGTCAGTGATAACATATCCATAGATCATACAACATCATCAAAATAATAATCATCATGCACCATCTGAAACACTGCTGTAATACATCTCTAAGCACTGAACTGAAACTGTATGGGATAAAGGGTCACATCGATCATCAAATCTGAACTCTCAAGGCTCAGCCTTGACACAAGGTCAAACATACATCTGAATAATATACTGCTCTGACATGAGTGATCCAATATATATATAGCCATGCTCTGGAATAATGGAAGCTCTGGAATGTGCAGATATCTGCTGTACAAGAATAGTAGCCCTGCTACTATGGTGTGATAACAGGACCTTTTGAGTCCAATGAGACAGTTTGTTTTCAGTTCCGGGCACTTACAGTGATGATTTTGCCTCAGTAGGCTGTCCCAGTGCAGTTTTGGTCTGTCGGAGGCTCTGTCAGAGCAGATATGATTTTTATCCGGTTGACCTAGGGCGCTGATGATGGAGGGGGTGGTCCAGCCACTTGTTTTTACCATATTACCCCCCTCCCGGACACACTGGTGCCCTCACCTTGACAACGCAGGCACTCCAGGAGGCAGTTTGGGGCAGTTTGACGCTTCCCGAGGCATTTCAGGATTGGTAGAAATGGCTATTGAGGAAATCGATTTGGGCTACTGAGGCAATGTTATGGCATGGGATGATCAGTGATGATAGATCAGGGTCCTCCACACCTTCTCCAGCAGTTTTAGCTTCATCGGGGTCCGCATCCATCACTTATGGCACTTTCTGAGGATTTTTGAGGTCTTTTTGAGGCCTACGATTTGACTATGGAGGCACGATTTGGTACATTGATGATTATCTATTGATTATTGTGCTATGGGGATTGACCAAGGAGGGATAAAATTACCCCTTGGACCCACCATAAGCCTCTTACTATATTTTGTCATCATTATTTGGTGGGATTCCCCTCTTCTAGGGCGATTTTGTCCACTCACATAATATTTTATTAGTGATCCATGTATTTTATTGTTGAGCTCATCTCAACCATTGATTAGACATTTGTATCTTTTAATCTTAGCCACTCATTCAAAAAGTGGTTATGGTTTTGGTGCCTCTCCTTCCTATTTAAAGGAGAGAGCCTCTCATTGTAAAGGGGACTTTTGGCTCTAGATTATTGGAATAGAAAATTATTATTGCATCTATCTCCAGTGTTGTGGTGAATGTTTTTGGTGTTCGTTCGTTGGTTCTTCCTTTGCACTGAGTTATTGGAGATCTTGTTTGCCATATCTTTTGTACCACGATTTTGCATCTACAGGTGGAGGCCGATTTGTTTTGAGGAGGAGGTATTGGTAGGGGAAGACTCTCCCTACTTCTTCTTTGGAGCTCTTCGTTGGTAACAGGGAGTATTACTGTCCTAGGACCTTCTATTTCATGTTACTATTGCATTTCTCTTGTATTTCTTCCATGCTTGATCTTACTGATTGAATCGCTATTCCTTGGTTTGACAGGTAGAAGAAGGCGCACTTGTGGGCTAGGGCATCAAATTGGCAAGCAAATCAACAATTTCTCATTTGATCTCTGCGGGAATCTTCCTCAACATCAAGACATCTCATTCACATCACTCAGGTATGATCTTAAGGTAAGTTCTATCTCCATGATCTATCCAATTGTCTAAAATATTTAAAAACCCTAAATATTTCAAAACCCCATTTTGCATTTTCTTAGATCTACTTAGATCTAGTGGGTTGTTGGGCGTAATATTGAAAACCCACCTCTATAGCATCCACGGCATCCCGGATCTATAGTTTGGTGAGGATTGGCTTCCGTTTGACCCCCTTCCCAAGCCAACTTAGCTTCTCCCAAGCAAGGCGCACTTCCTAGTTTGAGCAAGTTGACCTAGATCTAGTACGTGGGTGGTTGAGATTCCACTTGATTCGTCATCTACACATCCAATAACCTACCCCCAGATAGTTACTTTCCTGATTTTCACCTTGTGGGCCCTATTCCACAATTTAAGGGCCCTATTCCACAATTTAAGGGATTTAATCCCCTTTTTTGGACCACTTGGTGTACTCAAACTCATATCTAGTAAGATCTAGCCATCAGATTGCCGTAAAATTATAGATCCACACTCCTACTTGATTGACCTACCCGGATCTAGAGTTTGGATGCCATCCGAGTTGTCTTGACCTACCTAACCCATATTCTTAGCCTCCTTGGGTGAAGTCGCACCACCTTGGAGAAGTGAGTTAACTCACTTCTAGGATGTGGGTACTTGAGATTCTTGCGGATTTGGAACGGGAATAATTCAAAACCGAGGTCTAGTGTGTCACTTTGTCAGATCTTGCCTTGGGGATAGCATTCCTTGTTTTAAGGGATTGTGGTCCACTTGGGTTAAACCTAGATCTAGACCTACTTATCCATCAAGACCTTTTTTGCCCACTTGTCTCATACTATAGGAGTCCTCAACCACAAGTCAACCCTACTTTGACTCCATTATCCCAATTCCCAAGGCACTGGTTACTCTCCAAGTCAATTAGACTTTCCTAGATTGTTGGATTGATTTGTGGTTTGACCTTAGTGTGGTGAACCAAACCCTTGATGCCATCATGTATCATGGTCAAACTTGTCACTTGTACTAGTTAGCCCCAATTCATCCCCAAACTACCTTGCATTGGACACGGTTCCCAAGGCAGTGGATCTTCCAACATTGAACTAGTACACTAATCCTAGATCTCACTTCAAACATTGTAAGTCACTCTCACATCAGCTATGAACCAGAGCTATACTCATTAAACCCTTCACTTGGCTTGTGACTTCATCCTTAGGTCTAGGATAAACCATACACCTAACTTCACCTAGAAATACCCTGATTTGGTGTCTTGGTTTTGATCTCTCCTGTCGGGAGTAGATCGGGTCTCCCCCTTTGTTGTCTGGGCTAGATAACATAAAGCGAAGGTTGCCTCGACTGACGTGACAACCATATATTGGAGGTCGATGTGATCGTGGTTGCACCTTTTGAGTTGCCCTTCCCTATTGCCATCCATGACTGGATACATCCATAGGGGTAACTACAGTTTAGGTGATAACAGGAACCATTTGTTCGTGGCATTTGTGCCAGAAAGAAACTGATCAAGTTCAGAAACCTATGGGAAGAATGTGTCCAAGAAGAAGAAAGAATAGTCGTAAGAGAGGAGAAATTAAATGACGATGAAGATCAAGCTTTAGCTACTCATGCTAAAGGCAGGAAGAAGAGGAAGAATAACCCTCGTCCCCGAGAGGACTCTCCAAGAAGATCCCTGAAGAAGAGAAGGACCATAAAGGATTTATCTTCAATTGAATGTTACTCATGCCACAAGACTGGACACATTGCAAGAAATTGTCCAAACAAATCTGGACACCACAAGAAGCAGAAGAAGAGGTTTCATGCTCATGCAACAGAAGATAGTGCCGATGATCACAAGACCAGAGATAATGAAGACTCCAGTGAAGAATATGTTCTTATCTCAGAACTCGTTAGTTCAGTATCTCTTGGAAGTGATACTTGGCTAGTGGATAGTGGAACTTCAAAGCACATGACGGGATACAAAGAATCCCTATCTCACCTCATCCTGAAGGAATCTCCACACAAGGTAAAACTCGGAGATGACTACCAATATCCCATCAAAGGTATGGGAGAAGCCTCTTACAAGTTGGACTCTGGGAAGTCCATGAACACGAAAGATGTACTTTATGTACCTGGGTTGAAGAAGAACCTTCTATCTATTTCAGCATTAGATAAGAAAGGTCTTCGAGTTGCATTTGTAGATGGTGAAGTTCTCATGTGGCCTGAAGGGAAGACTATTGATGATGCAATAGTCATTGGAGTAAAAGAAAGAGGACTTTACAAACTGAAGGGTCATGCAGATGCAGCACTAATGGCTAGTACCATGGGTCCCTGTGAGCTATGGCATAGGAGACTAGCTCATGTACACTATAAAACCTTACCAATTGTAAGTAAGGTAGTGACTGGTTTACCAGAGATCCAGGTGGATCATGAAGGAGTATGCAAAGCATGTGCTCAACGAAAGAGTACGAAGAACCCATTTCAAAGTAGAGACAACAAAGCCAAAGGTATTTTGGATATCATTCATTCAGACATTTGTGGACCAATGTCTACCACCTCTCCAAGCGGGTATGAATATTATGCATCCTTCATTGATGATTATTCTCGCAAAACATGGATTTACTTTTTGAAGAATAAGAATGAAGTCTTTGAAAAGTTTAAAGAGTTCAAGGCGCTCATAGAGAATCTCTTTGAAAAGAAGATTAAGATCCTGAGGTCAGACAATGGAGGGGAATATACCTCAGGGGATTTCAAAGATTTCTGTAAGCAAGCAGGGATTAAGAGGGAGCTCACTATTCCTTATGATCCACAACAAAATGGTGTAGCCGAAAGGAAGAACAGAATGATCATAGAAGCAGTAAAGGCTATGATCCACGATCAAGACTTACCCATGCATCTATGGGAAAAAGCTGCCAGAACCGCAGTCTATGTACAGAACAAGATCTCCCATAATGCTCTTGGCAACAAGACCCCAGAAGAGATGTTCACCAGGAAGAAACCCGAAGTCAGTAATTTGAAGATATTTGGATGTCCAGTGTTCATCCACATTCCAAAGGAGAAGAGATCGAAACTAGAGCCTTCAGGGAAGAAGGGAATATTTGTGGGTTATAGTGAGCAATCTAAGGCTTACTGCATTTACATCCCAGGATTCCGCCAGATTGAGATTAGTCGGGATGTCACATTTGATGAAGACACAGCTTTCAACAAGTCTAAGAAGACTCATGAGGATGAGGAGGACCAGGAGGCTCCCAGAGTTGCAGAACCAACCAAAGAACGAATCCAAAATATTGAAGGGGATCCTATTCCAGAGGATCATGACATGGCAGACCCTCAGAGACCCGAGGAGATACCTCATGAGGAGATCTCTCGAAAGAGAAGACCAACCTGGGCACGCGAATTAATTCAAGATGCAGGAAAGTATGGTGCCCCAGAAGGATCCAGTAGAGAGAGCAAGAGACCAAGGCCATACTCCAGCTATGTAGCTTTGATGTGCAATCTTGGTGAAGAAGAACCAGCTTGTTTTGAAGAAGCAGTAAAGAAGAAGGAATAGCTGGATGCCATGAATGAAGAGTATTAGTCCATTATCAAGAATGATGTTTGGGATGTGGTACCAAGATCGAAGGACAAATTGGTTGTTTCATCAAAATGGATCTTCAAAACAAAACATTCAACAGACAAAAGCACTGCAAAGTACAAGGCAAGATTTGTAGCCCGGGGATTCTCGCAAAAGGAAGGAATTGACTATGAGGAGACTTTTGCCCCGGTAGCTAGATATACTTCCATTAGAACCATTCTTGCCTTGGCAGCCAAGATGAAATGGAAGCTACATCAAATGGATGTGAAGACAACTTTTCTAAATGGAAATATAGAAGAGGAAGTGTATATCGAGCAACCAAAAGTATTTGAAGTAGAAGATAATAAGTCACATGTATGCAAGTTGAAGAAAGCACTGTATGGGTTGAAGCAAGCTCCTAGAGCATGGTATGGAAGAATTGATAGCTTCCTGATGAGCTTGGGCTTTACCAAGAGTAAAGCGGACTCTAATCTTTATTACAAGATTATGAATGATGAACCCATGATACTATTACTGTATGTGGATGACTTATTTTTGACGGGAGAAGACAAGCCCATTGTTGAATGTAAGAAGAGGCTTGCAGCAGAATTTGAGATGAAAGACCGTGGCAAGATGCACTACTTTCTAGGTCTTGAAGTTCGGCAGTTTCCAGATGAGATTTTCCTGAGTCAAGGAAAATACACAGTAGAGATCCTAAAGAGATTTGGGATGTTGGACTGCAAGGCCATGACTACTCCGATGGTGACAAATCTGAAGCTTCTGAGTGACTGTTCTTCAGAGAAAGTGGATGTCACCATGTATAGACAGATTATTGGGTCATTGATGTATTTGACCAATACTCGTCCAGATATATGTTTTGCGGTAAACACATTAAGTCAGTATATGGTGGAACCCAGGAATGTTCACTTGATTGCAACAAAACATGTGATGAGATATTTGAAGGGTACATTGGATTATGGACTTAGATATGCCTCAGATAGTGAGTTCAGGCTGTATGGGTACACAGACTCGGATTGGGCTGGAAGTGCTGAAGACAGAAAGAGCACTTCAGGATGTTACTTTAGTTTGGGATCAGGCATGATCCAATGGCTCAGTAGAAAGCAACCCTGTGTTGCACTCACTACAACGGAAGTTGAATATGTAGCAGCTTGTTCAGCTTGTGGTGAAGCAGTGTGGCTTCGCAAGATGTTGACAGGATTATTCGATGTAGAGATTGATGCTATGGAGATTCTCTGTGACAACCAGAGTTGCATTAAGATGACAGAGAATCCTGTGTTTCATGATAGATCGAAGCACATAGAGATTAAGTTTCACTATATCCGAGATGTGGTACAGAAGGGAGCTGTGAAGCTCGAGTATGTTCCTACAAAGGAACAAGTTGCTGATGTGTTGACCAAGCCTCGGGCTCGTGTGAAGTTTGAGTACTTCCGAGACAATCTTGGTGTGGTCCAGAGGGACCTCTCTAGAAAGAGAGATTGATAGATCCTATCCGAAAGGATGGATGCTTGTCCGGAGGGATGGATGCCTCTCCAAGGGTGAGGGAAGATCAGTACTGGCTGACTGATGGTTCCAGTTCTCACGAGCTGATGCCTGTCCGGAGGGATGGATGCCTCTCCAAGGGTGAGGGAAGATCAGTACTGGTTGACTGATGGTTCTAGCTCTCACAAGCTGATGCCTGTCCGGAGGGATGGATGCCTCTCCAAGGGTGAAAGAAGATCAGTACTGGCTGACTGATGGTTCCAGCTCTCACGAGCTGATGCCTATCTTGAGGGATGGATGCCTCTCTAATGTGAGGGAAAATTAGTACTAGCTGATTGATGGTTCCAACTCTCACAAGCTGATGTCTGTCCGTAGGGATGGATGCTTGTCCAAGGGAGATGGAAGATCAGTACTGGCTGACGGATAGTATCAGTATTTAGTTACTGATGTTTGTTGCAGGTGTTCGAGTTGATGGTGCTGCTAATGAGGATGTTCTAGCATATGGTGTTCCAGCGGACGATGATGTTGTTCTAGTTGATGGTGTTGCCGATGAGGATGTTCCAGATGACAATTTATGTTGTTCCAGCTGATGGTGCTGCTGATGAGGATGTTCCAGTAGATGGTGTTCCAGCTGACAAAGTTGCTGATAGCAGAAGATGTTCCAGTTGATGATGTTGCTAACGTGGATGTTCCAGCAGATGATGTTCTAGTTGACGATGTTGCTGTTCCAGCAGATGATCTTCCAGCAAGAGGATGATTGCTGATGATGATCATATTTAGCAGATGATGATGTTGCTACTCCGCAGATGATACCCAGACAAATGATGGTCCAAAAGCTTCCTACGACATATAGGAGTTCACAAGTCAGTTGTGCAGATGTTGTTACCCGCAGAATACCTTCTTAGTTAAGAGGGAGTGTTAAACTAATGTAACTGCGGAAGATATTGTATTTATATTATTGTATTCCTCCTCCGGGAGATGATGGTCATGTAATTAATAATGTAAAGTTCATTGAAAGAATCAATATAAACCCTAGGACATGTGTCGGCCTAGAGAAACCCCCAAAAGATTATTATATTATGTAATTGACCAGTTAAGTAGAGAAGTTGGCCCTGTTGGGGAATATGTCACCCCAACGGAAGAATATAAATAGAAGTGCTCTCTCTCATTTGTATTCACTCATTCACTCAAGCAAGTTCGCATTAGTGAAGAGAGAGAGGTGCGCACAAGTGGAGGAGTAGCTGTTTTGTCTTGGGGAACTTTTGTACTTTGTGATTTCTATATTGAGGAAGGCTTTGCCGGGGTTTTCGCCCTTTGTGGTTTCCCCGAGAGAATCTCTGTGTTCATTGTGTTTATGTTGTGCTTATTTATCTTTCAGTGATTGATTATCTATATGCTATATGCTGTTCAAGTAAAAACTAACAAAAAAAGGGGTGTCAAAGATCGATTGTCCACATGTAGCAGATGATGAACCAATATTGTTATTGGAATAGCATGAATACAGCCTATTTAAGGGCAAAGGGGATATCTCATATGATAATCAATATTTATTACCCCTATAACCATCTTGACCACACACCTATAATCAATTAATGTATGACAAATGTTTCCATTGTACAACTTTAGTCTTTGAGTTTGCATAGTGTGGTGATGATAGAGATAGTTGTGATGGTCATAGTTGAAAACATAGTTGAAAAATCACCGATTTCCCGAAAAATCGCGATTTTTTTGGGCCTAATTTTTTGGTAAAGTTAGACATTGTGATTTTTAGAAAAAATCAACGATTTTTTGAAAAAATCACATGATGACCCAAAAAATCGCTAGGGAGGATGGCCTGTGGGATTTAAGGCCAATTTTGAATTTTTTGGGTCATTTTCATAGTCTTAAAAATAGAGATTTTCTAAAAAAAAATGACTAGTTTTGTACAAATGGCATTGAAGTCAGTGACATTAAATGGTAATGTTAAATTCTTAAGTTCTTAAAGTAAAAGTAACATTCTCTTTATCTTTTATTTTCTATCATTTCATTTACATTTTTAACATTACTATTAATTGTTTCGGGATGTTTGAGAGTGGTCCCAACCAAAGTTACAAATATCGTGTTGGCAAATATATCACTGAGGGTCCAAAAACAAATTAACGGATTTATCGGCGAAAATGTCGGCAAACATCGGCAATATATCAGCAAACCCAAGAAATAAAAAATATTAAAAAGTACGAAAATGCAAAAAATCACGATATATTCGAAAAAATTGCTATATATTCGAAAAATCGGCAAAAATCGCGATAAAATCGAGAAAAAATCACGAAAAAATTGGAGAAAATATTGGGTGATATATTGCCAATATATTGCTATTGAGTTAGCATCGCGATATATCGAGATGTTGCCAATATATCGAGATGTTGCCAATATATCGGTGATGTTTGTGACAAAGATTCGAGCCTCATTGGACTTCATATTAAATAGTAGAATTTTAGATCCCATTCGGAATTCAATAAACTTAATAGTTTTTAGGATTTCAGGATTGCAACGTTTCCACTGGATTCTATCATGTAAGAGGGTAAGAGATTGGAATTTAATCAAGCATATCAAGCTCTCTACATACCTTGATGTTGGTGGTGCCGATGCATTATTGTTGAAGTTGACTGAACTCCTTTGTCATGACCTTCATAAAAATGTACCCTTCAGTCAATCACTTATGTTGGGAATCTTATCCTTAGGTTTAGGAATATTATTGTATTATTGTCTTCCTATTCATGTGAGAAGAAGACCAAGAGTCACAATGAATGGGAAGAGTTGTGAAGGGGTCCAAGAGACCACTTGGAATACGAAACCAAGGGTCACCTCTCATGTATTTAAGGAAGGTGACAAAGTTCAACAGGCTATGGGAAGAGTGCACACAAGAAGAAGCTAGACTGGTAGCAAGAGAATAAAAGTTGGGTGATGATGAAGATCAAGCAGTAGTATCACATGCAAGAAAAGGGAAAAGCAAGAAAGAATCCCACTCCCGCAAAAAGTTTCAGAAGACACAAAAGACACAAAAATATGACTAAAATTACAAATGCTACAGCTGCCAGAAGATGGGACACATTGCAAGAAACTGTCCTTACATAAAAGATCAGATCAGAAAAGGAAAGAATAAAAGACATCATGCTCATGGTGCAGAAGATGATGAACCTATTAAGAAGAAAGCAAGAGAAGATGATTCGAGTGAAGAATATTTGTTAATATCATCTCTTACAGGGACATGTTATCACATATATAGTAGCCGGGCTACCATACATTATTTTTTTGATTCTAGTACACTATTCAGCCAGTTCCCTTACATTGAGATGCTGAGATGAGCATCTATATTGGATCACTATCAGATTTTGGACAGCAGTATGTATTCCCCATGCCATGACTGAGTCTCAGGACACTCAGAGAGATGACCAATGTAGCCATTATACCAGTTGTACAGAGCAGTCAGTAGTGCCTAGAGTTACAACAACAGTTTCAGAGGACAGATGATGGTTCAGTGGGTGAGCATTCAGGTATATGACTTAGCAGGTATATCATTGTGTTATGGTTATATTGCTTTTATATTTATTCTTATAGCATGTCTTAGCACCTAGTGTCATGATCTGGCGATCATATAGATATGTGTACCTGTTTGATCTTATTATATATACTATATTGTCCCTACTCAGACTTAGAAGTTCACTATTCATACTCATTGGTTTTACCCTCCTTAGGGAGAATAGAGGTGATCATTCCACCATACCTTGGCTTGCTAGTGTTGGCTCCATGATTCCTTGTCTTCATCCATCCATTGCCTACCTTTTAGTTTATCACCCTGACTTACTACTTGACTAGTGGCATGGAGGACTTTTCCCCACTGTAGCCTCTTTATTGGATGATCTTCCCTGTTTATTGTGTCTCGGCTCTGAGTTGGTGACAAAACTTACCTTTGGTGAGTTGGATTGTAGGCCTAAATCATTCTGGTCGGTTGTCCCGATGTTTAGCATTGGCTCGAACTCCCCCCAGTCACTTGAGATGTTGTTGGCTAAAACTGAAAGCTCATGTATTACTTATGGAAATTGATAAATTCGCCCATGGAAACTAAAAAGGGCAAGAGCAATGAACTACTGAAAAATACTCCTCGAAGAGTATAAGAAAGGTCCAAACAAGCAATGATTCTTAAAAGCTATATCTAAAACAATTGCTGACCTTATCTATGTATAAAAACATGCCCTGGATGCAAGCTGCAACTAGTTGTGCTTATCAGCACACCTGAGATCCGAAGGGTTATGTAGGCCAAAAAGGCCATGAAATGAAATTGAATGATCCTAATGAACTTGGATCAACTTGATGTAGACATGATGCCTAAGTTGAATAAGCACTCTCTAAACAACTTATCCATCTGTGAGACACCGCCATTCCCTGTGTTGTTGCTCATTCAGTATATACTATGGTGTGTATTCCCTTTCCCATATCCAAAGTGTCACAATGTTAAGTCAGTCAGTCACCCTTTGGCCTAACCAGTTTATTTTAGCCTTCACCCTTCACTAGCAAATTGATCACAGCTATGAAGTGAGTATGGTCTTGAAAGTCTAGTCTGAGTAATAATAATAATAATTAATGACATTATATATTTGGACTTAGATCGCCAGTAATGATTACTTTGTGTTATAATTGTTATTGGAATAAGTTGTAGAGCATGCATTAACCTTTGACACTTTGCAACAGCTTCCGATGATGGTCTGAGTTATATTTGGTCATGTTGACTTGGTCAAACCTAGTTTGACCAAGGTCAACCATAGGACATGAGATGGTTGGACCTTGTGATGATATGGATAGATGATATATGGTCTATGTACATGTATATGATGATTCTATGCAGCAACTATAGGGTTATGATGATGATTCATGGTTTACAGCATTATTTGATCATTTACAGATTATTATTATTTGACCTATTCCGGTATATTGGATATATATTTTGATCATGCAGAGACTGATATGGTGTATGAGTACACATCTTTGATGGATTTGGATCTTCTGAGTCCAATGAGACAGTTTGTTTTCAGTTTTGGGCACTTACAGTGATGATTGAGCCTCAGTAGGCTATCCCAGTGCAGTTTTGGTCTGTCGGAGACCCTGTCAGAGCAGATGTGATTTTTATCCGGTTGACCTAGGGCGCTGTGCTTGGAGGGGGTGGTCCAGCCACTTTTTTTTACCATATTACCCCCCTCCCGAACACACTGGTGCCCTCACCTTGACAGCGCAGGCACCCCAGGAGGCAGTTTGGGGCAGTTTCACGCTTCCCGAGGCATTTCAGGATTGGTAGAAATGGCTATTGAGGAATTCGATTTGGGCTATTGAGGCAATGTTTTGGCATGGGATGATCAGTGATGATGGATTGATGTCTTCCACACCTCCTCTAGCAGTTTCAGCTTCATCGGGGCCCGCATCCATCACTTATGGCACTTCCTGATAATTTCTGAGGTCTTTTGAGGCCTACGATTTGACCATAGAGGCATGATTTGGTATATTGATGACTATTTTATTATTATTGTGCTATGGGGATTGACCAAGGGTGGCTAAAATTACCCCTTGGACCCACCATAAGCTTCTTATTATATTTTGTCATCATGATTTGGTGGGATTCCCCTCTTCTAGGGCGATTTTGTCCACTTATGTTATATTTTATTAGTGATCCATGTATTTTATTGTTGAGCTCATCTGAACCATTGATTAGACATTTGTATCTTTTAATCTTAGCTACTCATTCAAAAAGTGGTTAGGATTTTGATGCCTCTCCTTCCTATTTAAAGGAGAGAGCTTCTCATTGTAAGGGGTCTTTGGCTCTTGGATTATTGGTATAGAAAAACTGTCCGGTGGAAATTCTTGTGGTCTCCTTTGCATCTGGTGTTCTTAGATGGTGATTGGAAAGTCTATTGCAACCTAGCATTTTGAATTTGTGGTAAGATCTATCTATTTTGGAAATCATTGTCTTGTCTACAGGAGGGTGACTTCAACAAGCGCGATTTTGCAAGGCTTCTTCAAATCGACTTTGTTGGCATTTGCTTGTATCAGGGGGTTATCATTAGTATCATTGTGATCTATGCTATCTTTCTGTTACTTCTCTTGTGGCATTAGTCTTATGTCTTGATTAGATCAAATCTGATATTGTTGACGTTTGTTGTGCAGGAGAGAGGGCGCATTGG
The DNA here is from genome assembly GCA_027924585.1 of Larix kaempferi. Classification (NCBI taxonomy): domain Eukaryota; kingdom Viridiplantae; phylum Streptophyta; class Pinopsida; order Pinales; family Pinaceae; genus Larix; species Larix kaempferi. The sequence continues at coordinate 1,147,961 of BSBM01001803.1, read as the reverse complement.
CTTCTTGGACTAAATCGATTGCATAGAAAACTACCTCAAAGCTTCTCAAATTGATCGGGTTTGCATAGATCATCATCATCAAGGCATTTACAAGGTTACCCAGGTAAGATCCACAGGTTTGTTTCTCTTATCTTGATCCAATCCATTGACATAACTCATAAATTGATAAAACCCTTATTTCTTCAAACCCTCATTTTTACATTTTTTCAGATCTACTAAGATCTAGTGGCTTCTTGGGTAAGATATTTAAAACCCACCTCTATAGTATCCACAGTATCCCGGATCTATAGTTTGGTGAGGATTGGCCTCCATTTGACCCTCTTCCCAAGGCATTTAGCCTCTCCAAGCAAGGGCGCACTTCCTAGTTTGGTGGGTTGACCTAGATCTAGTACGTGGGTAGTTGAGATCCCGCTTGTTTCATGATCTACACATCCAATAACCTAACCCCAGATTGTCACTTTTCTGATTTCTACCTTGTGGGCCCTATTCCACATTTTAAGGGATTTAATCCCCATTTTCGATCACTTGGTATCCTTAAACTCAGATCTAGTAAGATCTAGCCATTGGATTGCCATGAAATTATAGATCCACACTCTCACTTGCTTAAACTACTTGGATCTAAAGTTTGGATGCCATTGGACTTGTCTTGAGTCATTTATCCCACTTTTTAGCCTCCTTGGGTAAAGTCGCACCACCTTGGACAAGTGAGTTGGTCCACTTCTAGGACATGGGTACATGAGATCTTTGTGGATTTGGAACGGGCATAATTCAAAACCTACGTCTAGTAGGTCACCTTGTCAAATCTTGCCTTGGGGATAACATTCCTTGTTTTAAGGGATTGTGGTCCACTTAGGTCAAACATCAAATCTCTAGATCTAGATCTATTCATCCATCAAGACTTTAATTGCCCACTTGTCTCACGCAATAGGAGTCTTCAACCACAAGTTAACTTTACTTTGACTCCATTATTCCAATTCCCAAGGCACTGGTCTCTCTCCAAGTCAATTCCACTTTCCTAGATTGTTGGATTAACTTGTGGTTTGACCCTTGTGTGGTGAACTAAACCCTTTGATGTCATCATGTATCATGATCAAGCTTGTCACTTGTACTAGTTTGCCCCAATTCAACCCTTAAACTACCTTGCATTGGACACGGTTCCCAAGGCAGTGGATTTTGTCACATTGAACTAGTACATCAATCCTGGATCCTATTTCACAAATCATAAGTCACTTTCACATCAATAATGAACTAAAGTTATACTCATTGAACCCCTCACTTGTCTTGTGACTTCATCCTAAGGTCTAGGATAAAACATACACCTTACTTCACTTAGAATTAACTTGATTTGGTGTCTTGGTTTTGATCTCTCCTGTCGGGAGTAGATTGGGTCTCCCCCTTTGTTGTCTGGGCGAGATAACATAAAGCGAAGGTTGCCTCGACTGGCGTGACAACCATCTATTGGAGGTCGAGGTGATCGTGGTTGCACCTTTTGAGTTGCCCTTCCCTATTGCCATCCATGAGTGGATACATCCATAGGGGTAACGACAGTTTAGGTGATAACAGGACAGTCACTCATGGAAGTGACACATGGCTTGTTGATAGTGGTGCTTCTAAGCACATGACTGGTTACAAGAATTCTCTTACATAAGGTGAAGCTTGGTGATGATTATCAGTATCCCATAAAAGGGGTAGGAGAAGCCTCCTACAAGTTGGATTGCAGTAATCCTATGAAGATGAAAGATGTTTTGTATGTACCTGGTTTGAAGAAGAATCTCCTCTCCATCTCAGCATTAAAGGAACGTGGATATAGAGTTGCTTTTCTTGATGGCCAAGTTCTCATGTGGCCAAAGGGAAAGACTATTGATGATGCTATCGTGATTGGTGTTCAAGAGAGAGGCCTGTACTAGCGGAAAGGACAATTAGATCAAGCATTGGTACATAGCACTGTAAATCTGAGTGAGGTATGGCATGGAAGACTTGCTCACATACATTATAAAGCATTGCTGATCATAAGCAAGATGGTTACAGGTCTACCAAAGATTCAGGTGAATCATGATGGTATATCTAAGTTGCATGAAACGGGGAAACGTCGAAACACGACCCACCAAAATTTTGGAAACGGGCAAACGCGATATATATATATATATATATATGAGCATGAACATTTAAAAAAATGAATGTGAAATATAAATCACAAATCATACATGTCGACAAATCATTGCCTATCTTGGGATCATATTCATCAATAGCACCCTATGCCTCCCTACTCTCGGCTCTAGTTCTTGCCTCTAACTCGAATTTCAAAGTTGATCCTCCAAGGACATTAGTTAACGGCTCAACACCCTACAATTTTGATGAAACTTCCTAATCCAATCATTAAAATAAGGTAGAAAAAGCTTCCCATTCTTAATAAGTTATTTTGCTCGAGTGAAAAGTACATTTTAATTAAGGTCATGACAGAGGAGTTCAACAATCAACACCACCAACATCAAGAGACATATAGGGATTGATGTGTTTGATTAAATGCCAATTCCATACCCTCATACATGATAGAATCTAGTGGAAACTTGGCAATTTTGAAATCCTGAAAACTATTAAGTCTGCTGAATTTTGAATGGGATCTAAAATTCTACTTTTTGCATATGAAGTCCGATGAGGTTGGAACCTCTCTCAAACATCCTGAAACAATTAATGGTAATGTTAAAAATTTAAGTAAAATGATGAAAAATAAAAGATAAGGAGAATTTAACATTACCATTAATATTACCAAATACTATTGCACCATGATGATATTTTTTTAGTAAACGCGACGTCATTGACTGGATCCGTATCAGAAACGTGTTTCCGTATGGACGAAATGCGTTTCCGAGCTTTACGGTACGCATTTTGGAGTTTCGAAACGGCGAAACGATGGAAACGGGGTTGGGGCCCACGTTTCCTGCAACATAGTGGTATATGCAAGGGATGTGCACAAGGCAATAATGTGAAGAGCTCGTTTCCAAGTAGTGACATCAAAGCAAAAGGAGATCTTGGATCCAGTGCATGAGGACCAAGGATGAAGACTTCAACAAGTTCTAGACTAGACGAAGAAGAAGATCAAGGTCTTCAGAATCAGACGATGGAGTAGAGTACGCTTCCAGAAACTCCAGTGACTTCTGCAAGGAGGCAGAAATCAAGAGGGAGCCTACAAAACACATGAAAGATAAGTATTTACTGTCATTTGAGCTATTCTTTAGTTTCCAGAGTATTTGGAAGGATATTGCTCATAATAGTTATATGTAGATCTGTAATACAATTTTCTTTTATGGATTTATATATGACTGAGATTGACTAGCAGTAGGCTCATGTAGTGCATGTTATGTATATATTGGGTAAGTATCCTATAGTGCTGCACAACATCCCATGAGCCCTCGATGGAGCTAGTCTAGGATGAAACCTCTTTGCTAACATACTGAGAGCAGTGCACGCTATGGATAGTGTGTTTTGGTGAAGATGGAAGGCAACCAGATAGTTACTATGTGTGTTTGGGAAATGGATGGGTGTTGTACTGAAGCATTGGTTAAGATGCATTGGTTACATGACCGTCCACATTATGCATAAGAAGTTGTCATTGCATTGAATTGATTGATTAGTATGCAATGTTTCTAACTATCTGACTAAACTTGACTTGTAGGAAAGACCATATGCCTTGACCTTCAAGAGAAGGATGATGAGACTTGTTCCGAAGAATAGATGATGGATGTGAAGTTAGCTAAGATACAGATTCCGTTGATATTCATTCTTTTAGAGAGAGCAAGAGACCTCGACCATATTCCAGCTATGTGGCATTACTATGTGTCATCATTGATGCAAAGTCTTCCAGTTATGAAGAAACAATTGATAAGAAAGTATGGAAGGATGCCATGATCAAGGAATACCAGTCCATTATGAAGAATGATGTTTGGGATGTGGTTCCGAGACTAAAAGGGAAGTCAGTGGTGACTTCCAAATGGATCTACAAGAGGAAGCTTGGAGCAGATGGTAGTGTCGAGAAGTACAAGGCAAGGTTCGGGGCTCGTAGTTTCTCCCAAAAAGAAGGAATAGATTATGAGGAGACATTTGCTCCTGTGGCGAGATACACTTCGATTATAGCTGTACTTGCGATAGCTATAGTGATGAAATGGAGATTACATCAGATGGACACAAAGACAACCTTTCTAAATGGTGTAGTGGAAGAGGAAGTGTACGTGGAACAACCATAAGGATTCGAGACACATGGTAGGAAGACACGTGTGCAAGTTGAAAAAGGCCTTGTATGGATTGAAGTAGGCACCTAGGATGTGGTATGGCAGAATTGACATTTTTTTGATGAGCTTGGGATTTACTAAGAGTAAAGTAGATTCCAACCTACAAGGTTGTGAATGGTAGACTAGTGATATTACTATTATATGTGGATGACCTGTTTCTAACAGGGGATTAGAAGCTCATCACAGGGTGCAGGTGTTGAAATATTGTAACTTCGAAGAATATTCTATTTTATTATTGTAATTTGTTCAGAGATGTTTTATTCCTCCGTTGGGATGTTATTATTGTATTTGGTCATCATAGAGTCATGAGGTAAAACCTCCTTTGTAAGCCGGGTCGATAGAACCCTCCAGAAAGTAATATTGTAAATATTTGATCCAGATATCACTACTCCCTCTAGATCGCCCTGAGATCTCAAGCGGTATGAGTCTCGATATAATTACAACATTAACATGAACTCAAACAACTAGATCTGCATTTACCAACTGAACAATATAAATGCAATCATACATAAACACCAAATGTACCCTGGAACCCTTTCGGGAGAAACCAACAAACTATGGGGCTATCTTCATTCTCGAGCCCAGAGCATATAGGAAAAGAGACAAGTACAATACAGGGTTACCTCAGTAATCTTTTCTGGCCAACTCAAGATTTGCGTGCATCCAGCTGATGCATGCACGGAAGAGATAAGCCCTAAATGGAAAACTGGATCTGAATGTCCCTGTATCCACCTTTGCCTGATCTATCTGTCTCTATCCTCAGCTCTGCTCTGCTTGCTCCGAAGACTGGCCGGTGACTGAAAACGTCCTCTTCTTGCATGCACAAGTGCGCCCTTCCTCCAACAATGAAAGACTCGTATCGAATAAGATCTCAGCAGATCTGAGTTCTGATTGTCATCGATCTTCCTCAATCTCTGAGACGAAGATAGTCTGTAAGTTACAGACACTCAAATGATCTACCGGATGCGGTACGAGCTTCTCCCTCCTTGAAGAATGCACCCTCCTTCACATGTGAAGTCGTCCTCCTCTCTCTTGGTCTATCTCAGATCAATGATCTCATTGATGAAGACAGTCACCTCTTGTCTTCCTTATAACATCTCATCATCAAGTTAGGTTTACCAAAAACCTAAAATTGGCTTCATGCAAAACTCACTTTTGCATGCATTTCTCTCCAATCATTTTCCTGGTTAATATTTTAATACTCCCTCTTAACCAGGAAAGGATTCTGTACCACTCCCATCTTCTCCCTGAAGTATTCAAACTTGGTCTTCATCAAAGACTTCGTCAGAATATCTGCAACCTGCTCATCTTTGTAGAAATGTACTGGAGGTCAACTGCTCCCTTCTGAACATGATCACGAATAAAGTGATATATGATCTCAATGTGTTTGGATCGATCATGAAATACTGGATTCTCAGAGAGCTTGATACAACTCTGATTGTCACAGTGAATCACCGTAGGCTCCAATTGCTAATAAAAAAGACTCACCAACATCTTGCGAAGCCATATGGCTTCACAATTGGCTAAGATAGCCACCATATATTCTGCCTCAGCAAAGCTCAATGCAACGGACTTCTGCTTCCTGCTGAACCATGACACAACTGCCGAACCTAAGCTGAAGCAACACCTGGAGGTGCTTTTCCTATCACCTGCATTCCCTGCCTAGTCTGAATCTGTGAACCCCACAAGCTCGACTTCTCCCTACATCACATAATTCAGTCAATACTCTACAGTTCCACTGATATATCTCAACACATGCTTTGCTGCTACCCAGTGCACATCTTTGGGTTCAACGATGTACTGACTCAAGGTGTTGACTACGAAGCTCAAATCTGGTCTGGTGTTGACTAAGTACATCAAGGAACCGATGAGCTGTCTATACTTAGTGGAATCGACCATCTTACTCTCAGAAGCCACTTGCTTCTTCTAGTTGGTCGTCATGGGGGTAGTCAAGGGCTTGCAATCCTGCATATGAAATCTCTTCAGAATGTCCATTGCATACTTGCCCTGACTGAGAAAGATATGCCCATCCTCCTGCCAGACTTCCATCCCTAGGAAGTAATGCATAAGCCCAATATCTTTCATCTCAAACTCAGATGCAAGCTTCTTCTTGCAATCACTGATGAGTTTCTTTGCTCCTGTAATAAACAGGTCATCTACATAAAGCACAAGAATAAGAGGATCCCCTCTTACCACAATGAAGTAGAGATTTGGATTTGCTTCACTCTTCTGAAACCCTAGCTGCTGCAAATAGGTATCTATCCTAGAATTCCAAGCTCTGGGTGCCTGCTTCAAGCCATATAGAGCTTTCTTCAATCTGCACACATGAGACTCTCTCTCAAGTACCTCAAAGCCCTCAGGCTGCTCAGTGTAAATTTCCTCCTCGATGAGTCCATTTGGGAAAGCTGTCTTTGTTATCACACAACTTGTAGTTGCCCCTAGAGGTATCCCATCCGGGACGGTAGAGGAGTCAGGCAACTAAAGAGGTGACCCAAGAGATGCCACGGTTCCTAAGGCAAGTGGGAGTCACGTCAACCGAGGCACTCTTCGCTTTAGGTCAAGGTATAACTAGACCAAGGGGGAGACCCTATACCCCAATCACAGTTGATTGGACCCAAACAAAGGTTTCTAAGGGTAGGTAAGTAATGAGTTACGGAAACCAATGCAAGGCTAAGTGGACCTAAGGGTTAAGGTATGGTTGAGGGAGGTGTAAGATCTTGTTGATGTTTCAACCTATGTATGGTTTAGGCCACATGATGGGGTATGATAAAAAGGTATAGTACCATGTGTTTGCACAAGTGGGTCTAGTTTTCTTGGGAAGTGTGAAGTGATTCTAGGTAGGCCCACAAGGTGAAGTTAGATGTGAGGTAGGTACTATAGGTTATATGTAGGCTAGATCTATGAGTTGAAGTTGATTTCAAGGATACCCATGTGCTAGATCTAGGATTTGACACCAATCCCAAGGAGTGCGACTTGCTTGGTGATGGACTAGTGCCTTGTTAAGTGGGCTAATGGGGTCAAAAAGTATGTCAAATTGTAGATCGGGACACCTAGAAGCCAAGTCAAGTGGATTGGATGAGATCCAATGGTTGGATCTTACTAGATCTAGGTTTTTTTTAAATGATGACCAAAAGTGGACCACAATCCCTTAAAAAAAGGAATGCAATCCCCAAGGCGGATCTTGACAAAAGGACAGTATAGACCTAGGTTTCAAGGCATGGGCATTCCAAATCCATGAATAACTCAAACACCCACTTCCTAGAAGTGGACCAACTCAAAAAATCAAGGGGGTGCGATTTGCTCAAGGAGGGTCCAAAAATGGGTTTTGGTGGACCAAATCAAGTCCAATGGCCACCAAAATGTAGATCCGGGATGTTAGTACCCCGATCTATGTTCCTTCAAAGTTTCAAGTAAATCCAATGGCTAGATCTTAGTAGATCTAAGTTTTAAGATGCCAAGAAGGTCAAAAGGGGGTTTCAACCCCTTAAAACATGGAGAGATGTCCACAAGGTAGTTTTCACCAAAGTAAAGATATGGGTATAGGTTATCAAGTGTCTAGATGTCGAATCAAGTGGGATCTCACCTACCCAAGTGCTAGATCTAACCCAACAAGCTTCTCTTAGGAAAATCGATTTAGGTTCAAGAAGGCTTTTTGCATTGAAAAGTGTGTCAATTTTTAGTCAATCACCACCAAACTATAGATCCAACTAGGGGTGGATCCTATAGAGGTGGGTTTTTAATATCTTTTCAATTGCAAGGCTAGATCTAAGTAGATCTAAGAAATACCAAAATTGGGGTTTTGATTTGATTAGGGTTTTATGACCAATGAAGATGGAATGGATGAAAGAGGCACATACCTTGTAGATCTTACCTCAATTGCTTATGGCCACCTTGCAAGTTGATAGCATTCTCCTATGTGTATATTCAAGAGTGAGATCCAAGTGCTCCAACCAAATCGCCCTTCTCCAAGATAGCCAAATCGTCCTCCTCCTACAAGACAAGATCAAAGAAACAAGTCAAGCAAGATGATTATGAAAATGGTAGAAAGATGTAATAGAAAGCATCAACTATGTCACGAAGATACAATAATGATACTCCCTGTCACAAGATCAACCCAAGAGAGAATATGTGGATCCCTCCAACAATAACCCTCATGAAGTCGCCCTCCTCTCTCCAATTTGACTTTCCTGTCAAAAGGTTAGCAAAAGCACCAAAATCCACAATGATACATAGAAGAGATACTGTATATTCAATATGCAAGAGAATCCACAATGCAAGAGAGATGTGCTCCACAAAAAATCTTCTATTCCAATATTCCAGAGCTCCAAAGGTGAGCTTTACAATGGGGGGTCTCCTCCTTATATAGGATAATAAAGACCAAAACCCTATACCACTCTACAATACTACATCAAATGAGTGGTTGAGATTATAAGATCTCATCATACAATCAATGGCTAGGATGAACCATAACATAATATCACTTGGATCACCCAATATAACAAAAGTGCCCTCACTAAATGGTACAATGGAGGGTGACGTCATCCCACTAGAGGGGTAAAAAGTACAATGATCCACCTCATGATGACTAGGACATGATAAAATAAGCACATGGTGGGGCTAGGAGGCATCAATCCTTACTAGCTCATCCCCAAGGCACAATAAAATAATAAAATATGTCCAATATAATAGAAATGACCAAAACTGTCCTCAGAATCCATGACAGTCAAGCAATAAATGTCCTCCTGTGATCAATCCGGGCATACCCACATGGTGAAAACTGACTGGAAGATAGTGATGCCACCCTGGAAGACCTCTGTGAAGACCAAATGCCAAAACCTTGCCTCAATTGCCCAAATCGATTTCCTCAGTGACCACTTTATCCCATTTTTTAACTGCCTCGGGAACAGTGAAAGTGCCAAAACTGCCTCCTAGGGTGCTAGCGCTGTCCATCTGAGCCCACCAGGCTCTCCGGAAGGGGGGGTAAATGGTAATAACAAGTGGCTGGACCACCCCCTCCATCATCAGCGCCCTAGGTGAACTGGCCTCTCGGGGCCCCTGCTGCTCAGGCTGGGAAATCAGCCCCCAATCTGGTCAACAAGTGTAAAACTGCATCAATCACTGTCAGAAGTGCCCGGAACTGAAAGATAAGTGTCTCAATGGATCCAGAAGACCCAAATACACTAGGAATGAGTACTCATACACCCTGGGTTGCCCTAATGGGCCTGCTGTAGGGTCCACCATATATGGACAATGTATAATCTGCTGATCCGAAGTAATAATAAACCTGCTGAACTGGATCAAACATCATCTGCATCATATGTCCATCATATGATATCATCATCAAACATGTGGGCCCATAAATCATCATCAATAATCATCCATACATGGTCCACATCATCACGGATCCCAAGAATATATAATCAAGGATAAATCACATCAGTAGACTAAGACAATGCTTCTCTAATCATTCCCACAGCTAAGCTCAAAGTATAAATTCCATTCAGTGGCATTAATCAAGTTAACATATTCCGTTGTTATATAAAATTACTTGCACAATAGTTCAAATGACAAACTCACCCATTGGACATGGTCAAACTGCTAGTGAAGGATGAAGGCTAGGAGCAAGGTTGGGCCAAGGGTTTGACTTGTCTAACTTAACTCAAAAATACTTTGGACTGGGAGAAGGGGGAAGCTACAAACTCTGTGCTGGACAAAAAGAACACGGGGGATGGCTGTGTCTCACAAATGGATAAGTTGTTTAGAGAGTGCTTATTCAACTTAGGCATCATGTCTACATCAAGTTGATCCAGGTTCATTATGATCATTCAATTTTATTCCATGGCCTTTTTGGCCTACATAACCCTTCGGATTTCAGATGTGCTGAGAAGCACAACTAGTTGCAGCTTGCATCCAGGGCATGTTTTTCACATATTTATAAGGTCAGCAATTGTTTAGATATAACTTTTAAGAACCATTGCTTTTTGGACCTTTCTTATACTCTTCGAGGAGTATTTTTAGCTTTTCATTGCTCTTGCCCTTTTTTTGTTTCCATGGGCGAATTTTTTAGTTTCCATAGGTAGAACATGAGCTTTCAGTTTTAGCCAACAACATCTCAAGTGACTAGGGGGAGTTCGAGCCAATGCCAAACATCGGGACAACCGACCAGAATGATTTAGGCCTACAATCCAACTCACCAAAGGTAAGTTCTGTCACCAACTCAGAGCCGAGACACTGGATAAACAGGGATGTGGTCCAAACACAGAGGTAGAAAAATGGGGAAGTTCTCGGTATCAGAAAGTCAAATGAGACAAGTCAGGGCTTAAAGTCAAATAAGAAGGTCATGTATGGATGGAGACAAGTGAATATGGAGCCTACACTAGCAGACAACTGGTGTCGGGAAAGACCATATCTATGTAAGGTGCAAAACCAGTAAGTTTGTTAAATGACCTACATGTGCCAGCAATTGTCCATTTTATGATATACATTACATTTTAAATAAGTTGCCACATCAGGAATAATATACCAAGCACATGCTATGATCATGACTAAATCAACAAGATAATAATCCACAGTCGGTGAGAACATATCCATAGATCATACAACATCATCATAATAATAATCATCAAGTATCATCTGAAACACTGCTGTAATACATCTCTAGGCACTGAACTGAAATTGTAATGGGATAAGTGGTCACATCAGTCATCAAATCTGAACTGTCAAGGCTCAGCCTTGACACAAAGTCATACATAAATCTGAATAATGCACTGCTCTGATCATGAGTGATCCAAAATATATGGCCATGCTCTGGAATAATGGAAGCTCTGGAATGTGCAGATATCTGCTGTACAAGAATAGTAGCCCTGCTACTATGGTGTGATAACAGTCTTGACATCCATCTGATGAATCTTCCATCCCATCTTTGCTGCAACAGAAATAACAGTCCCGATGGAAGAATAATTGGCCACGGGAGCAAACGTCTCCTCATAGTCAACTCCCTCTATTTGTGAGAACCCTCTAGCCACAAACCTGGCTTTGTATTTCTCAATGCTGCCATCTGTTGCATACTTAATCTTATAGAGCCATCTAGAGGTGACTACTGATTTTTCCTCTGGCCTGGGTACCACTTCCTAGACATCATTCTTCATGATGGAAGCATACTCTTCCAACATGGCATCTCTCCAAGCCTGCTTTCTTGTTGCTTGTTCGTATGAGGAGCTGGCATCTGTGGAGCCTTTCTTTCTCTCACATCTTTCTTGGAAGTTCTTACCGCTTGAGCATCCTTCAAGGTGTCTTGAAGCCACTTAGGCTTCCTTTGAAGTGACATCCTGAGATGAGAACTCCTCATCCTCATCCCAATATCCTGTATGTGAGTGAGTACCTCCAGTAGAGGTGCCAGTAGTTGTTGATCCTGTAGCTTGAGAACCTGTAATCTGGGATCCTGATCTCAGTTGATCACCAACCTGAGATCCTGTGCCAGTCCCTGCTCCTATGCCTATGGAAACCGTATCCTGTGTATCTGTCACTCCAGACACTTGGGACCCTGTTGACTGTTGAGTAGTACTCTGTCCTGTGTCAAGTGGGGATGTAGCAACTTGCTGTTTTCCCTTCTCTGACCACACAATCTGCAACATGGTAGCTCCAGTTAACATGGATGTGATAATAGACTCCTCACCCATTCTTAGTTGGAGCTAAGAAAACCAAGCTGGGTTTGAATTGAGAGTTGGTGCTCTTTGTATCAGTTGGGGTTGATTGTAATCGCAAAGATTGTAGTCTTCCATGTACATCATATCAAAAATATAAAACAAGTTTACCATACAAATCTTGTGATCGCTTGTGATGTGTCTCTGGCTATGATTTTATGTTGATGACATGCTTATGATTTATTATACTATGTTGAAGACATGCTAATGATATAATGCTGATCTACTTAGTAGTATGATGCAATGATGAACTCCGCTTGACTTTGATAGAAGTGAAAAAGGGGTTAAATTGCCTTCACATTGATTCACCGCCCCTCTCAGTGTGACCATTGTGTCCAACACAGAGTTGTGTGAAGTTGTCCGAGAACCCAGTATTTCATGACAAGTCCAAGCATATTGAGATCAGGTACCTGTATATCAGAGATATGGTACAAAAGGGAGTAGTGAAGCTCTAGTATATTGCTACAGATGAGCAAACGACTGATGTGTTGACCAAGCCTCTGTCGAGAGTGAAGTTTGAGTACTTTAGGGACAAGCTTGGCGTGATACAGAGAGATGTCCCTTGTAAGAGGGAGGGATGGGTCACATATGCGATTCAGGGGGTAGTAGTTGTATAGTGTGGTAGCAGCAGGTGGTCATTTACGGGCATGTACTCTAAGAGAACTGGAGAGGGTGACCAACTCATGAGGATTGTGTTATCAACTGATTTGTACAAATAGTTGAAACCTTATTGAGCCGCCAGTGTTGGAACACATCAGTGTTCACTTCCAGAGTATCTGGGTTTCATTGTATTTGGGTCTAGCCAGTTTTGGCTAGCCAGTTTTGTTTTTGAGTCGACATGACCATGGCCCCATGGGGGTTTGTATCAAAGTGTGCTAGTAGGGTCTGAGTGGCTCGGTTCCCCATGACTGGATTAAACAACTAAGGTATTCCAGGGAGTTTTTTCACCGTCAGATTATACTTTGCTTCAGGCGAAATATGATCTCTTGGTTTTTCTCCCGCTTCCTCCAAAGCTGGAATGCCCGATTTTGGAAATTTGGCCATGGGGGGTTATTAGGGTCCAACTATAATGTATAAACCTACTAGACACTATTAGAATAGGTTTTGGTCATGTCCTAGGTCTCTAGGACCCCCAGAAAAAATTTCGAAATTTTTTTTACCGGACGCGTCGAAATTGGGGTTTTTAATTTTTTAATTAAATTTCTCTATAGTTTAAATAGAGAAATTTGAGTCTGTAATTATGTCAGTCATCCGGGGTCCGAATTTAGTGTTTGATGGCTCGTTTCATAAGCCAAAAATCACACATGACCCATGGAGCAGCTAAACCCAACTTTCGGATGTTAATTCAGCCCCGTAATTAATATTTTATCTGAAAAGTCATTTACAGAGAAATTATTAATTAAAATAATAAAATTGATTATTTTGGAGATAATCCAAATCTCTCCAAAATTAATCAATTTGATTAAAATAAAGGGCTAAATGACATGGCAATGAGCATTTAGGAAGATTCCAATCAACTCCAAGCCCATCCAGTCAACTATCCAGTCACCAAATCATTATCCTTCCAAGGCAATTCGCCCTCCTTCATGAGAAATTCGATTTGTTGATGTGTCAATTCATGGTTGGGTTGGTGGCTTGCATTTATAGCTTGAGGTAGGCGCCCTATTGACTCACCTTATCCACCATAAGCTTGGCTCACTTGTGATTCGAATCATACCTACCATCTACCACGTGTCTTCCCCACAACTAGCTCGTATATCCTACCTTCCTCACGTCAATCTCTATGGAGCTCGAGTTTAAACATTGTGGAATGTGGTGAGTGGTTGTGATACTCCCAAAGCTACACATGTACGAGTTAGTACCTACCAAAGGCCACTTGCCATTTCCATGTTAACTCGCCCTTCCATTTGTCTCCTCTACCAACCAACTCGCACCCTCCTCAAAGCTCACGCCATTCTACCCTAAACTCACGTTTATCCTTGTTGTAGCTTTGTTATAGGTTGGTGATACTTCCCATGCACTAAACCAAGTCGAGTTATGCCACCTCTTCCCTTCATACCTACCACAAACTCGAGTTTAGATCTCCAAGCTTACCTTTGATTGGAATTCGACCCACTTGTCCATGCCAATTCGACCTAGGGTTTTGGCATCTAGATTTTAGTATAAAGAGAGGCCCTTTGGGGTTATTATCTCATGGAGACTTTGATGCAAGATTACTCTGCAAAAATTTGTAATATGCTTTGGCTTAATATTTTCAATAAAGATTTCGACTTTGGAGGTCCATGAGCTTTCAATCTTTGGTGTGAATTCATCTCTTGTTGAGGTGACATCTTATCTAAACCCATCTCTTGATTATGCATAGTATTTGATCAATGGCTAGCTTGTGAAGACTATTTTTAGTACAATAGAGTAACCATTTATAATTTAAGTTGGTTATTTATGCACGGTTTATCAAGATCTAAATGGACATGAGTAGTTGGTTATACAAATTGTTGATCTAATCTTGATATTTCTAGCATACTAGCATTGTTGATCTCACTTGTTGGTTGAGTGGTTTGGGTTGTGATTAGGTGTTGCTAAAAGTGAAGAGGGGTAAGAGCTCGGTTGCATCAAACCCTTGTTCATCTTCAAGTTTTGGCCTAACACTTTGTGGTTGCAGGATCTACAATAATCTCAAGATCTTTTCATCTTAAAGAAGGCTAGGAAGAGCTCTTCTCAAGTTTCTCATCAACCAAAAACTCTATTTTAAAACCTTGTCACTAAAGGCTCTCTTCTTCAAGCCTCCTCTTTTGCTCCTCGATCTCTTCTTTCCATTGATTTGCTAGCCCTACTTCCTGCTTGCCCTAGTTTTTCCTCTCTCCCACTCGTCTTTGTCTTCTAGCTTCTCCCTCCATTCGCCCTTCATTCCTTGTGCATTCGTTTTGCCCTCTTTAGGCTCCTCTCGTCCTCCCTTTTTATCCTCCCTCTTTGCATTCGTCTTACCCTACTTTGATCTCCCTTTGCCTCTCCATCTTTGCCTTTAGGTTTGCCCTTTCTCCCTCTTCTCGTCCACCTCCAAAGTGCCCTAAAAAACCACATAAAAAGCAAAAAACGAATTGATTAAGTTAGTGCTAGAGTTGTTCCTATGATAGATTAGATTTCAATTTATTGGCATTGGCATGCATTTGAAAGTTAACTTTAAAGCATTCTAGATCTCTTGTTTTACACTAGTATAGTTGCATTTTAAAACCCTAGTTACAAGTCGAAAAGATAGAATATTTTTCACAAAAAATTTCTCAAAATTTTTATGATCTAGATCTCTTTCCCATTGCATTTTAAGAGTTTGTTGTTCGCTGGTCCGTTTCATCATAGTTAAGTTTTTATGATAAAATTTCATGCATTCCACATTTTAGAGTTAAAACTTTAAACCTAGACTTAACTAGTTTCAAGCTTTGGTTTTGTCTTTTGCTAACAGTTAATGGGTGCCTTGTTTAGATGTTTTGGATTTGTGTAGATCATTTGAGAAAAATAGATACTTGATAAAAGGTCTTGAAGCAAAAGGATCAAACGCAAAATAAAGTGAAGGAGCCATGAGAATGACTCAATCTTGATACACTTATCCTTTGTAATAGCAAGTAGAATTTATATCTTCTTCAATAATTTTCCAAGTATTATCGTTCTCAAAAGACCTTGCAAGGTTTTAAACCCAAGGCATCTGTAACAGTTTAATAAAAGTTTCAAGTGGAGGGGGCCTCCACTTTTGGGTCTTCTTCCCCATTTGGGGAAGAGCGTTGGGTTTTGTGGTTTGGTGTAACTTAGTTTATGTTTCCATGCTCTTAGATTAGTTTCTATTTCATTTTTGTTTATCTTCCATATTCACTTACCCCCATGCTTTCCCGAGTAGGGTCTTGAACCTGAAAGAGATTCTTGGGTAGTTAGTTTTATTTCTCATTTATTCTTTTTTTGTATCTCTTCCAAAGCCTTCAGCCGGAAGTTGTATCCTTGAGACTTCGTCTCAAGGGCAGGACCACATAATTTGTGGTTACTCTTCCATCCCCGTCGGTTTCTTTGGTAGAGCTTTCAGCTAGCTGGAGGTTCTCAAGTGCAGGCGGTTCTAGCGGTTGATCCTGTTTCGGGGATCAATCCCACCTAGTAGATTAATTTGTGTGGTAGAACACTAGATTTGTTCATCTTGCAAGCATTACTGTTAGTGGTAATTCATATCTTGTGATTAATACTATTGCTTAAAATCTGTTTCAATCCGAGATATACTGCTACTACTTTCTTTTTTGTTTCTTAAAATAAACCAAAGTCTCTTGAACTTGGCCAAATCCAAGTCAAGAGCACCCTCTATCGGAGGGCATTTTAGTTTCTTGCATTTCCCTGCATTAGGCATTGTTAATCTAGCAAGTCTCTTGAACTGTGGTCATAAGACCGAGTCAAGAGCGCTCTCTGTCGGAGAGTTGAACAAGGCTTTCTAATAATAAAAATTTTCCCCTCACACACCCTTTAATTAATTTATCTTGGTTTCTGTCCTACACCCGTATGCTCTGCCAACCTGAAAAGGTTGGGCTAGTACTCAGAAAGGTGGAAGACTTGTTAATTTACAAGTGAAAATCTAATTAAAACTTTCACCCCCATAACCAACCAATCCGGAGTTGATCGATAAGATAATTTCAGTGGGTAATCTCTTAGTGAGGGCGTCGGTGTTCCATGTTCAGCCTCTAGTTTGCTGGCTTGCATTGCGCGGCCTGGCTAGAGCACTGGGTGGCCTGACATGTCCTTGAACGGAGGCACTTGATATTGTCTTTTCCGGACTTTCTTTGAATACCCTTGGTTTTAGCCCTAATAATCAAGACAATTAAAACTTTGAATTTACCAAGATAAGCTGCATAACGTTCTCACAAACTTCAAATTCAAGCACTTGTATCAAGTTTTCACAATTCACATTTAATTCTTGACTCCATAAGGCACTGGTCCTTTATTTCATATTTTGCTTGTTTAAATATCTACATTGGAGTTATCTGTTATATTTCGTGAAAAGTGATTGACTTATTGCCCAAGTGTATCTTTCATCTTGTGTTTGCAACGTGGATTGCGTTATCTTGTCTGACTTTTAATCTTTATAATTGTCTCTCATTTAAAAAACTCCTAAAAAACACCCATCCGCATCACTACATCAAAAAACACTAAAATACACAAAGAGCCTTAGACAACTCTTTTTTAGGGACTACCCCCCTTGGCTTCGTTAGGAGTTTGCCTAAACGGAGGAGCTGGGATTCAGGTGACAATACCTGGCTCATTGCTTGCCCCCAAGGCCACACCTCTCTCACTTGTAGTGAAGAGACAGCTTTCGAAAGATTTCCGCTGCTGGTGTGCATATTGGCGGACAACAGATTGGAGAGCATGGCCATACTTTGTATGTGTATCCAGTCGAGCTGTGTATGCAGTTAGAGCTAGTATGTCTATGAGGTCCCGGAGAGAGTGACTAGCTCATGGGGACTGGAGAGCGCGACCATGCTTTGTATGTGTATCCAGTCGAGCTACATATCCAGTTAGAACTAGTATGTCTATGAGGTCTGGAGAGAGTGACTAGCTCATGAGGACCGGAGAGCGTGACCATACTTTGTATGTGTTACCAGTCGAGCTGCGTATCTAGTTAGAGCTAGTATGTATATGTGGATCGGAGAGCGTGACCATCTGAGGAGTTTTGGAGAGTGTGACCATAGTTACGAGGGTTGGAGAGCGTGACCATACTTGTGAGGGTTGGAGAGAGTGACCGTACTCATGAGGACTGGAGAGCGTGACCATACTTCGTATGTGTATCCAGTCGAGTCTGTGTATCCAATCGAGCTGTTTATCCAGTGGGATGTGTGTGTCTAGATTCTATGTGATCTAGACGATGTCCCGTAATGAAGTAATGTGCGCTCCTGGCTTGCTAATGTGTTGCTACTGTGATGCCCTCGCATATATGATCGTGATTGATGCATGATTGAGTTGATGGCTTGCTCGTACTGAACTTCTAGTGATGTATAGATTCGAGAGATGTCACAAGTCAATAGTCAAAGTACAGAGTTGCAACAGTACTGATGATGTTCGTGTCAGAAGAATACCTTCCTTGTTAAGAGGCAGTGTTGAAGATTCTGTAACTTCGGAAGATATTCTTGTATTGCATAAACCCTAAAAGAATAATACTAAAGATATACTCTCAAAGAAATCAAGTGAAAATAGATAAGTCGGCTCGACAAAAGTCAGTGGGTAAAACTACCCCAAACAATGGGCAGTCTGCCCCAAACAATGAGCAACACTGCCCCAGTGAAGTTGGCCCTATAGTGAAAAAGTCAACCAGAGAAGAGTATAAATAAGAGGGTCGCATTCCTCATTTTTACACACTAAAGTTCGCTCAAGCAAGAGAGAGACAAGTGCACAAGAGGGAGAGAGTAGCGACAGTTGTGGAAGACATATTCTCGGGGTTATCTTATCTTTGCTTCTTGTGTTTTTTTTTGTGAGAGAGCTTATGCTCTTCATTGTATTGACACTGTACTTGTTGACAAAATCTATATTGAAGAAGTTATGCTGGGTTTTTTTCCCCTAGAGGGTTTGCCAGGATAAACTCTTGTGTATGCTGTGCTTGTCTATCTTTTAGTGATCGTATTACATATGTTTATTGTGATATAGTAGAAATTGTTTAAAGATCTAACATAACTACTATTCAAGTCTAAATTCTAACACTCCCATCTTTTTGATAACATTTTCAACAATACAACGTTCCTAAGAGATAGAAGGATAACAAGACAATATCGAGAAGTGAGACTTCAATAAAAGAGTTCCTTGTTCAGTTTCAGGCCACTACCTGTTGGGAGTCCCGCCAATTTGTGTTTGCTTCTATGCTTTATGCTATGATTAGGGTGCCATTTTACTTGTCGTGACTTGCTCTACTGCTCCCTACAGATGCTCTTTGTACTCCTTTGGGGCAATTTAGAGTGGGCTGCCACCATCTTGGGGTTGAGACGGATCACCATATTGATTGATTAGACAATATCTGCCAAGTTTTCCACCTTCGAGAGGTTGAGATAGAGGAGCACTTCATCTTTCATTGTCCTGTATACTAGGAGATCCGTGGACGTTCCATTGTCTTTTTAGAGAGGTTCTTCTCAGGGAGCTTTAGACCCTGTGTAGGTTCTTTCAATACCCGACCAGAGATGTCTGGCCTTGTATTTGTAGGAGGCCCTCTGGCTCCGCTCTCTTGTCCTTCAGTCATGTTCATCTACTAGATCAGTCTCTAACCAGCATATCACTTCCTTTTTCCAGTGCTCCCATCTTTGAGGGCTACCAAGAGGTATATAGGTGATGGCACTTCTTTCGACTCTGGACCTATTTAGAAGCGAAGGTTTGCCTCCTCTTCTGTTCGACCCTAGCGACATAGACAGTCTTGACCTCGTACCAACTGTCAGCCAATTTCTTCTAGGGGACAATGGCAGGCGCATCACTCCAGGCAGAGACATGTTACCTCATCTACCTCCTCTTTTGGACAGGGTTCTATTCTGCGCTTGCTACAGTCGGCCTCGAGTGTTAGGAGAGATGGCTCCGTTGTAACATGACAGACATATGCCTTTGTTTCACAGGCCCTAGATCTACTATATCTGTACGTCTTTCTCCTAGATTGGCTACATATGTGGAGTTTGATATCTAGGTTTTGGTCTTACTTTCCTTTCTGCATTTCATTTTATAGGAGCTGCCTTAGTATTCCCACTTTGTATTGACATATTGTTACCTAACAGTCCCATTGACCTACTTTTGTGGTCATTTGTTGGACATTAATAAAATCATCTTATCTTATCTTATCTCTACCTTCTCTTCATATGTTTTTTCTATGACATGGATGGAAGCATGGTTATTTTATCTTTGTGGAAGGGAATATTCCTGATTTTAGCTTTTGTTAGTCTCTAGTTTTATTTTGTTTATTAGATTTGCTGTCTTCCTTCCTGTGAGAAATTACAAAACAAATGCTCATATCTGCTGCATTTTTTTCTTTCCACTTTCCTGTGGGCTAGGGGAATAGGCTCATTTGATGTTGATTATAAAATTTTATTGCCAGATATCATGTGTCGGTGGCTTTGGATCAAACGAGGCCATGTACAAAATCAATGGAACTGCAAACATTCAGGCGATTCAAGCTGCTGCTGAATCTGGTAATATGTTTTGATCTAAGCTAGCCACAGCATCATAAGTGCTTTATCTGTAGTACTAGGTAAATATTGAATTGTATCTGCTGTGCTTAATTACCCTTGGGATCATATATTATGTAAGTGCTTTATTTTCCCCCACCCTCTTGCTCATGTATATATGCTGTAAGTTGCATTCTGAATTTGATGCCCTTTGCTATGTTTAGCTTGCTTTTCTTTAATAAATAGATTTGCTATTTTTGATCTGTAGAAGGCCCGATAATCTTCTCAAAAGGAAGTGATTTTTCTCAGCTCACAATAGTACAAGATAACCACAGAAATTGCAAGATGAGTGTGCCCTCCTGGTGGCAAAACTTGGTATTAATCATGTTGAAAAGATCCTCCAAAGCAGTGTCATTATTGGGTGAACAATAGCAGCTGCACTACTGAAAATAAAACACAAGAAAAGTGCCCTAACAGTCACAAAAGCACGCTGAAGACAAGATGGTGCTTATTATCTTTTTGTAGAAATTTCAAGAATTGAACACTTGATGCAATTTTGAAATTTCACTTTATTTACTTTGAGGTTTCCCAGTTTTATTCTCTGTGAAATATCATCCCTGGGGCTGAAATGAAATATTAAACTACAGCAGTAATATTTTCCCTTTTTTTCTGCCCAATTTCACCCTGCAGCCCAAAAAATAAAAACCATATTAGTGTACTTCAAGACGACAATGCTACAGCCCTTAGTGTACACTTTTTGAGGCATATAATGGATCTAAAATGTCTTATTACAGCAGATTATAACAGCAGCAAATGTGCTTCTTTATCTTCTGCATGTGTTAAATTACTTAACCAATTCAGCTATATGTTATGTCAAATCAGGATGAGCAACAAGGACTGAAATCTTGTCAATCAGGAAGATAACATAAGCTGAAATTCAAATCTGCAAGTACACAATATTTTGACCGTATATATATATATATATATATATATAAGATGAAGTACAAGTATATGCCACGACTTTATCACAATGCTACAAGTAAAGCTTTCAAAAACCTATCTAGGGAAAGCGTAAGAAAAGCCTACACACCATCTCCTTGCAAGGAATCTCTTCCAACCAAAGTTGGTTACCGCAAAGATTCTCAACAAGCTAGCATCAACATAGGCAAGTCTTCCTTGGCACATGCAACAAGCTTGTATCACACAAGCTCTCCACACTAGCTTAGTTGTCTTTCTTAAGATTTACAAACCCTAGCCATGTTGCATCACACAAACACATGGGAAGTCAACTCTAGCACTAGCCTCCAAATCTCTGTCCATCCTAGGGTTTGAGTCCTCAAACAGTGGGTCTTCAACTCTTGCATCAACATAAGCACCAAGACCTCCACAGAACATAAAGATGAAATATTTGTGTCTTGTTCCAAGAAAGGCATCATACCAAGCTCAAGACTCATCAAGGTAGTCGCTCCATGATCTTTCCCTAACTGTTGTTGTAAATGTAACTTCGGAAGATATCCTTTTGTATATTATTATTATATTATTATTGTACTTTTATTGTACCTCCGTCGGAGATGTTTTTCCTCCGTTCGGGGATGTCATTATTGTATTTGGTCATGCAAGAATATTGAGGTAACAACCTCCATTGTAAGTCGGGGCAATAGTTCCCCAAAGGTGAAATGTAAATGTATTTTTGAGTCTCCCTAGGAGAGGTCGGCCCAGTTAGGTAAGGAGGTTGGCCCCAATGGTGAATTAGGTCAGTCACACATAAAGTATAAATAGAGAGGTTCACTCTCTCATTTGACATCACACTCGCTCAAGCAAGTTTGCACCAACTCAAACCCTAGGTCAACCAGCTCCAGAACCAGGTTGGGCATCTCAAATTGGTAATATCTAATTACTTGCTATTTCCATTTGAGGTTCTCATTTCAAAATGACAAATCACACCAAGCTTGAGGATAAGCTTGAAGGAGATGATAACTTCTTGGCATGGAAGTATAGAATTTCTCTTATCCTAGAAGAGAATGACTTGGACAAGTATGTCAATGAGGAGGTTCCAGAACTAGAGGGAGAAGAGGCAAAAACAATTCACGAGAAGAACATGATCAAGGCCAAAAGGATCATTGCAGACTCCATCAAAGATGACCTCATCCCTCATGTATCATCCTTGAAGACTCTGAAGAAGATGTTCGATGCCTTGACCACACTATATGAAGGAAATAACATCAACCGCAAGATGACTCTGCGGAACCAACTCAAGAATGTGAAGATTCAACAATTAGAAACCATTCAATCTTACTTCACAAGAGTTGCTTAGATCAAGGAACAACTTGAAGCAGTTGAAGAAAATGTTGAAGGAGAGATTGTGATGACTACCTTGAATGGTCTCCCAAGATCATGGACTCATTCATTCAAGGGATATGCGCCAAGAAGAAGCTAATCACATTCAACAGATTATGGGAGGAATGCACCCAAGAAGAAGTTCGATTAGTAGCAAGAGAACAAATGATGGGGGCTAATGATGATCAAGCCCTAACTGCTCATACTAAGAAGTTTCAACACAAAAAGGAGGACCACCATCACAAGAAGCCCAAAAGATCCCATAGGAATCATGGACCCAGAAGAGACCTCTCCAGTATTAGGTGCTTCACCTGTGATGAGAAAGGACACTACTCAAGATACTGTCCTAGAAACCAAGGATCCTGCAGGAGAACCAACAAGAAGAGGCATCATGGTCACACTGTTGAAGATGATGAACCAGTAAGGAAGAAAACCAGAGAAGATGATGAACAAATTGAGATCACCACTTCGTACATTTACCCAGGAGTACAGTTCACAGGGCCCCGTTTTGGTATGCGTAACCACAAATCAACAAAGGTTATGGTTCCCTGGCCCTCATAGAGAGATGATGTTTCCAGACTCAGTTTGAGGACATCTTGTCCAAACTCTACCTCATGGAGGCGATCATTAGACCCACAACCCTCTAAGGCTCCAAGATTTGGGGGCCGAGCTTGTTACCGACAGATTGGGCCCAGACAGAGAGAGTCCAAACCTTGCTTCTCAAGTGCTTCATCCGATGCAAACGTTTAGTTCTGCATCCCATTAATCAGGTAGGGTTCGGTGTCCATCCCTTCTGCCTCGAGGTCATCTTCCACTTGGTCGCCTTTCTTCACAGAGTCAGAGCTTTCAGATATTCAGCCACTGGTAGAGACAGGTACCACTACCTTGCATTCTGTTCTTCAGAGGCCATCGCTTTGGCTCACCCCTCTGGCCGAGCATGGGGTTGGTATTCCGAGGCATCCTAGCTTCTCTAGTCAGCGACCATTTCCTTGGAGCGCCTTTCCCCATTCAAATTCTCCCATGATACACTGTGCCATCTCTTGCCACCTACACAGGTATTGAATCGGTCCATCATAGAGGATATATACAGAATGTACATTCAGTTCACTTGGACTTCAACTTCGACAAGGCTAGGTTTGAAGATGTCCTTCTACCTTGAACACGTCTTGGAGCTATAGGATGGCATCATCGTCCGCCCCCCATGCACCTGGAAGCATTGGATTCGCTCTCTCAGGATTCCTTTGGGACAACTTTGGGTGGGATCTCATCGACTTCGGGTGGAGACCGACCACCATATACAACGATCTGATAGGATCAACCATGTGTGTCACCTGCAAGAGCCAGAGACAGAGTCCACCTCATTTTTAGGCACCCCCTATACTATGAGGTCAGAGGTCGTTACCATTGCCTCTATAGAAACTCGATTGGTTCCCTCTGGACTTTCTTTCGACATCAAGACCAAAGATGCCTAGCCCTCTTCATTAGGGAGATATTCAACCATAGATCTCAGTTCCTACACACCCCTCCTCGCCTTGAGACGACTGGGATGATCACGTCATATTTTCATGTTGATCAGTTGGAACAGAACAACAAGCGGCAAACTAAGTGCCATAGTGCTTCAGATAATAGAGTGGTAAGGCCTCAAGCCTCCCTTCATCCTCCCTTTTTTTGAGTTCGATTGCTATCTTTGAGATCGACTCAGAGATGTTGAACAACACATCAATCCACACACCCCTAGAGCGTTAGAGGCACCAGTTCTCGGCATATCCAGTGCAGGGCACCTCCTGCTCATCAGATGCCTTCTCAGCCCTAGTGGAGCAGTGACGCAGTGAAAGGTCTATCTAGAGTTTCTTTCCTTCAACCTCGAATGCTAGGAGTATCCCTCACTCCTACATCCCCCTAGGATCATACAACGAGACTCGGTGGCTCTAGAGGACTCCGATAGTGATAGCGAGCCAGTGCCCTAATCGCCTCCATCGCCGTTGACTATTAGACTCAGATGTTGTTGACTTCATTGGCCTCATCCTTGTCTTCTCCTACGCCACCGTGCCTTATCACAACTTATACATGTTTTTGAGGACGTCTTACTACTTGTATCTTTCTTTCTTTATTTCATTTTATTTTATATTAGGTTTAGTTTCGACATTATCTAGGAGTTATGTTTGCACTCCCACATTGTACTTATACTGATTATATCCTTCTAGTCCAATTGACCTACTTTTGTGGTCATTCGTTGGACATTAATAAAATTATCTGATCTTATCTTATCTCTCCTTATTTTCTACTAGGGTAGAAACCCTAGAGATACAACAAGAGTCATCTTCAATGTCATATTCTTCTCTAGGGTTTACATACAGTGTTACCTCTCGAACTAACATGTTTTATTAAAGCCCTAAAAAGTGATGCCAACCCATGAGCAACTTAGAGTGGCTATCCATTGTCACCTTGGTAACTCCATCTCTTACTTTAAGTTGGCTCTCCTCCAACTCAAGGGGGGTATCCCTAGGAAATAAGATTACTAAAGCTTAACAATTAGCCAAAAGGTGATATGGGAGAGTAGCTTTAGCAAAATGTTTTTTTGTCTTGTGTAGCATAAGAAAGTGATGTGAGGATCAAGGGACTAGTGCCAATTCAAACAAGGGAAAATGGAGTCAAGAGGCTAATCCAAGAGGGCGAGTTCATGAATGGTTAAAGCAACAAGGATCCATCAAATTCCCAGTAGATAGATGCTAGAATCTCCATGAAATGCAAGTTACAATATGAAATGCATTCATGAAGAAGACCAAGAATTACAAAATAATGCCAAGAAGGGCATGCACCATCACAACTTCTCCATCCAAGCTTGGATAGGACTAGAGTAAACATGGGTGAATACATCATATATTAATCTTTCATCATTATCTTCAACATTACAATCACTTCCCTTAAGCAACAAGGGTTTAGGGGGTTCTAGAAAACAACTCAAAATATGATGGTTGTCCTTCACATAAGATGTACATGAGACGTGACACAAAATTCTAGTCCTAGAAATTTTTTTTAAGTCCAAATCTAGGGTTTGAAAACACCCTTTTGTTGGATAGAAATTTATGTTATGAAGCCCCTGTTAGATTTTAAGATAGTAGTATAATTAAACTTTATTTGCAGCGGAAACAAATAAGGATCAATGAAAGAATAGCCATGCACAGAAACACAATAGACACAGAGATTTATCTTGGGAAACCACGAGGGAGAAAACCCAACAACCTTTTCTTAATCGGAGATATCAATTCAAGATACAAGTACAACCAGATATATAAGAGTGATATGAAACTAGAAAGATCACATAGAAGAATAGTCCCAAAAGAAAGAAACCCCGAAAAATTGTCTTCTACTTGCTTGAGCTAACTTCTCCTTTACTTGAGTGAATTTTGCTTGAGGTGAAAATGAATGAGGCGTCACTTTATTTATACTTGACTTGAGGCTAACCTTTTCTTCTATTGGGGCCGACCTGTCTATCTTTCCTGGGCCGACTTGTCTTCTAGAATAATAAAATTGCTTTTATTATAATTTTCTTTTTGGCCAACTTGTGAGGATACCTCACGTAGCTACAATCATCAACACTCCGTCTTAACTACGGAGGTATCATCATGCTAGAGCACATCTGTATATCATATGAGCATCACGATTTCTCTTGAACATCTCGTCATCATAAGAAAGGTCTTCCGACACAACTCAGTCCTTCAAGAGGTGTTAACAACTCAACCCTATCCATCGGGGAATCAACAACACAACCCAGTCCATCAGGGAGTCAACATGTAACAACTCAACTCAGTCCATCGAGGATTCAAGAACTCAACCCAGTCCATCGAGGAGTCAACATGTAACAACTCAACTCAGTCCATTGAGGAGTCAACAACTCAACCCAGTCCATCAAGGAGTCAATATGAAACAACATGTAACAACTCAACTCGGTCCATCAAGGAGTCAACAACTCAACCCAGTCCATCGAGGAGTCAACGTGCAACAACATGTAACAACTCAACTTAGTCCATCGAGGAGTCAACAACTCAACCCATTCCATCGGGGAGTCAACATGCAACGACATGCAACAACTCAACTCTGTCCATCGAGGAGTCAACAACTCAACCCAGTCCATGGAGAAGTCAATATGTAACAACCAACTTCCTCTCTCTTCCTCTCAAAGGAAGAGTCACACCATTCTCCTTGTCCCAGGGAGAATGTCTCGCTAATACTGCAACATCAATCCCTCCCTATCAACGAGGGAGACATTCTCCACTGCTCCAAGCCGGTCACGAAACATTTTGATTAATAAGATATTTTGAGACTTTGGAGGTCATTTGATTGGGTTTCTTGGCATTATGTCTTCATCTCAAATGAAGTAATATCTCTCTCACCCTACCCTTATTTGCAATTTTGATTATTAATCTCTTGTTTTGAGTGTTTGTGTTTTCAGGGAATTCATCTATTGAGAGCTTTTGGCATCTAATACCTTCACCATTCAAGTGTTCCATTTTTTCTTTAATATTTTGTTTTGCAGGGTTGCGAGCTTTTCCAAGTGTTCTTTGGCTTCTCCAACAAAGCATTCTAAAAAATTCTACTTTGGTCACTAGATCTACCCATCCAAACTGTGGACTTTCAAGCTTCTTCTTATTCCAAGTTTGAGATCACACCTTGTTGGCCCTTGTTTTTTGGCTCACTTGGTCTTTGCCTTCTCGTTTGCCTCTCCAAAACCATTTGTTCCTTCTCCCATTCGTCCCCCTCTTCATCTTTTTCCTCCTAGCTTTCGTCCTCCTAGTTTTTCTTCCATCTACCATTCGTCCCTCCCTTCCTTTAGCATTCGTCCTCCTCTTCCATCCACCATTCACTCCTCCTTGTCTTCCCTTCTTCCCTTCCATCCACCTACATAAACACATAACAAAACAAAAGCTTGTTAGAGTTAGTTTCTTTTGTAGTTTGTTAGTAGTTAGATATTGTATTTCTCATTCTAGGCCTTATAGTTTACTCTGCGTTTTAAGATCTATCATTAGAAAAAAGCTAGAATTTTCATGTTAAATATTTCATCTTTAGATCTCTTTTCTAGCATTTTAGGCATTAGTTTGTTTGCTGGTCCGTTTCTTTTTTTTTTTTTTTATAATTTGGAATTGAATCTCATAATACTTTACATTTTAGATCTCATTTTGCAAGCTTAAACTTAACTAGTTTCATGTTTGTTTTAATTTTCTAATGTTAATGGGTGCATTGTCGAGATTGGCTAAGCTTGTGTAGGTCTCTTGAAGGAGAAGAAAGATTAGTGAGAACAATACTTAAAGAAGAGCAAAACTTATGTTCAAGGAGAAGACTTAAACCAAATCAGAGAATCAAAACCACTCTCCTTTTGTATTAGCCATCAAGGGATTTCAAGTTTTGTTTCAATAAGTTGTTTAACTTCTCTCAAAAGGACCTTTAAAGGGTTTAATTCCCAGAGGCACTTGTAATTCATTTAATAAAAAGGCTAGGTGGGATAAGGCCTCCCACACTTAGTTTCTCCTTCCCCATTTGGGGAAGTTTGTTCATGCATGATTAGATTGGTTTTATTTTCAGTTCTTAGATTAAAATTTGCTTTCTGTACTTAGATTAATTCTCTTCCAAGCCTTCGACTGGAAGTTGTATCCTTGGGATCCCATCCCAGGGGCAGGACCACATAATTTGTGGTTACTCTTCCTTCCCCGTCGGTTTCCTTGGTAGAGCTTTCAGCTAGCTGGAGGTTCTCAAGTGCAGGCGGTTCTAGTGGTTAACCTTGTTCGGAGGTTAATCCCACCTTTAGTGTAAAATTGCTTGGTAGAACACTAAATCCTTCATTTATTCCATTTTATTTTGCAAGTAGCATGCTAGCTGTGTTTCATATCTATTGAGCTACCACACGATTTTAATATTACAAAGTTTCAATATCCTGTTATCACAACTGCTTCTTGTTTCATAAAACGAACACAGCTTCTTGAACTTGGCCAAATCCAAGTCAAGAGCACTCTCTGTTGGAGAGCATTGTTAGATTTGCATTTTCCCCTTGCATTAGGCATTTTAAAGTAGGAAGTCTCTTGAACTGTGGTCTTAAGACTAAGTCAAGAGCGCTCTTTGTCGAAGAGTTGAACAAAGTGCTCTTAAGAATAAAACACTTCAATTCACATTTTCCCTAATTAATTTACTTTGATCGTTTGTCCAACACTCGTATGCTCGGCCAACCGGAAACGGTTGGGCTAGTACTCAGAAAGGTGGAAGACTTGTTAAGCTCATAAGTGATAACTAGTAAAACTTTCACC
Organism: Larix kaempferi; assembly: GCA_027924585.1. Classification (NCBI taxonomy): domain Eukaryota; kingdom Viridiplantae; phylum Streptophyta; class Pinopsida; order Pinales; family Pinaceae; genus Larix; species Larix kaempferi. Next base: position 1,119,192 of record BSBM01001803.1, on the reverse strand, counting down.
CCCATAACCAACCAATCCGGAGTTGAGCGATAAGATAAGTTCGGTGGGTAATCTCCTAGTTGGGGGCGCCGGGGTTCCATGTTCAGGCTCTAGTTTGTTGGTTAGCATTGCGCGACCTCGCTAGAGCACTGAGTGGCCCGACATGTCCTTAAACGGAGGCACTTGATACTGTCTTTCTGGACACTCTCTTGATATTCTTGGTTTTATCCTAATAATCAAGACCACTAAAATCTTCAATTTACAAAGATAATCTGCATAACGATCTCACGAACGACATTTCTTCAAGACCCACACTTTCAGCATCACAATCTTTACTTTTCTTTGACTCCATAAGGCACTGGTTATCTAAAAGCTTATACATTGATTAGGACCATTTGTCCTTGTGTTTATTTCATATTGTGAATGCTTTAGTGATTTATCAAATCTTGAATCATACTGCCATCTTGTTATCTTATCTCACGACGTGGATTTCTTATTATCTGTTGTTCATCTTTACATATTTTTTGGTCTCATCACAAGAAAACTCCTAAACAACATTCATCCGCATCACCCCATACAAAAACACTTAAACACTGGAGCCTTAGTGAAACTCTTTTTTAGGGACTAACCCCCTTGGCTTCGTTAGGAGTTAGCCTAAACGGAGGAGCTGGGATTCAGGTGACAGTAACTGGCTCATTGCTTGCCCCCAAGGCCACACCTCTCTCACTTGTAGTGAAGAGACAGCTTTCGAAAGATTTCTACTGCTAGTGTGCAGTTTGGCGGACACCATACCCTAACCTTGTTTTTTGTTTACTTATGTTACTGTTGGTTAACACTATGTTAGTTATACTGCTGTTAGTGATTACATGTTACTGAAGATTACTTTAACACAATGACCAAATTGGTAGTGTTAAAGTTGAAAAGTTGAAAGAAATGAAAATTATGTTTTTTCAATACTTGTTTATTAAATGTAATTTTGCATTAAAGTACATTGATTTTCTATTTTACTACATCAAACCCTAACCCTACCAAAAATTTAACAAAAGGAACATCATCATTTGGCTCATCTTCTTTAGAATCTGTGGTAATATCTAAATGGAAATCCTTACAAGGGGGATCATGAGAAAGCATATATTCCATTAGACTTTCTCCCAACGTAACACCTAGAGGAAGGCGTCCTGAGACCCTTGTATTTTCTATTGATTGAGTAGGCACAAAATTTTGGTCAATTTGCCCTGTCACAGCCCTTGGATCAAGAATATTCGAATTATCATGCTTAATGGGGCCACCTCCCACACAATCATCCAATTGCTCAACTTCCACTTCCTGTCTCTGTGAACTAGTAGGTCTGATGATCTCTACTCATGATGGGCATAGTGTCCTCAAAGAGTTCTAATTTAAGAAGGGAAGAAAAATTAGAAGTGACAGGTTGTTCTTCAGAAGTTACCTCACCTGGAGAATCGACACCCCCACCTGTTGGTCCATACAACATCTGATATAAATATGACCTCGTATTCAACTCGCCCCTAGAATTGGAATCCCAACTAGATGAACTCCCTTTATAAGAGCGGAGTGGCATGAATGGACCATTCCTTAGACGATAGGCATGAGAGACGGGATCCAATCTACTACTAGTTCTAGGACCACTACTGGGAACGCCCATTTCACGTGTGTTGTGGACATGTGACACTTCATCTCCATCCTCTACTCCTCCAGATTCATGAGAGGCATTATCATCCTTGGCATTCATGGCCATAAATATCCCATCATGAGTCAACTCACCTCATCCAAAAGTATTTTCAACCCCATCCTTGACTTCTTCTAGGTGCCTATCATAGAAAGGTTCTTTGTATATATGTATCATATTGCCATCAGTATTCGGGATGGAGGCATAAGATAGATCCATCTGTATGTGTCCCCCTGAACTGGGATACCACTTCCGACATAAAACTATCCCATAAACCAACATCCCATAAAGTGTCCCTAGTTCTGCTTTCCCAAGTACTGATCGAGAAAGGATCTCAGCTTTCTAAACGTAGTGACAAAACCGCTTTTTGGATAGGAAAATCAGGGTACTTTAGGGTTTAGGCAAATGCTATGAAATGGTATCCTGGGAGGGGTTCTCAATCTAAGGATAAAAATAAATGATAGCAGCAACAAACAAGCTCCTAGAATGAGATGAACAAGTAGCAGGCATATAGATCAAAGAAACACACAAGCTACTTGGAACAAATAACAAGAAGACCCAAAAGGTGTCAAACAATACAAACTCAGCCACCCAGACAACCTAAGGGGTGACGGATCTGCCAACCTGAATGCTGCCTTTCACTACCAAGATGGAATCAATTTTGACCATTTAAGGTCTCAGGCTGGGTGTCTTTCCTGGTTGGGCAAATTGAAGGGTATCCTAGACTTCTAAAGCTCGGAAAATACACTAGACTCAGATTTACTGATGGCTGTCCTAAAAATCAGCATATGTATACAAGGGGACCACCGAATGAAACAAATCTAGGAGATTGGAAACAACGCCCAAAAGTTAGGGTTCTAAGAGGAAAATTTCAGCTCTTACTATAGTCAACTATGATGAAATCTATACTTAACAAGCACAATAAAAATGAAATTTAAACCACATAGAAGAGCTGAGCTTGAGTTAAAAATAACTTAGCACTAAAATAACTTCACTGCAATCTAAAAAACAGATCTGAAATATTTATGACAGCGAAGGAAAATAGCATGTAGATGGCCCAAAACAAAGGTTTTGATGGCTGAAAATCACTATTTTGACCAGTGCTTATTCTAGAGGGTAAATGGAGTCAAAAATAGATTGTTTAAGCAAAGAACAAACCCCCTAAAAATGCAGAAAAGCTACAATGCTTAAAACCCCCACATGCCCAACACAAATCAAGGGAAACAGTAAAAATTTGCTTGACAAATGGCTATTTTCAGATTTCTTATCAAAAGTTTAGTGCAACAATTTCTCTCTACCTAACTTTCTCTATATTCCTCTTGATGTTCACAATGTTTTGATGCAGAGTTGGAATACTTTTGTTTTCCTAAGTTTCATTAAATTCCTATTTAATGAAAAAAATGTAAATATATAAAATCAATTCACTTATTTCCTTTGGTCATGGGTGCTTGGTTTCTGTGTGCTTTGTCCTTTGTCTATTCTTCTTCAACATGTACCAAATACCTTGGCCTCTTTCTATGTGATGCTGCTACACGGACCCTTAATCCTTTTCTGTCTTTCATCATGTATACTTTAAACTCCACCTTTGTGACTCTGATACTGTGTTAGATAATGTACATACATTGTACGCTATTATATAAAGAGAAAAGAGAGAGAAAATAGAGAGATTACTTGATATTATTGAATGTGTGCAAATGCCAATACATAAAGACGAAGTAGACAATGCCTTGTATAACCACCTTATTTCATTAAGACACGACTTAACCCAATTTAACTTCAAGAGATAGGAATCTGCATTCTGAGTTTGAGCATCCCCAACCAGTTTTGATCCTTCATCAGCTTTCTTCCTCCTGATGATGATCCTAGCTCAAGGATTGAGACCGGTCGGGGATGCTCAAACTCAGAATGCAGATTCCTATCTCTTGAATTTGGCACTGTGTAAAGATGAATTCATTACTAATTTAACTTATTATTATTTATGACATGTGACTTTACTAACTTAAGTCATTTAACTTGATTAGATATCCAACACCAAAGCACTAGATTATGTAACAATACATTAGCATATGACCATTGCAATAGGCTAGCTCTAACATTGGTTACACGCTTGATATTGCTTTCATGTTAGAGAAGGTCTCAAAAGATATTTTTCTAGTTTGATTGACAAGGGAATTGTTACTTTAGTTCAATAGTTTTTTTTCTTGTTAATTAATGCAAATATTTGACTTTTATTTGTGTTAGGTGTGAAGCGGTTCGTGTACATATCAGCTGCTGATTTTGGTTTTGCATCTTTCTTGTTGCGAGGTTATTATGAGGGAAAGGTGTTGCTCTATTGCTCTAATTGTGCCCTTGTTTCCTTTTACCTATTTTGTATAGTAGAAACAAAATATTTAAGTAGAAAAGGAAAACAGTTAAATAAAAAGAGAGAAAAAATGTGGTAGGTATTTGCTAATTTCTTGGTTGTTAGTGCATGTGGAATGAAGTTAGCCTTGCTAGCAATTATATATTTCACACTTTTTGGTTGGTTTTTTGGTTGTTTTGATGGAGAAATGGGTCTAATCTTTAGAAGTGCAATCAAGGCCAAGTACCATATGATCTATAATATGCATGGCAGTTATTTATGATCGTTGATCATTGATCTCCGAATCTTTATAATTTCTTGAAATTTTGGCAGCAAACAACTCATCTATTCCTTCATTTCTATAACTGAATACATCACTGGCAATTACACACAAAAGTCTTGTGCATCTTTGAGTTGTATTCTAAGAATGTCTGACACATTTTCTTTGAAAGTCTTTCAAATGCTGTTAGTATTCTCCATTCAACACCAGATTCATCTTGGAGTATGAAACCCAACTTATCAAGATTTTCGACCACATTGATGGTTAATTGGGTGGGCTTTTAGCCACCCGAACACCCTCCCATTCTACCATACTGAAATCTCTACGAACAATCCACTCTGCATCAGTGTTATCGGAACCAGACCGGAACTGGCAAAACCGGCTGGTCAGTGACCAAAACCGGTTGAACTGGATTTTTTTCTGAACCGGGTACTGAACTGGCCGGAACCGGCCAGAAATGGTCAAAACCGGCCGAACCGGCCGGAACCGGTCAAAACCGGCCGGAACCGGTTAAAACCGGCCTGAACCGGCCGGTCCGTATAGTGGACCCACAAAACTGAAATTAAAAAAAAAAACACAAAAAACAAGTTTTCTATGCTTCTATGATCAGTTTATTTTTATTCATTAGTACTATGGTTGCCATTTCGAGCCTCTTTGTTGATGTACTTTGGTTCAGAACCTTAGAGATGTATTGCACTAGGTGTTGTTTTGGTTATTTGCACCCATACTTGCTACATATATGAGAAACTTTGCATATTTGTGTATTAATGTTTTGGATTCATATGTATGCACATGAATATATATGTTTTTTTACAAAATATGAATATTTTATGTATGTTTTAGTCGACCGGTTTTTTTTCGGTTTCGGTCCAGTTCACATTTTGGGCTTCGCCGGTTCGATGACCGGTCCGGTTCCGATAACATTGCTCTGCATATGGCAGGAAAGATGCCATCCACTCCCAAAGGTTCAACCTTGCCGAACTGATATTAGGGGCATATACTGAACAAAAAGTATTGAGCTGTTCCCATGAAACTCTTGACCTTTGTCAAGCTGGTGGGGATTGGCAATTGACTAATGGCTGCAATCTTGTCTGGATCCATCCTTAGCTCTCTTCTGCTGATCATGTGTGCGAGATAAATCAAGGACTCTTCCAAACTCACATTTCTTCAAATTTGCAATCTCCTTAGTGTCTCTAGTACTTGTCACATGTGAGATGTGCTCTTGCCAACTATTGCTCAAGATTAGTATGTCATCTTGATATACTATTGCAAATGAGTTAATAAATGGATGTAGCACATCATTCATCAACTGCATGAAAGTTGCAGGTGCATTATATAAACCAAAGATACAACTCCTTAAAAGACAATTCTTGATTCTTGTAAGTAATGTTAATAGAAGCAGCAAAATATTTGTAGCTCTTTGGAAGACTATTCAAAGTCACTTGAACCATCTCCTTGTCCTCATTTTTCTCATCATCAGTCGCAAGTTGTTCTCTAATGTCATTCAACTTGGCAATATTACTTTGGATATCAACTCAACATTCACAAATGGAGTATGAGTCTTTAAGTTTTTGATTGAACTTGTTTGATTGCCTCTTTTTTTAATCCATTCTTATGTAAACAAATCCCAAATCATGGATCTCATCATCAAACTTTAACATCATTTTTAAGGGGCTTACATATCATCAAGGCTTTTTCAACCCCTTGCAAATAATCTAACCAATGATATTTAACTCTATCCTTTTTCCATGGGTTTCAATATACAAATGGACTTGATAACTTAATTTACTTGACATACCACCATCTTACGTAGGGATTGTTTCTCTTGTAGTTTTTTAAGTGAAGGAATGACGGTTTCTCTTGTAGTTTCTTCAGTGAAGGAATGAAATGTTTGAACCATTTTGTGCACTGTCAAACATCTCCTTTGATGTATTTTTTTAATATAAGTTGATGGTTCGAGGAGGTCGAATGATTTCACTTTCTTCCTTGTACCACCAGTATCATCATCCAAGTCAAATTTCCTAAATCTTGAAACTAAAGGTCGAAGACATGGGCTGCATCAAGAGTTGAATATATAATTGGGCATTCATTTATAGCTAGTTGCTTAGCTAAGATACAATTAAAGTTATTTCCAGTGGCTGCATAGACCACTTCTTTTTGTGATTTTTAGAATTGCATTCTTAAGGAATTTGAAAAGATATTCCTAATATTTTTTTTGCATTGTTAGCTTCTACTTTGTTGAACATTTAAGTCCTTTGGGACAAGAAGTGAAGACATAAGTCACTTAGAAGTAGCCACGAGGTTGATCAATATCTTACCTTTCTTATTTGTTCACCTGTTTGACGTTATGCTGCAATCTTTTTTTATCATGACTTGTTGATGGGTTAAATTAATTATTCTGCAATTAATATCATCTTCAAAACATTTATTTGAGGCTTGAATCCATTTAAGCCTTCTCATCATGCTTGATCCTTCCAGTCAATTGACCTATCATAAAATGATGAAAATGCAGCTTACAAAGGTCAGGTTCTTTGTAGCTTGTACCATGAAAAATTGTGAAAGCATCCCAGTTATGGCAAGTTGCTTGTGTAATAGAATAACAGACACACTTCTCTCGGCTCTGAATTCATAGATACAAGATTCTTGCATTTTTGTCCTGTGATCCTAATTCATATTTTTCTCATCTATGTGAGCATTATCTGTGCTTTGGTTCTGCTTTGAAGAGCTTGTAGTTACAGCTTAATTCTTCCATGACAGTTCTGTTACAGTAATATGCATAGCCTTGAGTCAATAAAGTTATGTTAGTTTTGGTTGAATATAAATATATATAATTTATCCCAAAGAATGGCCAGTCATTACTTTGCTTCTCCAAGAGAGAGATATTGAATATGGATAGCAAGGAAACTGAGACTTCAAAAAAGAGAAAATGTAAAGAGTCAGCATAAAATGTAAAAAATCAGGTTCCTAACCAGTATTCAAGAAATAGAACAGAATTATTAATTTATGACTACTTTTTTATAATTAAAATTGCCATTTTTTCAAATTTATTTGACATCTGTTGCATTGAAACAGAGGGCTGCCGAAAAAGAGCTGCTGTCAAAATTTCCCTATGGAGGTAAGGTTTTGGGCATTAGAGGGATTGATGAACTCACAGCATCTATGAATCGTATGTTACTAAGATAGAATGTGGTTGATGTTACATGCAATGTAGAATTTGTTTGCAATTTACTTCTAAGAAATGGAAGTTTGGTTGACATCGAGGGTAGTTGATAATGGGATCAAACTGCAATTTGAATTTCTTTGTATCCACTTATCAGGGATTCCTGCAAAAATGCATTGCCAATCATTGATGCGACGTTGGCACAAAACCTAGCTTAACATTTCAGTTTTATCAGGAGCTTTCCATTTCAAGTGCCTTCTGGCAATAAAATGGACGTGTATACATGGAGAGCACAATACGATGCTTGCTTCTAAGCCTGATTATAGGAAGGAAGGAAATATTTTAACGTCCACGAGGCTAAAAATAGCCTATGGGACAGACCACTTCACATGCCGTTTTCTGCAACTCAATCCTTTGCCTGTTCAACCTGATGATAAGCACCCCCAAATTTTCCACGGTCCCCTCGTTGAATAAATTAGCCCAAGATTTATCTACCAAGACACTTGCATACCTGTCCCTACTGTCCTTAAAGGCTTCACACTCCAAAATGAAATGTTTTTCTGTCTCCACTTTACCAGAGGTGCAGAAAATACATACTCTTTTTTCCCAAGCTTTTTTTGGCCTTTTCCAGCGTCCGGTCTCGCAACGGAGTTGATGTGAATTAGTTCTTAATTGAGCAATTAGTATTTTGGCTTTCCAAGGTATATTGGCCCCTATGTATGCCTTTTGATGCTGACTGTATGTAGGGTTAAACTCGTCAATATAGTACTTTTTCTTTCTCCCTAACTCTTTATCCCAAGTTCGCTTGTGGAACTTATTGATAACAAAAGCCTTTATCTCTTTACTATTCGTGGGGCACATGTTCAAGCATATATCCCATTTACTAAGCCATTTAATATTTTGCTGCATCCAAGTCTTCTTTCTTTTGCACAATATGTCTTTGAGGACGGCCTTGGGCCATCTACTTTCTTCCATTTGCTCAACTCTTTTTAGATATCTTATTAGCCGCACCATAGCAATTGCTTCAATAGAAGCAACCCCCATTTCACTCAGCATGATCTCGTATGGCACTGAACTTTTAATTTTGAACTTGCTTGTAATCATGTGTTTTTGAATGTTCTCTATTTGCCTCCACTGTAAGTCCGAGGTACTGCTAGCCCATACTTCACAACCATAGAGAACAACTGGGATCACTAAAAGCCCAAAAAGGGTTTGCATAGTTTTCCAATCCCATAGTGCTGCCTCTCTGCATCTATTTTGGAGAGCATAAAACGCTTTCCAACCTCCCATAGTTCTTTCTTTTCTGCAACTTTCCCAACTCAGATTTTTATTGAAGTCGATTCCGAGGTACTTGTAATCTGCCACTTCTTCAAGAGTGTTGTTTTTGAAATAGAACTTATGTTGTTTATGTTTCCTTTTGCTAGAGAAAACTACCACTTTTTTCTTGCTAGTATTTACTTGCATCCCCACCGATCTACAAAAGTGCTCAAGGGAAATCAAGTGCTCTTGCAAACCAAGAGCAGACTTAGCAATCAAAATAAGGTCATCTGCATACAAAAGAAGCCTTATCACGAACTCGCCCACGAGGGCGCCATCCCCATCCTCTAAGTTTAACCACTCTTCAAGTTTGTCAATATACAAGCCAAAAAGGGTCGGAGATAATGGGCATAATGGGCACCCTTGCTTGACTCTGATATCACTTCTGAAGCTTTTGGAGATACCATTTGATGTTCTGATTTTGACTTTGACCTCCTCATATAGCCTATGGACAGCTGCTCTAAGATGTATAGGAACCCTAAGTTCCTCCATTCTGTGCCAAAGCTTATCTCTAGGAACCGTGTCAAAAGTCTTTTTGAAATCGACAAAGCAACAAAAGGCTTCCTCTTTATTCTCCCACACTTTTTCAATGATATGCCTTAAAGTTATACCGTGATCCACCGTGGAATGTTTATGTCTAAAATCTGCTTGTCCTTTAGCACGCTTGCCCCTTTCTTCCGCCTACTTGGAGATATCCCAAGTCACGTTTTCAGTTCTTCAGTTTGGAGAGTGAAGGCACTTGTGGTTTATCCTTCGTGGGGGTTTTAAGGAACATGGTTTAAGCCCAAGAACTCTATATTGGAGTCCTAGTGAGATTGAGGCTAGCTGTCTTCCCTAAAAAATAAATCATGCTTACCTGTGCTACGATTCAAGATGTGTCTTAGCTATACGGTCATTAATGTAGATGCTTTATTCCATTTTGCTGCTCTAAGCCTTTAACTATATAAACAAGTTCCGTAGCAGAATGCATTCGTTTTATATTCAACTTTTGAATGGATGTGAAGTATGGATAGCAATAGGCGGCTTTTATCTTTTGATCCTTGCAACTAAACAACGAAGTCCATTGGTGCACTGCTGTCATTACAGGTGTGATTCTTAGGCCTGGATTCATTTATGGGACTCGCCAAGTTGGAAACTTAAAAATTCCATTGGGTGTTGTGGGTGCCCCACTTGAAATGGTATTTCCCAATCTTGTCTAAAAGCTGTGCGTTATTATTGTATATCAAATATCTATTTTGTTACTTGTTTTTACTTTTTAGTAAGTTGACTGTACACTTGTTTATGCCTAGTGTAGCTTAAAATCCTTTTGTTAATTGAGAGATGGAAATAAATAAGGCTTTACGAATTCTTGTGTTTAGTAGATGCCTCCGGCACTTCCACACCGCCACTATGGTATGCTGTACTGCCCATTCCCATTGAACTATTTTGGTCATTAATACAATTTTTTTTATTTCTTGCAGGCTTTCCGAAATGCAAAATCTGCGTCACAAATTCCCTTTATTGGGTCGCTATTTTTACCCCCTGTTAAGGCATCATCCGTGGCAAAGGTTGCTGTTCGAGGAGCAACTGATGTTGCATTTCCTCCTGGAATTATTGATGTATGGGGCATCATTCGTCACACTGATCATTGAGAAAACGATATACTCTACATTTTGTTATAAAAGGGTGTTCTTTCATTTTAAAAAGCTGAATAAAGTCCGTGTATATGTAACTGCCACAAAGTTCCATCTACATATATGGATTCAACCCAGAAGTTAATTTGGGGCGGGGTTTAATATAACTGGCTGAGGGTCATCCAGATACATATTGAGTGGATTTTCTCCCATTTCTGACATTATTCTTCTGTCAACGATAAAGTCAACTAGTTTTGTCCAAGCTCTGCAAAAGAATTATGCATTGTTTTTTTAATTTATTTGTAATCGCTTCAGGTTATGTTGTTAAAGATATCTTATATTAGTTTATTCATACATATCAGCCCGTGCAAAATGGTTCCATGCAGCTTCAGAATGATAATGAAGCGATATCCTCTCGATTTTTCAAAAAAATGTTTTAAGGTCATTCGTCCGGGATTTGTATCCACAAACCTCTTTTTTGCAGCTGTTCTTATTCACAAAGAGACTACCAATAACACCACCTGACTACTAAGAGGAAGATCTCACTATCACGGGTAGTTCACCAGCCGTGTTTTGAATTTGGGTTAATCATCACAAGTAAATACTCCAACTTGTAACTAAATGCATTGTTGGCCAAAGACTTTTCATCCAAATAAATTGCAAAACATTCAGAAAATTGAAGATTTTATTAAAAATATCTTTAGTGAAATTAAACTCCATCTTATGGTCTGATCATGGAATTGGGAAAAAAGTTTTCGAATGCCTTATCATCCAATCCTCGTTATCATATGTTTTAAGGGTATATAAGAAAGAAATAGAAAATTGCCCTGTTATTAGATTAAGGGGACAATGTGCATTATCTCTTTTCTTTTGTACTTAAAACTCCCAAATTGGAACTTGTATAGAGTTATTTTCTCCCATTTATCACTTTCTTAACATAAAAATCTTGTTGGTTTTCAAAAGGTGTTTGTTGCTTGATATGAGTATATATAAAGTGAGGAATTTGAAAGCGAATTTGGGAATTATTTTTCATTGCATTATATATGTATATATAAGCTTATGTATTCTTCTTTTTATGGTTTATACAAGTATTGATATTCTATAAAAAAAATTCACATTGAAAATATCAATTTTTAATATGGAATAACTAACTTTCACTCAATTAGATTCTTTATCCATTTGATATTATTCGATGTACAAATTTAATAAGTTGTTGGTTAACTAAGTTCATGACAAACTAATATTTGTTTATATAGCCATGAATATGTTTCACACTTTTTATTGTTTATCAACAATGAAAACTATAAAATTTATAAGTTTTTCAACTCTAAGAGATCAAAACTCATATCCGTTTTAAAAGTTTCATTGTGCAGTGAAATGATGATTTGTGTGAGATTTTGTTTGCTTTCTTTCGATGAAATTTAATTGATCTATTTGATTTTTATTAATGGTATTTTCCGAAATTCAGAAATGGATATTTAGTGACGTGTGTATACACCATTTTTTTCTCACATCTATATATAAGAGTACTTTTTGAAAAATAAATGCAAGGTTTTTAACTATGATTTTTATATTTTTGTTTTGCAAATTTTTAAGATATAGATTTTTCTTTTTGTATACTTTAAACCATAATATAATAAAAATATATGAGTTTCGGAAAAATAGGAATTAAAAAAAAAAAACACAACAAAAGTTTGAAAAAATGTGAAACTAGATTCAATATTGAATTATTTAGTGGTAGTGGATTTGATGTTTAGATTGTAGAGTCTTTTGCTTAAGGTCGAAGTTGCATAGAAAATGCAGAGAGGACATTTGTGTTTCTTGTGCACTCTTGATGAAGAGTTTGAATTTACTTTTCAAATCAACTTGATCAAGGATGTAAAATTACTCTCATAGGGGATTTGATGTGGAGTTGATGATGATCCTAGGTAAAGGATTTCTTGTTATCCTAAAAATCGCCACTGTGTAAATATGGATTCTTTAGGCATAAACTTAATAAAGTGTTAAAAGGATTTGAGCTTCAAAATTAACAACTTTGGATCAAGCATTTAAAATTACTCTTAGTGGAGGGTTGATGCGGCATGATGGTTTCGTTATGACACAATCATTTATGGAGCCTATTAGATTAAAAACATTGAAATGTTCACAATTGGGAAATGAGTATGAGCAAAAATCAACTCCAAAATTTTCAACAAAGAATAAGTTTTTACAATAATGTCATAAACAACATTAAGCCTTACAACACATCTATCTATCTAATAACCAACTATAACTTGATTGAACCCCCTCAAAATTGATGATCTGCATAATGTTTAACATCCTCAGCCTTATTCTTTTGGTCTTTTGTGCAAGTTACAAAACTTAATCATGTATATTTTGGATGTGGTATATAACCTTATCACTTGTCAATGTGCAATGACTTTCTTCTTGTTGCCTCAAATATAAGACCAAAAATTACTAATGGATCTTTCGACAAAAAATAAGATGCATTCCAAAAGGTGAAGTGTTGGAGCATTAAAAACTCACTTTAGACTTGTGATAAAATACATTAGTCATTTTTTATTAATTTCCTAGGTTTAGACTAGGTAGTTGGACATATTTTGTCTTTTATGGGACCATATGCCATCCTAAGTCACTAGGGCCCACTTGGATAGATTCTAGATCAGATATTGTCTAATCCTATCTGATTTTATTCTATTCATGGATTAGAAGTGCACCTCTATGCTTTAGACAACTTTATCCTACTTTTTATGCTTTGTAGTGGATAAGGTAAAGCTAGTTTGACTTGGAAACTATCTCTATTTGGCCAACTTGCCCTCATTCTCTTTCTTCTCTCCAAAAGCCATGATCACATTCCATTTTCATCACTCATTAGCTGCCATACCTTATTTAGCTAATTCGTGAGCCTCTTGACTAATTTGGAAGGTGCTTTTGCTACTTTGGGGGTTTTATGCTTTTAGTAAGCCTGTCTTTTTGAGTTTTACAACTTGCCTTCAAGGCATTCTATTTTCTCTCTTGAGATGTATTATTTATTGTATTCTAATTAATGAATATGATCATTATGGAATTGACATTAATTGTGTTCAGTCTCACATATTTCTACTTAATCTTTTATTCTCAATTATACAATTCTTTGAACAATCTTTTAGTGAGGACTTCTTTGTTTCAAGATTTTTGGCTTGTTGAATTCTTACATGGTATCGGGACCACAGAATTATCACATGGTATCAGAGCTTAGGGAGCTCATAGTTTAGATTCAGATGAGTCTTCCAGTATAAGTTTCAAAATTCGTTTTGCAAGTACAACTTCAATGGATTCGAATTCAGTTCCTCTTCCTACACCATTCAACTATGCTGAGTGGAAGCCAAAGATGAGTGCATATCTTAAGAGACAATGTCTCTATGAGATATCTATTGGAGTTGTTGAAGAACCATTGTCCTTAGAAGAGAAGAATGATTGGTTTAATGACTATGATAAAGCTTTTGGAGCAATGTGTTTGGCCATATCTTCAAAGATTTGCTACCTCATTGATACCGTTGATATTCCAAGTGATCTCTGGTGCATTTTGGATAGAGAATTTGGAATGCAAGATAATGAGGAAGAGATAAGCCATACGGAGAGCGAGCCTATCATAGATACCTCCTCAAACAGCTCATTGATGTCACTAATATCTTGGCCACAAGCTTTTCTGATGAAGTTGTTCATTAAGAAGAAATTGCAGAAATTTCTTCAATACATACAATTGTTGAAGATGGAGACTTCCATCTCTCTCTCTCTTGTTCTCTCATAAGTCTTCTATTATGAATTCTGAGCAAGATAAATCAGTTTATGCTCTAGAATCTGAAGAGGTTCTTGAATCCTCTATTTCACATGAGTTTGCTAGTGTACAAAATGATGATCTACTGAGTGATTTGGAGGTTGGATCAGAATCTTAAGGTGATGTATTCGCCCTCCTTGATCACATGCTTCCTATATACTTCTATTTGATCATTGGCACACGTCCTCATAGTTGCATTGAAGATGGAGAACACTACCATTCATTTGAGTTCAAGTCTCAGATATATCTTTGTGATTTTGGTTTTGATCTCACCCATGTTGGTTCAAAGGGGATATCAAGGAATCATCTATCATATTTGATTGGAGCTTATCTTACCTCAGTTGGTTTGAATTTCAAGTTCCAAAATGGTTTGCATATTCATGGATTTGTTTTGTTCAAGAGCAAGTTCAAAGAGCTTTCAGATTCGCTTACATCCACTAATGGAGAATTCAAGCACTTGTTTTTGGAGCATGATCCACTTCTTCCCAAGAAGAAGATACCTCTAGACATTTGATCAAGTCCACACCTACTTGAGTTTGGAGAAGAAACAATTTTTTGGTGTGCACATGTCCATTTTTGAGGGAGGGTTTTATTCCCATGAGGTTTTCCTTGTTTCCTTAGTTTACATGGGCATAATAATTGTAATGGGGTGACCATTAGCCTTGTTGCATGGGCCCTACACATACGTTACTCACTCTAAGTTAGGCTTAAGGGGGGGTGTTGGAACATTAAAAACCCACTTTAGACTAGGATACAATACATCAATAATTTTTGATTAATTTCCTAGGTTTAGACTAGGTAGTTGGCCATATTTTGTCTTTTATGGGACCACATGCCATCCTGAGTCACTAGGGAACACTTGGATATATTTTGGATCAGATCTTGTCTGATTTTGTATGATTTTAATATATTCCTGGATTAGAAGTGTGCCTCCCTGCTTTAGATAGCTTTATCCTGCTTTTTATGCTTTCTAGTGGATAAGGTAAAGCTAGTATGACTTGGAAACTATATCTATTTGGCCAACTCGCCCTCCTTCTCTTTATTCTATCCAAAAATCCATGATCACATTCCATTTTCATCACTCATTAGCCGCCATACCTTATTTAGTTAATTCGTGAGCCTCTTGACTAATTTGGAAGGTGCTTTTGCTACCTTAGGGGTTTTATGCTTTTAGTAAGCCTGCCTTTTTGAGCTTTACAACATGCTTTCAAGGCATTCTATTTTCTCTCATGAGATGTATAATTTATTGTATTCTAATTAATGAATATGATCATCATGGAATTGACATTAATTGTGTCTAGTCTCACATATTTTTGCTTAGTTTTTTATTCTCAATTATGCAAATCTTTGAGCAATCTTTTAGTGAGGACTTCTCTGTTTCAAGATTCTTGGCTTGTTGAATTCTTACATGGTATCAGAACCATAGAATTCTCACATGAAGTGCTTAGCATGATTTTTAGTGTCTGATTCTAAATGTGCTTCACATATGAATAATTGATTCCCACATCTGTAGATGTTTACGAGTATAGATATGCAACAATTAAACTATGGTGCCAATTACTACTATGTTTGACCATTTCTTTGAGAATGAAAGGCAATGATCCTTTTCCTCTTGTATCCATGAATCCCCACAACACCTAGAAAAATTGTTGAAAAAATCATTATCATGGCCATATATGATTGATGATTGTTTGCCAAAGTGCACCAATACATTTTGAAAGAATGATTAGGTTGGATGTTTGCGTTGAATTTTTTTTCTTTGCATTGTATCAACCCAACCATTTTGCTAATGTAATCCACAACCAACATAAGATAGTTATTGCTCCCACTATTTTTGAGGCATCAATGCAATCCATTGAGATTGACTGTCATGGTCTTCTTGAGATTGGAAGTTGAATTGATTTGTGCAACTTTTTATTCTTTTATTTTAGATGCTACATACAGAACAAATTAGGATGAATCTTATACTATTTGCGCCATCTTTGGCCAATTGAAATACCTATGCAAATTCACAATTGCCTTCTTCCCTCTAAAGTGTCTTGATGTTTTTGAATGGTGTGCCTTGCACAATCTCTACAATTTGTGGTCTTCTTAAGGAACACAAATGGTGCTCAACTTCTACAAAATTCCATCATTCAATAGGTAGTCTTAAAACTCTTCATTTGGTAGAGTTGTTGCAGAGTTTTGTTGCATTGATTACATGTGTGTGAGGTTCAGACAATGTGCATAAGATTCTTTGAAAGCATCAAAATCAAACTATTGAAAAAACACAAATGTTGTGAATCCCATTGTTGGTGGTCTTGATAAAAAAATCTACAATTTTATTTGTCCCTTTTGGTACTTGATCATATTATTGAAATACAACAAATAAGTAATCCACTTCATTTGGTATGCATTCTCGATCCTGCTTTATGTCTAGAGAAATTAGAGGGCATTACAATCACTATGAATAACAATCTATTTTTTAAACAAACAATGACGTCAACACTTTATTGCATGAATCAACATGTACATCTCTTAATCATAACCTTAGAATTGTACCAAAAAAAGGCTTATAGTGGTATGTGGTGAGGCCTAGATGCTACACCAATATTGTACCCATGGTATGTGTACATGCATATACTTCGATCTCAAATGCTTGTTGGTTGTTATGTAAAGTAAGAACTTGAGCAATCACAACTTTGTGTTTGATCTCTTCGACCTGCTCACATTGTGGGACACCTCCACTAAACTAACTTAGTTCTGGTTGAATGAATTAAAGGGGTGCATAACATGGGAAAATTGTGCAATGAATTTCATGAGGTAGTTTTCCATTCCCATGAAGTGTTGTAAGATATTGTTAAGAACCCAATACTTAAAATATCATGATAAACTTGCTTACACATAATGCATACCAAATATAGGCACATAGCACAACTCTCAAAGTTATAATGACATTGAGTTACACAATAATACTTTTATTAGAGGAAATTTGGGGTCTAAAATGGGCCTTATAAGAAAACGTGTCATGGATGAGCGTGCGATGAGTAAGATATTTTAAACCAATAGAATTTTAGTATTTTGGTCAACCATCATGGTTGAGTTGGACAAAAACTAACTTCATATAAAACTCACCTTGGTTAAGATTTTGAAAAGTTCATCTCGAAATATGATAAATATACTTGAAATAATAAATATAAAGTATTCTATAGTATCACTACTTCTAATTTATTTAAAATATAAATCTCACATTAGTTAAAATGATAGTGGAATAATTTTGAAATAATCAAATATACTTGAATTAATAAATATTGAGTATTTTATATTAGCACTACCTCTAAATTCTTTAAAATATAAATCTCACATTAATTAATATGATAGTGGAGTAATCTTGAAATAATAAAACCATTTATATAACTAATCTCTTAAAATAAAAATAAATAAATTAAAAAAAAGTGTCATAAATAAAAGAAAAATAGGAGAGAGATAAAATAATATTTTGTTATTTTTGCGATAACTTTCTCCTCCGAACTCGGAATTTGACGGTTTTGGTACCATTGGAAAGGAATCGTCGAGACCTTTCCAATGGTAACAAAAACGTCAAGTTCTGAGTTCGAAGGAGAAAGTTATCGCAAAAATAGCGAAATATTATTTTATCTCTCTCCTATTTTTCTTTTATTTATGACACTTTTTTTAATTTATTTATTTTTATTTTTAAGGGATTAGTTATATAAATGCTTTTAAAAGACTTCGAAGTAGTGATGATATAAAATAAAAATGAAAAATAGGAGAGAGATAAAATAATATTTTGCTATTTTTGTGATAACTTTCTCCTCCGAACTTGGAATTCGACATTTTTGGTACCATTAGAAAGGTCTCTTTAAGACCTTTCTAGGTCTCGTCGAGACCTTTCTAATGGTACCAAAAACTACGAATTCCGAGTTCGTAGGAGAAAGTTATCGCAAAAATAGTGAAATATTATTTTATCTCTCTTCTACTTTTCTTTTATTTATGACACTTTTTTTAATTTATTTATTTTTATTTTTAAGAGTTTAGTTATATAAATGCTTTTATTATTTCAAGATTACTTCACTAGCATTTAAAAGACTTCGAAGTAGTGATCATATAAAATAAAAATAGTGATTGTTTATTTTTAGTATTATTGTAATTATATTTTTCATTATAATTTTAGGTTTTTTTTTTAGTTTTAAATTTTATTAAATATATTTTTCAGCGAAAAAGGTTTTCCAACTAAATTTGTTTAAGGGTCATCCAAGCCAGAAGATGTCTCAATGGAATTGAACCCAGTTGGATGGAATGAAATCCATCAATCCCCACCAACGAACCACCGTATCCTTAATTAATTTTATTAAATATATAAAAAGAAGTAGTGGTACATTTATTAAAAAAATAAATAAATTATAATATAAATTTAAAATTTGTACCACCATATCATTTATTATGTATGCACAAGAATCTAAACCTTTCATTATTATTTTCAAGCAACATCTCTTAACTCTACACAAACCCAACATACTTGTCAACTACCATTAATGAGATATTATAGGTTGACCTTCACTAGATAACACCTTTAACTTAGTGTGACATGGCATATTTGTAGTGTGATGTGGATTTTTTTATTATTTTCCTTAGGAGGCCCATTTTAAACCCCAAATTTCCTCTAATGATACATTATGAGAACAATTCTCAAGTAAGCCAAGTACATCCATATATCCAAATCATAAGTCCATCCGTACGATAATGACTATATTGACCTCTATATATAATTATATTCACTCGAGACCCATGTGGATCCACTACTAGATCAACACCCTATGACATATACATTTAACCCCATATATACCCCATTAAGGTAAAAAATGTTCTTTAGTGCAGAGTTATCATGGATTAGAAAAAATCCAAGATAGACAAGCTCTCACTACTCGAATGTACAACTTTTCAAGTTGATTGGCAATTTCTTTGTGGAATGTTGAGCATACTTGATCTAAGTGTTAGAAGTGGTTGTCCTAGATTTACT
This sequence comes from Larix kaempferi, assembly GCA_027924585.1. Classification (NCBI taxonomy): domain Eukaryota; kingdom Viridiplantae; phylum Streptophyta; class Pinopsida; order Pinales; family Pinaceae; genus Larix; species Larix kaempferi. The sequence continues at coordinate 1,099,981 of BSBM01001803.1, read as the reverse complement.
AAAAATTGGTGTATGATCCAAGTAAATAATCATAAAAGAGTTAAGATATGACTTAGTTATCATGGGTTAGAACAAATACAAGATATACAAGCTCTCACTACTCGAATATACAAAGTTTTAAATTGATTTACAATTTCTTTGTGGAATGTTGAGCACATTTGATCTAAGTGCTACAAGTGGTTGTCTTAGGTTTACTAAAACAAGGTATATCGTCCAAGTAAACAATCATAAAAGAGTTAAGATATGACTTGAGAACATTTCTCAACATTGTCATGACCATTGCTTGGGCTTTAGCAAGAGAAAACACCATCATTGATGATTCAAGCAACATGGTGTCTTGAACATATATGTTGACGTGAAACAACATTGGTGGTAGTTTAACTTCAAATAAATTTCATTTATCTACTTGGATCCTTGAATCTTGATCTATTTGTTGAAAATTGATATTGGCTCTTGATGGTGATTATATTCAAGAGTTACAAACATTTTCCAAGTGCCATCCTTCTTTGGAATTAGAACAATAGTAGTAACAAATTGGGTTGGATGTGGCCCTTGACTAACAAATCTTGAATATGTGTTTTGATCTCATTTTCCAACAATGAAAGCTTCCACATCATCTCATTTGGCATAATGACTCTTTGTTATAGATCAATGGACCGCTCAATTGTGCGAATTGGAGGCATTTAATGTAGTTCTGGAAACAACTCGAAATAACACTGCAATAATTTTTCCAAATTCTTTTGGTATTCAACTTCTCTTGTTGCATTGAATCGACATGGGAGGCCTTGTGGTCTTGGTTTGTTGTTGATTCCCTTTACCAACCCTAGATCCTAGGGGTTGAAGACATTCCAAAATTGTTTTAAGTTTCACCGATTGTATCCTACTATTCTTTGTGACCTAAGGTTTTGATTTGATTGATGATCTTGAACAATTTCATTTTCTTTGATTGGTTTGCCTCACTAGCTTTGTTATTTGAATTGTACTTGAATGCTTATGATTGGATGGCTACTTGATCCTTGCTTTGAGCTTAGTTGGATGGCTAGCCTAGGTTTATGATATTTAAATCCTTTAAATTGCTTGTGCATTAACAAACATAATGCTTTCAAGGCCTTGTTGCTCAAATTGACCCTACCAAAATGCCTTTGTTCACTATAATAACTTGTTTGTTTTGTTTTCCTTTGATCATTATGGATGATCAACAAATGGTTTCTTTCAATGGCATGCCAATTGTATGCATGAAGTAGTAAAAAGTATCCATGCCTAACAATCAAATGCATAGTAATCAAACAATATATAAATATGTATTGCAGTGACAATGCTTTTTTCTAAACTATGATACATAAGCAGATGTTAATCCCACTATTGCTAAGTGCTTCATCATTGTTGGTTGGTGCATGTATCATTGGACCATGATGATGTTTGCTTTTGTAATGACAACAATCAATACATAGCTTTTATTAGTGCACACACATACCTATTGTTAAGAGATATATTTATTTAATACAATAGCAAAAATAATAGCAAGCATGGAACCAATCTAAAATAAGGAGATCCGAGTAGTAAAGAGATGCAGTATTAGATTTTCTTCAACTTATAACTATCCATCTTACTAAATGAGGTGTTGGTTCTCATGACAAAACATCCATCAACACAAATAAGATAGAAAAGCAAAAGGACTCCTTTGCACTTGCTAAAGCAATCAAGATAACCAAATTGTTATGTTGCTCTTGTAACAACACAAATTCTCTAAGGTGATTCATATACATTCTTAATTAATCTAGATTTCATTTTCTTTACTTGACACCTCTTCTTACATGCTTTATTAATGCATTTGAAGGCAAATGGTCCCGACAATGATCAAACTTACCGAGGTTAAACAAATGATCTAATCCTTTGAACTTCTCCAATGATTATAAATCAATCATAATTCCAATTACACATCTAGGTCATTGCGTCACTTTAATCCAAGAAGCTTCAGAGCAATATGTATTGATTAAAAAATTCTTGGGTCGCATGAAAATTGAAAAGAGGCGTTTCATCATTACATGTGGACAAAGAATGAAGCTTGTGCTTTCTCAAGCCATGTATGAAACAATGGATAGCCATTGGGTAGTGATGGGTTATCCATTAAGTAATAATCTCACAAAGGGATTCTATGTAACATATAGGAGCATCTTTAAATGGGCATATATGGAATGCACTACTAAGAACTAAATTGCATCCCTAGGATTGCAATCGAATTCTCTTGAGGAGAACAAAGGCATTTAAGACTGTTGTGGAAGATCCAACTCATAGGAATACTTGTTGAGCAACAAGATAGTTCTCATATCCTCTAGCCACAAGGTTTTACTTCAAAGGACATTTGGATGGTGTATTAGCTTTCCCAATGATGTCATTGGACTCTTGACATCTCGTAACAGTTAAAAAATTCTCTGAGAGGAAAAACACATGGGTATGGGTGTTACAACGTTGGCTTAGAGCATCTAGTGATGTGTTTTTCTCAGAGGTTCTATTGGATTTCATAGAGTTAAAAAATGCATCGAGTGCCAAAAAAAATGTGGAAGGTTGTGGTAGCACACTCAAGCATCAAGTGATGCATTTTACCTCTTGGAGCTTTATTGGACCTTATCATAAGCTAAAACTGTCTAGGAGGAAAAAATGCACTAGTTGGGAAGCTATAATAATTGAGCAAGTGAGTTGGTGATGTGTTTTGTCCATGGTTTTGTCCTTTGGAGCTTTTTCTAAACCTGCTATGAGTTTGAAAAATGCATGTAAGGACAAAATGTACTAGTTGGGAAACTGCAACAATAAAACAAAGAAGTCAATGATGTATTTTTCCCTTTGGGAATTCGTTGGATTCAATCTTGTTAGGTGCCCCATTGGGGCAGATAAGAAATTATGCACAAAGACATAAAAATATAGGCGTAAAATCACATCAAATTCATTAATAATGTACATATTTATACAATGAGAGCGTCCATTGGGTTTAGCTTCCCAAGTGGACTCTTGGAATCCCGGGTGACTCTTGGTCTTCCATAGACTTATGGTCTTCTTTGCACGTGAATGGTGCACAATAATCCTAACACCAAGGATTAGGATCCAACAAATCCCCCCTTAATCCAGACAGTGTATATGAGTCCAAGAAAAAGAAGAGAGTTGAATAACTGGAAGTGGACAACTATCACCTACTGAACATTTCCATCTTGATGATCCTTTACCAAGAAAGTTAGCTAGAAGCTTGCACTGGCTTTTGCTAAATACAAGTGCTCTCTGAAGGGATGGTTTTGGCTGACCACCAACCAAAAGGGACTCGTAGAAGTTGAAATCTTCTACTATGTGTGTGGTTTAAGGCCGACCACAAACTCTCGAACTTGGCATGAAGGCTCAGAGGTTTTGTCTAGAATGGTGGTTTTAGGCTCACCACAAACCAACTGGAGAGCTGAAAACAGGAAGTGAGCAGCTACCACTTGCTGAACATTTCCAGCTTGACAATATTTTTCAAAGTAAGCTAGCTAGAAGCTTGCACTTGCTTCTGCTAAATGAAGGTGCTCTCGATACTGATGATTTTAGGATGAACACCAACTCTGGAGCTTAGTCGAGCATAGCTTTTCACAGGCTCACTTGTTTCAGGTCACTTGTACTCACTCTCTTGTTACTGATGGTCTTCATCTCCCCCTGTGAGGAACAATGTGAGGAGAGGAGAGTTTCATGGTGTCACAACTAGACACAAAACACATGAGTACTCTGTGTCATGTATATCTTATGTCTTCATGATACATGCATCTCTAGCACTCTGAATATGATGGCCTCCCAAACTCATTGTGGCTCAGGCTCGCTTGATGTGACTTACTTGAGGAAGGTTGTGAGTGTTTGTTGCCAGAGGGACAAGGCTTCAAAACTTGAAGCCCCACATCATGTTTCCCCCTGTGCAAAGTAAGAAGCAGTACAATATTTTGCTGCAAGTCACTCTTGTAGGTTTCTTCAGCTTCACACATTGATCTGAAGAATGGTTATGCTTCCCGCAAAGTTGACAAGGATGAAGATCAAAACACCGCTCTTTCATATGGCCAACTTTGTCACAATGTTGGCATCTGTAACTCTGAATAAGTTGTACATCTAACATGATTTCATTTTTTTATGGAAGTTGATGGGAATCATCTTCAAACAAGGGGTTTTTCTGAACAAGCACTAGTTCAAGATGTTGATTCCTATGTTGTGCATATTCCTCTTTTGCTTTCAAATTCTGCAGTTGATTGATGATAGTTTGGAGTGTATTTTTGTTGATTGTGATTGAGTCGTCTACAGTTGTATGTACTAGAGTGTTCAACAACTCTAATGTTTCTTATGTGTGGATAGTTTGAGGCCTCCTTGTGCAGGTAGGACCAAGTACAAAGACTCAATCAAACTGAGGGATTCTTGCAACTCCACCCTTTACAAGAAATATTATAGTAGATTCAAACCTAAAAGTGAGGGGTGTTGGTCTCAACCAAAAATGCACCCACATAAATGTACAATTCAACTTAACTTCGGTTTTGGTATTGTACAAAAACACATATGCAAGTACCAAAGAATGCACTAGAACTTACAAACAAACCACAGTTAACTTCCCCAAAAGGCTATGTACCAGCCTCGTTCAATCTTCAATGCTTTCAACATAGTCATTGGCAGTAAGAAGTGCAACAACCAGTAGAGTGCCTTCACGCAGCTTCACCTCAGCAAGAAAGACACCTTTCTTCCTCGTATTCAATAGATGAAATCAATGTGAGTAGCTTCTTGTGAGCACTGAGCACACATTGGTAGTCCAACCAGCACATGGTTCTTCATGAACCTCCTCAACTGACCAGTTGAGCCATGGTCTTTTCATGTTTTTTTCAATACTCAATAGAATGATCATCATCGTCATAGATGAAGAAAGGGTTCTTCACAGGTAGGGTTTCCGTTCCAGTTGAAAGAGAGATCTCCATGCCACATAATTCAACATATTAGGGTTCCCTTTCGTATTTAGGGTTCACACGAACAATACACAACACCTTCAATGCCGATGGTCGCAGCCTTCAAGTCTGAGAGTCTCCACTAGGTCGTTGTTGTATGGATGCAACTTCATTCTTCTAGGAAGCAACAATAAGTTGCAACTCTTCAATACGACGTCTAGACCTCAAGCAAGTCTCCAACATTCCCAATCTTCAATAATCCAACATTGTTGTGTGCATATGGGGTTAACATGACAAGGGGAGGAGAGATCTTCAAACTTTAAAAAATTGCAACTTGTTCCCCTCCATATGTGAGGTCACAGCACAAGCACGATGAAACCAACAGTAAATACGCAGCACAAATGAAATCACCCACATGACTTCACTATTCAAAATGCAGCTCCAAATTTGTTAGGAGAGTGGTAGCAATACTTCATTCATTCAATAATAGAAAAGGTCGTGGCTCCATATAGGTGGAAGGCAGCATACAGTTGTAGTGACAGACGATGGACTTTCTTTTGCGTTTGGCTGAGACAAGCATGGGCAATTAGGTACCGGATCTAGAAAAAATGAGGTGGAGGGCTCTCTAGTTCAAATGCAACTAACAATGAAATTCTTGAACTCACTAATAATGACAATGGAGGTAGCGCGCAACTCCTCCACCTCTCCACGCAACAATCTATCGAGCAAAACTCATTTGGAAGAGATTTAAACATGGCAAATGGATTAACATGATGTATTTCAATGAGCTATCTATATAGTTACTCTTCATAGTGATAGTGCGTCTATCCACATAAAGACGGAGCCGCTTAGTGGATCTCTCTAAGAAATTGGGTAGATCCCAAGGTTATCTCCGTGGAAGAAACAACGACATGCACATTAACGGGTCAGAGAAGTCCATTCGGGGCACGACCTCCAACTCCCCGTGATTAATAACAATACTTGTATATTAGATGCCTGGAGAATTCACACCATCGGATTGAGCATCGCTCAATCTTCACAATGGTCTTAACGCTGGTCTCTTCATGCACGTTCACAATGGTGTATTTTCAATGCAAATTTACACGTAGAGAGAGAGATTCCACGATTGCAATAGATAACACTTCACTTGGATAGATACCAACGAAGATAGGGTTTTTGATGCATTCTCCACTATGGAGACTACTAAAAAATGCTAATAGTCTAACAGTCGCAGCATATATGTGGCACACCACACTCTTTCAATCAATGATCTTTAGTTCTGTTTTGGCGTCACAGGGCACTCTCACGCAGACTAAGAGACCATGTACGGACTGAGAGATAGAAACTAAGACTGGTGCCCACGTGAGCGAACATACGCAGAAGAAATTAGGGTTCTCCACTAAGAAAAACGCCCATATGAATTAGGGTTTCTTGGATATGGATGCACACGCACAAATATGGAGGAATACTCAGACAAGAGGAGAATAATGACGCTCAGGAATATGCAGGGCCATCGAATAACACAAACTAAGGAGAATATAGCATACTGGCATATTGGATGGTAGGACTTGCGAGTAGGAGTTATAGCAGGAGACAAAAATTGTGTAGAGAAATAGAGGCCAAGGCTCAAAATGCGGGAGCAGAGAGATGTGTAGGAACGGTGGGGAGAAGCATTATGTTTTCGTGGAGAACGTAGCAACAATACACATAGAATATGGCAGAAGATGTTCTGAGCAAGTAAGAATGGCATAGAATGCAAGCAGAGGTGCAAGACTGACAGAGCGCAGGTGTGAAGGAATCTATGTAGAGTAGCACAGGCCACAAGGGCTCATAAATGTGCTGATACCACTGTTACGTGCCCCATTGGAGCACATAGGAAATTATGCACAAAGACATAAAAATATAGTCCAAGGAAGAAAGGAAATATTTTAATGTCTGCGAGGCTAAAAATACCCTATGGGACAGACCATTTCACATGCTGTTTTCTGCAACTCAATCCTTTGCCTGTTCTGATGAGCGCCCCCAATTTTTCCATGGTCCCCCGTTGAATAAATTATCCTAAGATTTATCTACCAAGACACTTGCATACCTGTCCCTACTGTCCTTAAAGGCTTCACACTCCAAAATGAAATGTTTTTCTGTCTCCACTTTACTAGAGGTGCAGAAAATACACACTCTTTCTTCCCAAGCTTCTTCTGGGCTTTTCCAGCGCCCGGTCTCGCAACAGAGTTTATGGGAATTAGTTCTTAATTGAGCAATTAGAATTTTGGCTTTCCAAGGTATATTGGCCCCTATGTATGCCTTTTGATGCTGACTGTATGTAGGATTAAACTCTTCAATATAGTACTTTTTCTTTCTCCCTAACTCTTTATCTCAAGTTCGTTTGTGGAACTTATTGATAACAAAAGCCTTTATCTCTTTACTATTTGTGGGGCACATGTTCAAGCATATATCTCATTTACTAAGCCATTTAATATTTTGCCACATCCAAGTCTTCTTTCTTTTGCACAATATGTCTTTGAGGACGGCCTTGGGCCATCTACCTTCTTCCATTTGCTCAACTCTTTTTAGATATCTTATTAGCCGCACCATAGCAATTGATTCAATAGAAGCAACCCCCATTTCACTCAGCATGATCTCGTATGGTACTGAACTCTTAATTTTGAGCTTGCTTGTAATCATGTGTTTTTGAATCTTCTCTATTTGCCTCCACTGTAAATCTGAGGTACTGCTGGCCCATACTTCACAACCATAGAGAACAACCGGGATCACTAAAATCCCAAAAAGGGTTTGCATAGTTTTCCAATCCCATAGCTCTGCCTCTCTGCATCTATTTTGGAGAGCATAAAATGCTTTCCAACCTCTCATAATTCTTTTTTTTTGCAACTTTCCCAACTCAGATTTTTATTGAAGTCGATTCCGAGGTACTTGTAATCTGCCACTTCATCAAGAGTGTTGTTTTCAAAATAGAACATATGTTGTTTATGTTTCTTTTTGCTAGAGATAACTACCACTTTTGTCTTGCTAGTATTTACTTGCATCCCCACTGACTAGTATTTTCAAAGCACACCAATCTCATTAATAATGTACATATTTATACAATGAGAGTGTCCCTTGGGTTTAGCTTCCCAAGTGGACTCTTGGACTCCCGGGTGACACTTGGTCTTCCCTAGACTTATGGTATTCTTTGCACGTGAATGGTGCACAATAATCCTAACACCAAGGATTAGGCTCCAACAAATCTCAAGTAATAAAAAATCATCATATGCCAAAAATGCATATGTGGGAAGGTTATGACAACACACTAGAGCATGAAATGTTGCACTTTGATTATCGATTTGTTGGACCCTACCATGACCTAAATGATGCATGAACAACCAAACCACATTAGTTGAGAAGTTGTTGTAGTGAAGTAGATAAGCCAATGATCTAGTTTCTTTTTGGGGCTTTGTTGGACCATGCCACAAGTAAAAAATTTCATAAGTGAGGGAGCTAAATCATGGAACAAGTGAGCTAGTTATGCATTTTCCTGGGGAAGTCCTGTTGGGCCATAGAAAAGCCACACAAAATATGAGAAATGAAAACACATAAGTAGATGACTTGCAAGAATGAAACAAATAGGAAACTAATGCATTTTACTTGGAGGGACGTTTTCTAGCTTTATCAATGCAACGATTTCTTCCTTGTGTGAGCTTGGGTGCCAAGAGGATCAAATGAATAAGAAATGGTTTACTATCGTATAAATCCCTGTGCTAATCGTATCCCCATTTATTTCCTTATTTCTTCTTAATAATCATGGAAAACACTATCCCATTGCACCAGATTGAAGAAAATAATCCATCTTGATGGAAGGCTAGGTAGGTTGATTTCATCAACCATTTCTACTACTAGTTTAATTAAGGTGGTTTGTCATTCTAAATGATATCGGTGGGGGATTAATTATCTAAATGATTTTAAAATTAAATACATATCTTTTAAATTTTTAAATAGAAAAAGCTACAATGCAACTAAATGCAACTAATTCCCTACCAATGTCAATGTTAATGTATTGAATTCATGTGCATAGAGATTCCTAGGTTCATATTGATGCCAAACCATTATTAATATGATTAAACCTGTACTTTTCACATTCATATTCAAATGTTGTCTCAATTACCACTTAGCATGCCAAGTAACTTCAAGTAATTTTATAAGATTTTTATTTGTTTATTTTTTGCCTTTTTTCTTTCAAAATTTTAAGAGGGGAGCTTATGAATTGATCAATTATGTTAGGGAACCTATGTCGGAGATAAAAAATGGTCTCTATTTGAAGAAACATTTCAAGTAGGCACTGATGCTTCACATCACTTGTTGTATTATGTTGTATACTTTGTATAAATTTTTGTACTTTAGTTATTTTGGGCACACACTTATCTTGCTTGGAATTATCACATTGACAGATGGCACAAGAAACCTTCATGTATTTGGGATATTGAGATGGCGCCAACCGTAGTTCTCGGGAAATTGCTTCCGCTGCATGGGTGATTTTCACACCTAATGACAATTGTTTTAGTTCATGAGGCATTTTTCTCGGATCTGCAACCAACAATGTTGCAGAATATAACGCAGTCTTGAGCTTCTTATTGAGGCTATTACCCTTGGAATCCGCAGAATTGTCAAACTGGACTCGGAAGTAGTTGTATCTTAGTTAAATGGTCAGTATTAGGTTCAAAATCCCATACCGTTTAGAAAGTTTCTACGTGTACATATTTTAGAACATCAATTTGAGTTCATTGAATACATTCATGTTCCTAGAAGTCTGAATAGTTTGGTTGATTCCTTGGCCAACTACGTACTTGATTGGCATCTAAGTCATTAACATCATATTGAAAAAAGCAAGCATGTAAATTATTCATGGCAATTTAATTGAGCATATCATTTAAAGACATAAGTAAAAACTGAAATAATTAGTTTACATCATAAACCAAAAAGTGTGTTGAGGTTCTAAAAATTTTGGATAGTAACTTTCCACACATAAAAAGAAAATAGTGTAATTTTTTTTTCTCTTTTTGTTTCCTTTTCTTCAAGATAAAACCCAAAAAAATTCATAAAAAACAATGAAAACATTTGTAAACTTCAAAAAACATTTGAAACTGTTTCAAAATTCTTGGTCCGGCATGAAAAACTCACCTACAATTGGCAGATCACTGAATAATGGTTCACAACTTCTAGAAATTCATGCTAAAAGGAGATGCTTCCTCTCATCCATCGGCTACACCTACAAGGAATATGGTAAAAAATGAGTTCGTTTACTTATATTTTATTCATACATGTATAATCATAATCCTTTTGAATGATAGAATGATGCACAATTCTTGAATTTTGGCTATCTTTTTAGATATTAAATGCACACTTGAACCAGTTTCCGACTAAACAATTGGGTAGTGAAATTGTTTTGATTACAGGACTTGGAGACTTTGACATTTTAAACTATTTGATTCACATAATTGGAGATGGACCATGATTCATGATGATTTATGATTTTGGCATTTTTCACAAGACTCTATATGAAGTAAACCTCATTGACCCATTCCTACTTGGCCATTATACCAAATTGGATAAACTCAGTTACATGGTATTATTTCACCGTCCGTCGACACATAATCCTGCTTCAGATAGCCTACCCATGCAATGAACATATGTAAGAGTGTGCACAACTAGCTCAGCTCTTGTTTGCAATATGGATCTTTGCCTTGGCTTGACCTGTGCCCTTGAAATATAGGTGTACACCCATGCAACACTCGTTCCCTCCCATGTATTATAGCATTATTTATTCTTTTTCGAGCTGATAAATGAAAAATGCATACAAATTAAAAAACACAAAAATCCAAAAAGGGAGAGAATTTAATCATTTCATATAATATCCTTGAAGAAAATGTTAACAGTTAGTCCTTGTCGCCCTTCAACACGACACATACTATTGGTATCCATCGTCAGTACACTATCTACATTTTCCTTAGAAAATTGTACCAGTATTTTGAACAGATCTCCACCGATGGGTTATCCTTCCCATCACCAATGGAGCTTTCGTTAATGCATCTGGAATTGGCGGATTTCGTTAAGGTTGGTTACTCAAAATCCTATGTTTCCAAGTGTCCATTCTGCGTCGTGTTATTTGTTCAAGGGAAGTTCAAACTATGTCGGCCATTCCTCAAATATTCCTGACCAATCATGTCGACCTTCCTTGTGTCAGTATATAGTGTTGGATCTCGCAGTTCTACCAAATTATATCAGACTTTTGATCTTTGTTTTATATCGGTTGATGTGGGATGCATTAATTCCCTCCTTCCGATGGATCTATTCCTATCGACACCAAATCATCATCTAGGAAATGGATCTAGAAACCCATGAGTACCTTGGATCTTGTAGTCATCAGTGGCAGGTTTCCTTGCAAATGACAATGGCTATACATCAATAACCCCTGATTATTTGATTCTACAAGTGTTCGAATTCAGAACATCTATTCACACTTTATTTGATTTGATTCTACAAGTGTTCGACTTTAGAACATCTATTCACACTTTATTTCATTACCCTGACCATTATTTGATTTGATGATGGTCAGGGTAATGAACAACTGCTAATAGTTGTTGCAGAGGATGAAGAAGGTTGTATGAGGATTGTGCATGAGGGACCTCAAGTAGAAGAGATACAATCTCTAGATGACGGGTTGGTAGGTGATGAAACCAGTGAGGATTATACAGAGTTTCCAGAGACAATTCCAAGTGAATTGATAAGTTTATGCAATGAGATGAAATTTCTGGAAATGAAATTAAGTACTCAGAGAGTGCAAATCCAAGATGCCAAGCTGGAGCTAGAAGAAGGTGGTGAAATTGTCATGAAAGACAATGATATAAGGAATGAGAAGGAGATGATTGTCTCAGAAGACAATACTGAGGGAAGTGATAGAGCAATAGGCTCTCAAGAGGATGACAGTCAGATGTTGATGAGACAAAAGTGTAAGGTTGTTGAAGAAGAAGAAGATGAGCATAGTGCTGTAGTCAAGAAGATAGTGAATAATTTTCTTCTTAGACATGAAGTTGGATCTCAAGGTCAACAAGTGAACATAAGGCAATGGAGGATAGTCGTGAAAGATGAAGAGACTGAGTTATTAAGAATGTTATTGAGGGGAGAAGTGGTTCTAGTATCTGACCAAAAGGGCAAACATTATAAATTGCAAGTTAACTGTGAGTTTGCAGGTGTAGTGGAGGATGAAGTGAAAAGGAATGAGACCAGGATGTCTCATAAAGGTGGAGCTGTATTATGTTTACAGTGTGTGGATATTGCCTTGGAAGACAAAAAGGTGAGTGAAATGTATGAAGTAGAGAAGGTAAGAGATCTCAAGCAACATAGTATTGTTGAGATAGAAGATGAAGTATTTGCAAGATGTCAAAGGAAAGTTGAGTTGCTGAAGCATTTGCTAGAGGAACCTGAGGATGAAAGTGAGATTGTAGTCGGTGACAGAGAAATGTCTCAAACTTTGATAGGGATAGAGACATATGTTAGTTTTCAAACTCATGATAAGTTTGTTGGTACAAAGGAAGGAAAGAGTGAATATGATACTGCAGTCAAGAAATTAGAGTTACTTCTGGGAAGTAAAGTTGAAGTACAGGAGCAACAAATGAACATTCCAGAGGGAGATATCTTCAAGGACATTAAGGATGTGAGGGTGGTAGAAGTAAGCAGTCAACAACTTAAAGGTGGACATGTAGAGTTGGATAAAGAGGTTGAAAAGTTATGGAGGTTCATGTTGAAGCATTCCAAGAGAATGTATAGAAGACAGAGAAAGAAGGCCAATGGTTTGAATTCATTGACTGAAGAAGAGGTTACAGGTGGATGCAATGGAAGATTGCAACATAAAGTGTGGAATCCAGGTGAGCTGAGATCAACACTGAAGTATGGTGATAGTAAAGATAGTGGAGAGTTACAACACAGAATTTGGAATCCAAGCAGATGAAGATTGAAGAGACATGAACAGGAGTTCATGAATCTTTTCCACCTTGGGAGTTTGATGCAGGGGCATCATGAGAAAGCCAACAATGTGACAGGCTAGTCACAAGTTGTGGCTTGACAAAGGGACAGACAGTCCTTGAGTTTGAAGAAATTTGTTTATTAATGTTTGATTAATTGTTGAATATGTAGACAGAGTTAATTTGCTGTCAGTGTTGAGGGAAAATAGGGATACGTGGCATTTTGATACGCCCTACGAGGAGATCAAGCCAGATTAGGTAGTTTGTTGAAGAATAGTAGGAGGTTTTTTTTCTAAAAATAGAAATCCCTTCATTCGTGGAGGGGGTTAGTTAGTTGTTAGATTTCTCTATCGTAATTCGAAGAAAGAGAGACAGAGTGTTAGAGGGATGAAGTGAAACAGAGTGTTAGAGGGATGAAGTGAAACAGAGTGTTGGGGGGACGAGGAGATTCAGAGCTAAGATCAAGAGTGAGAGCTTGATTGAAGCCACAGACGGTTTTCTGTATAGCTAAATAATATTGAATACATGATGAATTTTTGAAATTACCAGTGATCTCTGTGAATGGTTGAAAATATATGTGTTGAATGTATTTTCCTGTAGTTGGAGTCTATGGTATTCATTTGCAGACCAGTTGTTATTATTTGCCAGAGGTAATTCTTTATTTCATCGAATTAGAGTTGTTGCTGTGTGAAAGTGTTAGTAGTTCATACAAATACGCATAGAAACAGGGTTTACGTCCAGAGAATCTCAAATTTGGCTGATGCAGTAGCGTATTCCAATAGATACCTTTGAATCCAAAGGAATCGAGTTCCTTTTCTGAGGCAAATTAAAGCATTATTGATAAGCATAGGGTTATCTGAGCGTGTTCATTGATACCCAGTCGCATTGCAGAGGTAGACGAAAGTGAATGGTTGGGATCGGGTCTTAATGTTCAACCTGGGAATGACGGCTCTAACTCTATATCGCAGTCAAAGTAGCAAGAGAGGTAAAAATGTGTGAGTAGTGCGATGACAAGCGCTGGAGGTCCAAACAGAGAATAATAAAAAACAGAATTCAATTTCAACCCAACTAAATTGCATTTTTTCATTATGTAACAATAAAATTATTTCATTTATCATAAATATCTTGAGAATCAAGCATCTGTACGTCTACTGATCCTTGTGGACGAACTGATTGGCCACATTCGGCAACTGTTCAACTAAAAATAAAATGTCTTACCAGCATTTTTCATTTCAAACACGTCAAGTAAAGTATCTTCCAAGTTTTGAGATATGTCCATTTCAAAAACCTGAAAGCAACTATCTTCTAGCAAATGTCCATTTCAAAAACCTGAAAGCAACTATCTTCCAGCAAATGTCCATTTCAAACACTACAAGTCAATGTTTCCTTCCTTCTTAGTTATGAGGTCATAGTTTTGAAAAAATCTTAATATCAAAATCTACTTCCTCAATTTGGTTCGACATGATTGATTCAAAACAAAATATGGATAAAGTTTCAAAGTACAATTGTTTGTGGCTGTCATTTTATTGCCACTCCGGTTACAATATTTCCCAAGTACAAAGACCTTTCCATTGATTTCTGCATCTGTACATAATCGAAATGGGTTTTGTAATTCTTGATCAGCCCCTGCATCTCATGGCCTCTCATGCTTGGATGACCAGAGCCCACATGGTGGACTTTTCAGCCCCAATAAGGAAGCTTTTCAATGTGAACAAGAATAAGAGAGTAACTCGTCCCAGAAGCAGCGTGAACTGCAGTCCTTTCAATGCAAAGTGCAAAATGAGAGCCGAAGCCATGAGCACTGCAAGGACTCTGGAAAGTGAAGATGGTGAGATTCTAATCAAGGAGGAGAGCCCACTTCATAACACGAATGATTACAACTGGGAGAATGAATGGTATCCATTGTATCTTGCAGCAGAAGTGCCCAAGGATGCCCCCTTGGGCCTTACTGTATTTAATAAGCAATTGGTCTTGTATGAAGATGGCGATGGGGTACTACAATGTTACGAGGATCGCTGTCCTCACAGGTATGTTTTGTTCTCTATTTCTGCTAAGTGTGCCAGTAAAGACGTGATTAACCCATTAAAGTACTGATCAACCTTCCCTAAGTGATAAGGTCCAGATCAACCCTTCCCGCTGAAGACCACAAGGTCAACTACAAGGATATGGGTTCTCAACCAAAATGCCAAATTGAGGTATTGGGCAAGGTACCCAGGTTGAAATTCAAAGGAAGAGTTGGTTTTGATGAAAATAAATCCCTGGCGAACTTGGTTATTGATCTTATTTTGGTCTTGGCAGGAAAAGGGTGTCTACTAGTATATACCCATCTAAATCTGGGTTTGATATGCACCTCGACCTCAGACCTGTCCATTTTCAAAGCACCCAATACATCATCTAGATTCAATGTACTTTTACACATATAAAGACATAGAGAGAGTTGATGTATCACCCCTGCCTCCAACCGGATTGTAGAAAGCACCTCTGGCTGCAATGAAATTATTATCAAAGCTTTGATATTTGTCAATGGCTAGGCTCAGAAACTAGAATTGGGTACTGTTAATATCATTTGTGGATTTCAGTATATGCATTGGGTTATTGTTTGGAGTTGTATTTGTTTGTCTTTCTTCAATATTCAATGCACCCAATCCACCATCTAGATTCAATGTACCTTTACCCATAGACACGCAAAAAGGGTTGATGGATCACCCCGACTCCCATCTTCGGTAGACTGCAGCTTGCTTCTCTGGTTGCAATACAATTATTGTTGCAGCTGTGATATTTGTCAATGGCACTGAAACTAGAATTGGGTACTGTTGATGGCATCTGTAGATTTCCGTATATGAATTAAGTCATGGTTTGGAGATGTATTTATTTGTCTTGCTTCAATGTATTTTCAGGGCAGCCAAGCTATCCGAAGGGCAATTGATGGATGGCAGACTGGAATGCCTTTACCATGGTTGGCAATTCGAAGGTGATGGTAAATGTGTGAAGATCCCTCAGGTTTTAATTTAACCATTGCTTGGATATGCTTTTTCTTTGATTTATTTTTGAATGAAGTCAACTATCTAGCATACAAAATCCACAATTATCAGTATCGACAAATCCTCAGAATGGCTTTTTTAACGATGGAATTTTCAGATTTTGGCGACCGGAAAATTCCAAAGTGAAATTTCCATTTCGATTCTGAAAGTTTCATAGCGAAAAGTATGAGAACTCTATCGTTTCTGTTGATTGTGTCTCCCAGTTTTGGTGGACCTACCAATTGATAATTTCATTATACATAGTGGTCTTTATTTTGGGTTAAAGGGAGCACACCAGCTATGAGGTGCATTTTGCAGACTTAAAGGTTGTCTGCGTTTTGGAGTAATTGGCTTAGGAATGCAAAATGGGCATTTTTTGGACGCCCCAAAGTACAATTGGTAATTGTCTTAAGAATGGACATTTCACACTTCAAGAATAACGGTCCATTCTATTGTTTGTAAAATTGAGATTAAATTTGTTTGAGAAATCATCCATTTCACACAGGATTTTATTTACGGAAATCTTTGAAGGTTAGTCCAACTAAATTTGACTATAACACGTGCTATCTTCCAGATTCTCAAAGTATCGCAAGATCTACTTTAAAGGTTGCACGGTTATTCTGTTTTTGTTTTTAATTCATCACATTGTGTAGATACGATTTGTGTAGATACAGGTCTATGCAAAACAGCTATAAGGCTACTTACTTTTCTAAGTAACACTGTATAGTAAGTAATATGTTTGGGTGAGTAAGCATGGGATATTTTCTTCTTGAAATTTCATAAAAATGAAATGAAACTATATTGTTTACAAATGGCTACATATGACCAGAACTTGTCACTGAACAAAGTTTGACAACAGCAATAAGGAGTGCATACAGCATCTACAAAGCAATCCCCTAGATTAAAGAAAGAAAAAGTAGAAAAAAGGGGATGAACCCAAAAGAGTAAACCCTATATAGTGAAGTAGATAGTAATCAGAAGAAAGAAAGCATCCCAGTAGCAATTCTGTGCCATAAAAGGTCCAATAGAAAGTAGTAAAGACTATGGACACCAAAGAAGAGCAACGCTTTGAACAGCATCAAAATCAGAAGAGGAGCCATCATCATCCACCACTACAAATGTGTTAATGCTGAGCCTGATAATGTCCTCCAGATAATGGCTAGGGCTAAGAAGACCTGATTGTGCCATACAAGAGGGAAGACATTGGGAACCTCTTACTGCAGTTCTACTAATATCCAAGGCCGATGAATCCCTTAGGGAGGGGAGAAACCTGGTGATGGGCATCTGTCCATGAGATCTGTGATGAGAACGAGGAAGGATAGCAGTCCCTCTATGCTCGGTCTAGGAAATAGTAAGAAGAGGCGGCCTTGTGTTCTCTCTTGCTGGGGGGATTCTCTCACTGATTTAATACTGTCTGTGTCAGTGACACCAATATCAACCGAGTAGGCCTCGACATACAAACCCTCCTATCCTATCCTATAAGGCTCAACGTTTATAGGAATACAGTACACTTATATGTCCTGATTGTACGGGAAACTGTACCCAATAAACGTCACTGCGTTTTGAAAATTCAAATGGCTTACTGCATGTCTCAAATTTCATATTCCCTAGAATCAAAGTTATGGTAGCAGTAGGCTTCAAGCAGCAAACTTGTACGGGGCGGTAGTTGAAACCAAGTCGGCCATGTGTAAATCTGGAGTTAATGATCTTTGTTCAGTATACAATGCTCATAAAAGAACTGTATCAAGTAACCTAAAGATACCAATTTCCAAGTGACATAAATTGTTATCTTGGATTCCAAAACTTGAACACAGGAGATTTCAACTTACTGTTGTTCCTAATTCTTATTTTTTATGGTGCTTATTTTTGCAGCTTCCCTCTGGAGCAAAAATCCCAAATGCTGCATGTGTCAAATCCTATGAAGTTGCTATTTCTCAGGGCGTAGTCTGGGTTTGGATGGCAAATAGGAGCACTGCAGATCCCGAAAAGCTTCCATGGTTTGATCACTATGCCAAGCCCGGATTTCGGGATTTCTCTTCAGTGCATGAGCTTCCTTATGATCACTCGATTCTTTTGGAGAATCTCATGGATCCAGCCCATATACCCATTTCACATGACAGCACAGATCTATCTGCAAAAAGGGAGAATGCTCAACCGCTTGCATTCGATGTCACAGAGCGGACACCCAGGGGATTCGCAGGAAAATGGGATGAGGCAAGCAATGCCAAATTTGCAAACACTCTAAGGTTTGAGGCTCCTTGTGTCCTTAGGAATGACAAAGAATATGTCGACAAAGATGGTAATAAACAATATTCTAGTGCTTTATTTCTTTGTCGTCCATCAGGACAGGGAAAGTCTATGCTTATAGTTAGATTCGGTGGCACCCAATTTAACTCACGACTCAAGTTGATACCAAACTGGGTTATCCACCAGACATCCAACACAGTCTTTGAACAGGATATGGGATTCCTGTCTTCACAGAATGAGGTTTTATTGAGGAAACAAGTGCCCACCAAGGACTTGTATCTTAATCTAAGGTCCTGTGACACATGGGTCACTGAGTACAGAAGGTGGTTAGATAAAGTTGGTCATGGAATGCCCTATTACTTTGGCCACCAAACTTTCTGTTTGCCTCAAAGTGCTGCATTGTTGGAAGAAGCACCAGCAGGTCTTGTTACATCCAAAGCATCATCAATTCCAACCAAAGGAGTACTGGGAACTATACATGCTCCGGATCCGACTAACCGTTATTTCCGGCATGTTGTCCACTGCAAGGAATGCAGAACAGCACTCGAAAATTTTCAGGCTGGTAAACAAATACTTTTGGCTTTAGGCTGTTTTTCTGCTGGTTTAGCGCTTCTGTCAACTCAAAAGCAATGGAGGGTGTTGCTTCTTGTATCTGCCTTCTTATCATCAGCTGGGTTTTATGTATGCTCTTACTGTGTTAGTTGGATCACTACAAACTTTGTGAGGCGTCATCGGAGATAATCAAGTGAGGTTTTAGGGATGCCCCTTTTAGTATAAAGTAGCTCAGATCCATATAAACCCGGGCATGGCATGAGATTCGCAATTCAAGGTTATTCTTGTGACCAGCTCTCAACAGCATTACCACTGTCTGTCAGACTATAATCTGTAATTCTGTCAGACTATAGTGCCTTTCAAAAAATTGGAAAATTACAATGAAACAGTATAAATTCAAAGTTTGACTCATGTCAAAAAATTGGAAAATTACAATGAAACAGTATAAATTCAAAGTTTGACTCATGTTCTGTTTGATATTTCGTTAACCGGGAAAAGAGATTTGAATGTTGTCCTTTTCTTCTTTTTTTCTTTAGAAAAAACATATTATTGATATTCTTAATTGAATCAAACAGTATATGGCTATTTAAGTCTTAAAAGACTTGTCACAAAAATCTTTAAATAAACAAAAATATGTTTCAGACAAAATTCTGTAAGCAAAACATTTTCTAACGAATTTATGGATTAAATCCAACTCTCAGCAAAGCCAGCTCATAAATCAAATAAGTTTAATGTTCCTTCATCACATCTGTGATCATTCTGGAACTCTTCCCAAATAAGTACTCCTTTCTCCCCTTTCAACACTTCTTTTGATAATGCATCAGCCCAAGAATTGTTCAGTCTAAATATATGTTCAAAATTCAAAGGATTTTTAAATTTTTTTTAAACTGATGAATCTCCAATTTGATTCTGTTACACTAGTGAATAATGAAAGTAATCTTCACTCCTTGCCTATTTAATTGTAATTTGTGAATCTCCAAAAAATCACCAATAAATGAATTCACTGCTTACCCATTTGCCTCTTCTTCATACAAAGGTAAAAAATAAATGAAATCATCTCAGGATTCATATTTCTACATCATACCAATTTACTTAATTTTAAATTTAAAAATTGTAAATAATTAATACATACATATATTCATTTACAAAGTTTTGTTTGTTTTAATAATATCAAATTCTTTTTATAATATTAAACATTTCGAGGGAAGATATTCTCTGTAAAAGATTATAGTGAGAATATATGATTTCATGGAAATCGTTACCTAATCAAATATTCAATACGATAATAATTTTTACTTATTAAACAACAAAATTTCATAACTTCTATGTTTTCAAGATAACTTTATTTTCCATAAAATAAAATTGAAGTCAATTCTCTCTCTATATAATTTTATGTTGAAGAGTAATTCACATTTATATTCTGGAAATAATTTTATAGACATCAACCTGAGTTGAGTATATCTTATCCCTTTAGTGCATCAATATGTTATGATTTTATAGTAATGAATTAAAGAGCAAATAAACAAATATATTAAAAAAAATATATAAAATTATTTTTAAAGAAAACAAAATTCTAAGAAATATAATATAATTTTCCATTTATTATAAGAAATTTCTAACTATTAAACTTATATCATTAGTGGTTTATTAAACTTATAGAGTGATTATATCATTAGTGGTTTATTCATATCATGAAACACTAACTAGAATGAATCAATACATAATCATCGTATAATTATGGGGCAATGGTTTATTCATGTATTGACCGTTTAAATAATGTTAGAGATTCTCATCTCACTCTCTTGACTCTTATCCAACTCTTTATTGGTTTACTCATGTATTAATCGTTTAAATAATGTTAGAGGTTCTCATCTCACTCTCTTGGCTCTTACCCATCTCCTTATTGCTTCATTCTTGTTACACAAAACCTACAATTAATGTGTATCCTATTATTTAGACCTTCAAGTCCTCAACATCTAATTTGTCCTTTTAGAATTTCATTTGGTTCTTTATCTTCATATATTCCTTTGTCTTGCATTGCCTCATTTTTTATTTGTGTGTTGTCTTCTTCTATGTTGTCATTGCACCGAGAATAGCGAGGTGCTTATAATTCAATATGGGGAAGATGTTGTAACGTGTAACATTATGTAACATGCCATTCTTGTGTATGTGTGTGATGTCAGCTTAAACAAAACAAGTAAATTATATTGATTTGATCTTAAACCTATATATATCAAGAACCGAGAGGGATCAAATAGCTTGAGGCATGAATTTTTTCTTGATGTGTACAAAATTGAAGATAAAAAGAATTTATATCTAAAAAAAAATTGGATCCCTTTTGATGCTTGATAGATCCGGCTTTAAGATGGATCTATGCTGATAGTTAGGCCAACTCATGCACTTGTCATTGCATTGTTCTATGCACAATAGCAACAATATTTCACATGCTTTTGCACTCTCATCTATATTACGTTCCTCATGGACATCATTAGCACACTCCATCCTCAACTCTTGCATGTTTTCTCCCCCTTGGCCATAATTGTGTGTTGTTACAACTATTTTTATGCATGTATATCTTATTGCATCAACATTTTTATCAATTCACATTTCCCTCTTCAACTTATTTCTTATTGTTTAATAACCCATTCAAAAGCCGAATTTAACCCTAATTAATACAGGGTACTTGAGAATAATTTTAGAAAATAACTAGTTTATATTCATTAATAAAATAATATTAAATAACCAATAGAAATCAAAATATGTAAGTCTTTGATAAGAGTCACTACTTACTGATTAATGACCAATTTAACCAATTTGTATGCAGACCTTGTCCACCTTTAGTCACCAACGCTTTTATCTGCAATAATAATGGTATTAGAGTCATTTGAGGTCTAAAATGAACCTTCAAAGGAAAGTAAAATAATAAAATAAGAGTTATGAATTTTGGAGGAAAAGATAATTTTTTTTCTTCGTATTTTCAACTAATCTCTCTATGGTTTTACTCAAATTTTGAGCGGGACCACTCATTGGATGCAAAATTCAATTTTTCATCCAACAAATACCCACACTACATACTTTTGATGGACACCATCCCATGAAAAGTGATAAATACATAAAAAACCGTGTTACTTTCAAGTAATACGAGTTTTTAATGTATTTCTTGTTTTTGTGGGGTGGGGTCCATCAAAAGTATGCAATGTGGGTACTCGTTGGATGCAGAATTCAATTCTACATCCAATGAATACCCCCGCTTGAAAATTGAGTAAAATCACAGAGATATAAGTTTAATATACGAATTAAAAAAAATAGTTTCTTTAATGACAAATACACTAACTCAATGATTATCATTGACTCGTTTTCTTAAAATTATATTGGTTCTTGAATTCCAACTCATCAATGACTCTTTTTCTTATGAGGCCCATATTAGACCCCAAATTGACTCTAATGGGGGACAACACTCCACCCAACCAACCCCCAACAAAACCTGAGGTCCTCGAGCCTTCAACAATTAACACTATGCTAAATCCAAGTGAGACCTTAACTCTTTTCTTTATCAACTTATGTTCCACAACGTTTTCCTTCCTAGCCTTCCTTTCCCTAAAAGTGCACACAAAACAACAAAAAACAAACAACCAAGCGATAAACCCCAAAATCAACTAGCAAGACAAGAGCCTCCACCTCTTTGTCTTGCTCCCTCTTTTATTACAAAATTTCCATATTTTAGTCAATGTCTTGATTTTGCATGGATGAAATACTTGTAACCATGCGGTTCAATTAAATTACAAGCGCACAGTTCTCTTTTTATTTTTACATATAATACTTGACATTTTTACTTCTACCATATGTGATTATATTTATATTAATGCATAAGGTTGGGGTGTTACATACTCCCTCCCTTCACGAAGTTTCGTCCCGAAGTTATAACCCCATAGCAATAAATACAAAGACTTAATCAATTATGTAGGTAATAGGTAATATAAATCACTATTGTGAAGATGAGATATTTATACGTGTGGCCATCACGTAGAAATCTCCCACCTGCACTATACAATCACATCGCTCTAAGTTACGACATGTTTTGGATTATCTCCCTAGGTGTATAATATGCAATCAATCATACAATTATGCATCATTCTCATTACACATTCAAGTATCAATGATGTCAATAAAGAAAAATAAGAGTACACATTTGTGAAACTTCCTCCTTCCTTACTTACCTTGTCCCCTTGAATCATACCATCCACCAACTCCATAATCCTACTTGCCAATACTCTAGATGATCTTGTTAATCATGGCACAAGCCCTCTACTATAACCTGTCTATGGATCATACTGTAAGCATTGGAAGTTTTGTGGGAAGTTACTGCAACTTAACCACCCTCCCAACTTTCAGTAATTATGCAGCCTCATTGAAAGTAACCAAATTCTAGGCCTTATCGATATTAATCGACATTTGATTATCAGTATCCTAACATAAGCAACCGCCATCCTAAGTTTCATTGGATAATCAACCGAGATTAGTTGGAAGTCCGCTCTGAAGATCAATTCGAAGTTAACGCCTTGCTAATATTACTTGTCTATATTAGTTGTAGCTTGGGTGGTTGGGAGGAAAGATTGTTGCCCTCCCCACCTAGGTTCAATTTGTGTAAGTGACATGATGCTCTTGTTGAGCCTGATTGTAATGATTGTATTTCAAGCTTTCCTTGATTCCTTCGGAATAACAGGAAGATGATTTTTCCGCTGAAAAAAAATTATTACTTGTCGCCAACTAAAAAATCGCTACCAACCAAGCCACGAGATCATTGATATCCAAGGATCGATGTCATAACTCTTCAAATTGGGTTACCACCAAACCGTCGTCCCAAGATTAATAAAAATAAACATTAATCAAAATCAAACTATTATATTAAAGATTAAATAACCTTGCGTTTATCACCAATGGAAAAGTTAAAGGTTATATTTGGATTATTAAGGGATTCTTATACGTGGAGTATTAGGTACTTTGACCTTCTAAGGAATAACAAGGTATTATTTTTAAGTCCAGGGTTTTAAATCAAAGTGAAAAGTTTTAAGGATATTTAAAGTTTAGGAATTATTTTTTCACATATTCCTTAAAGTGAAGTTATAAAAGAAAAGTATTATAAAATAATATCATTTTAGGTTATAAAAAAAATATTATAAAATAATACCATTTCAAATTATAAAATGATCAAGAAAAATATGGAGGTTAATTAAAAGAAAAAAGGAATATTTTTTAATAAAGGTATTGAATTTTCGTGCTTTGAATTATTAATATTTAAAGGGGTATTCAAGAAAAAGAAGTTAATGCTATTATTGATGTAAACTTTAAGAAAATTCCAGAGCCCAATATAATCGAAAAGTAAATTATTTTTGGCAATGAATATAAAATTAAGGACTTAGTTATAATAATTGATTGTTATAAACACGCATCTGAGTTCAATGTTACAAGTATGTATTAAATAGAGGTTGACAAAATTCTTGATTCAACTTTGTTATAATGATTAGGTACATTCATCTTGAAAATGGAGATTTTTTGTAACGTTTCTGATAAGAAGAGAAAAACATTGCATGATGTTACAATGAAGCTATGCTCAGAAGTGCCCACATCAAAAGACCTAATGGACATATTTGAAGTGATCCTTCAAAATAGCCAGAAGTCAATACAAAAGTTGCAAGAACGACAAAAAAATATGACAAGGTCAGCACTGAAAAAGGCAAAGAGATTTCTCGCCTAAGAAATCATAACAAAAACTACTTGCAAACACATGAAGACCAAGGAGAAGAAGCGAAATTTTCAAAAGTTAAAACAAGAGAATCAAGATCTTGTGAAGAAATTCAACAAGAAATTACCAAAAAAACATCACGAAGCTTCCATTTTAAGGAACCTTAATCAAAGGCTACTTGAGTAAATCAAAACATTAAAAGATGACCAGTCAGAAAATCAAAACCTTCAAAACAATGTCGAAAAGTTAGAAAATGGTGAAGAATTTTCACGCTTAAATATTCACTATCGAAGTTTACTTATCCAAATCAAAGCTAACAAATGACAAGAAGTTGTTACCGAGTAAGTTAAATAAATCTAGTAGCAAGTAACCTCTAATTGATAAAGAAACAATGATTGATCTCATTGAAATAAAGAAGTCCTCACAGTTCAAAATCCATACATAAAAAAAGAACAAAAACATACCTAATTGAATTATTACCAAAAAGATCAAAAGTCAAAGTCTCAAACAAACAATCACAAGGGATCAAAATACCTCATCGTCATCCAAATCAAAAAATTCATTATGACCAAGGATGAGGTCAAAATGAACACAAACAAAATAGTTATGATTTCAAAAAAGAATGGAGACAAAATCAACAAACCATGTGGAAGCAGAAAAATATAAGTTCCATCCAACAAATCAATCAACAAAAGGTCCCAATGAAGATTAACCTGGGATGGACCACTTCACACATCAAGTATCGCAACTACCAGCATGAAAGATCACGAGAATACATTACGAGCAAGAACAAGGGACACGTCTCCCAACAAAGTATGCTTTGAGGGAAAAGCATCTTAAAAGGGGTGGGCAGGGTATTTTTTAAGGATTATAATATTATACTTAAGTATAGTATCCTAGATGATTATTTTGGATTGAAAAAAACATGTATATAAATAGGTAGGCGAATATTAAATATAAACCATACAATTTACTACTGAAACGTGCAAATTTTGGCGAATGTTATGATAAAAAAATATATTTTATGTAAATATAGGTAATATTAGAGACTAAAAAATGACTAGATAGCGAATTTATTTTTTGAAAAAAAACCTAAAAAAAACCAATTGGCAAAATTTCCCCCCTAAAAATTACCCTGAGGTGAGCAAAATTATGAACATAAATATATCAATAAATGCAAAATAAATAATAATAATAATTGATAATTGATAATAAATAATACGCTTATGAAGTGACACCAATGTACCCTTTTAAGGATTATATATATAGACCCTATTAATTGTAAGTGTCCTATGTAGATTATAACCAGTTATTCTACTTGAATTAAATATTTAGTTATTGAATCATTGTACATATTTATAAAACAAATGTTGTTCGTCTCAATATCCTCCTTCTATCATATATCTTGCTTTTCACATTGTGTATTACCTTTCTATCATATATCCTCTCATGTGTGAAATTATACCCTACACTAATATGTTAGCATGACTATATTTATGTATGCGTGTGGGTGCTTTTAACAAGTAAAATGTAATACTATTATATTTTTCTTGCTACTCTTTTCTCTAATTACTTTACAACTTAATTATTTCCTTGACATTGTTTTAAAATTATCTTTCTTTCCCGACACCTTTCCCCTTGGCCACTTGCTTTGGTACTATCACATCTCTATGCATCACAAGTTCTCACATTGTTTCATTGTTGCTGCAATAAGTGCTCTAGTGTTTGAGGTCTAGCTCTATATTCACTTAAACACACCCTGATTATGGGCATTCATATTATGCTCTATTATGCATGTGGAACAACAAATTTGTTAGCCATATGCCTATGTAAAATCCTCAACTTCTATCTCTATCAAGTTATGTATTTTCCTATGATCCTTTTGTATTCTTTCTTTACATTATTCATTTTTATTTTTTTTATTTTTTGGGAGAATTGTGCCCTCTTCCTCTACCCCATATTTTCCTATAATCCTTTTGCATTCTTTCTTCACATTATTCATTTTTTTAGGGGGGATTGTGCCCTCTTCCTCTACCCCAAATGCATCATCCTCTACTAAAATTCCTTCTACTTGTGACATGCACAAATTTTACTCCAAATGCATCATCCTCTACTAAAATTCCCTTTACTTGTGACATGCACAAATTTTACTCCAAATGCATCATCCTCTACTAAAATTCCTTCTACTTGTGACATGAATAACAACCATGCATAATTACATATATTGAAATTCAATAATATTCACTTTTTACGGCCTATGAATATTGATATTTTAATCTTCACACTCTTCCAAGCCTATGGATATCAATATTTTGTAAAATTCTTACATATTGGACATTATCCTCATTACGTCTCAGTTTTATATGGCTTTAACAAGGGTTATTTGCAATATGTGAACAAAAAACTTCTCTCAACTTGGAGATTTCCTTTCTCCAACACCTCATCTTTCCTGTCCTTAATTCGCTTACATTGCACAGAATCCCTTTACAATTTCATTCGGAATGAAAACTATACATTAGTTAACATACCATGAAATTCACTAATCTTCACACTCTTCATGGTTTATAGATATTGATATTTTGTAAAATACTTCTACATATTAGACACTATATATACTCATTTTGTTTCAAATTTTTACAATGCCTTAAATAAGGGGTGTTTGCAATCTATGAGCAAGAAACTTCTCTCAACTTAGAGATCGTGTTTCTCCAACATCTTATTCTCTCTTTCTACTTATAATGCTCACATTGCACAAATTCCTTCAAATAATAGTTGCCATTCAATGTTGTATGAGCAAATTTAAAGATCCAAGAGTATTCAATTCTCTTAAATTCAGAATAGTGCTTTGATTCCTTACTCAATCAATCAATTCCTTTGCTTTCAAGTTTCCACTATTGCTTAAAACTTCTATCTTTGTTTCCTTGTAACTCTTCAACAACCTCACAATTTTCTTAATAACATCTCTTTCCACTTCATCTTCTTCTAGTTATAATTCACTCACTAATGTTGCTTGAGTTTGTTGTCCACTCTCCAAAACATCTATCTTTGTTGCCTTGTAACTCTTCAACAACCTCACAATTTTATTAATAACATCTCTTTCCACTTCATCTACTTCTAGTTATAATTCACTCATTTATGTTCCTTGAGTTTGTTGTCCACTCTCCAAAACTTCTATCTTTGTTTCCTTGTAACCCTTTAACAACCTCACAATTTTCTTAATAACATCTCTTTCCACTTCATATACTTCTAGTTATAATTCATTCACTTATGTTCCTTGAGTTTTGTTGTCCACTCTCCAATTTCCCTATCCTTCTCTATAGCACCTCATCTCACATAATGGCACTAACAAACAAACATTCAAGCATTCGATCACACAACATAAAACCAACACTTTCATGGAACAATGATCTACTCTTATATTAATTGTCCAAATACATAACTGATAAATATAATCTAAAGAACTTGCAGATCACTCTCTTAGCTTTCCATTAACCTACACTTTAGGTTTGCCTCTACAATCACACTAACTATCCTACTCCTAATGTCCACCCTTTTAATTATGCCACTAATTGATTTCTCTACCTCCAATCTAGCTCTTCAACTCCATGTTTCTTCGTCTCATACCTCTTCATCCTACCTTCACACAGTTTCTTTGTCACACAAACCCACATGCTCATCATTGCATTAAGATGTGGATTGTTCCTTTTGCTATATTCAACATGGTTTTATACTTTGATTCTCATTGTGTTCCTCATTGGTGTCATTTGCACAGTCCATCCAGTCAACTCCCATGAATTTTCTTCCTATCGCCCAAATTTGTTCATTGCTCCATAATTGCCCTTCTAACTTAGTGTCATTTCCATATTGCATGCAATATTTGTGCTCATACTTGGTTTTTTTTTTATTATCTATGTTCTTCCCTTAACTTTATGATCTGTCAACAACAATTGTTAATATCTTTCCATAAACAAATACACACAAAATTTAGCTAAACATGTTCATAGAACTTTACAACATCTACTTATCAATTAAAATGAACTATTATTTAACTAAATATTAGAAAAGTTAAAACACAATGACAACATAGTTGAAAAATATTTACTTCCCCATGTTATCATTATCATCTATGTTTCTATTGTTCACCTCAGATATTGTTTAAATCATCAATATTTTCATTTTTATAATTATACTATCAATATCTTTAACATAATTTCCTTAAACTTTACTACAATAGAGTGATATTGCCTCAACAAAATTTGGGTTTTACTAGATATTGATAAATACCTACCAAAATCTTTTTGTTGAGCCCCCTCCAAATATATATTTCCAATTAAAAAACCCTATTTTTACAAGATATTGCCAATTTTTACTAGATACCCCTTTTTATACCCTCCAATACCTACCAACCCCCCATTCCCTAATCGTCGCCTTCTCCAATACCTACAAGATATTGACCTTTTTCTTCACAATTAAAAAAACCCCCTTTATGAATGAACGTGATAAGATATAGGTCAACAAGGTGAATCCCATGCATCCTATTGCTCATTATGATAGATATGTGTAATGTGTATGGATAATGCTAACGCGACATATCACAAAATTAGCCCAATATACATTTATTGCACTAAGAGAAGCAATGTGTATTCTACAACCAAGAATGACATATGTGTAACATTTGTGCATAATATTAATGTGCGTTGGCACAAATCAAACTCAATATAATATTTTCAAAGAATTATAGCGGTGTCAACTCCATGCATATAAATCAAGATATTAAAAAAAATCATAATGTAAAAGTGGAAATTTAAAAACATAATACCAAGCTTTAATATATATAAGTCCAAAGGGGTAGTTCAATCGGTTGTCACTAATTTTGTTGGATGTTTGACTACTTTGCACAAAAAGGTGTTAGTACAAATCTCCCTTGGTGAGGTGCACTAGTGTCTTCCAACAAGTTTAATAACGATGCCATCCACAAATGTGAGAAAGCGTTCCTTGGGTTTCTCCACAAGGTTTTCCTTGTGTGTGTGTGTGTGTGTCCAAGGAAAACCTAAGGAAATCCTCCTCTCTCCCTTCGAATATCCCAATGAAGGACAACTCAATCACAAACCACAATAGTGAGGTGTAACCCTTATAGACTCGATCGGATTTGAACCTATGTGAAGAACCTGCAATAATTAATTAATGCAAATACACAAGATATCAGAAATAATATAACTCAGAATCACTTTTATATTGATCACGGGCCACTTCGAGGGGGCAACCTCCTTTGAGCAAGCTCAATACAATTAACTTCACGATGCCTTCATAGGTTTCAGCACACACTTATATACTAAGTCTAGGCGCCAATACTATGGGTCAAAACCATGGGCCACTACAACTATGGATCAACAATACTACGGGCGACTTACAAAGCATATGCGCCAACAACAATAACAAAAACTATTGATCAACAAATACTACGAGACGACTTACAAAACATATGCGTCCAACAACAATATACTAACAAAGTAAAGACATGGGTTCCTAACAACCTATGACCCTTCCATTGATAGGATACCTTGGGTGAATAATTTACTTGATTGCCCTAAACCTTTGGGCTTTCTTATTTTTTTCAAAGGAAAACCTTATTACAACCCCCCTTCTTGAAATATTTGAATGGAAAGTAGCTCAACCGTTAACCATGATAACAATCAATAACCCAACAATATTTAATTGAACTCTTGCCTCAACCAGACAAGAACCAAAAATCTCAATTTGACCTCGACCTTAACATAATTCATTAAAATTAAATGAGGTAACCTACTATATATATATATATATATATATATATATATATATTCTAGGTTACCTCATGGGATCCCCCCTTCCTCAAAATATCCAAATGGAAGGAAACTCAAAAGCCAACCACAATAACTATTGGAAAAACTAAGGACTCGATTGTATTTGAACTTGTGACCTATGGCCTCCTTGTCAGCAACATGCCATGGGCATGTAGTCAATCAATTTATCTAACCCTTTGGGATCTACTGGGTTGATTTTATTCCAAAGTAAATCTCCCAAAATCTCCCCCTCTTCCTTGGAATATCCAGATGGAGGGCAATTCAACCACCAACCACAATAACAATTAGCAACATCAATGGGCTTCATTGGAGTCAAACATGCCTACTATGGCTTCTCCATCAACAACATGCCTCCAGTACATGGTTTAACGTTTTGAGCCAACACTTAGGATATATATTATTTTCCATGGAAAATGTCCTCAAGGAAACCCACTAGGCACTTCCTCACATTCTGTGAATGGTAAATGGCATTGGAGCACACATACTTTTAACCTAGGACACTATAGATTTTGAGCCCACGACTTCTCAACAATATCTACCTTGAAACTAGCTAATCCAAACTGATTGAACTAACCCACTAAGCTTCTTGGGACACACACATATATTTTCCAAAGATGGAAAAACCTATTATAACTCAATTGTCAAGTTGACAATGAGGACAACCATCACTAGCTGCTAACTTCAAATGTGAGTTGACTCATCATCATTATTTAATGAAAACCATGCCACTAGAATGACCCATTCATAGTCCAAAAGGAAGTAAACTTCCGCTCTCTCCAAATGCCCCTAAGTTTTGGGCCCTTAACTTGTTTCTTTACATGCAAGGAAGACAAGCTCTTAGCCACTCAAAAGTAATTTTCAGTCTTACTCCAAGACCAATACACACACAATTCATCTTATCTCCAAAAATAAATTAACACCAAAATATTTACATCTTCATTTTTTTTTCTATACATCTCAACACTTGATAGATCTATAGTAAAGATGGATCTATGTTAATTATTCATACAAAAACTATTATAGTAATGATCAGTAAAAAATTACCCATATTTTATTCATTTAGCTTTATCAAGTAACAAAATAAAAATGTTCTATTTCTTTTTATTGTGCAGAGTGTGCTTTTTACAATGCAATATTGAAGAGATTGTAACAATTTTCCATGTAAGGTAGATCAACTATAATATCTTATACAAAATTGAAATTATAATAATAATAAATTTAATGTGAATTAAATAATAATTATTCACAATTCTTTTTATAAATAAAAATAACACTAAAAATGAAATCATATCAACTATGACACAATTTGTTTGACATCATTACTAGTTTTATATAAATCCACATTATTAATGGTGAGTTGCATGATACCAAAGTATGCACGTGTATACACACATTTATAAAGCACCTCATCGCAAATCCATCTTAACTTGAGATCTCTTGCGCACCAATGGATTTCTATCTTAATTAGTTTTTTTGGATCCCTCTCAATACTTAATAGATTCAAAGTTGGTTTCTTGAATCCTTCTCCATACTTAATAGATTCAAAGTTAAAATGGATCTACACAAATTATAGATATTAACCCAAGATCAAATAAAACTCCAACCACTTCCACATTTCCTTCTCAAAAGTTTTGAAAATAGAAATGAGTACAAAGTTCCCTAAAAATGTTTTTGAAACTGTCACATCTAAAAAATCTATAAATAATGAACATAGCAATATATAAAATAAAAATAAAAGGCACTCTTTGGAGCCCTAATAACTTGTTCTAGTAAGTAAATAAATAAATAAGTTCTTTAAAAAGCGAAAGGCTATCATTTTAGATGTAAACATGCCATTAACCTTGTGGTCATGACTCCACAAATATAATTTGAATAGGTGTTAATTGTTAAATTTTGGTTAGGATTAGGGTTTAATGCAGAGAAGTCAAAATTACACATACTTTAATGCAAAATTAAATACAACATACTAGTACTGAAGCAAGATAGTACAATAGTATAATTTAAAACATAATTTTCATCTCTTTCAACTTTAACACTACCCAGTGGGTCCTCATGTTAAAGTAATCTTCAGTAACATGTAATCAATAGTAGTAGAATCATTAACAATAACATGTCTAATTCACAAGAAGAACAAGTTAAGGCACTTACCTGGGGTGTGAAACCCTTTCTATCTTTATACTCAGAAGTAATTACTTTCAAACCAGACTGTGCCTCTCAGAGGCCAGTCAATCACTAGGAACAAGCTAACCCTAACTAGAGGGCAAGTACAAACCTAAGAGAGAGAGAGAGAGAGAGAGAGAGAGAGAGAGAGAGAGAGAAGATTGTAGTACAACAGTGAAGGACAATGACAGTCAAATCACAGTGGCAGTCACAAGACTCGATACAATAGGTCTCATCCAAAAACTCGGCACATAGAAGTAACCCAAAAAAGTCTCAATACTATAGATTTGATCATAAACAAGATTCCAGCACAAAAAGCAGACCCAAGCTAGGTCTCAATACCCAAATTAGGCACAAGAAAAAATTTGCAAGGGTTACAGTCCTCTTCTAACAGGCTTATGGCAAGCAAGGTCAAACCAAAGAGGTTCATGTCTACCACAAAATATACTTTCAGTAGGTATGAACAAACCAACAAGTCTCGTGGCCTTCACAATTATGTATTCAACAATTAGGTCATACCCATATTGGTCACAACCCTCATAATCATGCACTTAGCAAACAATATTAGACCCACAGTGCACATAAACCTCCACAGTCAAACTCAGGGCAGGCATAAAAGATCACAACAAGGTCACAGATAGTAGAATACGTTGACAGGTAGCAAAATTGAACTTCAACAAGCTCACGATGGAGGCATAAAGGAGTTCTAAAGCCCACGACTAAGTCATACGAACCCCAACACCACCTCTGGAGACAAATCGAATCCCAACATGACCTCTACTAGCAGATTAGACCCCAATACTACCTCTGCTAGCAGATTGGACCTCCAGTCACAACTTTTCTCACAAGGTTCATGATTCAACAAAACAATCCTTAAGAGCCCACAATTTTGTCACAAAAGGCAACAACAGACCTGTAAACAATCCCCTAGCAGCAAATAACCCTAGACATCAACCTTTAATCAAATTAAATCTGAGTTGTGCTCCGACAGGTGGGCGACCTAAATAAGCAGGTAAGCAGGCAGCAGTATAAACCCTAAACTCTTGACGTCAAATAGAGTTGAGATAAGTGATGATAAGATGAGATCAAATGAGATTAGTCTTCATTAAATAGATCCTCAATGACTTCTAGAAGCATCATAATTAAATCTTTATTTAACTTAGGGTTCCATAAATTAGGGTGGGTACCAACACTTAATAATAAAATATAATTATGATGTCTTAGGTTGGTACTAGCACATAACGATTTAAGACACCAAAAAAATAATGTCAAAATATAATTAGGGTGTCTGTAGGTGAAGGTACTAGGGTCATAGTAAAGGGTACAAGGACAAACCAAATGGTACAAGTCAAAACATAAAACAAGGAAGGTTGCATGACCCACAACCCCTAGGACCAAAGAGAGTACCACAAAGGTGGGCAATTAACCCTATTGCTCGTAAGACCAAAACATCAAGGTGGTAAAAGTTGAGACAAACCAAGGTGGGTCGATGACCCTTCTAACCACAAGTCAAAGTTGTGAACAAGACAAGGTACCACAAGACCAAGAACAAGGTGGGAAAACCAAGGGTGAGCAACCAAGGTGGAGCACAACCAATCATCTCTCTCTCAAATGTACAAGTGTTCCATACACTATCTGAAAGTTCATCATCACTGTATAAGGAAGGTCCACACTAGATGATGTGATCCTCTGGTCCTCTAGACTGCTCCTAACGTCAAGTGCTAGTGACTCCATCAAGGGGTGGCCAGTCCCTTGAGAAGACCATCTAGCTCAACAATCTCAAAGACCTATGAGAAGAGGACATCACATATCGTCATCTTGGTAACTGACCAAGTGCCTCCATTCTTAAAGAATGGCTCTCAGCCCCAGGTTGAGCTTTCAGTCCTAGACTGAATGTTGATCAACCACCTGCAGGACCTACTTGGTCCTCGTGACCAAGAATCTACCTGGTCCTAGACCAAGATGTCTCTGTCTCAACTTGTAGGATCTACTTGGTCCTCGTGACCAAGAAAGTGTCTGGTCCCAGACCAGAATACCCTACAGACAAATAGGGGCCCTAGCCACATGTTAGGGACTTTGACATGGCATCAACCTGCTTGGTCCCCGACCAAGAACCCTAGGAGACGACTGGGGTACCTAGGGTACCTTCTAGGGTCTTACCCTTTACTTTGTCCGACTAACTTGACCAAGAACCCTAGTTAATTGACTAGGGTACCATCCTCTCTAAGAATGGGTCTTGCAGTTGCACTAACTTTAACACTAATGACCAATTTTTAAAATTAGATATCAACAATGTCAACCCTAGCCAACAACTTAATTACTCAGCCCTCCAAAATTTGAACCTAAGTTGTTAATCTTGTGTCAACCGCAAGACCATTATTTTTGTTGTAATTCATCTTGTAGTTTCGCTGACAACTAAATTACAAAAACTCTAATCCCTTGTTAACCTCATGGACCACATGATTTCTCTTGAAATCGATTTTGTACCAAACATTTTCCCTTGTAAGTTACCCTTCATAGCATTTTTTCATAGGTTGCTTAGCTAATAATGCCTTCCTATTCGTCCTCCAAATTTAAAGTTTATATTAGGCGAAGTAAAAAGGGAACAACTAACAAACTTACAATACATTGACAAGACACAACTTGTACAAAACTATAAGGTAGACACAACTTATACAAAACTATAAGTTACCTTTCAGAGCATTTTTTCATAGGTTGTATACTTAGCTAATAATGCCTTCCTTTTTGTCCTTCAAATTTAAAGTTTATATTACACTAAGTAAAATGCAAACAACTAACAAATTGACAAGACACAACTTGTACAAAATTATATCCAATTTCAAACTATACATCATTTGGTATACTCAAGGTTAATGCAATACACGCCATAGATTATCAAAGGCCAATGAAATTACAAGACAATGTATCTGTCGCATTTTGGTCTTAAAGGAGTTTTAATACAAAGTATTAAGCATGTAGCCAAAATACAATGTCATTGCCAAATGCACATTCCATTTTATTACATATGGAGATATGTCAATTGAAACTTACAAGCACCAAGAAGGAACATTTTTATGCAGTATTTATATTGATTTTTTATTTGAAGGAGTTTGATATAGTATATGAAGCATTGTTGTAATATTTAATGACTCATAAATTGAATATAACAGTTCTAAGTCACAGAAACTTTTTAACACTAAATTCAGATTATCACTATGACCTCATTTTTGTGAGATGCTTATATAACAGTTGATGAATATTATAAATTAAATATCAAATAATTATTCATCCTGATGAGTATAGACGTAAACACTTTTTTGTGAACATATATTTTGCATCATTTTTTATTTTTTTCCAGGTAATATATCCCAAGAAAAACCTCCTTCACACTTCCCTTCATTTTGATGATGGTATCCAAGATAAACTCTAGATTCTTCAAAACACAAGACGATGTCAACAATTTATCAACAATTAACTCAATAAAAGAAGGCATGTCACATAAGAACTTTTCCTCGCAACCACTTAAATTACACCCAATTGAAATAGAGACACTTATACATGATTAATGAATGTGGAATTACCTTATCTATCAAATTAATAACCATACCATGGGTTAATATATAAAAGAAAAGAAGCCTAACCTCATTGGAGATGGCCATTTTAGATTGTAGTTTAAATGAGATTGGGAAGATAACTTGAAGATCGACACCCACTTCGCAATCATGCCTAATTCTAATATTTTCCATTTTAAGTATTGGTACATGCCCAACACTTTATGATCAACCATCGTGCCATAACTCCGCAGTACCTGAATAATTCACGAACCTATGTAATTATATATCATGCTAATCACTTCATTAAGAAGAAAGGATGTTTAGCAATCACCCAGTTCTAAAGTCTACAATGTACAATTCACCTGAAAACTATAGATCACTCCCCTCTAAAAGACGGGATTGTTTTGCTTGAAATAGAATGAACTAACCACCTAAGTTCAATACAATTACATTCGAAATCTAAAACACATGCCATGCATATTCCATTAATACTGAGGGTATTAGATCAGAAGCAAATACCATTCACAATGCAAATTAGGCATCATGAACAGAAGCAAATTACATTTTCAGGATAGACCTTCCTGAATAATTCCTTAAATCAACATCATCTCACGTATATAACATCTCACTCATGTAACTAACTTTGCTAGCCGCGTTGTACAATCTTCACCTTGCTTTCAGTTTTTAATCGTAAACAGCCTGTCCATCAGCATTTCATTCCATGCGTTAGTTTTATGATCAATGTCAAAAGTTTTCATAGTCAAAATTTAACACAGCATGAAATGTTAAAAACTCCTCGACATGAAAATGAAATTTTCAATGTGAATGTGTGGACAAACATGACATACAAATTGTCTGGGATTCCGGACAGAGAACTGGCATACTTGAGGAATGAAAACAATACCATTGGTGGGAGACTTTAGTTTTTCTTGTGCATATAATTTTTCTAAAATTTGCATGTGTTTTCCTTATTTCTTCTTGCGTTTTTCCTTGCATTCTTGCCAATCTCAGAACTTGGGCTGATTTTGAAAACATGAATCTGAAACTGAAAATAGAATATGAACAGCTTTTGAACTAAAATTATTGTTTAATATTTTCCCCTTGAATATGAATATCAGATGCTGGAAGGGGACTGTAAATTCACCTTTTACTTCTCACAGAAGCCATTTATACTATGGAGATAGATGTGGCTGTTTTAGCTGTGCATGTTAACAATGAAATTAGCTATGTTACCGGATCCGCCACCCCAGTGTGTAGGATCTACGGATCTGGTACGTATCCAGATCGGATCCACCTAGGATCCATCATGGAAACGGATCCCCTGCAGAAGGAAACGTATCCTGGTCCTATGAAATGGATCCTACGAAAAATCAAACAATTCCTGAAATTTTCAAACAGATCCTGAAACTTCCAGTACTTCTATGACCCATTAATCACCCCCCAAAAAATTGTTTTTAATGAAAAACTTAAAAGACCCGAAACAACTAATGGCTAAGAGTGTAAAACCCATTCCTGCTCAAGGTTTGATCTATCCTTATGTCAAGATCTGCTCTTGAACTTTGATATATCAAGATCAAGTTCTGCTCTCAATGTTTTTATTTGATTTATCTTTATGGTCGAGGTCTGCTATCAAGGGCTGATTTATCATTATGTTCTATGTTGTTGCTCACTTCACCTACATTGTTATGTAGTCTTGCCATAGCCTTCAAGAAAACCACTTTATTCCCTGCTGATAGGGACATGTGGATGTGGCTCACAAAAACACTATTATGACCTGCTTCAAGTTCATGCTGAAATGGTTTTTAAAATTATCAATATCAATCATTGTTACAACTCATCAAATTCAGTTATGGTACATGAACCCTCTTTTTTGGCAATAAGTTATAGTTTTACTTTGTGTTTCATGATTAGTTTTGATTCTTCACTCTACATTTCTATTTATTATATAAATATTTTTATATTTTTTTCTACTTCTTGTTTCCACGCTGTATCCAGATTCTGAGTTTTAAAAAATCTGGCAAATCCATATCTGGATCTGGATCCGTATCCGAATCAGTATACGTGTAACTTAGGAAATTAGCAATGCCTCAAATAGGCAATTGTCTATATTAATTACCATTTTTAACTGCTATTATGTAAGAGATAGACATTTACTAATACTTGTCAAGTGTCATGCCAAGCATATGGGCATCATGTTTCACATTTATAGGAATGTTTGAAAGAATTTGAAGACAATAATGCAATATATAAAAATACCAAAATAAAATGATGGATATGATATTTCAGAACAAACTGAAAACTCAGCAACAATGTCTTGAAGATAAAACGAAAACACAAACAAGGGCATTGACCTAGATCTGGTGAGGATGTGTAGCTAATAAGCTAACGAGAGGAAATTGGCAAAAACTGTTGTAACTGACATAATAGCAGAAATAAAAGTGCACCAGCAATGGAAGAGAAAAGGCGTTTGAATAGCCTGCATTAGGTTTTTGAAAACAATACATAAATGAGAGTACAAGCTCCACACTCAACTTAATTAAAGCCAAATCAAAGGTGACTTAAGCTAATTCTAACATCTGACACAATAACTTGTGTTATGTAGCTAATTCTAACTTGTGACATAATAACTTGTATTATGTACTAACGTATACTTTGTTGACTAAAGTGACTGTACTTCCTAATGATTATGACCATTACACATACTTTAGCATCCTCTCTTAATGGTCATACTAGAAATTACACTAAGCTTATCTCTAAATATACAGACTTACTTGGACCAAGAGGCTTTACTAGGTATGTCTACAATCTGCTGCTAAATTGTAAAATATTGCCGTTCAATTTGCCTGTTCTTGACCAACTGTCTGAATAAGTGTGAGTGCACTTCCACATGTTTGCTGAAATCATGAAACACAATGTTATTTGTCAGGTTTAGTAGACCTCAATTGTCACAGTGCACTGTTGTAGAGTCATCTTACGTGACATGCAATCAGAAAGTATCCTCAAACAAACTGCCTCACAAGCTACACTTACTGTTGCACAATGCTTCAGTGGAGGATAGTGACTACATACTTCTTTTTACTCAACCATGAAACTGCAGCAATACCAATAATGAAAATGTACCATGTAGTAGGCTTCCCGTCATCACCAGATCTTGTCCAATCTGAATTTATAACACCTGTAAATCTGAAGCCCTTACTTCCACCATATTGGATGCCAAACTACAGGGCTACCCTTCACATAAATTAGAATCCTCTTCAACGTCATTCAACAGTCAACTTTTAACACTGTCATCAATTTAGACAAATTGCTGACTGCAAAGCTTATGTCTGACCTGGTTGCTGTAAAATAAATCAAGCTTCCCACCAACAATCTATAAACTGACTGGTGTTTAACGATTTCAAACCAACCTCCATAGGTGTACTTGTTACAGCCAACCTACCTAAACCAGCAGTTAGTTTGCAGGGGTTTCAAATCTTTTGGCATCTGTGGGTATCTCGATAGACTGCCTCCCCCATTCAAGTATTCACTTGATGGACCTGATAACCCCCTACCTAGTGTTATCAACTGATTTGTACAAATAGTTGAAACCTTATTGAGCCGCCAGTGTTGGAACACATCAGTGTTCACTTCCAGAGTATCTGGGTTTCATTGTATTTGGGTCTAGCCAGTTTTGGCTAGCCAGTTTTGTTTTTGAGTCGACATGACCATGGCCCCATGGGGGTTTGTATCAAAGTGTGCTTGTAGGGTCTGAGTGGCTCGGTTCCCCATGACTGGATTAAACAACTAAAGTATTCCAGAGAGTTTTTTCACCGTCAGATTATACTTTGCTTCAGGCGAAATATAATCTCTTGGTTTTTCTCCCGCTTCCTCCAAAGCTGGAATGCCCGATTTTGGAAATTTGGCCATGGGGGGTTATTAGGGTCCAACTATAATGTATAAACCTACTAGACACTATTAGAATAGGTTTTGGTCATGTCCTAGGTCTCTAGGACCCCCAGAAAAAATTTCGAAAATTTTTTTACCGGACGCATCGAAATTGGGGTTTTTAATTTTTTAATTATTTTTAAATTTTAATTAAATTTCTCTATAGTTTAAATAGAGAAATTTGAGTCTGTAATTATGTCAGTCATCCGGGGTCCGAATTTAGTGTTTGATGGCTCGTTTCATAAGCCAAAAATCACACATGACCCATGGAGCAGCTAAACCCAACTTTCGGATGTTAATTCAGCCCCGTAATTAATATTTTCTCTGAAAAGTCATTTACAAAGAAATTATTAATTAAAATAATAAAATTGATTATTTTGGAGATAATCCAAATCTCTCCAAAATTAATCAATTTGATTAAAATAAAGGGCTAAATGACATGGCAATGAGCATTTAGGAAGATTCCAATCAACTCCAAGCCCATCCAGTCAACTATCCAGTCACCAAATCATTATCCTTCCAAGGCAATTTGCCCTCCTTCATGAGAAATTCGATTTGTTGATGTGTCAATTCATGGTTGGGTTGGTGGCTTGCATTTATAGCTTGAGGTAGGCGCCCTATTGACTCACCTTATCCACCATAAGCTTGGCTCACTTGTGATTCGAATCATACCTACCATCTACCACGTGTCTTCCCCACAACTAGCTCGTATATCCTACCTTCCTCACGTCAATCTCTATGGAGCTCGAGTTTAAACATTGTGGAATGTGGTGAGTGGTTGTGATACTCCCAAAGCTACACATGTACGAGTTAGTACCTACCAAAGGCCACTTGCCATTTCCATGTTAACTCGCCCTTCCATTTGTCTCCTCTACCAACCAACTCGCACCCTCCTCAAAGCTCACGCCATTCTACCCTAAACTCACGTTTATCCTTGTTGTAGCTTTGTTATAGGTTGGTGATACTTCCCATGCACTAAACCAAGTCGAGTTATGCCACCTCTTCCCTTCATACCTACCACAAACTCGAGTTTAGATCTCCAAGCTTACCTTTGATTGGAATTCGACCCACTTGTCCATGCCAATTCGACCTAGGGTTTTGGCATCTAGATTTTAGTATAAAGAGAGGCCCTTTGGGGTTATTATCTCATGGAGACTTTGATGCAAGATTACTCTGCAAAAATTTGTAATATGCTTTGGCTTAATATTTTCAATAAAGATTTCGACTTTGGAGGTCCACGAGCTTTCAATCTTTGGTGTGAATTCATCTCTTGTTGAGGTGACATCTTATCTAAACCCATCTCTTGATTATGCATAGTATTTGATCAATGGCTAGCTTGTGAAGACTATTTTTAGTACAATAGAGTAACCATTTATAATTTAAGTTGGTTATTTATGCATGGTTTATCAAGATCTAAATGGACATGAGTAGTTGGTTATACAAATTGTTGATCTAATCTTGATATTTCTAGCATACTAGCATTGTTGATCTCACTTGTTGGTTGAGTGGTTTGGGTTGTGATTAGGTGTTGCTAAAAGTGAAGAGGGGTAAGAGCTCGGTTGCATCAAACCCTTGTTCATCTTCAAGTTTTGGCCTAACACTTTGTGGTTGCAGGATCTACAATAATCTCAAGATCTTTTCATCTTAAAGAAGGCTAGGAAGAGCTCTTCTCAAGTTTCTCATCAACCAAAAACTCTATTTTAAAACCTTGTCACTAAAGGATCTCTTCTTCAAGCCTCCTCTTTTGCTCTTCGATCTCTTCTTTCCATTGATTTGCTAGCCCTACTTCCTCCTTGCCCTAGTTTTTCCTCTCTCCCACTCGTCTTTGTCTTCTAGCTTCTCCCTCCATTCGCCCTTCATTCCTTGTGCATTCGTTTTACCCTACTTTGATCTCCCTTTGCCTCTCCATCTTTGCCTTTAGGTTTGCCCTTTCTCCCTCTTCTCGTCCACCTCCAAAGTGCCCTAAAAAACCACATAAAAAGCAAAAAACGAATTGATTAAGTTAGTGCTAGAGTTGTTCCTATGATAGATTAGATTTCAATTTATTGGCATTGGCATGCATTTGAAAGTTAACTTTAAAGCATTCTAGATCTCTTGTTTTACACTAGTATAGTTGCATTTTAAAACCCTAGTTACAAGTCGAAAAGATAGAATATTTTTCACAAAAAATTTCTCAAAATTTTTATGATCTAGATCTCTTTCCCATTGCATTTTAAGAGTTTGTTGTTCGCTGGTCCGTTTCATCATAGTTAAGTTTTTATGATAAAATTTCATGCATTCCACATTTTAGAGTTAAAACTTTAAACCTAGACTTAACTAGTTTCAAGCTTTGGTTTTGTCTTTTGCTAACAGTTAATGGGTGCCTTGTTTAGATGTTTTGGATTTGTGTAGATCATTTGAGAAAAAGAGATACTTGATAAAAGGTCTTGAAGCAAAAGGATCAAACGCAAAATAAAGTGAAGGAGCCATGAGAATGACTCAATCTTGATACACTTATCCTTTGTAATAGCAAGTAGAATTTATATCTTCTTCAATAATTTTCCAAGTATTATCGTTCTCAAAAGACCTTGCAAGGTTTTAAACCCAAGGCATCTGTAACAGTTTAATAAAAGTTTCAAGTGGAGGGGGCCTCCACTTTTGGGTCTTCTTCCCCATTTGGGGAAGAGCGTTGGGTTTTGTGGTTTGGTGTAACTTAGTTTATGTTTCCATGCTCTTAGATTAGTTTCTATTTCATTTTTGTTTATCTTCCATATTCACTTACCCCCATGCTTTCCCGAGTAGGGTCTTGAACCTAAAAGAGATTCTTGGGTAGTTAGTTTTATTTCTCATTTATTCTTTTTTTGTATCTCTTCCAAAGCCCTCAGCCGGAAGTTGTATCCTTGAGACTTCGTCTCAAGGGCAGGACCACATAATTTGTGGTTACTCTTCCATCCCCGTCGGTTTCCTTGTAGAGCAAAAATAGCTCAGTCCAGGTAGGACAGGTTATCCTTGCAGACCGAAAATGAGCTTAGTCCAAGTAGGCCAGGCGGTCCTTGTAGATCGAGAAGAGCTCAGTCTAGGTAGGATAGGGCCACGGACGGTCCTTGTAGACTGAAAATGAGCTTAGTCCAAGTAGGACAGGGCCAAAGTCGATCCTTGTTGACTGAAAACGAGCTTAGTCCAGGTAGGACAGGGCCACAACCAGTCCTTGCAGACTGAAAATGAGCTTAGTCCAGGTACGATAGGCGGTTCTGTGTAGACCGACATGATTTTAGTCCGGGGAGGACTACTGTTCCTATGAGGAACATTCTCCTGTGAGGAGAGGACTCTTGTATAGAGTATACTTGGATCCCTATGTGGGATGTTGTCCTGTATGGATAGTGTTGACCCTTTCTTATAATGACTAGATGTACGAATCCAGTTGTGATGATCAAATGATGCCCAGATGTATGAGTCCAACTGTGACGATCAAATGATGCCTAGATGTACTAGTCTAGTTCTAACGACCAGATGATGCTTGAAGTTTTCCAACGTGATGATAACTCTCTAGCTAAGAGGGAGTGTTGTTGATGTAGCTACGTGAGGCATCCTCACTAGCCCAAGCAACCTACAAAACAAAATAAACAATAAATGCATTTTTTATATTCCCGAATGATAGGTTGGACCAGTTAAATAGACAAGTCGACCCAGTTAGGAAATTTACCCAAATTTAATGTATAAATAGGAGTGTTGCTCCTCTTATTTGGTCAGTCATCTCAAGCAAGTTCGCTCATGCAAGAAGTTCAACTTTTTGGGTAGAAAAGACGTGTAGATGATTTCTTTGGGCATCTATTCTTCGTGTACTTTTATCTTTATTGTACTGAATCTCTAAGTAAGAAAGGGTTGTTGGGTTTTTCCCAAGTTTGGGTTTCCCCAGGATAAACTATTGTGTCTATTGTTTCTGTGCCTAGTTGTTCTTTCAGTGATCCTATATTGTTTACAAGTTGAAAGAGACGAAAATTATATTGCTATGATAAAATTCCAATGGATATTCATCATAGACTTTCTTGGCTTCACTTTTGTGGTCATTTGGTTGGACATTAATTTACTTATCTTATCTTATCTATCTTCATCCTCAAAAGTGCCATACTCTTCAAGCATAGGACATAAGATGCCATCTTCCTTGCCTTTTCTGACAAAATCCTCAAGGAAAGATTCATCAACAATGGCTTCTTCAAGAGAGATTTCTAGGGGTTGATCTTTGTCACAGCATTCTTCGACAATATCCCCATCTTCAAGCAATGGACTAGAAGTGTCTTCTTCCTGGGTTCCCTCCTCTTCCTTCAAGAGTGGTCTGGGATCCTCTTCAACAATTTTTCACACATCATAGAACGCCTTGACGTCTTGAACTTTAGGTAGCCATGATCAATGTCATTACTGCACCAACGTTTACAAGATGCTTCCAAAAATATGTTGATTAAATTGTCATTGATGCCAACAGTGCCTGGTCATTTGTGCCCCTTGAGGAGCCCCTGAGGATTAAGTAATTGTCAGTGTCTAAGGAGACCTTTTGATATTGTCCAAGCCCAAGTTTGAAGCCCTTGGAGCCCTTGGGACAATGACAAAAGCCCTGAACACCCTGTAGAGTGTTTAAGTACCCCAAAGATGTTTTGCGTTTCCCCAGTTGTTTCTTGGTTCCCCAGTACCACAACTTATGTCCAAATATGCCACAAAAGTGTTGAAGAAGTTGCAAGAGTTCAAAATGACCCTTTCAGTGGTCATTTGTGTTTATTGAGGTCATGGTACCCCAGGAGAAGGTCATTAAACCCACAAGTGCTCCTTAAGCCCACATGCTTAATGGTGGTTGGTAATAATAGCATATTGTTTTTTATCCTTGAAGAAGCTCATTGAAACCCTTATACTTGTTGAGGAGCCTATGGAGATCATAAAAGAATGAGGATACCCCACCACTCAAAAGCTT
Source organism: Larix kaempferi (assembly GCA_027924585.1). NCBI lineage: Eukaryota > Viridiplantae > Streptophyta > Pinopsida > Pinales > Pinaceae > Larix > Larix kaempferi. The sequence goes on along the minus strand of BSBM01001803.1, from coordinate 1,055,059 downwards.
GGAACCCCATCGTGTAAACAAATTTATTGGTGAAGTTAGCTTAGCCTTAAAAGATTTTTTTAAGTATTAAAAATAATAAACAATAAATATATGGAATGATGATACCCTACCATTCAGACGCTTGTAAACCCTTGCGAGCATCTGCTCAACATACCCTGCGAACATATTCGTGAAGACATGAATGGGTGTGATGACCACCATATTGTGGGATCAAAAACAAACATAAACAAACAATAATTTAATGTATTAAAGGACCAAACAAAAACTCATTTGTTGAACAAGTCGAAGGATTAGCTCTGTCTTAGGCAGCTAATTAAAAACCTTAATTATGATCTATCATGAAGGAAGTCGGCCCCATATTTTAAATTAAAAATTCAAATTAATTTAATTATTAAAATTAATAAACAATATATTGCAAGGTCGGCTAATATGTTTTTGGGGGAGAAAAACCTATATAAATACCCTAGTTGAAATTTGAAAAATTCGAAGAGCTAAAAACAATTTTCGGATCTGATTTCTGAGGTATTTTTCGGTCAAAAGAAGGAGAGCACTGAATTTTTGGTTTACAACTCGAGGGGACTAATTTCTTTGGTTTACTTCAGTGCTGAAGCAGCATTAGGTTATTGGATTTCTTCTGAGCAGTCATTCTGATCAGGGTCATGTTATGAAGCCCTAATTATTTCTTTGAGTGAAGGCAATGCTGGAATTAGAGCTCTGATTTTTTTAAAACGCTGGAGATAAAGCCCTAATGTTTGGTAAAGACACAGCTGTTTTAGAGCTCGAATTTTTGGGTCAACGTTGAAGGTTGTAATATTGCTCAAGCCATCCATTATTCAAATTGTTGCTAAAGTTCGCTGCTTGAGCCATGACCTAGCTGAGACTTAACCTGCCAGCCGTGAGCTCTATGGTTCAGATTTACAAGCTGAGTGAGTAATTGTGAAGGCCGCATACCCTAGTGTTACCAGTTGGCTGTTCTTTGACTGTTCTGAAGGCCGCTTGCAATAAAAGAGCTGAACCGTGACACTACTAAGTGCATGCTTGTGAGGGCCGTAAGCTCTGATTGGGGTTTGTTGCACTCAGATCAGCCCATTGGCGTGTACAGGATCAATTGAACTATGTGCAGCAGAGAATAAAGGTATTGTTAGGAACCCATGTCTTTACTTTGTTAGTATGTTGTTGTTGGACGCATATGCTTTGTAAGTCGTCCAGTAGTATTTGTTGATCAATAGTTTGTGTTATTGTTGTTGGCGCATATGCTTTGTAAGTCGCCCGTAGTATTGTTAATCCATAGTTTGTACGGCCCATGGTTTCGACCCATAGTATTGGCGCCTAGAATTAGTATATAAGTGTGTGTTGAGACCTATGAAGGCACCGTGAAGTTATTTGTATTGAGCTTGCTCAAAGGAGGTTGCCCCCTCGAAGTGGCCTGTGATCAATACAAAAGTGATTCTGAGTTCTGTCATTTCTGCTATTTCGTGTATTCTTGTTAATTAATTGTTGCAGGTGCCTCACAGGTATGCATTTTATAATTTTGAATTGATCAGTGTTTTATCATCTGCCTTGAAAAATTAGTAGCTTCGAAATTTCAGATGAATGTGAGGATTCGATGGGATGTGATCTCTGTCAAGTATATTATGGTCTGCTTTAACTATTGGTAAACTATGCCCAGGGCATAAACAAACTCCTGTAGTAATCTGAGATGAGATCCTATAGTGATTTGAAATAAGCTTGAAAGAGCCTGGCAAGTGAACAGACTTTAGATAATCTGATAAGAGCAGCATGTGAACATACTTGGATTGGAATGAGCAGTGGGTGAATAGTCTTTAGATTAATTTGATTTGACAGAGATGGCAGTAAAATCATAGGATTGATGACAATGACAGTGACTTGATCATGATAATGGGATTAGTGACATGTGAAGATAATTGAAGACAGTGCCAGCAGTGGACTGGGTTTATGACAGTGATTACAGTAGAAAGTAATGATACAGTACAGTTGTGCTTCTGACTAGGGATGATTTTACAGTAACAAGTATGTGAACAGGATTGAATGCTCAGTGATATTTTGATACATGCTAGAAGTGGAAGTAGAGCAGAAATACTTGTTCAGTGATGGTGAAGAGTACAGGGTAATAAATGAGCAGGTTATGACAGTGAAAAAGACTTGTTGATATTAAGGAATGATTTGACAGTAAACGGTACGCACAAGCAGAAATTGGTATGTGACAGATTTATGGGATATGCAATGTGGTACAGATTGTGTCAGGGACAAGGCTGACGTGGCAGTGAACAGTTAACAGAAGGATCAGCAGCAGAGAGTACAGGGATTGTTGCTTGACAGGTCCACAGGTTCAACAATCGTTTTCTACAGGGTGGCAGGGTGGTGCTAGGGCTCACAATTTTGTGAGTTGAGCTGTTGTAGCAGCTCGTCAGTTGCAGCTAACGAAGCCTAGGGGTTGTAGCCCCTTCCAGTTGTTGCTGGAGAAGTTGTATTAAATTTGTAACCCCAGTTGTTGCTGGGTCAAATTTTATTATAAAAGGCTTCCGTGGTTTTACCCCCAGGACTTGGGTTTCCACGTAAAAATCTTGTGTACTGTGCATCTTGCTTTTATTGTTGATGATATACTGCTATGATTGGTGATTAGCAACTTGATTTCAGTTAAAAATTTTAATGACTGGCAAATATTGATTCACCCCCCTCTCAGTATTTCAACAAAATATTGGAAAAAATGTAATTGTTCTCTTTTCAAGACATTGATAGCAACACTTGGCATTGTCCTTGAAGCCAAATGAGAAGTAATTCATCATATCATTTTCATAAAGAATGCAATTATCCCCCATAAATTTGTAAAAGGTTGCAAGATATGCCATATCTAAATCTCCATTGCCATGAAAGTTTAGCATTTCCCATATAGCTATGTCCGGTTCTTCATGAGCAACAGCCCAAATATTTGAAAAAACCAAAGGGCCATAGATTTCAAGAAGCAAATCAGGATATTCCCCAAAATCAGAATAAATGTTCGTCCTATCGAATATAATGCTTCAGTGGAGTTGCCAGGATGACCCTTTTCTTCTTAATGGATGGATGTGTTCACCATTTACACCCGATTGTGTCATTAATAGTTGAGGCCTCTGGCTTGAAGTGCACCTCTTTGTTGTATTTTCCTCAGCGGAGTCGCCAGATAAGACCTACCAAGTTAGTGGTCAACAATAACGTTACAAAGGTACAAACCAAGAACTTACCTCAAGTTTAAGTAATGCTTTCAAGCAAAATTTGTCGTCCATGCCAAGGAGATTAGGCTTTGACCTAGCAAAGCACCCAAACTATTATGCAACAATCTTCCAGCGTCCTCAACAACGATGACAAAAAATGTTACCGCACAAATTAGCATCCTTCCAATAGGTCACGAAGGTCGATGTTAAGATTGGCAACTATTTAGAAGATGCACCCATTGTCACCACAATGCATTCTCCTTACACTTTAGGCCAACTCCTAGAGGCAAAAGGGAGTCCCTAATATAACTGAAATAGTCCTGCAGAACAAGAATACCTCACATGCAACCTCTTGACAAAGATCAATCACTTATGGAGTCAAAAGCAATGAATACAAACACGTTTACCAAGTACTTCAAGAGGGTAGGAGTTAAAATCAGATCATTGTTCACAATTATTGTACCTTATTGCTGTTATAAGAGGACAACCACAAAATATGTGCTCAAATATATATTAAAATCACATAGAACAATGCCAGTTTACCAAGGAAGTTATCCCTAATGGAAAGGGATAAGAATCTCACCATTAGGGCAACAACTGAATGAGTAATGCAAATCTAGAAATGACTTATCAAATCTAGTCTATGCTCTAACCAACCCCCAGAAATCACAAGAAGGTCAACTTAAACAACTAGATCAATGCCCGAGAGAGTAGGGTTGATAATAGACATCGAGTCTAATAAAGTGTATTTTTATACATTAGTGATTTAGACTAATCTCAATCGTACAACTCACTGTGAGATTAGGGGCTTGGTAAATTAGGGTTTCAAATCAAGCATAAAAGCATGTCAAGGTAAAGGGTTAACACACATTCATTCACTCAAAGACAAGTTTTGTCGAGAGGTGATTTATTTCATTTGTTGAGCAGAATTAGAGTGATAGAGAGGAGTCAAAATTAGAAATCAGGCAGAGAGCAACATGGAGGTTTGTACAAACATATATGTATAGTTGTATAGTTTATGTATCGATCTATGGATAGATACCTATAGTCGTATGGAACAAGTATTTGTGGTTGTATGAACATGTCATACATTAGGAAACAACCAATAGGCAACTTTCTCAAATTCGGCAACCAGATTTGTCCTTAATAAGTGTGCATATAAGTTTTGTTTGGTTGTATTGTACAACTATTAGTTTAACAATTGTGGAGGTTTCTTTGTAAGGTTTGGATTATTAATGAAAAGACAATTTTGAAGGACTAAATTATTTGTGTTATTATTTCTGCTCTTTATTTTTCAGCTATATGTGTGATTGCTGCTATATTAAGAATTTAATTTCTGCAATTAAATAACACTCTTGTTTATTAGTTGAGAACATAAGGAGAGTAGTCACCTAGAGTTTCAAAAAATCCAATGGTATCAGAGCTTCTCTGATTGAGAGGATCTGAAGAGTTTATGACAGAAGATCAAAGATGGCATCATCTAACCTCAAGTTCAAGGACAAATTAGAAGGTGCCTCGAATTTCCTCTCATGCAAAGTCAAGGTAACTCTTCTATTAGAAGATCTTTGGGATATCATCAAGGATGCAATAATTTGTTGACAAATTCACGGGCTTTGGCAATGTACCACAACAAAGAAGTGAAAGCCAAGTGGATGGTCATGGATGCTATAAATGATCTTGATCCCTCATATATCTAAGAAAAAGATGGCAAAGGAGATGATTGATACCATGGTTATCCTTTACCGGAGAGATGCCAAATCTGTAGAGATGACCAGATTAGACATTGTCACCAATTACCTGATGAAGGTCACACAAATTTTTTATCAACTTGTAGTGGTTGGGGGGGAAGTTGAAGAGACAGATCTAGTGAACCAGGCATTGAATGGGTTCCCATCTCAAGGGGAAACATTTGTCAAGGGTGTTTGTGCTCAGGAGAATCTTCCCTCATAAAAAAGATAGCAGGATAATTGTATCCAGGAGGAGATTCAAATGGAGTCATGTGAACTTTTAATTCAAGTAGAAATACAGTATTCAAATTTATGTTTCCATCAATTACATGTCATAATCAAAGTGCACAAATTTATTCCACATGAACATGGTAGTTTTACCCTGGAGAAACCCTTAGAAGGGGGAAAATCTCCAGCAAACGATCTTCCTTATATAAATAGTATATCAGGCACAGGTTACAAAATCACCATGAACTATGTTCTTCAATGAGTTTTGCCAAGAAAATAAATACCTTACTGTATGACTAGCAAACTTAGAATCTAGGGCAACCTTCTGCAATCTTCACTAAAGCAGTAAAATCGAGTACAGGACAACATCAAACCCAGAAGATATCAGCTCATGAATCGACAGTATACTCAGGTATAGGACAACAATAAACTATGGCATAAATATTCCTTTCCTTAGCTCTCAAAACTCAATGAAAATGAATGAATTACATGGGGGGGTGAGGGCTTGTTTAAACATCATGGGTGGCTTCCCTAAGCAGCCTCCAAAGGTCACCCTAAATGCTGGCCCATGTGGCACCCAAGGGCTGGCCCCGTAAAGGTTGTCCTTTGGCGCAGTCAAAGGCTGCCCTATTCCAATGCCTTAGCTAGTCAACTCCACCATCCTAAGTTGCCCTCCAACTAAACAGCTCAAGCGGCCCTCCAATGTTGACACTTGACACAAGTTTAAATGGTAATTTGTAAAATGAAAAATAGCTTCCGAAGCTATAATTTAACAAGTCAAAGGCCAACAAGCAAGGTAGTTACAATGACCATTCCCTATTTGGTCAAACAAATAAGGGCAAAGGTAAAGAACCCAACAAGGATAGCTAAACAGTGAAGAGTCAACTTCACAACCAAGGAAGAAGGACTTGAGTAAAATCAAATACTTCATATGTCATAAGCACGTCCATTATGCATCATAGTGTCGAGAGAAGAACAAAGGTAAAAGGAAGCAGAGGCAACATCAGATAGCAAACTTAGCTGAAACTGAGATGAACGAGTTCCACTCCAAGTTCAAGAAGGATATTTCGATGGTACCTTGCCTTTCTTCCAGCACAACTCCTAAGAACGCTTGGTATGTCGACAATGGAGCATCTAGGCATATGATATAAGCCTGAGAGCTATTTCCAAGTCTAAAAGTGCATGCCTCAAGAGTTCATGTTGCACCTATGATGACGCCAGATATCAAATAGCAGGAGTTAGTACAATTCCTTTCCAACTACAGTCAAGTAACTCTTTAGACTTTGATGATGTATTGTTTGTTCTATGTCTCAAGAAGAATTTGCTTTCAGTGTCGGTCATGGAAGATAAAAACTTTGTAGTAGAGTTCAAGAACCAACAAGTCCTTAAAAGACCAAAGGAGCCTAGCCCAAGTGATCAAGCTTAGGAAAAGCAATTTATAGAAGTTACAAGGTGAGCTTGTTCGATCCCTAGTGCATAACACAAATAACTTGTGCGAGTTATGGCACAAGAGGATGGGGCACCTACATCACAGTTGATTGCCTATTCTGAAAGACATAGTCACAAATCTTCTATAGTTCAACATTGAGCAACAAGGTGTGTGCAAAGGGTGGGTACTTGGCAAGCATGCAAGGCCTCTTTCCCAAGCAGTGGGCACGGGTCTAAAGGAAGTATAGACATAGGGTGTCTGTGAATCGATGTCAATAACATCAATCCAAGGAAGCATGTACTATGTTTCCTTCATTGATGACTTCTCTTGCAAAACATGGATCGATTTTATAAGACCAAGGATGAGGTATTTAGCAAGTTTTAGAAGTTCAAATATCTAGTGGAGAACTAAACAACGAAGAAGATGAAAGTTTTGAGATTAGACAATGTGGATGAGTGTACCTCCAATGATTTAGAGGATTTCTACAAGGACGTACGAATCAAAAGGGTGTTCCCTGTTCTATATAGCCCACAACAGAAGAGGGTTGTAAAGCAAAAGAACCGATCCATCATAGGGGTTGCTAAGGTCATGATACATGACCAAGATTTGCCAATGTTTCTATGGGCAGAAGCATATAACACAACAATCAACATCCAAAACAGGTGTCCTCATAGGATTTTGGAGGACAAGACACGATAGGAGGCATTCACTAGTGTGAAGCTAAATGTAAGCCATTTCCACATCTTTCATGATCTAGTTTATATCCATATACCAGTCGAGAAGTGGAGCAAGTTGGAGCCCTCAAACAGGAAAGGTTTGTTTGTTGGTTATAGAAAGACTTCAGAAGCTTACAAGATCTATATTCATGGGGAAATAAAAACAATTATAAACATGGATGTAAAGTTTGAGGAAGACTTTGCAGCAAGGAAGTCTCATGAACCTATTCCGGTTACAAAGGATGAGTAGGACGTAAAGTTTGAGGAATACTTTGCAGCCAGGAAGTCTCATGAACCTATTCCAGTTACAAAGGATGAGCAGTAAGAAGCTCTGAAGGTTAAGCAAAGGTCACCAACGACTTCTAGTTCAAGCCTTTCGGTTCATAGGTGGAGCCACCAACTCCTACCAATTCTATCATAAGACCTAGAGGGTTCACTCAAATATTAAGGGATGCTCAAGAGCATGCAGAAGCTCCTAGGAGTACACTCAGGGAGAGGAAACCTCCAAAACTTTAAACAACTACATGACATTGATGAGCATCATCACAAATTCCAAGCCTTCCAGTTTTTATGAGCCAACCAACCAATGGGTTTGAAGGGATGCCATGGTGGAGGAGTACACCTCCATCATGAAGAATGATGTATAGGACATTGTGCCTAAACTGAAGAGGAAATCAATAGTGACTTCCAGCTGGATCTACAAGATCAAGCATGCAGTAGATGGTAGCATAGAGAAGTACAAAGCAAGGTTTGTAGCGAGAGGGTTCTACCAAAAAGAGGCAGTGGACTACAAGGATACTTTTGCTCCAATCACCAAATATGCTTCCATTAGAGCAGTCATGTCTGTAGTTTCCATCATGTGATGAAAGATACATCATATGGATGTAAAAACAACTTTCCTCAATGGGATAATTAAGGAAGAAATGTACATAGAGCAATCTCAGGGCTTTAAGATTAATGAGAAGGGAGTCCCATTTTCGTAGACTTAAAAAGGCCTTGTGTGGACTTAAGCAAGCATCAAGAGCATGGTATTCAAGAATCGATAGATACCTGCTAAGTATGGACTTCACCAAAAGTGAAGCAGATCCCAACTTATAGTTCATATTTTTTGAGGTTGATCTGCTTATTTTGGTGTTGTATGTAGATGACCAATTTCTTACAAGTATGCAGAAGTTCATTGTAGGGTGAAAAGCAAAGTTACAAAAATCGGCGATATATCGCGATCCAAACTCCACGCCGATATTATTGCCAAAAATCGGGGCGATATTTTAGGGCGATATATCGCGATTTTTTCGCGATTTCTCTGCAAAATATCGGTTGGAGCTTTCCCCGTTTCCCGCGCGGGTCAAAAAGAAGTTAAAACAACGTTTTTTTTGGTTGTTTTTTATTCAGTCTAATTTCGTCGGGTTGCAGTCGGTTTGGGCGGAGAGTGTGGAGTGGGAGAGCTAGGGCACGGGTGTTGTGTGAACTTGAAGTCGCCGCCGAGAGTGAGTTCGTGAATCGTGAGTCCGTTACAGTCGTCGCCTCCGTGACAGTCGCAACTCGCAAGTTCGTGACGCCGCCGGGGTTGAGTCCGCCAGGGTTGAGTCGGGGTTGAGTCCGGCCGGGGTTTCTCTGCTGCTTGGACTCTGGAGTGAGCCGTGGGCAGTGGCTGCGAGCCTGCGTGGCTTCCGTGACTGCTGAGGAGCCGTCGATTTAGCATTACAACAGGTAAGACCGTAAGACTCTCAAATGAAGATCTATGTCCACATGTGGAAGAGGCTAACACCTGTATATATATATATATTTTTTTTTAAATTTAGATATGTACTCTGTACTTGAATAGATGGTTCTTGGATTTCAACTCAGAGGAAGAAATCCCTTCTGCGTTCTCGATTTGGGTTAGACTGTCATACCTCCCTCTCATCCTATTAGACAATGCAATCATGGAATCAATCTGAAACACGTTGGGTAAGTACCTGGGCAAAGAAGAGTCGAAATCAGGCTTATATGCCTGTGCTAGATTCTGCGTTGAAGAAGATTTTGAGAAAGGCCTTCTAGAAGCCTTGGAGTTGAAAATTGACAATTTGGTTCATCTTCAAAAGCTGGAATATGAAAAGATCCTGCAGAAATGTAAATGGTGTCATGATTTGACGATTTTGCAAGGATTCTGCTCGAGGTTTCATATTTAAATAGATGCAGGATTCTGCAGTAGAGGTTTCATATTCCAGCTCGCCCTAAAACCTAAAGCAAAAAATCACAAGAATTGTCTGCCTTCCTAGTTCAAAATTTAAATAGATGCAGTATACTGGGAAACTCTGCCCACCATGATGAGGAGCATGAAAATGCTTAGAATCTGCAACTGCAACAGTTTGTGGAGAAGATCAACGAGGACAGGGAGATTTCTCTGACCAAAAGGATTGGAGATGAAGGAGCTTCAAGTGCAGAAAAAGATCATAACATGGAGATCGGAGACAAAACAAAAGAGCCCGAGTCATTAGCAGTGGTCAGATCAATCCCCTTAGAGTATAGATCTTCCTCTGAGAATATGTATCTTCTGATAACCCTAACCAAAGAGTTCCTTAAGTGAAATACAGTTCTCTCCTTTGTTGAATCCAATCTATTGGGGATTGAAGCAAAATGATAAACTCGAATGTGCACCCTCCCAACCCTGAAGTGGAGTATTAGAACTATCAACTAACTCAGATATATACAATAAAATGAGTAAGAGTCAACCAATTACTAGTTGTCTGGCATACATATCAAAGATTTGAAGGAGCAGCTGATCGTCGTTGATGAAATCATCACAGAAAATAAATTATCAGTCACCAGCATAGGATTACCTTCAACTATCAAATATTTATCACTAGACTGACCACTGTTGGAAGATTGGCAGGCTGGCAGCAATGGGGTTTGGGTTTGAACTTTGAAGAACTTAGCAGTATGTTGTTACATCAGGAACAACAAACTTTTGATCATCCATCTTCACTGTTCTAAAGTACCAATACTGATATCATGAGTTGAACGCTGTTCACAGTTTCATATTTCATTCTTTTGCAGCATCATTTTTGTTTATAAACAAGTCAACTGTTTTGTATGAATCATTTTTTTTGCCTTTAGGTTTAACTTCTGTGGATGCATACATCCATTTTAACTGTCAGTTAAATTAATAATTTAATTCATTTTAGCTCCTAGTAGCGGTATATTAACTAGAACCAGGGAGGCTTTGGGTAATCTATTTTAAATTTTTAATTAACATTTTAATTTGTTAACAGTTTACAACTTTACACAGTTTACAATTAAAATGTAAATTAATTTTTTAAACAATTTGTATGATTTGTTATTTTTAATTTTTTTGCAATAAAATTATAAAAGTAAGCTAAAAAAATGTTTTGTTTTTTTTATGTTGCAGGCTGCAACTTGCAGGTTCAAAGCTTCAACTTTCAACTTTCAACAAACATGCCGAAGACTTTGGATCCATTCTAGGAGTACGCAGAGCCTCTTGATCCAAAAAATCGGCAAAAGCTAAAATGCAATTTGTGTGGGAAGGAGATGACGGGGGGTATAAGTAGGCTCAAATACCACCTCGCACAACTTTCAAGGCATGAGGTGGATATTTGCAAAAACTCCACACCTGAAATTATTCAAAGGGCCAAACTCGCAATTGAAGGTATTGGCAAGAAGAAAGATGAAAGGGAAGCTCTCAGGCAGGAACTTGGAATGAGAGTGTCATTAGGATCCGGGTCAGCCGGACACACTTTAGGGGGGGTGGGGAGTGAGACCTTTTCCTCATCTTCCGCCATGCCTTCAACATCTAGTCACCATGTTCCGAGATCCGGGCCTGGTTCACAACCAGGTATAAGGTCAATGTTCAAGATAAATGAGAAAAAGGAAGCAGACAAGCTTGTGAGTCGGTGCCTTTTATGGAGTGATATACCATTCCACTTTGCGAGGAACCCATTCTACATTCCTATGTTTGATGCCGTTGCTACTGTTGGGCCGGGGTATAGGCCCCCCACTTATGAGGAGCTGAGAGGGCCCCTTCTTGATAATGAAAAGGTTGATTGCACTACTAGGTTGCAGGAGCTTCGAGGTTCATGGGAGTTCACGGGATGCACAGTGATGTCAGATGGTTGGACCGATACGAAGGGTAGGACCCTTCTCAATTTCTTGGTTCATTGTCCTAGGGGCATAATGTTTATAAAATCTGTGGATGCATCTGCACATATCAAAGATGCAGCATTACTATGTGAGTTGTTGGATGGGTTCATCCAGGAGGTAGGACCGCAGCATGTTGTCCAAGTTATAACGGACAATGCTGCGAATTATGTGGCAGCTGGCAGGATGCTTATGGACATGTATCCTTCTTTGTTTTGGACCCCTTGTGCTGCACACTGCATCGACTTGATCTTAGAGGATATGGGAAAGATTGAGTTTATCAGGGATGTCATTGATCCAGCAAGAAGCATCACCAAATTTATATACAATCATGCTTCTGTGCTTAGCTTGATGAGGCAGTTTACTCATGACAGGGAGTTGGTTCGTCCCGGCATCACTCGCTTTGCCACTTGTTTCATCTCTCTTCAGTCTCTCCATGCTTCTAAGTGGGACTTGCAGACTATGTTCCTTTCAGCTGAGTGGCGTGCTTTATCGATTAGCACTAAGGCGGAGGGACTTGCCATATCTAGACTAGTGTCATACCAGGAGAGCTTCTGGGATGGGGTGAAGGAAGTGTGTGCCATTTGTGAACCTTTGGTAAGGGTTCTTCGCTTGGTTGATGGAGACAAGCCCGCAATGGGCTACCTATATGAGGCCATGGATAGGGCCAAAGAGGCCATTCGTGCCTACTGTGAGGACAAGGGAGAGGATGGGCAAGCGAAGCAACAATTGATATGGGCGGTGATTGATCAGCGATGGAACAACACACTTCATCGCCCCATTCATGCTGCAGGGCTATTCCTCAACCCCGCATTCTCTTACTCCTGTGGCTTCCGGTTTGATGGAGAGGTAGTGGATGGGTTCTTGGAATGTGTCGAGAGGATGGTGCCAAGTGAAGATGATCGTTCAGAGATTTCCAAAGAGTTGGAAATCTATAAGAGGGCCATGGGAACATTTGGGTTTTCTATGGCTATCAGGGACAGGAAGAACAAAATGCCAAGTAAGCTTCACCTTGTTTCAAGTTCAACTTTCAAGAATGAAAAAAATTCAATTTATTTATTTCTTTGTTTTAAATTTTAAATTTTCAATGTCTTCTCTTATGTTTCTAACTTTCTCCATTTCATTGTAGATCATTGGTGGGAAACCTATGGCGCACGAGTACCCCATCTCCAAAGTCTTGCTGTTCGGATCCTTAGCCAGACATGCAGCTCTTCTGGTTGTGAGCGCAACTGGAGTGTATTTGAAAAAATACACACCAAGAAGCGCAACAGGTTAGAGAATTTGAAATTAAATTCGAAATTCATTATCTATTGAAATTTTTCACTTGGGTAATTATAATTTATGTATTCTAGATTCTAATTTAATAAATTCACTGTCCTCATACAGGTTGGATACCCAACGCCTGAATGATCTAGTGTACGTCTCCTATAATCTCAGGTTGTGGGTGAAGCAGCTTCAGAAAAAACCTGATGTGGAGGCCATTTCATTGGATGACATTGACACCACTACTGCGTGGAGAGTGGAGATTGAGGAACCTGTTATGGAGGTAGCCCCTGATTGGTTAGAGGATGATCATGATACACAGGATCCCCAGAGTGAGATATGGGAGGATGAGGCGTTTGGCTTTGAGAGTGTGCCACCACCGGAGCCATCAGTAGCAGAGCCACCAGTAGACTGTCCAGTTCCACAGCCACCGGTTGCACGGCCACGGGTTTCACGGCCACCGTCTCAGCCAGAGGGACCCAGATATAGGGGCAGTGGTAGCAGTAGCAGTGGTAGAGGACTTGATGAGCGTGACGTAGTAGTACCTTATCAGTCTTCTAGTTCTTCTATATTACATCCGAGACCAGGCACTTCTAGAGGCAGAGGACGCCATAGTCCACGACGACCCCCACGAGCACCTGGGCTTTCTAGCCCTAGAGGCAGAGCCATTACTAGAGCGATTACCTTTACCCGTAGAAGGGGTAGAGGGAATCCATAGTTTACTTTATTTAGTTTATTTCATTGCATATGACAGTTGACTCTATGAGATACATTGATTGTATTTTTTTGGTGATTCATGAGTCGGGGACTCAAGATCCTGGACACGATTCATTTTTGATGTGTGATGTCTAGACTCTAGCGACACGTCTTATTATTTATGCATCTTATATATCAGTTTTCTTTCCATATGCATGTGGCAATGTGTTTAAACTTTATTTGATGTTCTTGTTGCTTTAGATGTTTAGAAAATTGAAAAAAAATGAAGGACACGATTCATTTTTGATGTGTGATGTCTAGCAATACGTCTTATACATCTTATATATCAGTTTTCTTTCCATATGCACATGGCAATGTGTTTATTTGATGTTCTTGTTGCTTTAGATGTTTAGAAAATTGAAAAAAAATGAATATTTTTGTATTTTTTTAAGTTTGCCGATATATTGCCGATGTTTGCCGACATTTTCGCCGATAAATCCGATAATTTCTTTTTGGACCCTCGGCGATATATTCGCGGACACGATATTTGTAACTTTGGTGAAAAGCAAATATGGCATCTGAGTTTGAGATGAAATACATTGGTATGATGCATTATTTCTTGGGGTTAGAGGTTTGGTAGAGACTAGGGGAGATTTTCCTTGGGTAAGATAAGTATGCAGTCGAGATCATGAAGAGATTTTGGATGGAGGATTGCAAACCTATGGCCATGCCTATGATTACTAATCTAAATAAGATAACAATTTCAGATTCAAATTTGGTAGATCCCACATTGTACAGGCAGCTCATAGGTTCTTTGATGTATCTGGTCAACACTAACCCAGATATATGTTTTGCAGTAACACCTTCAGTCTGTTATGTATAAAATAACGTAGGTGTTAATAATATTAAAATATAATAAATAAATAATAAAATAAACATAATAATATAATAAGTAATAAACATAATAATATAATGTTTAACTAAGAGTCGAAGGGTGCACCTCTTCACTCTCGTGATCAGTCAATGCCTATAAAGGGATGTCATTATGAGAGCATTGTACATTTATCATTCATTTATATACAAATATTATTTTTATACACTTGGAATTATTCCTATCGTAACATTGGAAACACTAGGAATATATTCAGTCTGTTATTGTAAAGACTAATAATCTAAATAGCGTTTCCGCTGTTACGATAGGAATATATCCAAGTGTAAAAAAATAATATTTGTATATAAATGAATGATAAATGTACAATGCTCTCATGATGATATACCTTTATAGGCATTCACTGATCACGAGAGTGAAGAGGTACACCCTCTGACTATTACTCAACGTTAACTAATTATTTATTATATTATTATGTTTATTTTACTATTTATTTATTAAATTTTAATATTATTAATGGCTATATTATTTTATACATAACAGACTCAATTCACAATGAATTCGAGGCAAGGTAATTATGTAGCAACAAAACATGTGCTCAAATACTTGAGGGGCACAGTGGAGTATGGGTTGAGATATCTTGGAGATGGTGAGGTGAAGTTGCAGGGATATAGACTTGGATTAGGTAGGCAATGCATGAGACATGAAGAGCGGCTCAGGGTGCTACTTTAGCTTGGGATCAACGATGATATCCTGGTTCAACAAGAAGCAGACTTATGTGGCACTCAGCTTAGCAAACGCAGAGTATATAACAATCAGTACTGCTAGTTGTGAAGCCATTTCATTTCATAAGTTGCTTATAGGATTATTTGATCAGGAGTTGGATCCCACAGTGATTTACTGTGATAATTACAGTTGTATCAAACTCCCTGAGAATCTGGTCATTCATGACAAGTCCACGCACATTGAGATCAGATATCACTTCATTCAAGATAGGATTCAAAAGGGAGCAGTAAAGCTCCAATATGTACCCACAGATCAGCACATTGTTGGTTTTTTGACCAATCCTTTAGCAAAAGGGATGTTTGAAGCATTCAGAGACAAACATGGATTGGTGCAGAATTCACTCCTCGATAAAATAAAGTGTTGAAGGTTGCATCTCGGAAATGAACTTCCACACAAGCTTAATATCAAACGTGTCAAAAGTAGTTCGAATCAAATATATTTTGTAATTCACTTTAGAAATAAAGTGAAAGTCTTATATTTAGCCATCGAGTCTAATAAGTGTATTTTTATACATTGGTGATTTAGACTAACCTTCCATCGATAAGTACATTGCTAAAGCCAAAACTTTTAAGGCATGGAGACAAAGATATCAAACCCATAGTTCTTAATTGCTTTAGTAAAAATCACTAAAATAAACACTTGAAGTACCATATAATAACAAGCTAATGAGGCAAATATTTCAATTGATGGTAAAAATCTCTAGGGACTACATTGGAAGAACAATGCTTCATTTGGAACAAGAATAAGAATTCTAGAAATTGTTGCAAGAGCCAGGTCACACACTGTCATGCTGGACCTTGAGCGTGACAATTTCATCTTAAAAATGTTTCAACACTTCCATGCTATTGTAAATAATTATAACTTAATTTTTGGATGAACAATGAGATATCACATAAATTAGTATCTGCTCATTAAGTAACTTGAAAAGATAAAAGCAAGAGCTTTCACCAGCTGCCCATGCACTCTATATTGCTTTTCCCATGGTCAATCATTTTGAGCAATATATTTAAATATGGAAACAGAATCTGAACTACACTTAGTGCCACTCCAGAGGTTGGAATTTACTACCATTTGCATAAATATAATTACATGAAATTCTTCATAAAGCTGTACAAAGGTGTATAAAATTGAAACCGTCAAATCATCAGAACATCTCAACATCATTCTTGTCAACTCCACCTGCAGTGGCTGATAAATAGTACGACTATCATTGGATATTGTTCCAAGAGGCAATAGTCAATTTCCAAGCTAGCTATTCATTGGATTTTATATGTGGGTTCTTTACTATGTACCTAGTTGTCTCTGCACCTAGCAGTCACTTTCAATAATCTCCAGATATGTCGTACATGCAGCTACAAGAGCTTCAATCTGTATTGTAATGAATCAGATTTGAACAAAAATAGTTTTAATCCTATAATGTTTCTCCAGGACTTCTCAACCGATCTATGTGCATAGCTACCCTAATGAAAGACTATAACACTAGATCTCACCATCTTGGAACTAGTAACATGCAAAAGAATTGATAGCAGTGGAACAAATAAATCACATATTATTAGATTGTCAGACTTTAAACGACTGACATGTCATCAAAATACAAAAAGGGCATTAACCTATCTACATACCTACCTGAACATCCCTGTAAATACAAGTGTAGCATTAAACTAAACAATCTCACTATTGAGCCCACTAGGGGTAGAGTAATTGGTAATGAGTAATTGAGATGAAAACTTGTAAATGGAAGGTCACGAGTTCAAATCCCCGTGGGTACTAGCTTACAAAAAAAAAAAACTCACTATTGAAATAATCTAGATGTAACATATAAACCATGTTAAACTTAGAAATTTAAACAAGTAAGAATAAACACACCATTATCATAGCTAAGACCTTTTCCGTTTACACCCCCATTCTAAAATTTGCAATATGGGTGTTCTTGGATCGTTATCTCCAAATGATTCACCATTCACACCTCCACTGCTTCCATTCTTAACCCCATTTGTTCCAAAAGGTTCACCAAGATCACCCTGACAATTTACAGCACCACAACGACACTTCACATTTGGTCCAAACTGTATAAACCTGTTCGTCAATTTAAAAATGTCAGGTCACCTTACTATATTTGATAAGGGTCAAATAATATAAAAGAGAATCACCAATGCTGTAAGTTATAAGGCATAGCATGTGCATCATTCCTTTATATAATAGTTAAACCTATTAGTTTATAATGCAGGTCAACTTCAAGTCAATCACTTTTGAAACCCAACTTAAAGATTGGAAAATCAAGAAGCAAGATTACTTTAGGAACAATATTAGACTGCTACCAGAAATGAAATTTATTTACTAGGTACAATTCTAGAATTTCTAGCATAAATGCATATCAACCTTCAAAAAGAAATTCCATATCATGTGACTTGGTTCTCCATCAATGTGGCTCCTCGGAGTCCTTAACCTTGCTGCACGTAACCACCCCTAGTAGAACTAAGCCTATAAAATATCTAGGTTACCAGGATATGGATAGCGATATGGATCCGGGTACGGCCAGGCTACGTCAAGTACAAAAAATATTCATATTTACAAAAGAATTAAAAGCATATTCAAAGTGTATAATCAAAACCATTTATGAATCACATCACTAGCACTGAAAGCATATATAAATATGAACACTAAAATTGTGAAAACTGAAATGACACTTGCCTCATAGAAAATTGAAAAGGATGATAGTTACAAAAATGAGTGATCAATGATCACTATACTAATATGATAATGTAAAGTATATGTAACTACATATCATGAAATGGGTCTATATCCTCATCTGCATATTGAATCTCTACATCATGAATAGACGGTGGGGGATTGGAAAAGTTGTAAGCTGTAGAAGATGGCCAAACTGGTGGTGTAACCTCCTCAAGTAGGTTCAGGTGAGTCATGGCATTCAATGTCATGTTTAAACCAGAAATCTCGTGCTCCACATCCCACATCCTGCTCGGACCTTTCTTATACTCTAAACAAGGATGTGATAGAAGGCAGAGGTTGTAATGAACATACACAAGATCCTCGGCCTTTGCTACTCCCAATCTATTTCACTTCACTGAATGGATGAAGCCAAATGTACTCCAATTCCTCTCAGCTGATAAGCAACTGGCAACCTACGATAACAACCTAGTGGCCAAGGTCGCTTTTCAAATCCACTAGCCATGGATGATCGGGGGCATCCTGACCCTCTTACTTGATGGGGCTTCCATGTCGGGGATTGTACAAATGCTCCAAATTCGTCATGCACTTCCAAAGCAATGCCCACATCCCTATATCTTCCTCAAAGTTATCTTATATCCTTGAGCCACTTCAGAATCCTCATTTGGAGCTGTCCTACTAGGTAAAGACAAAATTTTGCAATGATAATATTTGGGGTGGACTGCATAGGCCAAAAGGTGTAATGGTGTGGTCATTTTGTTCTACCTTTTGGTAACTATGTCATTTATATCATTGTAAAATACTTCAAAAGGGTCACTTTCACTTGCCTTGATAATTTTCCTTATTCTCTCTAGCATACTATCTATGTTTTCATAGACTTTCCCCAAGCAAGGCATATCTGTGTCAAATGTATTGATCATGGTCAGGATTGGTTTTGTAAACTGTAGAAGGTATTGGACCTTGTCCCACCATGCATCATCATGAATGATAGACTTGATTTTTTGCCCCTCCCCCGAATTCGATTTGGCTTGGCTCTCTCTATGCCAATTCGACTTAGGGTTTTAGGCTTGCTCTCTATTGTATAAATATAGGGGCTTGCAACAACATTTTGGTGGATAATTTTTGCAAGATACCTCTGCTCATTTTGCTTTTGCTATCGGAAAGAAATAAGACTTTGGAGGTCTATATGGTGTGCACTTTTTGTCCATGAGAATTGATTGAACCTTCATTGAGGTGATGTTGTTTAATTATGCTATTCATATATAATGTTTGATCATGATTCTAGCTTAGAAGTCTTTATTAAGTCCATAGGGTGAATATTTGTAGTTTCAATTTATTCATTGATGCTTGGTTGTATGAGATTTAGAAGTAGCAAACTGTAGTCGATAATACTTATGCTCTTCTTGTCTCATTAAATTAATCATACTAGGCTTGATCAAATATTGTTATGAAGTGGCGTATTTTGCAGATCTCCTAAGTGTGAAGTGGGATCTTGAGCTCGGTTGCCTCCTCCTCCCCTTCACCATTATTTTTCTAACAACTTGTGCATTTTAGGGCTCTTCAAAGATCAATTTGTAGTTCAAAGATCGGGCTTGAGAAGCTCGTTAAAACTTCACCATCAATTTGTAGTTCAAAGATCGGGCTTGATCAAATATTGTTATGAAGTGGCGTATTTTGCAGATCTCCTAAGTGTGAAGTGGGATCTTGAGCTCGGTTGCCTCCTCCTCCCCTTCACCATTATTTTTCTAACAACTTGTGCATTTTAGGGCTCTTCAAAGATCAATTTGTAGTTCAAAGATCGGGCTTGAGAAGCTCGTTAAAACTTCACCATCTAAAACTCAAATTTTTACCTTGGTTACTTGATCTACTAAGCAAAGTTGTGGACCTAGAAACTCCTACCTTTCTGCTCTCTTTTTTGCTCACTTCTTGCCTCTCATTCCTCACTGATTTTGCCTCTTAAGATCTCTGCTTTTTTCTTCTTTTCCAGCCTTTCAAGCTTTGCTTTCTCCTCTCTGGTTTGTGTCACTTCTCTCATTTTTATCTCTGTTTTGTCCTCTTTTGCAGCTCGTTTCCACCTACTTCTTGGTTGCCTTTTGCCTTCTTCTTACTGCTGTCCTAAATCTCCGTTCACAGCCACTTAATTCATTCTTTTAGCAGCCCTCCTTACTCCCTTCTTCCTCTTGTTCTAAGCTTGTTCTTCTTCTCCTCTTTCGCTCATCTCTTCTCTTTGCTCCTCCCTTCCTTCTCTTCCATCCTCTTCTCTTTGCTTCACTTTTTTGTTTGCTAGTTTAGGTCTAGTTTAGAGTAGACTAGTTTCATTTTGTGTTAAATCTTGCATCTAGTTTAGATTTCATTTTTGTACTTAGTTCATTTCTAAAGTTTGCATCCTAGATTGTTTCATTTTTAAATTTTGCATCTAGTTGTTTTACAAGTAAGTTAGACTTAGGATTTAAGTTTATTTTCATTTTGTTTTGCTAATCTCCTAATGGGTGCCTTGTTTGAAGTGTTTTATTTATAGAAGAGCAAGAGAAATCCAAGCAAGAAGAAAAGCCCAAAGGCTAAACCAAGCAAACTTGAGAAAACAAGAAGACGAACCTGTTATCACACCATAGTAGCAGGGCTACTATTCTTGCTTAGCAGATATCTGCACATTTCAGAGCTTGGATTATTCAGAACTTGGTTATGATGACTTTATATTTTCAGATCACTCATGATCAGAGTAGTGTATTTTATCAAACTTATGTTAGACCGATGTGACCCTTTATTCCATACAGTTTCGGTTCAATGCCTAGTGATGTTATTGCAGCAGTGTTTCAAATGGTTCATGATGATTACTATTATGATGTAATATGACCTATGGATTTCTAATCATTGATTATGGATTATTATCTTGTTGCTTTAGTCATCTTCACAGCATTATCTTGGTATATGATTCATGATGTGGCAAACTTTGTAAACTTAAAATGGACTATCTTCATAATGAATTATAAAATGGACATTTTACTTGCACATTTGGGTTGTTTGACAAAATTCACTGGTTTACTACTTTGCATAGATATGGTCTTTCTTGACATCATTTGTCTGCTAGCTAAGGCACCACTTTTACTAGACTCCATCCATCCATAACCTTCCTTATCTGGCTTTTACCCCTGACTTGTCTTGCTTGACTTTCTGATATTGAAGACTTCCCTTTTCACTACCTTTGTGTTGGATCGCATCCATGTTTGTTAAGTGTCTCGGCTCTAAGTTGGTGACAGAACTTTCTTTTAGCAAGCTGGATTGTAGTCCTAAATCATTATGGTCGGTTGTCCCGATGTTTGGCACTGGTATGAAGTCCCCTTAGTCACTTGAGATGTTGTTGGCTAAAACTGAAAGCTCATGTACTACTTATGGAAACTTATGTAACTTTGCCCATGGAAACTGTAAACTCTAGAATGTGTTTTTGAACACACATGAGTAAAGGGTAAGAGCAATGAACTGCTAAAAATACCTCTCAAAGATTATAAGAAAGGTCCAAAAAGCAATGGTTCTTAAACTCTATATCTAAACGATTGTTGACCTTACATATATATATAAACATGCCCTGGATGCAAGCTGCAATTACTTCTGCTTTTTAGCGCACCTGAGATTCGAAGGGTTATGAAGGCCAAAAAGGCCATGAAATGAAATTGAATGATCCTAATGAACCTGGATCAACATGGTGTAGACATAATGCCTAAGTTGAATAAACACTCTCTAAACAACTTACCCATTTGTGAGGCACAACCCTTCCCCGTGTTATTTTTCCAGCACAGAGTGTAGCTTCCCCCTCTCCCAGTCCAAAGTGTCTTTTAGTTGAGTTTAGACAAGTCATCCCTTTGCCCAGCCTCGTTCCTAGCCTTCATCCTTAGCTAGTAGTTAGACCATGTCCAATGAGTGCGTCTGTCATTTAAGCTATTGTGCAAGTAATTATAAATAACAATGGAATATGCAAACATGATTATGTCACTAAATGATGTTTATGCTTTAAGTTAAGCTGTGAGTATGATTAAAGGAACATGTCTTAGTCTATTGATATGATTTATCCTTGGTTGTATATTTACCTACTCAAACCCAGTTTGACTATGGTCATTTCTTGGGATCCGGGATGATGTGGACCATGTATGCTTATTGATGATGATTGATGGCCCCACATACTCTTGATGATGGTACTATATGAGGGACATATGATTCAGATGGTGATTGATGCAGTTCAACAGGTTTTATTATTACTTCATATCAATAGAGTATGTACTGTCCATATATGGTGGACCCTACAGTTGGCCCATTAGGACAACCCATGGTGTATGAGTACACATTCTTAGTAGATTTGGGTCTTTTGGATCCAATGAGACACTTATCATTCAATTCCAGGCACTTCTGACAGTGATAGATGCAATTTTCCACTTGTTGACCAGATTTGGGGCTGTTTTCCCAGCCTGTCCAGCAGGAGCCATGAGAGGCCAATTCACCTAGGGCGTTGTATGAGGAGGGGGTGGTCCAGCCACTTGATATTACCATTTTACCCCACTTCTGGAGAGCCTGGTGGGCTCAATTTGACAACGCAGGTGCCCTAGGTGGCAATTTCAGCAACTTCACAGTTATCGAGGCAGGTTAAAAATGGAATAAAAGGATCGCTGAGGAATTCGATTTGGGCAATTGAGGCAAGGTTTTGGCACTTGGTCTTCGTAGAGGTCTTCCAAGGTGAACCCCCCATCTTCCAACTAGTTTTCATCAGTCAGTGGGGTCCACAGAGGCCACAGGAGGCCTTTTACTGCATGTCTCACAGATTTTGATCATTTGTATTATTTGGACATATTACTTTATATTATTGTACCATGGGAATGAGCTAGCAAGGATTGATGCCTCCTAGCCCCACCATGGGCTTTATGAGTCATGTCCTAGTCATATGAGGTGGGCCCATGTACTTTTTCCCCCTTTGGAGGATGACGTCACCCTCACTTTGTATCTCATAGCTATGACGTCACCTTTGTATTGAATGATCCATGTGTTATATTGTTAGGCTCATCTTAGCCATTCATTACATATTGAAATCTTTTAATCTCAACCACTCATCTTCATGTATTGTAAAGTGGTTTTGAGATCTAGGGATTTGGTCTTTATTATCCAATATAAGGAGACCCCCTATTGTATAGCTCACCTTTGGAGCTCTGGAATATTGGAATAGAACACTTTTTAGCATTAGAGAAATTTTGAGGTAAAAAATGGGCCTAAAAACAAAGAAAATGTACTATAAAAATCAACCAATCACATTCTAGTAGATGACACCATCCCCCATGGTTGAGGTGGCATTGCATGAGTTAACAATGCTTATTTGTCAAATTTTCTATGGTGAATGAAAACCCATAGTTAACCAAGGTAGTGGTAGAAGTATTTTTAAGTCATAAAGTAAGGTACTCATAATGAAAGTCCTTTAACATTTTTTATAAAATAATATTATTGTCATTTTCAAGTAAAGTACTCATTATTCATAAAGGAGGTCCTTTCACATTTTTTTATAAAATAATATATTGTCATTTTCATGTTTTTAATTTTAAATTATATTCACTCCATTCTATTTAATATCATAATGCCAAATATATATATATATTCCTTTCACATTTTTTCATAAAATAATATTTTTGTCATTTTCATATTTTGAACTTTTAATTATATATTCAGTCCATTTTATTTAATATTATAATTCCAAACTAATTTATAAGCATATGCATATATATATATATATATATATATATATATATATGATTTTGATATTAATTTACCAATATAGATTTAATGAATAAAGAATAATAATAATAATGAAATCTGGATTATAATAATATTATTAATATTTTACATGTAAATAAATTTTTAATTAAAGCACATTATATTAAATTGATGAGAAAAGTACTAAATATAAAAAGTTAACATAAATTAAAAATATAGCTCTTAAAAATGTTTTTTAACATTTAATTTCATTTGCAAGTTCAAGACAAATAAATGCTAAAGGACAATAAATTTTTGGGAATTTACAATGAGTCTTAGTCACATCAATGTAGAGTTATTTTATTAATTTTATTTCTAGTTAATTTTGAAAAGTAACTCAACCATGGTTATTTATATTGTGCATAGAAATCAGTATTGGAGGTGACTTGTCATATATACCTACCCCATAAAACCCCTAACTCATAATATTTTAATATATCTCATACTTTTTTAGTACATCTCATAGGCGGCCATTTTTTTACCTCAAAATCTCTCTAATGGTGGAGCATGTTTCTCTTGTCTTGTGGATTCTCTTGCATTTTGAATATGCAGTATCTCTTCTATGTATCATTGTGGATTTTGGAGCTACACGTTGTTTTCTTGCAGGGAGGCCAAATTGGTGGAGAGGAGGACGATTTGAAGAAGGTTATTGTTGGAGGGATCCACATATTCTCTCTTGGGTTGATCTTGGTGACAGGGAGTAACATTATTGTATCTTTGTGACATAGTTGATGCTTTATATTACATCTTTCCATCATTTTCATAATTTTCTTGCTTGGCTTGTTTCACTTGATCTTGTCTTGTAGGAGGAGGACAATTTGGCATCTTGGAGGAGGACGTTTTGGCTTGGAGCAACAAAATCTCACTCTTGAATATACACATAGCTGAATGCTATCAATTTGCAAGGTGGCCATAAGCAATTGAGGTAAGTTCTACAAGGTATGTTCCTAGATCCATACATTCTTCTTCATTGGTCAACAAACCCTTAAAATCAAAACCCTTGTTTTCACTCTTTCTTAGATCTACTAAGATCTAGCTTGGCTTTGGGTATAATAAAAAGATCCCACCTCTATAGTATGCACGACAATTCAGATCTATAGTTTGGTGGCATTTGGACTTCATTTGACCCTTCCCCCAAGGCACTTAGCCTTCCTTGAGTGAGGTCGCCCTCCTTGGGTAGGTGAGTTAAGATAGTTCCATCACATGGGTAGGTGAGATCCCACTTGATTTGCACTCCTCTCACTTGATAACCTACCCCTAGTGCTTCACTTCTTTGATTTTTTCCTTGTCGGCCCCATTCCTCATTTTGAGGGTTGTGCCCCACTTGGGTCATTGAGTGATGCATCTTGAATCTATTATCTACTGAGATCTAGCCATTGGATGCCATTGATCTTCAAAACCCACCTTGTTTTGTACCTCGACTACCTCGATCTACATTTTGGTGGACATCCGATTCCATTTGGCCGTTGATCTAAGACACTAGTCTTCCTTGGGGCAATTCGCACTCCTTGGGGATTGTGTCTTTTCCTAGATCCCCAACTTGGGTGCTATCAAATCTTTGTCAATCCATAGATCCATGTCATAGAGTCCCTATAGTACCATCTCCCATTAATTTTGACCAAGTTGACCCATCTTGGACCATTTTCCCTATTTTAAGGAAGTGGGTCCCACATGTGTATTTTATGTTACTAGATCTGTTGTTTTATTCCCCCTATGTGACCCAACTCATACATTGGTTGAAACACTTGTCATTCCTTAAGCCTCTTCAACCACATACTTAAACCCTTGGGTCCACCTAAGCTTGCATTGGTTTCCATAACTCAACTTTCACACTTCCCTAGGAACCATTGTTTTGGCTAGTCTTCTGTCGATTAGCTATAGGGTCTCCCCCTTGATCTTATCCTATCTAGATCTAAAGCGAAGAGTGCCTCGATTGTCGTGACTCCCAGCTTGCATTGGGAACCATTGCATCTCTTGGGTCACCTCTTTAGTTGTCCATCTCCTCTACCATCTCGGATGGGATACCTTTACAATAACTACAAGTTGTGTGATAACAGAACCTTTTGAAGAAGCTTCAAGCTTCATCCTTTTTTCTCTTATGTTTTCAAGGGATTAAATAGCCTTAAAAAGTATTTTAACTCCATAATAAAGAGCAAGTGGGATTACGGCTCCCACATCCTACTTCCCCCATTTGGGGGAAACTTGTAGTGTGCTTGGTTTCTTTTCATTTTCATTAACTGCTTTAGATTAGTCTTCATTTTATACTTAGCTTAGTTTTGAAATTGATAAAGTAGTTTCCATTTCCAATAATTAATAGAAGCAAATAGTATAGTTCATTTTTTTGTTCTAGTTGAATTTCATTTTTATATAAATTGCATAAAAAAACCCAAAATCTCTTGAATCTCAACGAAAGGTGGATCAAGAGTGCTCTCTATTGGAGAGTTTACTTGTTTTTTGCTTTAAAATTTCACTAACCTCCATGCTCTCCCGAGCAAGGCCTCAAACCTGAAAAAGATTTTTGGGTAGATTAGATTTCAATTTCAGTATTTAATTATGTGCATCATAAATCTCTTGAATCTCACCATAAGGCAGATCAAGAGTGCTCTTTATCGAAGAGTTTTCTTTTTTGTTCTTTCTTCAAAAACATCCCCCTGAAATTGGAATTTATCATTTCCATACTGCGTATGCTCTACCCATTCCCGAGATACACAAAAACAGTATAGACTACTTAATTTTTCACATTTAATCCAATTTGAACCATAGTAAAATTTATACCCCATAACCAACGAAAATTCGGCGTTGATCGCAACTACTTGGAAGTGGGCAAAGTCTGCCTGGGACGCTGGATCACTGTACTTAGACCTTGGACGCACCGTTAGACTACATCCTTGTTTGGTGTAGTGTTGAACACGCTTTCAGGGCTTTGGCAGCCAACATGTTTCCGTACGGAGCCACTTAGAGTATTTTCCGAACATATTTCCAGTACCTTAGGGCATATCTTGGGAATTCCTTCAGCGATAATAATCAAGATCACCACAAAAATTTACAATAAAATTTACAAAGAACAATTGTAAAACGATCTCAAGCACATAAACTCTTGTATTTAACATCCCAAGCATTCAAGACATTGACTCCATAAGGCACTGGTCCTACATATCATTTATTTGCTTAATATCAATCTGGAAGTACTTGTGTTATCTTATGATTGTCATATTATACTATGGATGCATTATACTTGAATCACATTGTCATTGGTTGTGTATCTCAAATATATATTTTGCAAGTACATGCTTTGATTATCTATAACTGTTATTGTAAATCTTGAATAAATTCCTAAACAACACCCATCCGCATCACATCACCTTAAACATTAAAATAGAGAGCCTTAGAAAATTTTTTTGTAGGGTCTACCCCCCTTGGCTTCGTTAGGAGTTAGCCTAAACGAAGGAGTCAGGATCAGGTAACAGCACCTGACTCTTTGCTTGCCCCAAAGGCCACACCTTTCCCACTTGGGAAACAACATTTTGAAAGATTTCTGATGACGGTGTGCATTCGGCGGACAACATCTTTGGCGCCGTTTCCGGGGACAAATTTTTTGTTCCTGGATGACTTTAAACTAGTTTCTTCTTAGTTTTTTACCTTTACCTTTCTTGATAGATTTTTAGTCCAATCAACTCTCTAAAATTAGATTTGAATCCATCTAGCGACTCCACTGTCAAATAACTTATCAAGGTATTTAACTAGAAGAAACTATGTAGGCCTATTTGATTTCATCCCTGAGCCTGAAAAGGTTTATAGGAGGAGGTTAAACAAGTTAGCTTCTCGTAGGATCCTTGAGAAAATGGATCAGAGTCTATTTTAGACATCCGTAATCGTTTTTTTGAAAATAATGACCATTTTTCTAATACAATGGGTGAATACTTCAGCCCCCTTGACATCTCTCAGATAGAAGGTCAATCCCACAACTTACTAGACAAAGCTGTAGAAAAGTTTCCCATGTTCACTGGCACTCCCTCGATACAAATCTTCATCTCAGTGATTTCTCTAGATGCATCAATGCCTTTATCAATGATCCTGCACATAAACATGAAGATGTGTATATGAAGCTGTTTGCTCTTTCCTTGGACGAAGATGCTGGTGACTGGTTCAACAACTTGCCCAACAACTCCTTTGCAACTCTTGCAACTTTTAAAATTGGTTTTACCGACAAGTTTGGTGAAAAGAAAGAGCCTCAATATCAGTTAGTTGCCTTGACAAATATAAAGAGAAATGAAAATGAACGATGGATGACTTCAACAAAAAGTTCACAGATTCGGACTTGGGAAAGAAGGGAGAACAAGTATTTTGTGAAGAAAACATGTTCTTGAACAGTGTGGGGTCATGGCCACTAGACTTAGAATAGAAGATAGGCTACATGGGGCTGTAAATTTTAAACCATGGAAGGCTAGAATTGCCCATGACAAGAGTGGATTTGTTGGGTGATTTTAGCAAATCGTGTCTTAGCATAATCTACAAAGTGAAAACCCGAACTCTGTATTGACTGCCACTCTGTATCAAAATCGGCGTTACTGAATGCGAACCAAACTCCATGTGAAGTGCCCATGAGCAGCTGTCAACACCCAACTTCTTAACCAAGGCAAGTCGTCAATCGTAGAATGGACTCTTTCTTAGATCGTGTTTTTTTGGAGATGAGACTGGAGATCACAACTTATCAAGCAGAAATAAATTCATTGAATGATAAAATTCCATACAATTGGATCATGCAACTGTCGATGTAGAACTCCCATGGCTGTCTTTAGTGGATGCAAACTTCGCTCAATCATAGGTTGCAGCCTTTTCTCAAGCAAACGAACATTCCTCTGTAAAAAGAACGCCATTTTCTTAACCTGCTTCATTGCATCACGATTTAAAAAGGAAACGGCCCATGAATGCCCGCAAGGATCCAATGACCACTTTCTAGCTCGAGCCGCTACAGGACTTATTAATTTTGCAAGTAGATGAAAGGCTTGACGCTGAAAACCTTGCGCCCACAATTCCATCAATCACGGTTTTGACCAAAGATTAGCCCATAAGCTAGTACCACAATATTTATATGTGAACCAGAAATGCATGGCAAGATAGAGGCGTCTTTTGATAGAGATACATCCGGGTCCACTCACAACATATTTGATTGGCTTAGCTCGTGTTTACCACTTGATTTTCTGTTTTCCCTACATCCACTATTACAACTGCCTTCTTTGACATTTGTTTTTTTACGTCTTCAACACCACTAGAAACTGTTCTTTGCCGTTATATGGTATTGTTGTTGTTGCCCACCAGCCCGTCATATTATCACCCGTCATCCTTGATATCAAGCTCTCTTGCAGCCAATTTAAAACTTGTGTCACTCATCCGTCAAGTATGAAATAATGAGCCATCTTCTTGTTCTACTGGTTTTTTGTCCCTTCAAAAAGCTTCCATAGGCTGCTACAGAACTATTATGTTGTCCATTTTCAAAGACTTTGTTAGAAACCTCACTACTCACATCTATGCTTTCCTTCTCCGCACTGTTTGCAAATGATCTTGCCACAGGATAGACAATTTGCTATAAATCTATTCCTACGAGCTTGGCAATCACCAGGTTGACCACTTTGGAGGGCAATTGAGAGTTTTGCAGTTCCTGCAAGTGAAATCACTTTAATCCTTTTCTTCTTCCCGGTAGCATTAGCTTTCCCCTTTGAAACATCCTTTGCTTCTGAAATTTCTGTCAGGGCTTCTTCTTCCTGCTGAACAGCTACAGAGTTCCTTTCATTTAGAGCATTTTTGTTGCTTTTCTGTTTCCAACAAACCACAATTCCTCTGCTAACTTTGAAATGTATGTTGGAGGTCCAACTGACAGTTTCTCAATAATCTGTTTGTTTAAACCAGAATCAAGAAGTAATTCCACTTGCAGCAGCAAAGATCAAGCTTGATATTTCTTCAATAATATCCTGAGGACAATCCCTGTAGATGACAGCCACAAGAATAATCTTTTTGCTCAGTGAGCAGTGACTTGTCTATGCTCAGATCTATTGCAGATAGACACAGGATGAAGATGCCTTGAATACTCAAAAATGCAAGTGCATTTTGAGGGGTAACAGACCACCTTAACTAATCTTTACCAAAGTTCAAACAAATACAGAAAGATGGTATTGAGAGAAAAGTTATAAGGCATTCGCCTAAACAAAGGAGAGAACATGGCTTCATACCTTACTAGGATCACACAGGTCAGAGATGATCTCAGAGCAATTGGGGACGTTGTACAAGGTAGTGAGTTGGTGCGGACAACATTGAATGGCGTCACAAAGCCATGGGGTTTATTTGTGGACTCCGTAGTTGTTCGTGAGCACATGCCTTCCTGGGATCGTCTCTGGGACGACTTCATTCAGAAGAGACCCGGAGAGGGTATGTACAAGGTAGTTCGTCTCATAGTAGGAAGGATGAAGAGAATGTGGCATTGGCAACGAAGGGAAAGAAGAAAAAGTTCAAGAAGAGTCCTAAGGGTGGGGCCAAGCAGCAGAGTGGCGAGCTAAAGAAAGACATGAGCAACGTCAAGTGCTTTGCTTGCCAAATGTTTGGACACTATGTTGAACAGTGTCCGAACAACAAGAACAAGAAACAACAGATAGCAGCAGCAGCCAGTGTTATCGGAACCGGACCGGAACCAGAAAAACCGGCCAGTCTGACCGGTTTACAGAGGTAACCGGTCCGGTCAGGGACAAAAACCGATTGAACCGGAATTTTGTCTGAACCGGGTACTGAACCGACCAGAACCGGTCAAAACCGGCCGAACCGGCCGGAACCGATCAAAACCGGCCGAAACCGACCGGTCCGTACAGTGGACCCATGAAACTGATTTTTATTTTTTTTAAACACAAAAAAAAGTTTTCTATGCTTCTATGATTAGTTTATTGTTATTCATTAGTACTATGGTTGCCATTTCGAGCCTCTTTGTTGATGTACTTTGGTTTAGAACCTCAGAGATGTATTGCACTGGGTGTTGTTTTGGTTATTTGCACCCATACTTGCTATATATATATGAGAAACTTTGCATATTCGTGTATTAATGGTTTGGATTCATATGTATGCACATGAATATATATGTTTTTTACAAAATATGAATATTTTATGTATTTTTTAGTCGACCGGTTTTTTTCCCGGTTTTTTCCCCGTTCCGGTCCGGTTCACATTTTGGGCTTCGCCAGTTCGATGACCAGTCCGGTTTTGATAACATTGGCAGCAGCTGATATTGATGAGTTTGCTACAAAATTTTAGGGAGAGTTTTCTCCCTATGTTGGTTGTACAAAGAGAGCATCTATTACCAGCAGTGATGTGGAGGATCAGACTCAATATTCCTTATCGGTTGGTCATTCGTTGAATGCTTCCACCACTCTTTCCACTTGGTACATTGACAATGGGGCTTCGAGCCATATGACAGGTGTTCGAGATATGTTCACCAAGATGACTGAGACTCGCTTGAGCCTAGAGGTAGTGTTGGGTGATGACACTGTTGTGAGAGCAGTTGGGCGTGGGACTATAATCATTCAGAGGGAGGCCATGCAGCCCATGACATTGAGGGATGTCTTGTACATCCACGGGTTGAAGAAGAACCTTGTTCCAATTTCCACTATTGAGGACAGGGGCTTTGGAGTGTATATCCTAAATTGGAAAGTGTATGTTTTTCCCAGAGCAACAGGACCATCTACTTCATATGTCATTGGAGTTAGATGTGGAAAATTGTACAAGCTTGTCTTCCTTCCTCATCATGCATTGGCCCACACTAGTAGTAGTAGCGATTAGTATGAGTTGTGGCACAGGAGGATGGCCCACCTTCATCATTCAGCTTTGAGATTGCTGACAGAGATGGCTATAGGTTTACCATGGTTCAACACATAGCAGAGTGCTGTGTGCAGAGGGTGTGACTTGGGAAAGTACACCAAGACTGCTTTTCCGAGCAGTGATAGCAGATCAGGGGGAGTACTGATTTGATTCATTCTGATTTATGTGGGCCTATGTCTTCTGTTCCATTGACAGGTTTTGAGTACTATATCAGTTTCATTGATGATTACTCCCAGAAGACCTGCATCTACTTCCTGAAAAACAATAAGTCTGAGGAAGTCATGAAAAGGTTCCAATAGTTCAAAGCTCTTGTGGAGAACCAAACAGAGAGGAGGATTCGGGTACTCTGATCAGACAATGGGGGTGAGTATACCTCCAAGGAGTTGATGATTTTTGCAGACAAGAGGGGATCAGTAGGCAGTTGACTATTCCATATACTCCACAGCATAATGGAGTTGCTGCAAGGAAGAACAGAGCCATAGTGGGAGCAACTTGTAGTGTCCCTTTTACAAAATTTGCAAAAACTAGGAAAAATTGCCAATTTTGATCAGTTCGACCCTTAGACTAGTCTTGACTCAACTACTTCCAAATGGCTCCAAATGGTTCCGAATTGGGTCTGAATGAGTTTGGAAGGTATTCAGACATGTAAATGAGGTTGATGGATGCTTGGACACTCTTAAAACACTTCTGCCACATTCATTTATAATCAGGGAGAAATGA
Source organism: Larix kaempferi (assembly GCA_027924585.1). NCBI lineage: Eukaryota > Viridiplantae > Streptophyta > Pinopsida > Pinales > Pinaceae > Larix > Larix kaempferi. The sequence goes on along the minus strand of BSBM01001803.1, from coordinate 1,022,927 downwards.
TGTGCATTACTAGTCAAATCGAGGTTCACAATCCCCAAGTGTAGGAGACAAAGATGGCTTCCCAAACACTGTAAAACCTTCCCAAATTTCAAAACAGAGACATGGTACTGATCAAGGACTTCAATGGGCTCCCCAATTCATCATTAATAAGTTTCTATAAGCTTCTGCAACTCCCATAAATCAGATGTTTGTATACAAGCTTTGACATAGGGGGAAATGATAGTAAACTTAAGAATATTGCTCCAAATGCTTGTCTAATGAATATGAAACTTCCTCAACATATTAATGGCACTCCATACAACATTAATATATCAGAGATTGACTGAACCATTCGAATTTGATACCACTTCAAGTGCAAATAACAAGGTATTGGGGAAATGGCACCATTTATTCATAATTTAGCATTTTTACATCAAATCTCTTGGAGTTTTGACCTCAAAGTCTTCTGAGCAGTAAATACAAAGTATATATATCAGATTACAAAGATATGGGGCCTCAAGAGTTATCCCAAAGAGTTCATCACCTCATCAAGTGCGCCTCTCCTCAAGGAGCAAGAATATGCCAAGAAATGGAAGAATGGTTGTAGAAGGAAGCTGAAGGAAATGTGACGACGAGCTGCCTCGTAGCTTCAACCTGTAACAAAAGACTCCTTTGTAGCTCCAAATGAAAGGTCTGAATGACCTCTCCAATTGCCAATTAGGATGGGAATCTTTCACCCTCGAAATTGGTGCTAAGGCAAGTAGAATACCACTCTACTAGCTCTCCTCTCCAAATGCAAAATCTCAAATGATCAAAAGCCGGTATTCTTTTTTGTTCCTGACTTTTATAAACTTCCTAAGGCTTCGCTAACTCGAATTCCATCCATGCGCTTCATGCCAACTCAATTTGGGAAGAGATTCCAAAGTATGCCACTTGTCCCTCCAAATCTAGCCTCCTCCTCCACTCAATTCAAGTAGGTATCTCTTTGGCATCTCTAACTCCCTTGTGCACCCTCTTGGAGGCTATTTTTAGCCCTGACATGTCCTGTACATCAAATGTCATCCATCAGGTCTGATTTTGTCATAAGTGTCATAGGCATCTTCATCATTGGTGTCATAGAAGCTAGGGAATCTAGCCCAAGTGTCCCACTAGCTCCAAATTGCCTCTTCCTCTTGCTGGGAGTTACTCTTCCTCTACATTTCAACCTCATTGAGTCATGCCAAGTACAATTCCATGGGCATTTCGACCTCATTGAGTCATGCCAAGTATTATTCAATGGGCATTTCCCTTCAACTATCCAGCTAAAGATGGGTCTGCCATGCCAAATCCCATCCCACCTGACTGCCTAAGAAGTTCCATCTAACCAATAGCACAACAAACCTCTATGCCTCCCGAATAGTCCCATAGATGATAGGTCCCTACACACTTAAAACACTATGGTGATGAGATCATATCATGCACAACCCAAAGCCACCTCAAATCAAAAGGAGATGTGAAGCTAACTAAAACCTATGACACAAAAAGAATTGCCATGGGGCGAAACCCTCCAGCCTTTTGAAAATCTATTTAGAAACTAGAATACACCCCTAAGTTGTCACATCAACAAGTCCAAGGCCATAGCTTTTATGCATAAAAAAAACCCTAATTAACGCATACCCTAGATGTCTCTGACAGTGCAAGAGATAGAGAACCAAAGGTCTTGTTGGTCCCAAAATATGCTCCCATCAAAATGTTTGGATTCTGGCAGCGCACATGCAAAGAAGGACCCTGGTTTTCGCTGCCAGAAAACCCACTAGCATTTTTACCAAAGCCTTCAGTTTTTTGTGTCAACTTGGTCAGTTTTTTATTATCTCAACCTTCATCCAGGTCAGTTTATAATGAATGTCTTTGGCCCTGTTTGCCTTGTTGATGCAAAAAATCACGTGTTCCCGTTCTCCTATGTGTTTATTATTCCTTGGTAACTTTGGTATTTGAATTTCATAATTATTATTATTTTTATAAAAGGATTCTTTTTACCTTTTATTTAAATAATAGTTTTTATGAAAATTATTTTAAAAAAAAATATAAAATGAAAATGCCCTTTTCATTTTTCTCCCATATCCATGAGTGTTACGTGGGGTATAAGTAACAATTATGGGTCTTTACCCTCTTATGTTTGATGTCAATGTCAAGCCACCTAAAAGTTAAGGGTTAAGTTATGGGTTATTAAGTCATGTCCCATTTCATATTTAGCCACTGTAATTTCAAAGTTCACGAGCCTTCAACAAACAAGGTAATACCCACAATGAGCCCACTACCCGTCGATATAATAAGGAGACAAGTATGAATATAAAGGCATCTAAAATCTCTTACCAGCTTCATGTGGGATATGTCTACAATGCAAAATAAAAAAATCCCAGCACAAATGTTAAGGCAGAACATTCAAGAATCACAAATCTGTGGCCTATAATCAAATGTTGATAGCCTAGTAACATGGCCAGTATTTGACGCAAAAGTGACAGGTGAGAAAATTGATAAAGGATAAATGTTGGAAACTCTGCCCTTTTTTTTGAGACCGAGAATGCACCTCCTTTCATTGGAATAATAAATACTTCTCAGCAAACATCAAGTGTCAAGATTATGTATTGAAAGCATCCAAGTATGCTATCAATTTCCAAAAAGAATTCCCACGCACCAAGCATAGAGAACGCCCAATAAAAATGCCAAGTGTTGATTACCAATGATTAAAATGATGCAAAACGCCAATAACTAAGTGCCATCAAGGAAAAGATCAAGAAGAATAATCTGGGCCGAGCAACGGTGGGATTTATAACTACAGTTCCAAGTTTTTATCCAACCTTTAATTCTTTCTGGAAAATATCTAAATCAAAACCTAGCCAATGATAAGCGTGATCTCTTATATTAAAAACACTTGGGCTTTGAATCCTTAGCATAGTGTTGGCACGGTATCTCAACGATGAGGCAGCGCACACATGAAATGCTTGCATTCGGTGATGGATAAAAATTAGCCATGTATTGCTAGGTTCGGATTTCTATTCTAGAATTTCAATTTGCGGATTATTCCAGGTTTGATGGCAATAATAAAGCATATAATGAGTTCCAAATTCCCAGGATAATGATCAGGAGGTTAAAGATCGCTCTAGATTTGTAGTGATTAGTTGAGTCAATGATCACTAATTTGTAAGCGGGGTTTGAGCATTCCATGAACACAGGTGGCAGAGTATTTTCTAAAAGCAGAGGTCCCAAACCTCCAAAATGAGTACATGTCAAGCAGAAGGTGTCAATCAAAGATTAATGACAAATTTCATGGAGATTTATTCCAATTTTCTTGCAAATTATTCAAACATCTCATTCATTTTTGGTTTAGTAATAGACATTTGTTCCAAAAATGTGGGGTATAGCTGTTGGATCCATCTTGTATATATTTTATCACTTGTAATGTAAAATAAGAGGTTCCAGCCGAGAGGCTCAGAGTGCAGTAGGAAGGATGGAGAGCCAGTGAGAAATATACTGGAAGGTCTAAGACTTTTGCTCTGTAATTTTTTGTTGAATACCTGTAATCCGAGATGAGATTTTATTTATTGTGAGCTTGGTTTAAACTTTCTTTAAATCTGGATGTTATTCGGTTTTGTTTAAACTGGTTTTGGCCATGGATTCCTTCATAATGATGTTTTCTTTATGAATGCCCATGCTTCAATTTAATATGCCAGATTCTTTATGTTAAGGTATGTCGAAACTGTTTGTTCCCTATATTAACAGTCAGCTTGAACCAGACTCATCACTGATATAACTCTTGTTTTAGTCCAGTTACCCAATCTTTTTCACAGAGCCTGATGTTTTCAGTTGGCTTATGCTCTCTATGTCTGTAACATTCTCTTAATTCCATTGCACCAACCACATACCCATTCAAATTCAAGCAATCATTTTTCCCTGAGCATTAAGATGTGCTAGCCATGCTCTCTCCGCAGTCGGAGTGCATCTTTTACCACTAATAGGTCTCACCATAAACGAAGAAAAAGGGAGAAAAGAGTAGCCTCCTAAGAATCCCTTTTTTTAAACAAGCCTTGAAAGATTAAGTATCAACCTTTAAACACCAAAAATCACCACATTGAAGCTCCAACAGTGCCAAGAAGAGAGTGCAAACAGCTATCCCAAGTAGACAAGTGAGAAAACAAAGATAACTTTATTTGATCCAATAATCTTGATTTAAAATGAGGAGTTGCCTTATTTATATGTGACTTAGGCCAACTTAACCTCCTTTATAAGCCGACCAACCCAAAATGTCTAACATAACGTAAAATGAGTTTCTTTGGGGTTTCTCACCCACAAGTCGGGGACTAAACCTCATACAACATAAGATAATGATAAAATATGATGAATTGTTGCAAGTTGGATGAAATGTTGAGCATGGGAGGAGGGTGTCATGCCCCATCTAACCCCAACATTGTGCTTTTTCCATCAACACCCACCTCCTTTAGGTAGTATGACCTCTTCAAAGGATTGACATCTTCATCAATTTGGCATGCTTGGGACAAGAGGAGGGTCAATACATAAGAGAAATAGGTCCAAGTGGGAATAATGAGGAGTGTTAAGACGGGTATGACAACCCTTACACATGCAATCACCTCTACAAAGCATAAAAAATGAGTTTGGCCGGGAGTCCCTAAGCCATGTGTCCCAATGGTATCATACCAAAAAGCACTGGACACCAACCCTGGACATAAATGCCTTGCATGACGGAGGGCATCCACCACATTAAGGGGTAGTCAGTTGTGCCACTAAGCCAACACTCCTGGAATGAAAACCAACAAGATGACTATACCATGGGTTCAGAGCCCCACAGGACCAACACTTTTCATAAAATAAGCCCAAACTTGGCCTTTACATAAAAAAAGCAACCCCTCCTCTGTGGCAATCTAATATGACACATTGCAGAACATTTGGAAAGTAACAATATCCACACATAAAGAAAGCATTTTACCACAAGTCAAGTAGAGAGGATATGTCATAACATTGGTACCAACTAGATATCCCCATCTACCTCTGGGATATGGCAAGGTAGGCTGAGAAGGCTAAAGGTATCTATAAGATAACTGAAAGTACCTCTCATGTGTCTATGGTCAAACTATGTTAATTTAATGTAACTTTGAAGTATATTCTACTTTTAATTTATTATTGTAACTCCGTTGGGGATTTTTTACCTCCGTCGGGGATGTCATTATTACATTTGGTCATGCAAAGGTCATGAGGTTAACCTATTGTAAGTCGGGTCGTTAGCACCCAAGTAAATGTAATATATGTTAAAATGTTAACCAGAAAAATGTTCGAGAAGAAATGCATGCAAGGGTTTGCATGCACCTACTTTTAGGTTTTTGGTAAACCTACTTTTACAGTGAGATGATATAAGGAAGACAGAAGGTGTTTGTCTCAATTACTGAGGTAATTGATCTAAGATACATCAATTGAGAGGAAGACGACTTTCCTTGAGAAGGAGGCCGCACTCGTTAACGAGGATGAAGCTCATACCGCATCCGATTGAGCGATTGAGTGTATGTAACTTGCAGAGTATCTTCGTCTCAATGATTGAGGAAGATCAATGACGATAAGAGCTCAGATCTGCTGAGATCTAGTTTAGTACGAGTCATTCTTCATTTGACGGAAGGCGCACTTGAGCATGCAAAGGAGGACGTTTTCAGCAGTAGACTTCTTCAGTTGCAAGGCACATCAGAGCAGAGGATAGAGAGAGACAGATCAGACAGAGGTGCCTACAGGGATACTCAGATCCAGTTTTCCAGTTAGGGCTCATTCTTCCACTGCATGCAACAGTTGATGCATGCAAATCTAGAGTTTTCCTGAGTTACTTCTGAGGTAACCCTGTATTGTACTTGTCTCATTTCTTATATGCACTAGGCTCAAGAGAGAATATAGCCCCACAGATTGTTGGTTTTCCCCGATTGGGGTTTCCAGGGTATATGCAGTGTTATGTGTGTGATTACATGTGTATTAAAGTCGTAAAGAGATCTAGTTGTTGAGTTTATGTCTGAATAAGTATTTACTGACATTGACACTCAAACCGCTTGAGATCTCAGGGCTATCCAGAGGGAGTAGTGATCTCTGGATTACTTAAAATTTACATGGTATCAGAGCCCTGGTAAGGGTCAAGGAGAGCAATCACACTCAGATCTACAACTACAGCATCCGATCTGCGATTATGGGGGAGGATCATATTGTTTGCACTTCTTGCTACGCTATAGATATTGATGAGTGTGCTACTGATGGGATTGACAGGAAGATAACTCTCAACTCATGTCCATCATTGATGGCCTCCACTTCTAGTGTATGGTACATAGACAGTCGAGCTTCTAGTCATATGATGGGTGTTCGAGGATACTTTTCTGACCTAGAAGAGGATGGGATAGATCTTGAGATTGTCCTAGGAGCCCAGTCTACGGTCAAGGCTATAGGACGAGGAACTGTGTCCTTTCAGAAAGACTCTGGAGAACATATGAGAGTTCGTGATGTTCTATACGTTCGAGGTCTTAAGAAAAACTTGATCTCCATACCTATTATTGAAGATCGAGGACTATGGGTGATGTTCAGAGATCGAAATGTGCTAGTTCAGCCCAAGGGATCCAATGTTGCCTCAGCTGAGAGGATTGGAGTCCGCAGTGGGAAATTATACAAACTGAGTTTCCGACTTCATCATGCCCTAAGTCATAGCAACCGAGAGGAGGGATGTGACCCCTGTGAGCTTTGGCACAGGAGGATGGCTCATCTACACCATCCTGCCCTAAAGATTCTAAGGGAGATTGTGACAAGAGTACCTGAGTTCAGCCCTGAGCACACCGATGTGTGTAAGGGGTGTGCTCTCGGGAAGTACATTAAGACAGCATTTCCAAAGAGTGATAACAGAGCTACGGGAGCTCTTGATTTGATCCATTCTAACCTTTGTTGTCCGATGTCCACCACATCACTGAAAGGATACAAGTACTATGTGTCTTTCATTGATGACTATCCTAGGAAAACGTGGATCTACTTCTTGAAGAGCAAAGAGTCTAAGGAAGTTTTGCAGAAGTTTCAAAAGTTCAAAGCTCGTGGAAAAACAGACAGAAAGGAAGATTAAGATCTTCAGATCAGATAATGGGGGAGAGTACACCTCCAATGAGTTCAATAAGTTTTGCACTCAGGAAGGCATCAAAGAGGCAGTTGATTGTACCTTATACACCTCAACAAAATGGGGTGGCTGAGAGGAAGAACAAGGCCATTGGGTGGAGCTGCGAGATCCATGTTGCATGATCGGGGATAGCCATTTTTTCTTTGGGCTGAAGCATGCAACACTGCAGCCTACATTCAGAACAGGAGCCTTCATAAGGCTTTGGGGGACAAGACCCCCGAGGAGGCTTTCTCTGGAAAGAAACCAGAAGTTGGGCACTTCAGGATTTTTGGATGCCTCACCTACTCTCATGTTCCTTTGGAGAAAAGGACAAAGATGGAGCCCACTGCAGAAAGAGGAATTCTTGTTGGGTATGATGAGATTTCGAAGGCCTATCGCATTTACATCCCTGCTCTCAAGAGGACTGCTGTGAGGCGAGATGTGAATTTTGAGGAGGATCAGGCCTTCCGAAAGTCATGTGAATCTGAGAAGGGAAAACATTAGGTTGCTACTTCCCTTCATGACACAGGTCAAAGTACAGTACAACAACCAACAGGGTCCCAAGTGTCAGGAGTGACAGATGCACAAGATACAGGTTCGAGGGCATAGGAGCAGGAACTAGCACAGGATCTCAGATTGGTGATCAACTGAGGTCAAGGTCCCATATTACAGGTTCTCAAGCTACAGGATCGATGTCTACAGGCACCTCTACTAGAGGTGCTCATTCTCATACAGGTTATTGGGACGAGGATGAGGAGTTCTCCTCACAGGATGTCACTTCAGGGAAGAGGAATCCTAAGTGGCTTCAAGATACCTTGAAGGACGCTCAGTCAGTAGGAACTCCCAAGAAAGACGTAAGAGAAAGAAAGGCTCCACAGAGATTCTGTAGTTACTTAGCTCTAGTAAGCTGTATCAGTGAGTCAGAGCCATCCTCTTACGAACAAGCAACAGGTAAGCATGCCTGGAGAGATGCCATGTTGGAAGAGTATGCTTCCATCATGAAGAATGATGTCTGGGAGGTGGTACACAAACCTAAGGGAAAATCTGTGGTCACCTCTAGATGGCTCTACAAAATCAAATATGCTGCAGATAGCAGCATTAAGAAGTAAAAAGCCAAGTTTTTTGCTCGAGGGTTCTCACAGATAGAGGGAGTTGACTATGATGAGACGTTTGCTCCTGTGGCCAGGTATTCTTCCATCAGGATTGTGATTTCTGATGCAACAAAAATTGGATGGAAGATTCACCAAATGGATGTCAAGACAACTTTCCTCAATGGACTCATCGAAGAGGAGGTATACATTGAGCAGCCGGAGGGCTTCGAGATACTTGAGCGAGAGTCTCATGTATGCAAATTGAAGAAAGCCCTGTACGGTTCGAAATAGGCACCTAGAGCTTGGTATTCTAGGATAGATACTTATTTGCAGCAACTAGGGTTTCAGAAAAGTGGAGAAGACCCAAATCTCTACTTCATCGTTGTGAGAGGGGATCCTCTCATCCTTGTGCTTTATGTAGATGACATGTTTATTACAGGGGCAGAGAAACTCATCGGTGATTGCAAGAAGAATCTTGCATCTGAGTTTGAGATGAAAGATATAGGGTTGATGCATTACTTCCTAGGGATGGAAGACTGGCAGGAGGATGGGCATATCTTCCTCAGTCAGGGCAAGTATGCAATGGACATTCTGAAGAGATTTTAGATGCAGGATTGCAAGCCCATGACTACCCCTATGACAACCAACTAGAAGAAGCAGGTGGCTTCTGAGAGTAAGTTGGTTGATTCCATGAAGTACCGACAACTCATCGATTCCTTGATGTATTTGGTCAACACCAGACCAGATTTGAGCTTTGCAATCAGCAACTTGAGTCAGTACATAGTAGAACCCAAAGATGTGCACTGGGTGGCTGCAAAGCATGTTTTGAGATACATCAGTGGAACAACAGAATATGGGTTGAATTACGTGAGGCAAGGAGAAGTCCAGCTTGTAGGGTTCACAGATTCAGATTGGCAGGTAATGCAGGTGATAGGAAAAGCACCTCCGATTGTTGCTTCAGCTTAGGTTCGGCAGTTGTGACATGGTTCAACAGGAAGCAGAAGTCCGTTGCATTTAGTTCTGTTGAGGCAGAATATATGGTGGCTAGCTTGGGCAGTTGTGAAGCCATCTGGCTTCGCAAGATGTTGGTAAGTCTATTTGATCAGCAGTTGGAGCCTACGGTGATTCATTCTGACAATCAAAGTTGCATCAAACTCTTTGAGAATCCAGTATTTCATGATCGATACAAACACATTGAGATCAGATATCACTTCATTTGTGATCATGTTCAAAAGGGAGCAGTTGAGCTCTAGTACATTTTCACAGATGAGCAGGTTGCAAACATTCTAACAAAGTCCTTGATGAAAAATAAGTTTGAGTACTTTAGGGAAAAGATGGGAGTGGTGCAGAATCCTTTTCCTGGTTAAGAGGAAGTGTTAAAATGTTAACCAGGAAAATGTTCGGGACGAAACGCATGCAAGGATTTGCATGCATGCAAGAGTGAGTTTTGCATGCACCTACTTTTAGGTTTTTGGTAAACCTAATTTTACAGTGAGATGATATAAGGAAGACAGAAGGTGTCTGTCTCAATCACTGACGTAATTGATCTGAGATAGATCAATTAAGAGGAAGACGACTTTCCTTGAGAAGGAGGCCGCATTCCTTAAGGAGCGGGAAGCTCGTACCGCATCCGGTTGAGCGATTGAGTGTCTGTAACTTGCAAAGTATCTTCGTCTCAGTGATTGAGGAAGATTAGTGACGATCAGAGCTCGGATTTACTGAGATCTGATTTAATTCGAGTCATTCTTCATTTGAGAGAGGGCGCACTTGAGCATGCAGAGGAGGACGTTTTCAGCAGTAGACCTCTTCAGTTGCAGAGCAGATCAGAGCAGAGGATAGAGAGAGATGTTCGGGTGCACAGGGTACTACCAAAGGACCGAACACCAAGAGCAACCACTTCACATACACAGATCACAGATCTACACACCGATGTTTTGACGTGGTTTAAACCTCTTGAGGGAAACACTCCACGGCCTCTGCCAAATAGCTTCTACGAGACAATTTATTATGCAAAGAAAGAAAGTTACAAATGAGCTTCTCATTATCGATCAACTAAACAATGACCCTCCATGCTCTTTAAATAGAGATCATGGACCAATCGGGTGTTAAGCCACGGATCAAGGTTAAGTTTGATCTAAGAGAAGTTGAGCTGTCGGATCACTCTATGTCGGGAACATATCGTGACCGTCGGATTAAGTATTTACAAATGCATACTAAAGAAACACACTATCCCTAATGGATATATTACACAAGTTGATCTTAACTAACTCCTAAGTGTCTAAATATCCTAACATCTCCCCTTAAGAACAACTTGGGATAGCATTGAAGGATTTACAAAAGTGACACTATTAGGAGAAGGAAGGAGGCATTAGAGCCTATCCCCCCTTAATGACAAGTTCCTGAACTCCTAACATAGATCGAAGTTTAGAGCCTATCCCCCCTTAATGACAAGTTCCTGAACTCCTAACATAGATCGAAGTTTAGAAAACTTCGCTTCTGTAAGAGACTTGGTGAAGATGTCTGCAACTTGCTCATCTGTAGGGCAAAAGAGCACTTCAAGAACACGATCATGAATAAGATTTCTGATGAAGTGCATATGTAGCTCAATGTGTTTGCTGTGTTGATGTAGAACTAGATCTTTGGCAAGCTTGATGGCACTTTGATTGTCGCACCAAAGTGGAGTAGGCTGCTGCTGCTCGAATCCAAACTCTAAAAGGATCTGTCGAAGCCATAAAGCTTCCAAACTGGCATTAACTGCTGCTCGATATTCTGCCTCTGCTGAAGAAAGAGCAAGAGCTTGTTTCTTACAAGCCCAAGTAATAGGTCCAGATCCCAGACTGAAAACATAACCTGCAGTAGACTTTCAATCATCAGGATCGCCGGCCCAATCTGAATCTATGAAACCAACCAACAAAGGTTTCCCCCCTGTACTGTAATGAATCCCAAACTGAACTGTACCTCGAATATATCGAAGTATTCTTTTAGCTGCTTTCCAGTGACTTTCATGAGGTGTCTGCATATAACGGGCAAAACGACCAACGGCAAAGGAAAGGTCAGGACGGGAATGTGTCAAGTATAAGAGACTACCAACAAGCTGACGATACAAGGTGGCATCGACTTCAGGTAAAGTACAAGTGGAAAAAAGTTTGACTCCAAACTGGAAGGGAGAAGGGGCTGGTGTACAATCTTCCATGTGAAAGCGACGAAGAAGGTCATAAGCATACTTAGACTGAGAAAGAAAGATTTCTTCTTTGGTTTGCAGGACTTGGAGACCAAGAAAATAATGCAAATGTCCTAAGTCTGACATTTCAAAATTTTGTTTAAGACTGGATTTCACATGGGTTATAAGCTTAGGGTCACTACCAGTAAGAATAAGGTCATCAACATATAGAACAAGTATGATGAGATGGTTTCCTACTTTCTTGGTATAGACATTGGGGTCAGAATGGCATCTAGAAAAACCAGTGTCAAGGAGAAAGTTATCCATTTTGGCATACCAAGCTCTAGGAACTTGCTTAAGGCCATATAAGGATTTCTTAAGGCGGCAGACAAGGCTAGAGTTATTCTGAATATAGCCAGGAGGTTGTTCCATGTGAATTTCCTCCTGTAAATCACCATGTAAGAAGGCAGACTTGACATCCATTTGATGGACTTCCCAGTTGTGTAAGGCTGCAAGGAAAAGAACAAGGCGGATGGAGTTCATTTTTGCGATGGGAGCAAAGGTTTCATTGTAGTCAATTCCTTCAACTTGGGAAAAACCCTTGGCAACTAACCTTGCCTTAAGTCTTTCAACACTTTTATCTGATGCATACTTAGTTCTGTAGACCCATTTACATCTGACAAGTTTTATTCCTTTTGGAAAAGGTACAAGATCCCAAGTATCGTTTTCCATTAAGGAACGATATTCTTCATACATGGCTGCATCCCAATCTAGATTCCCTGAAGCTTCTGCAAAAGTCTCTGGATCATGATTCTTGGAAACTTTAGCCAAAAGAGAAGAGGCTCGCTGAAACTAAGAACGTGTTCGACGTTGATCTCTAGGATCACCGGCAAGATCACCAGCGACTTCACATGTTGAACGGACCCATCGAGGAAGTACTTGTGCTGGTGCAACTAGAGGAACATGAGCAGGCGGAGCTAGATTTTCATCCTCACTGTCATTATCAGAAACTGGAGTTGGAAACCTGTCAAGGAACTTGGAAGAAGACGAAGAAGGCACAAACGCCGAATCAGGCTCGCAGGCCAAAGATGGCACAATCGCCGAGTTAGGCTCGCAGGCCAAGAGATTTTCATCAAATTTAACATCTCTTCTAATGATTATATCATGAGAATGTGGTTGAACAAGTCTATAACCTTTTACATCTTCAGAATATCCGACAAATATGCACTTTTCACTTTTAGGCTGCAATGCTTTCCGTTTTTCATCCGGAATGTGAGCCCATGCTTCACTACCAAACACACGGAAGTGACTTACATCAGGTTTAGTTTTACTCCATGCTTCTTTCGGTGTTATACCTTGTAATGCTTTAGTGGGGTTGCGATTAACTATGTAATTTGCACAATTAATGGTTTCAGCCCAAAATTGAAAACTTAGTCCCTTAGATTGGATCATACAATTAGCCATTTCTTTTAAAGTGCGGTTCTTCCGCTCAGCTACACCATTTTGTTGTGGTGTATATGGAACAGTGTGCTGTTGTTGGATGCCTTCTTCAGTGCAGAAAGTAGTGAACTGTTTGTTAACATATTCTCCTACATTGTCAGATCTTAACTTAATAATTTGATGACCAAATTGTTTTTCAACAAGGGCCTTGTAGGCCAAGAACATGTTAAATACTTCACTCTTAAGTTTTAGGAAATAAACCCAAGTGCGTCTGGTGTAATCATCAATGAAAGTTAAGAAATATTTGAAACCAGAAAAGGAAGCAGATGGAAGAGGACCACACAAGTCACTATGCACAAGCTCCAAGGAAACCGAGGCGTGCCAAGAGGCACGTTTGTCAAAACTGTCCCGATGATGTTTTCCGAGTACACAACCGGAGCAAACACCATCCCTGCAAGATACCATCGGAAGACCTGTCACCATATTTTCGTTACATAGTTGTTGCAATGAGCGACAATTTAAGTGACCAAATCGCTAATGCCAAAGTTTGCTCAAGTTATCACTATGAGCAACAAAAACTGAAGGGAAAGGTGATGACCCAAAGTTGTTAAACTTGTACAACCTGGTAATATCATCAACAATTCCAATAGGTAGGCCTGTTGAGGATCTATAAAATCCTTGATTACAACTTGGTGAGGTGTAAAGGTCACAGTTTTACCTTCACCAGAATGAATGATCTGATAAACTGATAACAAATTGCAGGAAATTCATGGAACACATAGTACATCACTAAAATGACCATTATCTACTGGAACTGTTCCAGCTCCTACAACACTTAGAGATCTATCATCACCAACAAATATTTGTTTGGTGTTACATTCATGCATAGTAGAAAAGATGGCAAGATCCTTAGCCATATGATAAGATGCTCCAGAATCAATGAGCCATTCATTTGAAGTAGAAGAAGAAGATGCATTATAAGAATAACCAGAAGCACAAAGTGCATGTCCATGAGAGGCAGATTCTGAAAACGAATCTAGGTTGATGTGGTGCTTCTTCATTGCTGCTTCCAAGGCTGTCATCTTCTTGAAACACTTAGATTCAACATGATTATCTTTCCCGCAATAGTTGCAATGACGCTCAGTCTTCTTGCCTTTTGGCTTGGATCCTTTGTCATTTTTTAAAGAAGGAGCTGACTGAGAGGGTTTTGGACCCTTGTTTGACTTATTATTGCGAAAATTTTCTTTTTGGGAGGCTTAGACTTTTCTTTCTGTTGGAACAATAAGGCTTTCCCAGATGTATCTGCATTGTTGATTATTCCAAGATGAATGAGTTTATCTTGTTCTCTAATCAAGGAATCACAAAAGGATTCAAGACTAGGCTCTTGATAGCTAGTTGCATTCAAGGATGCTTTCAAGAAGTAAAATGTAGATACAAAAACAGAATATGCAAGTCCAAGTTGGGAAAGAATATGATAAATGCATTGTTTGTCTTCCCTCTCAATCTTACATTCTGCACATAAGAGTTTAAGAGTTTTGTACTTAGATAAATAATCTTGAATGCATGAAAAGTCATTTGGATTTAAAGAAATCAATTCATTTTCGAGTTGGTGACCTCGAATTTCATTGTGTTTACCAAACACAGATTCCAACTTGTCCCAAGTAGCATTAGGTTCATCAATTCCAGATATGTGGAATCGCAAATCAGTAGAGATTGACATCCCAATCAATCCACGAGCTTCATCACATCTATTTGCCCATTTTATTTTCTTATCATCATCAGTGGGTTCTTTTTCTTTCCCTGAGGTAATTTTGAAAAGTCCCCTACTTCGTAGAACATCCTTCATACAAGATTTCCATGAGAAATAGTTGGAACTGTTAAGTAGAATATCACAAAAGGCGGCCATATTTGTAAATTAATGGCTATAAAAGCAGAAACCAATAGTCTAGATGTGAAGAGCTCGAAAAAATAGGTGGTTTCAAAAAAAACAGCACTGAAAACTGACTTTGTATGATGAAGTTATGCTTGAACAAAGAAACTGTTGAAGATGTCCCCAATAGTGACGTGGCAGCTAGAGAATGTCCAGCAAAAAAAAAAAGAACCCCCGTCTTCCCAAGATGAACCTTTTGACAATCACTTTACAAGAAAGTTGCTTTAAGTGAACCACTTTTGTAAAATAAGTGATTTCAATTTTACAATGATATTACTTTTAAATAGTGCAACAAGAAAAAAAACTTAAGTGACTCACTTGTATTTTTATTTTTTATTATTTAAGTGAGATATACTTTTACAATAAAATAACTTGAAAATAGAAATTGCATGCACTTTTTCTTTTAAAAGTAATTTCCTAAGACTTAAACTCAAAACCTATTAAGAAATAAAGCAACTTTGAACCAAGTGAGCTAGATTAAAAGGTATGTAAAATATGGGAATGAGGAAGGGCTTTTTTTTTTTTTTTACTCTTCTTGCTCGGTTTGCGTGCTTGCCCTTTTTTCTGCAAAACAAACCACAGATCGAAACAAAAAAAACTTTTCCACACTTGTGGAAATAGATCTTGTTAGCTTGCCCGGAAAGTCTACGTTTTCTCTCTGTTTCTGATTTGCCAAGATCGCGCGAGGTGCACGGAAAAAAGCATAGGCAGCCAAGAAAAACCCTTTCCCTTTCTGTTTCTGATTTGCCGAGATCGCTCAAGGTGCATGGCAAAGAGCATACGCAGACGGGAAAGCAACAATCCGAACCCAAAAAAAAATTTAACAGTAAATAATGATATAATATGAGATTTTTTCCTTTTAAAACAGAAAATAAAAAAATGCGTCACTGTAACATTATACCTTCAAATCTGATGAAATATGCGTTTCTGGAGCAACCGGGAATCGTTTTCGATCAAACGAAAACTATTTCCCAATGGAAACGACGCTCTGGACGCAATGGAACACTTCCCATAGCCCAGAAATGCACAGAAATACCAGAACTAAAAACCCTTTCGAGTTTCGACAACAACAGTTCAAGATCTAGATCATAACCGGAAGCGGCACTTCATAAAAGCTCTGATACCATGTTCGGGTACACAAGGTACTACCAAAGGACCGAACACCAAGAGCAACCACTTCACATAAACAGATCACAGATCAACACACTAATGTTTTGACGTGGTTTAAACCCTCTTGAGGGAAACACTCCACGGCCCCGGCCAAATAGCTTCTACGGGACAATTTATTATGCAAAGAAATAAAGTTACAAATGAGCTTCTCATAATCGATCAACTAAACAATGACCCTCCATGCTCTTTAAATAGAGATCATGGACTAATCGGGTGTTAAGCCACGGATCAAGGTTAGGTTTGATCTAAGAGAAGTTGAGCCGTCGGATCACTCTATGTCAGGAACATATCATGACCGTCAAATTAAGTATTTACAAATGCATACTAAAGAAACACACTATCCCTAACGGATATATTACACAAGTTGATCTTAACTAACTCCTAAGTGTCTAAATATCCTAACAAGAGACAGATCAGACAGAGGCGCCTGCAAGGATACTCAGATCCCGTTTTCCAATTAGGGCTCATTCTTCCAATGCATGCATCGGCTGATACATGCAAATCTAGAGTTTACCTGAGTTACTTCTGAGGTAACCCTGTATTGTACTTGTCTCATTTCTTATATGCTTTGGGCTCGAGAGAGAAGATAGCCCAACAAATTGTTGGTTTTCCCCGGTTGGCGTTTCCGGGGTATATCCAGTGTTATATGTGTGATTGCATGTGTATTAAAGTCGTAAAGAGATCTAGTTGTTGAGTTTATGTTTGAATAAGTATTTACTGACATTGAGACTCAAACCACTTGAGATCTCAAGGCTATCCAAAGGGAGTAGTGATCTTTGGATTACTTAAAATTTACAATATAAGTGGTAATTGAGTCTCTCTAGAGAAGTCGACCCAGTTAGGATTACTGGGTCCGGCCTAGCTGAGTTAAAGGTTAGGTCAAAAGTAATATATATATAGAAGGAGAGACTCCTTCATTTATTCATTCACACACTTATGCAATTCGCATTAGTGGAGAGAGAGAGATATCTGTGAAGGAGAAGAAGGAGTGGCTTGAGTCTAGAGTTTAGTCTTTTTGTCTCTCTTATTTGTGAGACATATTTGGGGCTTTGTACTTGATCATCTATATTCAGGAACTTCTCGTTGGGTTTTCTTCCCCTTGAGAGTTTCCCAGGGTATATTGTTTGTGTGCTTTGTGATTGTGTATCTTTCAGAGATCCTGATTATGCTGCTATTGTGAATAATGTATTGAATGCTAATGAATTTGCATTCTAGCGCATGGTAGCACATAATTTTAACATGATATCAAAGCTAGCCTAAAAAGAGCAACTTTCACAAGGTAAAACTCTCTTTCTCTCCGGAAGTGGAAAATTAGGGGCAAAAGTGGAATTTTTGAGTGCTATTGGCATAAGGAAGTGCGCCTCTCCAAGAGCCAGAAAACTACCGATTGGAAATTCGCAAGTCAATTTTGAAGGGTGAAATTTTGGAATTTTCAAAATCCAAGTACACCAGCATACTCGCAAGACAATATTGAAGGGTGAAATTTTGGAATTTTCTCCTCCTTGGGCTGTGATGGCACCAAGCACCAAGATTGATGACAAGTTGGAAGGCATAGAGAACTTCCGTGCTTGGAAGTATTGGATAGGTCTCATTCTAGAAGAGAATGACCTTACCAAGTTTGTTAAAGAAGTTGTACCTGAACCCAAAGAAGTTGAAGCTAAGGAGAAGCAGAAGAAAGATATGATTAGGGCTATGAGGATCATATCAGACTCCATTAAAGATCAATTGATTCCTCAAGTATCCTTTAAGAAGACTCCAAAAGAGATGTTTGATGCCCTAACCAGAATGTATGAAGGGAAAAACATCAATCGGAAGATGAATTTGAGAGCTCAACTCAAGAACACAAAGATGAGCCAAGGAGAATCCATTCAAGAATACTTTACAAGCGTGCCCCAATTCAAGGAACAACTAGAAGCTATTGGAGACACCCTTGACGAAGATGAGTTAGTAATGACTGCTCTCAATGGCCTTACTAGAACTTCGGACTCCTTTATCCAAACCATGTATGCAAGAAACGAAAGTCTACTATTTGAAGTTATATGGGAAGAATGTGTCCAGGAGGAAGCTAGAGTAGCAAATCGAGAAGTACTACTTAGGGATGATGATCAAGCTATAGCTACCGATACAAAGAGAGGAAAAGGAAAACCTCATTTCAAGAAGGAAAATCATATGGAGTTCCATCCTCCAAAGAAGTTTCAGAAGTATAAGAAGGGAAACTACAAGTGAAGAGACTACTCTTCTTTCCTATGTTTCCGTTGTGATAAGATGGGACATATTGCGAAAGATTGTCCAGAAAGAAGAGACAAAAAAGAAGATTACAAGAAGAAGAGCAATAAAAGACATCATGCTCGTTTTTGCCGAGAATGAAGAAGAAGAACCTCCCAGGAAGATACAAAAGGAAGACATCGAAGAATATGTCTTGTAATAGTGGTGCTTCAAAGCACTCTCTCCAATCTTGAAGAAAAGGACTCCCCTCAGAAAGCTTCACTAGGAAAATAGGAGAAGCAACGTACAAGATTGGTTTAAGAACTTTGATGATGAAGTAGAGCTCACCATCAGACATTTCAGTAATCCCTGCAAGGAGACTAGGATCAAAAGAGATCCTACCAAACAAACAAGGATAAGTATTTGAATTGTCATTTATATCAAATCGTTTAAATGATAATGTCCAGTTGTGTACACATTTATTTAGTATGTGTGTTATTCATGTTTGCATTGAGATGCATGTGCTAGGTAAGTAGCCTATGGTGCTATACAACATTCCATTGCTACTTATCTAGAGTGAAACCTCCTTGCTGACATATTGGAAGTAGAGCACGCCCTTAATAATGTCTTGGTAGAGATGAAAGGCATCCAGAAAGTTACCATATGGATGTGTGGCATGAACAAATGTTGTGTTATTGATAGCATTATGACATTGTGACTTATGCTTTATGGAAACTATGAACGTTTCTAACCATGCTATTGAATTTGACTTGTAGGAAGTATCGTACACAGATCACCTACAAATGAAGAATGATGAGACTTGTTCCGTAGAACAAGTCACAATGGTTCAAATATAAACAAGACTTGTGAAATCAAGTAGAGGAAGTCGAATATGACGAGATAGCCAGACTCATGGTGTGATCGAAGTATATGAAGAAGATGTACCTCCTAGAGTTGCAGAGGTTACACCCTCTCATGATGATTGGACCTCGGAAGATCACGATATGTTGGAGCCCCAAGAACCTCCATCCATGACTATATTTCTCGCAACAGAAAACCAGCTTGGGCTCGTGAAATTATTCAAGATGTTGAGAAGCATGGAGCTCTAGAAGGCTCCACAAAAGAAAGCAAGAGGCCAAAGCCATTTTCCAATTATGTGGCTTTGATGTGTGATCTTGTAGGTAAAGAACCTACTTGCTTCGAAGAGGCCATTCAAAAGAAAGAATGGGTAGAAGCTATGATGGAAGAATACCAATCAATAATGAACAATGATGTATGGGACATAGTTCCCAAACCAAAAGGTAAAAGTGTGCTATCTTCCAAATGGATATACAAGATAAAACATGCAGTGGATGGAAGTAGTGAGAAATACAAAGCTAGGTTTGTGGCTAAAGGATTCTCTCAAAAGGAAGGAATCGATTATGAGGAAACATTTGCTCCTGTAGCAAGGTACACTTCAATTAGAACCATCATGGCACTGGCAGCCACGATGAAGTGGAAGTTACACCAGATGGATGTGAAAACAACTTTCCTAAATGGCGTTATTGAGAAGGAAGTGTACATAGAACAACCACAAGGTTTTGAGGTTGAAAACAAAGAGACGCATGCCTACAAATTGAAGAAGGCTCTGTATCGGTTAAAGCAAGCTCCAAGAGCTTGGTATGGAAGGATTAACAGTTTTCTGACGAGCTTGGGCTTTACTAAGAGTAAAGTTGATCCTAATCTTTACTTCAAGGTTATGGATGATGAATCAGTCATATTATTGCTATATGTGGATAACTTGTTCCTGACAAGTAATGAGAAGAGAATCTCAGAGTGCAAAGACAAGCTCGATGCAGAATTTGAGATGAAAGACCTTGGCTTAAATGCATTATTTTCTAGGTCTCGAGGTATGGTAGAGCCCAAAGGGAATCTTCCTTAACCAAGGGAAGTATACTGTGGAAATCTTGGAAAGATTTGATATGTTGGAGTGCAAAGCCATGGCCACACCCATGGATACCAACTTGAAGTTATTATCTGACACTTCGTCAGAATTAATGAATGTGACTCTATACAGGCAGATTATTGGGTCGCTGATGTATCTGACGAACACGAGGCCAGATATATGCTTTGTTGTGAACACCTTGAGTCAGTATTTGGTTCATCCCAGACGAGTGCACATTGTAGCTACAAAGCATGTGATGAGGTACCTAAAAGGTACAATAGACTATGGTCACAATTATACTCAAGAAAATGAGTTTAGACTATATGGTTATACAAATTTCGATAGGGCTCGAAATGTCTCGAATATGAAAAGCACTTCAGGTGGATGTTACAGTCTGGGGTCAGCCATGATCTCATGGCTAAGCAGGAAGCAGTCCAGTGTGGCTCTCAGCACTGCAGAGGCTGAGTATATTGCAACTTGTTCTGCAAGTTGTGAAGCCAAATGGCTTCGAAACTTGTTATCAGGTCTGTTTGATCTGGAGTTGGATACCAAAGTGATTCTATGTGATAATCAGAGTTGTATAAAAATGACAGAGAACCCTGTGTTCCATGAGAGGTCAAAACACGTAGAAATACAGTATTTCTATATCTGTGATATGGTGCAGAGGGTAGCTATAAAACTCCAATAGGTGAGCACGAATGAGCAAGTTGCAGATGTGTTGACTAAGCCTCTGTCTCGAGTGAAGTTTGAACACTTCTGTGACAAGCTTGGTATAGTCCAAAAGGACTTCCCTCGAAAGGAGTAGTGCTAATGATACTGTGGTGCAGTGGAATTGATCATCTCTAGACAGAGATTTTCTTCAATGTTGATCCTGAGTTGTGGTGGGATCGATCGTTCCTAGACAGAGATGTCTTAAATGATTGTGTTGGTTTCGATTGTCCCTAGACAGAGATGTCTTAAATGATTGTGTTAGGTTCGATTGTCCCTAGAAAGAGATGTCTTAAATAATTGTGTTGGGTTCAATTGTCCCTAGACATAGATGTCTTAAATAATTGTGTTGGGTACGATCATCCCTAGACTAAGATAGTCTTAAATGATTGTGTTGGGTCCGATCATCCCTAGACTGAGATAGTCTTAAATGATTTTGGTAGGATTGATCATCCCTGGACAGAGATCCCGAGTTCCGAAAGGAAGGATAGTCTTAAATGTTGATCTACTATTGGACTTAATCCTTGGTTCCAAAAGGAAGGATTGTCAATGATCCCTAGTTCTGAAAGGAAGGATCATATGTGTACTGCAGGTGATGCTCCTGATGATATTCCAATACTGTAGATGAGGATTGTCCAGTGCTGCAAAAGATGAGGTGCCAGGATGCTCCAGTGCTGCATGCTAAATTTCATACATTGATAGCATAATATTTCAATTGCATAAACAGGATCACTAGAAGAAAGACAAAGCACAAAACAATAACACAGAGTTTAACCTGGGAAACCCAAATGGGAGAAAACCCAGCAACCTTCATATAGAGATGATAATCCCAAGATCAGAGTACAATCACAAAAGAGAAAAATAGAAAATGTCTTCCAAAAGTAGAAACCCCAAAACAATCTTCTTCTCCAGCTTGTGCGAACTTCTCTCTCTCCCAAGTGATGCAAACGTGTGGAGTGAGTGAAATAATGAGGTGACATAGCCTCTTATTTATACAAGTGTAAAATTGACTTTTACCGTAGGTGAGCCGACTTCTCTACTTGACTAGGCCGACTTCACTCGGGGGGCAAATAATAATTTATTTTTAATCTTTTACTTTATTGCTTTTCTCCCCAAGGCTTACACTGATTCTTCCAAGGGTTTACATGGTCATTTACATCAAGTTCATCTCCCTTAGGAGGTAAAATTAAATACAATAATAATATCTTTCGAAGTTGCACAAAATCCAACACTCCCTCTCAACGAGGAAGGTATTCTTCAGTCTTCATCAACATCACGGTCATCTGGGTTTCATCTTGTACATCCATATTGTCTCCATCATCTCTATACATATTGAAGGTTGTCCACACAGACTCAGTCCTTCGAGAAGTATCATCATGCATCAACTTCACCAGTCCTTCGGTGAGTCCAAGAAAATCACTCAATCCTGGATATCTGAGATATCAGCTATACCATCTCTGCTATACCATTTGCTACCTGTCCGTCTCATCTGCCGATGGGGTCCTCCCGTACCTGGTTGAGATCCCAAACAAGCAAATGGGCACGACCATCTACTGACCGTCCGACTAATATGCCTATGGGATTTCTCCCATATCTGGCTAAGTACCAAGACTGTAGAGGTACATGTGCAATCACATGGCCAACTGCTGACTATCTTACTCATCTGTCGATGGGATTTCTCCCATACCTAGCTAAGTAACTAGACTGCATAGGCAGTTGTGTGAACCCAACCAACTGCTGACCGTCCTACTCATCTGCCTATGGGATTTCTCCCATATCTGACTGAGTAACTGAACTACAGAAGGTATCTAGGTGAACCCAACCAACTGTTGACTGTCTGACTCATCTACTTATGGGATTTCTCCCATATATGGCTGACTACTGGACTAGAGAGGCAACTAGGCAAAGCAGGGAAAGCATTTCAATATCATTTTCCCTCTCAAGGAGGGAGACGTTCTCTTCGACTCCAAGTCTTCCGCGAAAGTATTCTAACTTCACCCTGGAAAGAGCCTTGTTAAGAAGATCTGCAGTTTCGTCGTCTGTCATCACGTACTGTAACTCGACCGCACCTTTCTGCACCATATCATGAATGAAGTGATATTGAATCTCGATATGCTTCGACCTGTCGTGAAATACACGATTTATTGACATCTGCACACAAAACTGGTTATCACAGTGAATCACAATCGACTCCGGAATCTGACCGAACAATCCTGCTAGGAGTTTACGAAGCAAAACTGCTTCTCGGGCTGTTGTGCTAGCAGCCATGTACTCGCCCTCTGCAGTACTAAGTGCTACTGAGTTTTGCTTCCTGCTCCACCCAGAAATAATAGCAGAACCCAAACGGAAGCAACATCCAGAAGTACTCTTCTGATCTGCAACACATCTGACCCAATCTGAGTCTGTAAACCCCTGCAATCTCAGGTCACAATCTGAAGCATACATCAATCCATATCCCACAGTGCCACGTAAGTATTTGAGCACATGTTTTGTGGCAATCCAGTGAATCTGCCTCGATTCGGACATGAACTGACTAAGGGCATTCATAGCAAAACATATATCTGGTCTGGTGTTGTTCAGATACATCAATGACCCAATCAACTAGCGATACATGGTGGGATCAATCAAATCAGAATCTGAAGTAGAATCTCTCAACTTCCAATTTGCATCCATCAGAGTAGCCATGGACTTGCAATCCAACATTTTGAATCTCTTCAATATATCAATGGTGTATTTTCCTTGTCCTAGGAAAATCTCTTTCTACCTCTGCAATACTTCTAATCCAAGTTCTCTTATTTCAAATTCAGAGGCAAGATTCTTCTTACACCATACAATAAGTTTCTCATTTCCTGTGAGAAACAAGTCATCAACATATAGAACCAAGATCAATGGTTCATCATCTACAACCTTGTAGTAAAGGTTGGGGTCTGCATCACTCTTGAAAAATCCCAAGCTCACCAGGAATCCGTTTATCCATTGATACCAAGCATGGGGTGCTTGCTCGAGTCCATATAGTGCCTTTTTCAATCTGCATACATGAGACTCCTTTCCTTAGACAATAAACCCATCTGGTTGTTCGATGTAAACTTCTTCCTCAATAACACCATTTAGAAAGGTTGTCTTCACATCCATCTGATGCAACTTCCATCACATAGTTGAAGCAATAGCAATAATGGATCTCATGGAAGTATATCGGGCCACAGGAGCAAATGTCTCATCTAATCGACTCCCTTTTTCTGAGTGAATCCTCTAGATACAAATCTGGCCTTGTATTTCTCAACACTGCCATCTACTCCATGCTTGATCTTGTATAGCCATTTAGATGTCACTACTGATTTCTCATCAGGTCTCAACACAACCTCCGAGACATCATTCTTCATGAACGATTGATATTCTTCCATCATGGCATCCTTCCACACTTGATGTTTGGATGCTTCTTCGTAAGTGGTGGGTTCTAAATCAATAATGTTGCTCATTAGTGCCACATAACTAGAGAACCTCTGAAGTCTTTTGCTTTCTCTGAAAGCGCCATGTGGAGCTTCATGCCCCTTTGCATCCTGTAGTGTCTGATGTGCCCATCTAGGTCTTTTACGACTTGCAACATCTCTGGGGATATCAACTAGATCTACGGGATCGATAGCTTCATCCTTTTTTGCTAGCTCCCTCTAAACTGGAAAGGGAGATGATCTCATCTCCTTTGGTTCTAGCATTTCTTCATCATCGATCTCCATATCTGATCCTCTGCCTTTCCTGACAAACATCTCTTCTTCAAAGGTAACATCCCTACTGACTTCAATCTGTCTGGATCATGGGATGTAGATTCTATAAGCCTTTGAAGACTCACTGTATCCCACAAAGGTTCCCTTCTTTCCTGAAGGTTCTAACCTTGATCTTTTCTCCTTGGGCACATGTATGTAGACTGGACAACCAAATATTCGGAGATGGCCCACTTCTGGTTTCACTCCTGTGAAAGCTTCATCCGGAGTCATGTTCTTCAATATCTTGTGTAGACATCTATTCTGTACATATACAACGGTTCTGGATGCTTCTGCCCATAAGAACATTTGAAAACTCTGGTCATGTATCATATCTTTGGCTACCTCCACAATTGTACGATTCTTTATTTCTGCAACCCCATTTTGTTAAGGGTTGTAGGGAACTGTGAGCTGCCTCTTAATTCCTGCTTCTTTGCAGAAGTCATTGAATTCTGTAGAGGTATATTCTCCACCATTATCGAATCTCAAAATCTTGATCCTAGAAGATTTACACCGAACACCGAACAACTGATGGATGTTCAAACACAAAGACTTACAAATCAAACGTAATATAAAAGGCTTGTGGCTAGAAGATTCTCTTAGAAAGAGGAAGAGGATCATGACGAGATGTTTGCTCCAAGTGGCTAGAGAAGACCATTCTCTTAATGATGTAATTGTAAAAAGCTTTGTACAGGTACCCAGGATCAATAGTCATTTGATGAGCTTAATGATCACCATGGGTGATGCGGATTTC
This sequence comes from Larix kaempferi, assembly GCA_027924585.1. NCBI lineage: Eukaryota > Viridiplantae > Streptophyta > Pinopsida > Pinales > Pinaceae > Larix > Larix kaempferi. The sequence continues at coordinate 997,658 of BSBM01001803.1, read as the reverse complement.
AACCTTTGCTACAAGGTTGAAGATGGTGTCTATATATAGATGACATTCTTCTCTTAGATGGATGCAAGAAGGAACTCACCAAAGAGTTCGAATGATCTTGAGGCTCATATCAGTAGACCCATCTGACGAGAGATGACCAGGATAGATATGCAGAAGATCACTCAATGCAGAGTGTGAATGATGTTCAGTCGCAAAGGAAGAATTGTTAGCTTCTTAACAAGCTTGGGCTTTACCAAAAGTAAAGCTAATCCTAACCTTTACCTTAAGGTTATGGATGATGAACCTGTTATACTATTATTGTATGTGGATGATCTCTTTCTGACAGGGAATGAGAAACAGATCATGGAAAGCAAGAAGAAGCTAGCTACAAAAATTTGAGATGAAAGATCTTGGATTGATGCATTACTTCGTAGGTCTGGAAGTATGGAAAGGCCCAGAAGGAATCTTTCTCAACCTGAGAAAGTATGCTGTGGAAATATTGAAAAGATTTGATATGTTGGAATGTAAAGCCATGACCACTCCCATGGATTCCAACTTGAAGCTGTTAGTTGATGACTCATCAGAGTTAGTAGATGTGACTCTGTACAGACAGATTATTGGGTCATTGATGTATCTGACGAATACTAGGCCAGATATATGCTTTGCTGTGAACACCTTGAGTCAGTATCTAGTGGTACCTAGGCATGTTCACCTGATAGCTTCAAAGCATGTGATGAGGTACCTAAAGGGTACGATAGAATTTGGTCTATGTTATCTTGGAGATCATGATTTCAGATTGTATGGCTACACAGATTTGATTGGGCAGGAACTGTATCAGACAGGAAGAGCACATCGAGCGGATGTTATTGCCTAGGATCTGCCATGATCTTCTGGTTTAGCAGGAAGCAGTCTAGTGTGGATCTCAGCACAGCTGAAGCGGAATATATAGCTGCTTGCTCTGCTAGTTGTGAAGCGATATGGCTTCAGAAGTTGTTATGAGGATTGTTTGAGTTAGAGATCGAACCCACTATGATCCTGTGTGACAACCAGAGTTGTATCAAGATGACAGAAAATCCACTGTTCCATGATAAGTCAAAGCACATAGAGCTCTGATATTTTTATATACGGGATATGGTGCAGAAAGAAGCTATGAAGCTTGAGTATGTGAGCACTGACGAACAAGTTGCTGATATATTGACCAAACCTCTGTCTCAAGTAAAGTTTGAGTATTTCCGAGACAAGCTTGGTGTCATTCAGAAGGACCCTCCTCGAAAGGGGGAGTGATATGGTCGATGATGATATTTGGATACTGGTATTGATGTGGATACCTATATCGATGATGAGATTGCCTATATTGACGGTAAGGTCAATGATGAGGATACCTATGTTGATATGGATATGTGTATCAATGATGAGGATACTTGTATCGATGATATGGACACTTGTATCGATGATGAGGATACTTGTGTCGATGATGAGGATACTTGTATCGATGATGAGGATACCTGTTCCGACGATGAGGTCAATGAAGTGGTACTTAGACTTTGTCTAAGAGGACTAGCAGGATTGCATCGTCCTTGGACTTATGTCCTAAAGTGATAGGGATTGATCATCCTGTAAGTGTATCAGGATTGCATCGTCCTTGGACTTATGTCCTAAAGTGATAGGGATTGATCATCACGTAAGTGGATCAAGATTGCATCGTCCCTGGACTTATGTCCTAAAGTGATAAGGATTGATCATCCTGTAAGTTGATCTCGATTGCATCGTCCATAGACATGAGAGATGTCTTAAAGTGATAAGGATTAAGCATCCTGTAAGTAGATTGGGATTGCATCGTCCCTAGACATGAGAGATGTATTAAGGTGATAAGGATTAATCATCCTGTAAGTAGATTGGGATTGCATCGTCCCTACACATGAGAGATGTCTTAAAGTGACAAGGATTAATCATCATCTAAGTAGATTGGGATTGCATCGTCCCTAGACATGAGAGATGTCTTAAAGTGATAAGGATTAATCATCCTGTAAGTAGATTGGGATTGCATCATCCCTAAACATGAGAGATGTCTTAAATTGATAAGGATTGATCATCCTGTGAGTAAGATCTAGATTGCATCATCCATAGACATGAGAGGTGTCTTAAATTGAGAGGGATTGATCATCTCGTAAGTGGATCACGATTGTATCATCCTTGGACTTATGTGCTAAAGAGAGACGGATTGATCATCCCGTAATTGGATCATGTGTATTGCAGAGTATGCTGCTACGATGATGTTTTTGAGCGAGAGGATCCAGATGACGATGTTATTAATCGAGAGGATCCAGATGACGATGTTGTTGATCGAGAGGATCGAGATGTTGATGCTGTTGATCAAGCAGATCGAGATGTTGATGCTGTTGATCGAGACATCTAGATGATGATGTTACTGTAGCTATTCGAGTGCTACAGAAGATGAAGACTCAGTACTGAAGATGTTGATGTTCTAGTATTGAAGATCTTGAAGATGTTCCAGTAACTGTTTGAATTACTAATGATGTATGAAGAAAGCTTCCAATGATTTATAGATGTATCATGTAGTTGATGACACCTTGCTCCTGCAGATGTTGTTATAATATCCTTCTCATTAAGGGGGAGTGTTGGGATATTGTAACTTCTAAGAATATTATATTTGTACTTTATTATTCCGGAGATGTTTCATTCCTCCGTGGAGACCCTATTGTATATCCGGAGATGTTTTATTCCTCCGTGGAGAATGTGGTAACTTGGGTTATTAGACTTCCCTAGTGGGGTCGGCCCTGTATGAGTCATGTGGGTTAAAGGGTTATTAAACCACCCTAGTCGGGTCGGCCCAGTCAACATTATGTTAGGTGGTTAAGTTGGGGCCGACCTAGTTAGTCTAAAAGTCAAGTGGGAGTTGTGTATAAATAGAGGTGTGTTCCTCATTTAACACACATTCACTCACTAGTGAATTGCGCATGAGAGAGAGAGAGAGAGAGAGAGAGAGAGAGATCTGCAATAGGAGGAGAAGAAGCTCTTGTTTGGGGAATACATCTTTGTATTGTTGATCATCTATATTGAGGAAGCTTTGCTGGGTTTTCTACCCCATGAGGGTTTCCTAGGATAAATTGTGTCTCTTGTGTTTATGATGTGCTTGTTGTTCTTTCAATGATCCTGTATATGCTATTGTTGTGAAATGGAATGTAACAATGATGTTATCTATCTTAGCATATTGAATCTTAATAGGAGAAAGGTGTCATTAAGCTCCCCAAGCCTCTCACATGTGTCAACAAGCCTTTTCCAAGTCTATCAACTCATTTCTCCAATTGTCTAAGAGGATTTCTCTTGGTTTTGCTATATAATGAAGCTTCATTCTCTCGTTTGAGAGAGTTGGGTTGTGGAGAAGAGTAGTCTTGCTATTTGTAATTGTCTTATACTTTGCATTGTTGGAATAAAGAGTTCAAGCTTTGGAGGCTCATTGGTGTAGTGTCTTCGTCTTGGATGATTATGGCCATGCATGTTTCAAGTAACTTGTATTTAATTAAATTCTTCTTGCAACTTTGTATGGTGAATCTAGCTTTCGTAGGATTGTTCTCAATCGATAGGAAGGAATCATTTAATAAGTTTATTTCTCGGTTCCTTTTGTTCATATATGTTGAAGAATGTATATCTAGCATCTTAATAAGTTTATTATTATGCTTCTATTTTCTCTCATACATGTGTAACTAGATCTCACAAACTTTGTTGCGAGTATCTTTCAAAATAGCTGTACGAAACCGTCGATTGGAGCTTGAACAAGCTTGTTCTCCCTCTCTCCAAGTTTTCATGTGGCTTAGTCCAATTGCATTCCACCAAAACATTTCTACAAGAATTCTATCTGGCATCAAAATCGCTTCTCCTTCTCTTTCTCCTCTTAAAGCAATATTTTCTCCTTGGTTACTTGCTAGACTTATAGATCTATGCTTCAAATTTCAATTACTAAGTAGATCTGAATTATGAGTTTCGTTTATACTTAGATCTAAAGTCCTTTCGGAGTTTTATCATAAAAAGCAGATCTAGCTAGGAAGCTATTTCATTTTGCAAGTTCTTTCAAAGTACAATTTTTATCTTGCATGTTGAATAGATTCTTTTGGGTTTAATAGATAAATCTAGAAAAGTTAAAGTGCTTCATTGGCTGCCCTCAAAAGCAAGCCAAGATCCTCAAAAGGACTTGTCATTTTGAGTCATTTTCATTCAATTTTTTCAAGTACATTAGCCTAGATTTTTCCATAATTTTTGTAGTTGCCCAAATCACTTTTAAACGTGATTTTGGGCATTTTCTAACACTAATTTGTCCGCTGTCCTAATTTTGGTTTTAGCAGGTTTTTGGACTTTAGTGGCAGAAAATCGAGTTTGAGGCCTGTTATCACACCATAGTAGCTGGGCTACTATTCTTGCCTAGCAGATATCTGCACTTTTCAGAGCTTGGATTTTACAGAGATCAGCTATGATGAGCTTGTTATTTGTGATCACTCATGGATCAGAGCAGTGCATTATATCATATTTTTGTTAGACCTTGTGCCAAGGTTGAGCCTTGACGGCATAGATTTGATGACCGATGTGACCCTTTGATCCATACAATTTCAGTTCAGTGCCCAGTGATTATGTTGCAGCAATGTTTCAGATGTTTATTGATGATTATTATGATGTGATATGACCTATGGACTTCTGATTATTGGCTTTGGATTATTATCTTCTTGTTTTAGTCATCTTCATAGCATTGACTTGGTATATGATTCAGGACATGACAGTGCTATTTAAAATAAAATGAAATACCTTGGATGATGTTATAAATAATAAATTGGATGTATTACTTGCACACTTAGGTTTTCTGACAATACTCACTTGTTTCATTCCCTTCCTGTGAGCATAGATATGCTCTTCCTTGACATTCTTGTCTGCTAGCTTAGGCACCACATTCATTTGACTCCATCCATCCATGCCCTTCCTAAATTGGCTTTTACCTTTAACTTGCCTTCTTGACTTCTTGATACTGAGGACTTCCCCATTACTACCTCCGTGTTAGACCGCATCCATGTTTGTTTTGTGTCTCGGCTCTGAGTTGGTGACAGAGCTTGCCTTTGGTGAGCTGGATTGTATGCCTAAATCATTTTCGTCGACTGTCTCGATGTTTGGCACTGTGCAAAACTCCCCCAAATCGCTTGAGATGTTATTTAAAACTGAAAGCTCATGTACTACTTTATATTGGAAATGTTTTATATACGCCAATGGAAACTGTAAACTCTAGAATGTGTTTTTCAACACACGTGACTAAAGGACAAGAGCAATGAAATGCTAAAATACTCCTTGAAGAGTATAGAAAAGGTCCAAAAAGCAAATGTTACTCAAAAGATATATCTATTATTGTCGACCTTGTATATGTGAATATGCCCCGGATGCAAGCTGCGAATAGTTGTGCTTCTCAGCACATGTGAAATCCCAAAGGGGTCATATAGGCTAAAAAGGCCATGGAAATGAAATGAATGATCCTAATGAACCTGGATCAGCTTGATGTATACATGATGCCTAAGATGAACAATCACTCTCTAAACAACTTATCCATTTGTGAGGCACGGCCCTTCCCTTGTCATTTTGTCCAACAAACAGTGCAGCTTCCCCCTCTCCCCGTCCGAAGTGTCACCTATTTAAGTTTGGTCAGGCCATCCCCTTTGCCCAACCTTGACTTAGCCTTCACCCTTAGCTAGTGGTTAGACCATGTAGAATGGATGAGTCTGTCTTTGAAGCTTTTGTGCAAGTAAAATATAAACATTAAATATATACATGCACTAACTACCATGGAATGATGTTTATACTTTAAGTTAAGCTGTGAATATTATCTAAATGAACATGTCTCAGTCTCTGTCATAATCTTGTCTTTCGTTATATTTTAGGAACAGTGATGATGTGGGCAATGTATGCTTATGGACGATGATTGACAGTCCCACATACTCTTGTTGATGATTCCATATGATGGACATATGCTTCAGATGATGGTTGATCCAGTTCAGCAGTTTTATTATTATTTCCAGATCATCATATTTTACACTGTCCGGATATGGTGGACCCTACTATTGAACCCTCAAGTCAACCCATGGTGTATGAGTACACATTTTCAATATATTTGGGTCTTCTGGATCCATTGAGACACTTATCTTTCAGTTTCAGGCACTTTTGATGATGATAGATGCAGTTATCCACCTGTTGTCCAGTTTTGGGCATGCTGACCAAGCTCGTCCAGTAGAGGCTTGGCGGCCAATTGTTGTCTACGGCATTGTGTATGAAGGGGATGGTCCAGCCACTTGATTTCCAAATTATACCCCCCTTCTAGACACCCTGGTGTCATCAGTTTGACAGCACGGGCACCCAAGGTGGCAGTTTGAGCAATTTCAGGGTTTTTCAGGAGGATTAAAAATGGAATAAAAGGGTCACTTAGGAATTCGATTTGGGCAATTGAGGCAAGGTTTTGGCACTTGGTCTTCACAGAGGTCTTCCAGGGTGAACCCCCCATCTTCTAGTCAGTTGGAATTAGTCAGTGGGGTCCACAGTGGCCACAGGAGGACTTTTGATGCATGTCTCTCACAGATTTTGATAACAAGATTTTTTATCATTCGTGTTTTGTGGACATGTCATGGTCCTATTATTCTATATTATTGTGCCATGGGGATGAGCTAGTAAGGATTGATGCCTCTTAGCCCCACCATGAGCTTCTTCAGTCATGTCCATGTCATATTTGGTGGGCCTTTGTATCTTGAACCCCTTTAGAGGATGACATCACCCTCACTTAGTCACTTTTAGCTATGACGTCATCCCTCTTTGGAGTGATCCATGTGATATTATGTATTGGCTCATCTTAGCCATTGATTAGATTTTGAGAGCTTCCAATCTCAACCACTCATTTCAAAAAGTGGTTTTGAGATCTAGGGTTTTCGTCTTTATTATCCTATATAAGGACGAGACCCCCTCATTGTAAAGCACCTTTGCAGCTCTTGAAGATTGGAATAGAATACTTCTTTGTGGATCTACTTCTCTTGTCTTGATGGATTCTTTTGCACTTTGAATATACAGTATCTCTTCTATGTATCATTGTGGATCTTGGGCATGGAGGCCTAATTAGTGAAGAGGAGGACGATTTGAAGGAAGCTATTCCTGAGGGGACTCACATATATTCTCTTGGGTTGATCTTTGTGACAGGGAGTATCATTATTGTATCTTTGTGACATAGTTCATGTTTTCTATTACATCTCTCATTCATTTTCATAATTTTCTTACCTGGCTTGTTTCACTTTATCTTGTCTTGTAGGAGGACGATTTGGCCATCTTTGGAGAAGGATGTTTTGGCTTGGAGCACTAGATCTCACTCTTGAATATACACAAACGGGAATGCTATCAATTTGCAAAGTGGCCACAAGCATTTGAGGTATGTTCTACAAGGTATGTACCTAGATCTACTCTTCTTCTTCATTGGTCATCAAACACTTAAAATCAAAAGCCTCATTTTTACTTTTTCCTAGATCTACTTGGATCTAGCTTGGCTTTGGGGATAATATTGAAAACCCGCCTCTATAGTATCCACGACAATTCGGATCTATAGTTTGGTGGTGATTGGCCTCCATTTGACCCTTTTCCCAAAGCACTTAGTCTTCCTTGAGTGAGGTCGCACTCCTTGGGAGGGTGAGTTTTGCTACTTCCAAAACGTGGGTAGGTGAGATCCCATTTGATTTGCACTTGTCTACCTTGATAACCTACCCCTAGTGCTTCACTTCTTTGATTTTTGCCTTGTGGGCCCCATTCCTCATTTTGAGTGTGTGCACCAGTTGGGTCATTGAGTGATGCATTTTTAACCTTAGATCTATGGAGATCTAGCTCATCTTGGGGCACGCCACTTAAAACCCACTTTCATAATTGCCTAATCTACCCCGATCTACATTTTGGCATAATTTGGACTCCATTTCCCCCCTCATCTCAAGGCACTAGTCTCCCTTGGTCAATTTGCGCTCCTTGGGTTAGTGTCATTTGCTAGATCCCATATGTGGGTATTGTCTATCTTGTATTAGATCCATAGATCTACCTCATCTCACCCACTTAGTTCCATCTCTCCCCTAATCCAACCTTGTGGGCTCCATTTGAAACATTTTCCCTATTTTAAGGAGTGGGCCCCACTTGTGTCTTTTCATGGTACTAGATCTAATTCATTTGAGCTTCAATAAGTGGCCTTAGTCATCTATTGGTTGAAACCCTTGTCACATCCTAAGCCTCTCCAACCACGCTTAAACTCTTGGGTCCACTTAATCCAACTCACGCATTGGTTTCTGTAACCTAACTTACATATTTCCCTAGGAACCTTTGTGTTAGCTAATCTTCTTTGATTGGCTAGGGTCTCCTGCTTGGTCTTGATTCATCTTGATCTAAAGTGAAGAGTGCCTCGGTTATCGTGACTCCTAGCTTGCATTGGGAACCGTTGCATCTCTTGGGTCACCTATTTAGCTGTCCATCTCCTCTACCATCTCGGATGGGATACCTTTAGGGACAACTACAAATTGTGTGATAACATTTTTAGCACCGTTGCCAGGGAGGTAGAGGCTTACCTTAGGAGTCTGTGATTATCCAGGTAGAACTCATATCTTATCGCATTCGCATTAATCTAGATGGTTATCATTTCAATCCTTAATTAAAACATCTCCATCTATTTGCCACTCCCTCTCTCCCTGCATTTTAATGACATACAACTTGGCAGAAGAGTTTAAAAGTCTACCTGGCGACTAAAAATCGTGACTCTGCTGAGGAACAACCTCATAAGCATCCCTACGACCTTAGAAATAAATCTAATCTAAATCAATCGGAAGGAACCCCACTCAATTATCATAGAAGAGATCCTAAAACCCAATCGTCTAATTTCTTTTCGAAAATTGTTAATTCTGATTCTCCAAACCGTTTCTTGGGATCTCCTTCAACCAATTCGGTTCCTCCTTCATCTCCAAATCCTAATCTCAACGTAAGTCCAGTCAATCCAATGGCTAGAAATCAAACTAATTCTGGAAACAATAATCAGAACAACCCTCCCGTTGCCCGTGCTTTTGGAAATAAGGCTAGAGCTTTGCCTTTAGACTTTTCTAGAGTTTTCGATGCCCCTCATGATATGCCTGACAAATACTTTGAAAAGATCCCAAAGTTCTATGGGAACTGTGTGACCTCCACTGAGGACCACATAGAAAATGTCTAGGCTCACATGGAATCTTATGGGGCTGAGGAAGAAGATGTATTCATGGGGGGTCTTTTTGCATCCTTAGAGGGTGATGCTTGCAAATGGTTTGACCATTTGCCTGCATCATCTATCACAAGATATGATATCTTCATTGAAAAACTTAAGCATGGATGGTCAGTCAAGTTAGATGGACGTTTCCTTTTGAACCAACTTTTTGAAATCAAGAAGAAAGAAAACGAGTCAGTCCATGAATTTAACCTTCGCTTTAATAAGATAGTGGACAACATTCCAAATAACATTAGGCCTCTTGAGAAGGGTGTCTTAATTCATTACCTCAATGCATATGAGGGCTTCCTTGGCTATCACTTGAAAGATAAAGACCCTAGTGACTTAAAAGTGGCACAGGAAAATGCTAAAAAGGCTGAGGCAAATGCTGCTTCCATGGGGAAGCTAAATTTCTTCGACCTAATCAGTGCCTCTTCTTCTAGATCCGAGCCCAAGTTTAAAAAGCGGAAAGAGCCTAGTAAAGATCCCAAAGAGATGATGGAGAGCATGCATGAAATGATGAAGAATCTAACTCTCCTGACTAGGGATCTAGATAAGAGCAAAGTGTCTGAAAGGTATAGACAGCCTTAAGGTCCAAAGCCTTATTGGAACCAGCAAAAGAAACCTAATAAAAGCGATAGAAGAAACCCTGTGATCCAAACCTCACCTGAACCTCCTCTTATTAACTGGTCAGAAGAACAAAGGATGGGTGATCCGGAATATCCCACTGATCGTGATGATACTCCTGATTCTCCAAAGAACATCAACTGGGTTGAAAACTTAGATTTCGACAAGGACTTTGGAAGAATTTTAATCGATCATGAGGAAGAGTCCATAGAAGACCCTAGTCCTAATTTTCCCATTGATGCCACTGAACAGTCTGGTAGTAGTGGCCAACCTCCTCTTAGAACTTATCAACAAAGAAGGGATGGCCAACAGCCTACCCCTTTCATTGAAAAGAGGAGTGAGTTGCCTAGTCCAGTGATTGAGCCAATCCCTTTTCCTAAGTATGACTTAGATATCAACATTGAAAGGAAATTGGACAAAGTTATGCACAACGTCCCACTCACTGAGTTAATGAAAATCCCATCAATAAAGGAGCAAGTGGTAGAGTTTTTCGAGAGTATCCATGACACTACCATAAGTAGTGGTGAAGATTCATCTCTTCCAAACTCAGCACCTAGTGCTATGGTTGAAGATGAGAAGGATCCTACCATTAACATCCAGACTGCTTTATACGAGAGGAAGAACGGTGGTCACCAACCTTTTTATCTTACACTTCGCATTGGTGACACCCTTCTTCATAACTGTATGTTGGATTCTGGTGCCTCCATGAATGTGATGCTTTTGCAAGTCATGGAAGCCATGGGATTAAAAATAACTAGGCCTTATGGCAACGTGTGTGGAATTGATTCTAGACCAGTTCAAGTCTTTGGCTTGATAAAGAACTTGAGAGTTGACTTGTTTTCATGCCCCGATATATCTATGTTAATGGACATAGTGGTCATAGATCTACCCCCAACCTATGGGATGCTTCTCTGTAGGAAGTCATCTGCTAGACTGGAGGGACATCTTCAAATGGATTTATCAGATGCCACTATCCCCAACTTTGATGGGTCATTAGTTAGAGTATATCGGGAGCCATTTTATGATGGTCATCTCGAAAGTTATGAGGATGGTGTAAGGAACACTTATGGCGACGGTGAACTTTTACCTAAAGCTATCTTTACGGTTATGGGTAGTCCCAATGATGATTCGAGTACAGGAAGAGAAGAGATTTGGGTATCATTTGGAGACGATGCCTAAGTTGAATAAGCACTCTCTAAACAACTTATCCATTTGTGAGGCACAGCCCTTCCCTTTGTCATTTTGTCCAGCACAAAGTGTAGCTTCCCCCTCTCCCCGTCCAAAGTGTCTCCTAGTTAAGTTTGGTCAAGTCATCCCCTTTGCCCAACCCTCTCTTAGCCTTCACCATTAGCTAGCTGTTAGACCATGCCCAATGGATGAGTCTGTCATTGAAGCTTTTATGCAAGTAAAATATAAATAACATTAAATATATACATGTATTAGCTGCCATGGAATGGTTTTTATACTTTAAGTTAACCTATGAATATGATCTAAAGGAACATGTCTTAGTCCTTGTCATAATCTTGTCCTTGGTTATATTTTAAACTAGTCAAACATAGTTTGACCATGGTCATTCTTGGGATCCGTGATGATGTGGGCCATGTATGCTTATGGATGATGATTGATAGTCCCACATACTCTTGTTGATGATTTCATATGATGGACATATGGTTCAGATGATGGTCGATGCAGTTCAGCAGTTTTATTATTATTTTCAAATCATCATATTTTACACTGTCCAAATATGGTGGACACTACTGTTGACCCCTCAAGTCAACCCATGTTGCATGAGTACACATTTTCAGTAGATTCGGGTCTTTTGGATCCATTTAGACACTTATCTTTCAGTTCTTGCCACTTCTGATGATGATCGTGCAGTTATCCACCTGTTGACCAGTTTTGGGCATGCTGACCCAGCCTGTCCAGCAGAGGCTTGGAGGCCAGTCGTTGCCTAGGGCGTTGTGCTTGAAGGGGGTGGTCCAGCCACTTGATTTCCACATTATACCCCCCTTCCAGACACCCTAGTACGATTAGTTTGACATCGCAGGCACCCTGGGTGGCAGTTTGAGCAGTTTCAGGGTTTTTCAGGAGGATTAAAAATGGAATAAAAGGGTCACTGAGGTAGGGCTGATCCAAATCTGTGGAGAGAAGTGGGTTAAAACAGAAACCCTAATTCTGTTGCAGCCATAGAGTTAGGTCAAAAACTGAAAAATTCTTGGAATTGAATTCCGCCTTCACCAAAAGATGTGCCTTGCTAAAATCAAAATTCCCAAGGTCCTTTTCCTCCAAAATGTTGGGTGAAGACTTCAGAAGATGAAACCCTAGTTCCGACAATGGCTTCTTCTAGAACTACTCTGATACCATGTTAAATTTCATACATTCATAGCATAATATTTCAATTGCATAAACAGGATCACTAGAAGAAAGACAAAGCACAAAACAATAACGCAGAGTTTAACCTAGGAAACCCAAATGGGAGAAAACCAAGCAACCTTCGTATAGAGATGATAATCCTGAGATCAAAGTAAAATCATAAAAGAGAAAAATAGAAAATGTCTTCCAAAAGTAGAAACCCAAAACACTCTTCTTCTCCAGCTTGTGTGAACTTCTCTCTCTCCCAAGTGATGTGAACTTGTGAAGTGAGTGAAATAATGAGGTGACATAACCTCTTATTTATACAAGTGTAAAACTGACTTTTACCCTAGGTGAGCGGACTTCTCTACTTGACTGGGACGACTTCACTTGGGGGGCAAATAATAATTTATTTTTAATCATTTACTTTGCTTCTTTTTTCCCCAAGGTTTACATTGATTCTTTCAAGGGTTTACATGGTCATTTACATCAAGTTCATCTCCCTTAGGAGGTACAATTAAATACAATAATAATATCTTCCAAACTTGCACAAAATCCAACACTGCAGATGATGATGTTTCAGTACTGAAGATGAGGATGCTCCAGTGCTACAGATGATGTTCCAGTGCTGAAGATGAGGATGCTCCAATGCTAAAGATGTTGATGTTCCAGTGTTGAAGATGAGGATGCTCCAGTGCTGAAGATGATGATGTTGAAGAACTTCCAATGATTTATAGATGTATCAATGTTGTTGTTGATGCCCTCCTTTCTCAGATGATGTTGTGTAGAGTTACACATGCATACATTGTTGTCAGTAGAATACCCTTCTTGTTAAGGGGGGGTATTAATTTAATGTAACTTTGAAGTATATTCTGCTTGTACTTTATTCTTATAACTCCGTCGTGGATGTCATTATTACATTTGGTCATGTAAAGGTCATGAGGTTAACCTTTCATTGTAAGTCGGGTCGTTGGCACTCAAGTAAATGTAATATAAGTGGTAATTGAGTCTCTCTAGAGAAGTCGACCCAGTTAGGATTACTGGGGCCGACCTAGCTGAGTTAAAGGTTAGGTTAAAAGTAATGTATAAATAGAGGGAGAGACTCCTTAATTTATTCATTCACTCACTTGTGCAATTCGCATTGTTACCAACTTATTTGTACCATAGTTGGATTATCTGAAGAACCGCCATTTGACAAACATGATGAATGTTTGTACTCCATTGTATCAAATGATCGAGCATTTGTGCCTAGCAAATTTTGGCTAGTCAATTTTTGTTTTTCAGTCAACATGACCATCGCCCAATGGGGTTTGTAATAAAGTGTGCTAGTAGCATTCTGAGTGTCTCAGTCCTCCATGACTTGATTAAGCAACTAAGGTATTCCGAGGAGTTTTTTCCTCAAAGCTGGAATGCCCGATTTTGAAAATCTGAGCCATGGGGGGTTATTAGAGTCCAACTAATATATATAAGCCTACTAGACACCATTAGAATAAGTTTTGGTCATGTCCTAAGTCTCTAGGACCCTTAGAAAAAATGTTGAAAAAATTTTACCGGGTCCTCCGGTTTTGGGTTTTTAATTGTTTTTTAAATTTTAATAAATTTCTCTATAGTTTAAATGGAGAAATTTCAATTTGTAATACGTCAGTCATCCGGGATCTGAATTCAGTGATTGAAGGCTCCAACCTTAAGCCAAAAAGCATTCATGATCCCCAGACCGGTTTATCCTAAGTTTCAGATGTCAATTAGGCCTCATAATTAATAATTTATCAAAAAACCCAGTTACAGAGAAATTATTAATTAAAGTATTAAAAGTTATTATTTTGGAGATAATCCAAATCTCTCCAAAATAATCCAAATGGATTAAAATAAAAGGCTAATTAACATGGCACCTGGCATTAATGAAGATTCCAATCATCTCAGTCATCATTCAGCTGAGTATACAGTCAGCACAACAGATTAACTCCAAGAGAATTCACCCTCCATGCATGCAAAACTCAAATTGGTGATGTGGAGAGTTTATTAAATGAGATTTTGTTGGTGTTGAGTTACATTTAATGGGGGTGGGGGTGCCTTGCCTAGGTGGAGGCCACCTCCCACTCTCAACTACCAAGATTGCAATCAAGTTTCGGTTAAACTCCAAGCCACCTACCCAATCCTCACGCCATCTCCAAGCTTGCTCACGTCAATCTCTTCTTGGATCTCCAGTTTACACTTGGCATTTCGTTGTTTGATGGTGAAGTTTCCAAAGTTGAGATGGGGGGCGCCTTGCCTAGGTGGAGGCCACCTCCCCATCCACATAAGCTCCCAACTCGAGTTTGTTTGTTGAGATTAGCACCAAGCTTGGTGTTGATTGAGATTAGTGGAATACGAACTAGTGTCTAGTGCCACTGGCTCCCTTCATTGCCAATTCGACTTAGGTGTTAGGTTTTGCCTACTTTGCTATAAAGAGATGCCATTTTGGCCATTCTCTCATGGAGATTTTGAGCATGAACACTTTGCCCAAATATCATTGTAACATTTGTTTGAAACATTTAATATAAGAAGTGACTTTGGAGGTCCATGCAGGAGTACTTGGGGCGTATTTTCGCATTGTCTTGGTGATACCTCTCTCACCTTGTCTCTCTTTCATGCATTTCAATTTTCAATCTATATTCTAACATTACTTAGAAATGGCTTGTTCGGTTTTGTATGCTTGAGATCAAGGGTTTTGTAGGGGTGTTCCAAGGTGGAGAGTGGCTTGGAGATCAAGCTAGTTTTCATTCACCAATGAATATTATTGCCTAACAATTTTCTTGCAAGTTCCCAAAGGATTTTCTCACCTCAAGAGAAGAAACAAATAGAAGAGACTTGCCTCTTCCTCCATCAACAACTTTTTATCAAAACTTTGGTTACTATTTCTCCTCTTTCCTAGTTTCGTTTTTGCCTCCTCAACCATTCGTTTTTCTCCATTAGCTTTCGTTCCCTCTCTTTTGGTCCTCTTGCCTTGCATTCGCTCCCATCTTCATCCTCATCTTCTTTTCTCCTCCATTCGCTCCTCCTAGCTCCTCTAGCTTATGCTCCTATCCTTCTTCCATTCTTCCTAGGTCCTCTCTCCAACACCAAAACCTTGCTCTCGTCTCCCTTTGCTTACCTTCTCCTCATCCCTTTCGTCCACCTTCAAAACAAAAGACACAAAATAATCAAAGCAATAAATGGTTAAGTATTAGCTTGTTTCTCTTATTTGAAGACTACTAGTAGTTAGTCTTGTAGCTTTAGACTTTGCTTTTGCTAATAGTTTAGATCTCACTCTTACTCATTTTCTCATTCTAGATATCCTTTGAAAGTAGGCTTGCATACTTAATTAGTTTTCATAAAAATTAAAGATCTTGCATTTTACTTACTTCCATTTAGTAATTTCATTCAAAAGTGAAAATTGCATAACAAAAATTTCATGTTTTAGATCTCTTTCCCATCATTTTTTAGGCATTTGTTGTTTGCTGGTCCGATTTTACATTTGTTAATGTTTCAAAGTTAAATCTCATGCACCTAGCCTTTTAGATCTTTTTTCTAGATTTTAGACTTAAGTAGTTTCAAGTTCATTTCGATTTTTATTAACACTTAATGGGTGCTTGTTGAGATTCCGTTGAGCTTGTGAAGGTTGCTTTGAAAAAGAAAAAGCGTTTGTGAAGACAAGATCCAAGAGAATATCAAGAGTTTAAACCAAGAAGAAGACTTGAAACATCTTTATAAACCATGTATACTCTCCTTTGTAAAAGCCATTAAGGGCTCCTTAGCTTGTTTCATAGTTATTTATTTCTCGTAAAGACCTTTCAAGGATTTTTCCAAAGGCATTTGTAAAAGTTTAAATAAAAGGCTAAGTGCAGGAGTCCTCCACTTTTTGGGTTCTTCTTCCCCATTTGGGGAAGAGTGTTGTGTTTTGTTTAGATTAGATCTCTCTTCTTTTTTCAAGTTCATAGATTGATTTTTTTATCTTCTATACTCCATTTCCAAGTCTTGACTTGAGATAGTATCCTTGGGATTTCATCCCAAAGGCAGGGCCACATAATTTTGTGGTTACTTCACTTTCCCCATTTAGACTCCTTGACAAAACTCAGCTAGCTGGAATTTCTCAAGAACTGGTGGTTCTAGTGGTCAACCTTGTTCGGAGGTAGATTCCACCTTTAGATTAATTTTGTTTGGTAGAACACTAAGTCTTTTTCAGTTATTATTATCGCAATCATCTTGTTTCTTTTAAATATATGTCATTTCACTTTCAATTTCTTGAGCTTAATTCATGTTCTTTATGCTAAACTGCTTCTATTCTTAAAAAGAACTAAAGCCTCTTGAACTTGGCCAAATCCAAGTCAAAGAGCACTCTCTATCGGAGAGCATTCCCACTGCATCTACCTTGCATCAAGCATATAGATTAGTTTAAAATCTTTTGAACTTCATCATAAGACGAGGTCAAAAGTGCTCTCTGTCGGAGAGTTGAAGAAGTGTGCTCCTAATAATTTCTAAAATATTCCAACCCACACCCCATTAATTAATTTATCTTGGTCGTTATCTGATACCCGTATGCTCTGCCAACCTGAAAGGGTTGGACTAGTACTCAGAAATGTGTTGGATTTGCTAATCTCACAAGTGATAACTTAATAAAACTTTACCCCAACCAACGTGCCGACGTTATTTCGAGAAACTTTTAAGTGGGAGGCAAAAGATCCTATACCTGGTGGGGCCAAGAAACATACCGTTGTCAGACATCAAGGTGGTCAAGCCAATTAAACACTTAACCTTCGAAATCTGGACGGTCTTGACATACCATCAGAGGGGAGCCACTTAAAAGTATACCTTTGCGGACTTTTGATATCCTTGTTCTTAGCCTAATAATCAAGACAATTAAAACTTTAAATTTACCAAGATAAATTGCAAAATGTTCTCACAAACATTTACTAAGACTACATATTCAGCATCCCCCAGCACTACTTTCAATTATTTGACTCCTTCACCCAATAGATAAGACACTGGTTTTTTATATTTAGATGCTTTAAATTTAAGATGAAACCATTTGTTCATTGGAATTTATATATCTGTGGATGCTATAATTTACAAGTCTTTATATACTGCTACACCTTGTTTCGCAACGTGGATTGCATTTTATCGTGTGTTTATTGTAAGTTTTGTGTCTTTCATCATCGGAAAACTCCTAAACAACACCCATCCGCATCACCATACAATTAAAATAATTAAAACATTGAGCCATAGTTAACTTTTTGTAAGGACTACACCCCCTTGGCTTCATTAGGAGTTAGCCTAAACGAAGGAGGTGGGATTTAGGTGACAGTACCTAGCTCATTGCATGCCCCCAAGGCCACACTTCTCTCACTTGTAGTGAAGAGACAGCTTTCGAAAGATTTTTGTTGCTGGTATGCATCTCGGCAGACAGCACGCATTAGTGGAGAGAGAGAGATATCTGCGAAGGAGGAGGAGTGGCTTGAGTCCAGAGTTTGGTCTTTTTGTCTCTCTTATTTGTGAGACATATTTTTGGGGCATTGTACTTGATCATCTATATTGAGGAAGTTCTTGCTAGGTTTTCTTCCCCTTGAGGGTTTCCCAGGGTATATTGTTTGTGTGCTTTGTGATTGTGTATCTTTTAGAGATCCCGATTATGTTGCTATTGTGAATAATCTATTGTATGTTAATGAATTTGCAATCTAGTCTATGGTAGCATATAATTTTAACAAACCATAGATCTCATTTGTGGAACTGTTGGATGTGATGGAAGTTCACATAGGAAATGATGATCAAGTCACCCCTACATGTTAGGGCGTCACAAGAGTTAGTGAGTACCTTGCACTAAAGGTGCAAGTTTCAGTGATAGCAAGGCAGATATCCAAATAAGGACATAATACATCTAATAGAAAGAGAAGACATAGAAACAATGAATAGCTATAAGAGGTAAGAGATAATATATAGCTATTGTGTGTTCTAGTGAATGGCCGTCATTCATAGTCACAACCCTAGATTAGTGTTAGCATCATTAGTATTATTAGATATTTATTATGGAATCAATATGCACATAACATCAACTACCACTACATTATGGTCCATTCCACAGATATTTTACTTACGAAATTTTCCAATGTTAGATTCATTACTGGTAAAATATTAGCTCCAAACTGTAAGAAAGCAAGTAAAAGATAAATAGGCATCATTTGCCCCCTTAATTACAAAATAATTACTCTAGTTGCACACCTGTAATCATATGTTAGAGACTCGCCAACCATTATATCTTTCGCAGCAAAAATGCCAACCCTTGTTTCCCCATCAACTCTCCTGCGTCCGAGAACAAACATATTGGATTTAACATTACATTTCAGTACAAATTTCAATACAACTGCCTGCCTCAAAAAACAATTCACCATATTTGTTTTGAAGGGAATTCTATGTATGGACACCATTTTATCATGCACATAATTAACAGCTGACATCCCTGTCCTCAAGTCACAAAGGCTCTTATAAGTAATTATCAATTATTCAAGATGGGCATCTCATTCAGAAGGTACAAAAACAAAGAAAGAAAACAAAGAGAACAAGTATCCCCATTTTTTTCTCTGCTAAATTGACTTCATCTATAATTTTGGAATGCGGATGTCCATTCAGAAGCTGCAACAACTAGATGAAAGACAACAAATAGAAAAAGCATTTCAGTTTCCTTTCTATTAAATTGAGTTCACTCAGATTCAAAAGATAAAATTATATCCACAAACCATTTTTCAAGTTTGCAGTTTGGGTCACAGCTGTGGTTCAAAAAGCGAGATGGATTTCCCTTGAATGTAGCATCAATTATGAAGTCCTTTCCAATTTCACACATGTAAAAGTTGTGAACGCCTCTGTATTTCATTTCCCAAAGCCTTTCTTCACATAATGCATCATCTATAACTGGAAAAAAAATTCAAATAGTTAGCATTAAGTCAATAACAAAATAGCCAGAGATAGCACATAATATATACTTTAAATGTGATAGCGAATACATTACTGAAATGAAAACAAAAATAAAAACCTGAGTTTAACAACTTCTATGACATATTCATTATGGTTTAGTGCATGAAACTCCACAAACAAAGAGAAAGAATACAAGGAACGCAGAGAAGCAGTCAGTATTTCAAAGGTGCATTAGAATTTTGTAAACAATTTCCTAGCGTTAAAGGAAATATCAACATATGTGTGTCGCATGCTAATTTCATCATCTTTATATCAACCAGTATACAATAGATGCATCACCAACTGTTTCAATTATTTTGCCAAGGGAAAGCAAGATCCAATGTACAAGTGCCAAGTGTTAAAACATAAGATACAGTGATAGTCTTTGTTCAACAGCATATTCAAAGTACAACAAATGTGAGAAGCAGTAGGAGATGTGAGGTATTTAAGTTTTAAGTCATCAAATGCAGATCTGATAACTAACATCTGGATTTGTTTCTTCCAAAAGAAACAAACCATAGAACAGGATCAGAAAAAGGGACAGAACATATCTGAATTTTACACTGATACACCAAGTATTTTTCTTTTCAAGGAAAACCCTGCAGGATCAACTCCCCCACAATATCCAAATGGAGAGTGACTCAACCGCCAGCCATAATATTGGCTACTAACCCCAGGGACTCTACTGGATTTGAACCTGTGGCCAGATGCCTCCTAGTCGGCAACATGACTTGGGTAGATGGTTCAACCAATTGAGCTAATCCTTGTGTAGATCCAGCAAGTTTTCAAGTGAGAGATGTGAATTTTTCTGTGCTCTCAAGACAAAAGACTAGAAGACAAAATTATGGGCCCAGCACTTAAAAATATACACTAGCTTCAAAAACTTATTGCAATTGATAATATATACCAATGGATGAATACATCTAGGTAAGGGAGCAACCTAATCGGATGCCTTCACATCACTAAATTTGAACTTCAACTATCCTCAGGTTTTTTATTAAACTCTGAGTCGAGGGGAGACAAAACAACAGATAAGGAGTAAGCTATAACTCACTCACAACTAATCTAAACTGAAATTGAGTGTCCTAGTAGGACTGGCTCTCTTGGCAGATACATAGAATATAAATTCACTGCCATGCATAAACGGATCTCAACTAGAATGGAGAAAATCTCTCTATGTGCAGAGCCATCTCTCAAACAAAGTGTTGAAATTTCAAATCTAAGGTAATTAATGAAAATTCAAAATCTTCGCCATGCTAGAGATTTCCTGGTTCTGATCCCTGTGAGGCTTCAACCTTTGGGCTGATCCGAAATATTAATTTACAGCAGCAAACAGTGGACAATATTTCACTTTACTCCAACCCAACACACTAGGCAGTGTTGCCGTCCAACCTGTACGTAAGTGGAAAAAGTCCCAATCTACTAGCACAACCTGGATGGCAACCAAGGTTGCTTTCACTTAACACTCAACCTCTCACTTTAGACCTAACTCCAAATCCAAAGCCTAGGGGGGCAGCCTGAATTATTTGGAAGCGTGCTCAATTATACACTCCATATCTTCGAAAAGTGTCAAAACTTCAATGATTATGATGGTGAGCTATGGAAAGGAGATGACGAGCAGGATGCATTGAGTAGTAATAGAAAAGAGTATTTCATAGTCATTGAGGCTTCATATGCTCACAACAAATGTCGTCGAGAAATTGACCAGCTTATAAACAACGCAAATCAAATGCAAAGTGGAGATCAATCTATGGCCATGTACACAAACACTGAACTCCCTTGCAACAAAAACATAAAGGACATAAGTGGAATTTTGCATGATTACTATCGCCATTGCCATGGATGTGTTTGTTCGAGGCACTAAGCTTTTCATTTGCCCTGCCACATTTAATTCAAGCAAAGTTTGAGACTCGTGAGAACCCCTCCAAAACTATTTGTTGGGGAGTCTCGAGGGTAGGGTAATCATAATGCAAGGGATTCTGAGGAGTATTGGCGTGGCATAGCAGTGTGCTATTTAAGATCCTCCATTAAGATGATTTAAATCAGAATATGTCTAAAATTATTGATGTTAGCAAGGCGAATCCAATGAATATTTATGGTCCTTAATCTCAGTTGCCCCAGACGGCCAAATATTTATTTTATGTAGTCAAGAGTGATCCAACTAATACTAAAAATGCATTATTGCCACATGACAACAATTTATTTCTTTATTGGATGCAATCTCACCTCATTGCTAAAATGGTGTATTGTTTACAACAAAGAGCTTCCCTTCATTGTGTCTAGGCTTTCTAACTGTTATGATGAACTATGTCTATATGCATTCAAAGTATTGGGCTTCTGAGCATAAATGCTGCAACATGTGAATGGGAAGACAGTGGAATTAATTGATTTGGAAATTGTATTGGCTTTTGCAATCGCCGAAGGCCTCTACAATGTGTTCAAACCATTCCCTCCTTTGACTTTGAAGAGGGAACAACTTCCTCAACTTTCAGGAAATTTCAATAATAATCAGATTTCAGGCTCCATGCATTAGGAGAGCAACTCTACATCTAAGAACAATGGAAGCAAAGTGGCATCACTCTTTATGTCTTGGACCATAAAGCAAATCCCATCTAAAGGGTATATATGCAAATGCAACCAAGTCTAAATCATGAAGATCCAGTCAACAACGTTCAACCAATGAATCCTTAGCAGTAAATGCAAAAACCTTATAAAAGAAGATTCACCATGGGAGGCATTGTTGAAAAATCTTGTCAATGATGTCAAAGTGCAAACGATGACGATAATGATGTGTCATGATGAAGAGCCATGAGGACACATGAAGTGTCAGTATTGATGTGGCAAATGATGTGGCACTTATATGACAAAAGTACACCTATAGGAATTCTGGTACTAGTTTCAGCACCGACATCTATAGGAATTCCGGTACTAGCATCAAGATTGTTATTTGGATGACTAAACCAACATGTTAGGTACTTTTACCACAACACACAGGTCGGCTCCATAAATCAAATGTTTATTTAAAAATGTATAGGTCAGCCTCATCTCGATGGGTCCACAAATTGGTGGTTAAACCCACAAGTAAATGTATTTATACAAATTGATTCAATTTAAAGGTAAGTATGGAGAAGATTAAAAAAATGTACTTCTCCCTGATCTATAAGGAAGAGAAATATTCTGGGATTCATCACAAGGGCGCAAATTAATGAAGCAAAGCTCTGAAGATCACAGGATGTGTCTTTTTGTTTGAAAACGTAGTTGACTGAGATCACAGTAATGAGTTATTTCTGTCTCTGATCATTGCAGGTTTGCAAAGTATGATGGAGCTCTGAGGTTCTAAGAGCAGACATCAGATGAAGACAGTCAAAGATATATTAATATTTCTGTGTTTGATGCAAGTCTGTGTTCAACGAGAGTGTGAGACAAAATGTGAACATGACTCTGAAATCAGGTCTTGGTCCGAAGAAAAGGAATTCGAGCTACACAAAATCTGAAAGAACAGAGCAAGGGCATTTTTAGGATCTGAATCATTTGTCTGGGTTTGCCAATCAGACTCACGAGAGCTTGATCTGGGATTTGAAGAAATATAGAGGGATCACATTGTGATAACTACAGGAATGATGTTCAAATGAAGAGGAATAACATTGTGACAGCCACATGATTCTCCAACAGCTACAGGAATGATTTTATGAACAGTGGAAGGTACAGGAACAATAAAGAAGTCTTAAGGATTGTATGGCAGCTACAAGACTATGTTAAAAAGGAGACCGAGACATATGAATGACTGTAAAAGATACTGTTACTGAGATGACTGTTTGGATAAACATGGAACAGAAACTGAGGACTGTGGTAAAACAGAGATAAGGGACTTTATTCTGAATCACTTACATTTTAGGGTGGCAGGGTGGTGCTTGGGAGAGCAGGTTGCAGATTGCTTTGTGAGTAGGTTATTAAAGAGGATTGGTGTCCTCATCCACTTGACAAGGAAAAAAACATCACTTGTTCAGCATTGCATAATTGACAAGGAAAAAAACACCATGGAATAATCGGATTGATGTCTAAGTCCTAGGAAACCAGTTTCTTTACAAAAGGGGTTGATGCTAGTACATTTTTAAAATATCCCCAAGGGGTATGAACATGCAATTATTAAAAAGGGGTCGAAATTGGCCCTGAGAATGACTTCTGAACTTCTGAGCTCTGATGATGAACATTAGAGATGTTCACAACTTTGGCAGCTCACAAGAAATCCACCTAATCTACAAATTAGGATGTAACAGCACCAACTATTGATGCTAGTGAATGCATCCTCTACAACCTGCAACTTTAAACATAATATTTGGATGGAAAAAGATGGGAAGGTGCAGGTTTAAATTCATGCTCCCTTCTTTACAAAATTGCTTCTTACAGCACTATCAACTTAGTTCTGTAGTGCTATCAATTTAATTCTGCAGCGCAATGCTATTACATAAAAATTACATTCGATTTTGCAGTATAATTAATTTTGTAGTGCTATTATATTTGATTTTACAACTTACAGACAATTACATTCGCCTATACTCTAGCTCAAATCTTCAATGAAGATGAAATACATGGACAAACATTAATAATGAATTAATATGATACCACTCAAAATTGGCAGAAGACTATGAATAGTCGCAGCTTCAATGGTTGAGGTCACCAAGCTCCAAAGCAAGGGTGCAACTCCTTTACAGGTCACGATTCAAATGGCAGCTTTGAGGTACATCCCACGCACTATGGAGATCCCACGCAATATTGAGTGCCAGCAGGCATCAATATGGAGGTCACAGCTTCACTTATGGGGGAGGTCAAGAGATCTCAGCACAAAACGCAACAAGCTCCAGAAGCTAAAATCCACCTCTCTCAACCTTTGTGCAGCAGTTCAAAGGCTCCACGCATTTTCAAAGATCATAGGTCACATACTTTGCAAGCTTCTCTTCAACCTCACTCACATTCAATCTCCCACGCAGATTTTAGGTCAAAATCAGGTTTTGCAATGGTCATAAAAATTGTAGCAAAAATTGATTACCTACACATAGAAAGAATGGCACAATACTTCAAAAATTTGCACCATTCATGCTTTCAAACAGTCACAGCTAAGATCGCAGCTCAGAAATTAGAATTTCGCAGTGCTTTGATATCAAGTTGTTGCTTATTCTCACGCCAGACAACGATGTTGACCAGCCACTGGTGGTGAACTTGAGCAAATAAGCAATCAATGGTGGAGTTCGCAGCTCTAATGAAGGTTCACTTCTCCCATATCAACCACAAGCCACAAAGATCATCCCATCCATTCAAGTGGTGGCATTCATTCCACACGCAACCTCTCAAAAAGTGGACAGAGCTATGAAAACTTGATAAAACACTCAAAAAATTGCAGAAGGAAGTCTCTAAAAAAAAGTGGACACGTCCTCTCAATAAGAGATGGAGATGGAAGGATTCTCATTCAGGGAACCACCACAATGGAAGAAGTCACATTCAGGGAACTACCACTCTTCCACCGCTCAGAAGACAATGAATCACCAAGCATCAAGGGAGAGCTCAGGTCGCAACTGGAGGAGCACGCATGGATGAATTAGGGTTTATGCAGAAAAAGTTTCATAACCCATTCTTGACATCAATGCACTGACTGCGAGAATGCAAAACGTACGAGATAGAAGACTGGCAGCACTGGCACACAGAGGGCAGGTCAGAACATTAGTGAGCAGAATAACGTTGGCAGACAAAAAAATTAATTATGGTAAACTGGGGAGTGAACAGAGGGCAGAAGGTAGATAAAAATATATAAGCGTGCATTCTACAGCCAGGAGAGCGCAGACTATGCAGGGCACAAAATGGCAGAATGCTAGAGCAGAAGACAGTAGGAGTTATGGCAGGGAACCTCGCTCCGATACCACTGATAGGTAGAATAACCCCCGTATTACATTATTCAAGGCACAAAGCCATTTATTTATACATTGTTCAATGACTGGTGGATTCCATCTTCCAACGTCTCCTGGATTTCCTATGGGTTGCTCATATTCTTTATTTACAATATTTACAAATAACGGTCAGAAGCATAATCTGAGGATTACGTTTCCAACAAATTTTATGAGATGTAAAGTTAATTTTCACTTTATGAGATATAAAGTGACATTTTGGACATTTAATGAGAATGTGACTTAAAATAATTTTTAAGATGAGAAAAAGTGATTTTTTCTCAACCGTGGATTTAAGAGAGTCAAGATCCAATTTGGGCCCTTGCACCACAGAGTTGGTTCATCTACCATCTTTAATGATAATTTTCGAGAGGTCACTACTCGCTCTGGAAATCTCAATCCCAACTCGGCCTTAATTCACCGCAAGCCTTATGCAAAACAAACCCAACTTCTCTAAGCCTGAGAACTAAAAATGAATGCAATAAACTTATAGAACAAGGCACGTGGAATATACTTATCAACACAACTGACTGAAGCAATCACGCAATGGACAATACTATATCCTGGAAACCCCAATCGTAGAAACCAGCTACTGAGGGCTTTCTTCAATCTCAAGCCAGAGCATTTAAATAGTAGTACAATTAGAAATATAACGTAAAGAAACCTAAAGGGACAAGCATTAGATTTGCATGAAGCTGCAACTGCTGCTCTGGGGATATGAACCAACTGCTCTGTACTGACTGATCTCTTATCTTAGCTTCAACCAATCTCTGGAAGAAGATCTCTAAGTGTCTCTGTTATGATATGCTAAACCACCAAAGAAATGTTACAACCTCTTAGTCTGAAGTGCGCCCCACTGCATGGGAAGTGTGCTCCCCTCCACTGCTCAGAAATGCGCCCCTAACTGGATCTCGGTCAATCTGTGACGAGATATGATCTAGTCCTCCTCAATCACTGAAGAAGAACCTTTCTACTTCTTTCATCCCTCCTGGCATCAAGAAGAACATCCCCACTAACAAGTGCACCCCCTCCCCTTAGGAAGTGTGCCCCTCTCCTCTGTGAAGTCACCCTAGCTCAGTCTCTGAGCTCACTCTACACAAATAGTCTCATTGCACACTAGAATGGCTACTCAATGCCTCAGATCAAGTAGGTACTAATCCCTCTCAGATCACTCACTCTCTCCCTCTGCAGATGCGTTCTTCCTCTCAAGAATGCGCCCTATGCATGCGCAAGTGCGCCCTCACTCTAAATCTCCTCACTCTCAGAAGACTTCGGAATATATTCTTTTATATATTATTATTATATTATTATTGTACTTTTATTGTACCTCCATTGGAGATATTTTTCCTCTGTTCGGGGATGTCATTATTGTATTTGGTCATGTTAAGAATATAGAGATAAAACCTCCATTGTAAGTTGGGGCAATAGTGCCCAAAAGGATAAATGTAAAATGTATTTTTGAGTCTCCCTAGGAGAGGTCGGTCCAGTCAATTAAAGAAGCCGCCCCCAATGGGCATTTAGGTCCATCACACTTACAGTACAAATAGGAAGGTGCTCTCCCTCATTTGGACACTCACTCACCAATAAGCAAGTTCGCTCCAAGGAAGAGAAAGACAAAGTTCGTTGAGGAAGAAGAAGGAAGTTGCAAAAGTCATCTTATCTTTGGGTTTTCTAGCTTGGTTTGATATTGTACTAAGTGACAAATCTATTGCTGAAGAAGTTGTGGGGTTTTCTCCTTTATGGTTTCCCCGAGGAAATTTCTTGTGTTCTTGTGTATTGATGTGCTTGTCTATCTTTCAGTTTAAAGATCTAACATAATTGAATTAAAGTGCAAACACTAACATCTCCATCAACAACCTTAATCCCCACAACCCCAACTAGTCTCTTACCTATGTAATGTGGGTAAGATAAGTGGCCATGCTTTCAGTCTTCATCATCTTTATGCTCTTAAGTTTTTCTCTGAGTAGCATCTTTCCGCTCACGTTGGAACTCTAGTACAAATTGGTCAAGGCGTCCCACATCTCAAACACGTTATCCTTAACAATGATGTGTGGGATCACATGGTCCTTGATTCCATCAAGAAGGATCCTCTAACCTTTGATGTTCTTCTTGGCACTGTAACTGGTTTTGTTGTTGTACTCTCCACAATACCCCATAGTTCGATTTCCTTCAGAAGCAACACAATCCTTGCCTTCCATGCACTGAAGTTCAAGGCCCCATCCAACCAATCCTCGACTCTCAAACTAGTAGCCATACTCTCTGATCAATTGAAAACTTATCCAAGAAAAACCTCGAAGACCAAGAACCTCTCTCTGTCGCAGATCTAGCACCTACTCGCAAAAACCCGATAGATCTATCTCAGATCTATCCTCCCTCCTCACAGATCTAACAGATCTGATATGACTCTGCACAGATCTGATGCCTCCTCTACAGATCTGAACCCTATTCTTCAAACCTTAGTCATGATCTCACAGATCTGATCAGTGTGCCCCTCTAGATATGAATACTCACATATCTGATAATTTTCCAGAGGTCACTACAAGCTCTGGAAATCTCAATCCCAACTCGGTCTTAATTCACCCCAAGCCTTATGCAAAACAGACCCAACTTCTCTAAGCCTGAGAAGTAATAATGAATGCAATAAACTTATAGAACAAGGCACATGGAATATAATTATAACCACAACTGACCGAAGCAATCACACAATGGACAACAATATATCCTGGAAACCCCAATGGAGAAAACCAGCTATTGAGGGCTTTCTTCAATCTCGAGCTAAAGCATATAAATAAGAGTAGTACAATTAGAAATGTAAGGTAAAGAAACCTGAAAGGACAATCCCTAGATTTGCATGGAGTTGCTGCAACTGCTGCTTTGGGGATATGAACCAACTGCTCTGTACTGACTGATCTTTGATCTCAGCTTCAACCAATCTCTGGAAGAAGATATCTTTATCTACTCAACCATCGAAGAAACACTGCAACATCTCAGTTTGAAGTGCGCCCCACTCCACTACGCTGAAATGTGCCCCTCACTAGATCTCAGTAAATCTCTGACGAGATATGATCTAGTCCTCCTCAATCACTCAAGGAGAACCTTTTTGCTTCTTTCATCCCTCCTGGCCTCGAGAAGAACGACCCCAGTAACAAGTGTGCCCCTCTCCTCTATGAAGTCGTCCTAGCTCAGTCTTTGAGCTCCCTTTGCACAAATAGTCTCACTGCACACTAGAATGGCTACTCAGTGCCTCAGATCAAACAGGTACTGATCCCTCTCGGATCCACTCACTCTCTCCCTCTGCAGATGCACCTCTCCTCTCAAGAATGCGCCCTCTGCATGCACAAGTGCGCCTTCAATTTGAATCTCATCACTCTCTGAAGAAAATACCGAGTAGCACTTTCTGGTGACCCCTAGCCTCCTTATATCTCCTCAATGAATGATTAGGGTTTTTGAAACCCTAATATGAGTGCATGCAAATATCCCACTTTTGCATGCTTTTTAATTAAAAAGTTTGAATGCAAAAATCCCGCTTTTGCATGTTTTTTAATTAAAAAGTTTGCATGCAAAATACTGCATGCATAAGGCAAATCATCCTGAAAGGTCTGTATGCATCCACCACTGGATTCATGACACTTGGTAGAGTGCAACTCACGCTCTACCCCATCCTGATGCCTATACTGAAAATGCACCTCCATGCTAGGCATATGAACATGAAGGACATCCCGAGATACACCTCTATCTCTAACAGTTGATGAACAAAAAAGGCCAAGGCAAGGGAAAAGGCACATTCATTCTTCATGAGCATTTGGAGAAGAGAAATGAGAGAGTAAGGAAGAGAAGGGAAGGGCAGCTTGGAGAGATTCTGTACAGCTGAAAGAGAAGGGCACGATTCCCCATACAGCAGGAATGGATATCGAGGAAGATACTCCTGCAATAAATGAACTCGTACAGCAATAAATGCTGGGAGTCCATAATAAAGAAAAACAGCACGATTTTCATGCCACTTGGCACAGAAACCGAGGGACTGTTATTGCAGTACAGATGCACGAATTTGAAGGCAAGGTTGGCACAAAATTTGAGGCAAACTGAAGATTGTAAAACACAGATTTCGAGGAAGAAATCCGTATAGTTCCGTACTATACCTGCACAGAAATTCAAGGCATGATTTTCGAGGCAGACTGGCACTGTTTTCGAGGTTTTATAATGGCACAGTATTCGAGATAAGTTCGTCCTTGCTGCTGGAAAAAATTTCTGAATAATACAATCTCTCTCTCTCACTGGTTTTCCCTTTAAGGGGTTTTTCCAGGGGCTATTTGCCCAAAAATCATTGTGGAAAAATTTCCTCTGTGTGCATATTAGTTTATGTTCTGTAGCTGTAAGTAACTTCCATCTGTTTCATGTCCTAAAAAATTGGTTTATTTATGCAAAGTTAATTTTCAGCAGTCAAATGAAAATGGGGTGTGGGCATTAAACCATGAAATTTTGCTGAGACTTGAAAACAGTTTGGGGTGAGAAAAAATTAAACAGACATTTAGAATTCAGTTGTTTGAGGTTACACTGCTTCACAGAGACCACCAAAATCTGCAGCCAAAAGGGAGTTAGAGAAGAACAATACAATGGCAATGGATGCCATTTTGGAAGGACTATCAGATTTTGTAAAAGCAAGAATTGGACAATGCACATCAGCTAAAGAGCCGTGGGATGAGGTACAAAATCTCTCAATAGTTGAGGAAGACATTAAAACAAATGCAGAACCAGAAATAAAAGGTGAAAGTAGCTCATCTAATGAAAATGATAGCAACATGGAAGATGCTCTATTCATTTCCAAGGATGAATCCTCTGAAAATGAAGACAGATTTTGAAAAATTAGAGGACAAGAAAGAAGAAGTTGATCTTGAAAGACAACTTATATTTGCCCAAAATGAAATCAAGGAGAAGAATGTATTGTTAGAGAAGCTAAATGAACAACTTGAAAGCACCAAAGAGATTGAAAAGATTGTTACTAGTCTAAGGGTTCAAGTCAAAGAGTCAAAGAAAATTCAATAAGTCCTAGCAAGTCAGCTCACAGAGAAGGAAATGGCAGTAGCCTCAGGAATGGAAGAGAAAGAAAAAGTGGTTATCAACCTTTCAAAAGAAATTGCAGTTATTGCAGATGAGAATCACTTGAAAATAGGACAATTAGAGGAAGCCCAAATTTACATTAACATCTTGAAAGCAGATTTGGAAAAGGAACACCAGAACTGGTGCACTGCTCGAAGCAACTATGAGAGACAGGTTGTTCTCCAGGAAGAAATATTACAAGAATTGGGAAAATTACAAGAAGTATTGGATTTGCATAAAATTGTAAGCACAGTGAAAGATGAATATGAATCTTCTAAAGTTTCATGGGAGATGGAAAAACATCCTCGCAGTCTTCAAAGCTTGATGCTGAGAAGAAATATAAAAAGTTAATGAGGATAATACGCTTTTACTTGATCACTTGGAGATCATCCATAAAAAACTAACAGAAGAAGCTGAAGAATCTTATTGTGATCTAGATGAAGTCACAATGCTCAGAAGAGAGAACCAGTCATTAAAAGAGCAGCTACAAAATTATCAAGAGAAAAATGTATTACTAGAAGAAGCAAGAAAACTTCAAGAAAGGAACCTTGAAGAAGCAGAAACGCTCATCACTGAGAAAAAGTTTCAGTTATAGGAGAAGGAAGAAATTTGCCAAGCAAAAGAATTTGAGATAGATACTCTACGGAAGGAATTGGAGAAGACATCTACCACAAACTTGAAGTTTGAGAAGAGTACATTGATCTTAGATGACATTCTCAGCCAGCAGAGATCTCAACATGACAAGACTTGTATTGAATATGGCATCAATCAAGAAGGTGTAGGTGAAAGCTCCAAGCTTCCAGAGAAGAAAGCTGAAGAGAAGCCTAGAAGTTATGATCATAATGAAAGAAACAACAGAAGAAAAGATAATAATCAACAAAGACAAGAATTCAGTAGGACTACACTACCAAGAAGACCATCTACTCCCAGGTATCAAACCATCTTTTTTGGCTATTGTAATTCTTGACATAATTATGGGCATAAGGTTGTAAATTGCAAAGCTTATTGAAGAAATGTTCAAGCAAGGAATTGAGGAATTTACATTGCTCCCCAAAATGTTGAATGTTACAATTGTCACACCTATGGACACATATCACAAAATTGCAGCACTAACACAACAAAACCTCCTAGACAAGAGCATGCTAAAGTTTGGAAAAGGAAATATGAATGCAAGATAGAGTATGAGGACCCTGTACAACAAAATGACAAGACTGGTCAAGTCAATGAAAGAGAAATACTACAAGGTATTCCTAAAGAAAAATGTGAAAAAGAACAAAGCAAGAATGAATATGAAGATCCTACACATGAAGTTGATCAAAGGAGAATCTCTGGAAGAGTTATTAAGAAAGAATGCTCTAGTGCACAAAAAAATAATGGCAAACTAAGTACCAATGATGGTCTCTCAAGCTACACAACAGAGCTGCAAATCAACAGTCCACCTCTAGCAGATACAGATGATGAATATGATCCAAGATGTCTATTTTGATGACCTGATCCATGACAAAAATACAATCCTAAAGACATGGTAAATGTGGAGGAATGATAGAGTTGAGTGGTATCTTCAAAGGATCAGGAGTAAAGAGGTGACCCGACCCAAGCCTGTACACTCCTGGGAACTGATTTTGTCACTTATATAAGGACTGTTTTGAAGACTGTCTGAAGGCATGCTCATTTACCACTCTTAAGAGATACTTCTGGATCTGGTATAAGGATTATTTTGCCATCTTCTTCAGGACTGAATTAAGTTCTGTCTCATGGAATTATTTTGAAGTTTACATTGCTCAGATTTGTAACTATCATATCACGCGTTACAGGGATAGAATTGATCTCAGTCTTGAATTAGTATTGAGCATAATTTGATTAGATTTGAGAAAATCTACTAGAAGAAGACTTGGCAAGTTCAAGAACTGAGAACTCTAAATGCCTGATATCTGTCATGAGCAGATTGAGCATCAATGTGTCTTTAGTTTTGACAAGCAAGTATCTTTGTGACATAGTAGTCCCATGACATTCCAAGAAGTAACCTTTGTACCAACAATACTTGACATATTCGACAGCTAATACAGTGGTAATCATGAGCCTCAGTACCTAAGTGTTTGGACCAGCCTTAGGGCACGGTTCTGGCAGTACATTGAAGGATTTATGGGGCATTTACGAAAACAATCCTCAGGAAGTTGTTACAACAGCTTTTATGCATGTTTTGATCAACAAAAGACCAACAATAAAAGGCAGATTTTATTCCAGCAAATGCCATACCTGTTTAACATCATATGAGAACACCATGCCAGTTGTAATGTGTGAGAAACGTTCATTTTCAAGGCCTGATGGCAGCCAATCTAAGTGGTTCCAATGCATATCAATGGTGGCAGATTTGTCAAAAGGAGGAGATGGAAAGAGAAAACTGATGAGGAAGTTTGGTATTTGAAATTATCTAATGATGGAGCAAGAATTGCAGTCCTGAGTAATATTCCTGCCACCAGCAGTTAAGTGCCCGCCAAGTACAAGGAAAATGCCCACCTAGCAATGAAGGAAATGCCCGCCAAAGTACTGAAGAAAATTCCCTCCAATCACAAAGAAAATGCCCGCCAAGCACAATGAGAAATGCTCGACAAGCACAAGGAAAATGCCTGCCATAAACTGCCTGCACTTGGCTTATCAAAATGCCCACCAGCATTGAGAATTATGCCTGCAGCAGCTGCAAGGAAAATGCCTGCCAATCAAAATGTAAAATGCCCGCACTGTCATCTAAATGCCTGCACCGCATGGAGATATGCAAGCACAACATGGAGATATGCCCGCAGCATATAGAAATATGCCCACCACGCTGAGAAAATGCCCGCAGGCCATAAGAAAATGTCCGCATAATATGGAAGAATGCCATCCAGCCATAAGAAATGCCCATTTTGTTGAAGTAAAATGCCATCCAATGCAACCAAAATGCCCGCAGCAGCCAAAATGCATGCAGCTGTATAAGTCATTGAAGATTCGAATATATTGTGTTGACTTGGAGGAGAGTCTTGGAACACTAGAATCAGCATGCAGAGTTTATGAACGAGTACTTGACTTGAAGACTGCTACTCCACCAATTGTTGTCATTTATGCACACATTTAGAGGAGAATAAATAATTTGAGGATGCATTCAAGATTTATGAAAGAGGTGTCAAGATTTTTAAATATTCACACTTTGGTTCTGCAGTGCAACAAAAGTGACATGAATCTCTATTAAAGAGGCTTTGGAGGACTGTTTTAGAAGACCTGCATAAGGGCTGATTCATATGATTTAAGGGCAGATTTAAAAAATGTTTTGATTTAGAAGTCTTGAGCAAATTTGAAATGATTGAGACAAGCAGCATGTGAAAAGTTTAAGTTATCTTTCTCCAAAATAAATGGTGGATTTGTGATCCTCCTTAAAGATTGAGAAGCTCTTCCAAACCTTTTGATCATGAAAATGTTACTGTTAGATTTTTAACATAGCAATATAATTTTCATCTCTTTCAACTTTAATTTCATCACTCATTTCATCCCACAATTATAGCATCATTCATTTGTAGCGGAAACAAAACAAGGATCACTGAAAAATAACCATGCACAAGAGACACAGATTTATCCTGGGAAACCCAAGCAGGGAGAAAACGGAGCAAACTTTTCTCAAAAGAAATCAATCCAATACAAGAACAATACCAATCACGAAGATTAAGCCATAGCACAAGAGTGTGCTCTTCTTCCACAGGAAACCCTAGCGAGGGTAGATATCTTCCAAGAGAATAAGAGAATAAGAGAAAACCCCAAAATTACTTCATGTGACTTTTCCTAGTCCTCCTTGACAAGTGCGCACCACTTGAGAGAAGAAGATGTGTTGCGAATGTGTCAAATGAAGTGTGAGAACACTTCTATTTATATTTTTCAGTTGACTAAAAATTTCTACAATTAGGTCGGCTTGTACTTTTATTTTATTCTATTTATCTTTCAAGCCAACTTGTCATTTTGTCTTCTAGGGTCAATTTACCAATTTTGTTGGGGCAGTTGTGCTCTTCCTTGTCTTCCACTTTCTGTAGGACTTCTTCAATGGATTGCCTTGACTCCTTGGTTATTTCTTCATCATAGAAAAGTTCTTCTCATTGATATCTCCTCACATGTGGTCAAAATTCTTTTTAGTAGAGCTCTAATGTTGATTTGACCATACTCTAAGAAGTCCCGGAAACTTCTTAGAGCCAATTGTCAAATTCAACATTAGATTGGACTTTGTCTAATATACAAGGAAATAAGATCTCCTTGTAACATAGACAAGTCATCTTACTCTACAAGAATAGCTCACTCCGGCTAAGGAGCACTC
The DNA here is from genome assembly GCA_027924585.1 of Larix kaempferi. Taxonomy (NCBI): domain Eukaryota; kingdom Viridiplantae; phylum Streptophyta; class Pinopsida; order Pinales; family Pinaceae; genus Larix; species Larix kaempferi. The sequence goes on along the minus strand of BSBM01001803.1, from coordinate 963,088 downwards.
CCACATGGAGTACGCAATGTGACCTCTAGCCCCCTACAGTCCAATCCACAAGATTGAACGTGACTAAGCATCCGAGCCACAAGCAAGGGCTACGACAAGGCAATTCTCTCTGGGTCGCGAACCCATCCAAGAGAATGATCTGCAGAATGTTTGCACAATGTTGGAAACATGGAGAACATCAACAATTATGGGGTCATCAACTTGAGGGTATGGAGCAAACCTGTTTACTATTAATGGGGGACAAAAAACAATAAAACAAGTGCAAAACTAGAAGCATGAAAAGAAGGGGAGTCATCCGAAAAAACCACAAGAAGACAATACATTCACAGGGGGGGCACCTCAGCAAAAAGTAAAGGAGCAAGGAAAGTTAGCATAGTCAACGGGGGAGTATTCCCTATTTCCAAAAGATGTACTCAGTCAGGAAGAGTGCCCCTTTGTACTTGATGTCAAAGGGGGAGAGAAACAAATTGTTGAAGATAGGGGGAGCATCCATCACTGCAAAAGATTGAATGTTGCTATAAATGACAAAGGGGGAGACTATTGAAAAATGTTGCCTTTGATGTCAAAGTGCAAGCGATGATGATAATGATGTGTCACGGTGAAGTGCCATGAGGATAAATGAAGTATCATTATTGAAGCGGCAAATGATTTATATGACAAAAGTACACCTACAGGAATTTCGTTACTAATTCCAGTACAAGCATCTACAGGAATTTCGGTACCAGCACAAAGGTTGTTGATTGGATCACTAAACCAACATGTTACGTACTTTTACCACAACACACAAGTCGGCTCCATAAATCAAATGTTTATTTAAAAATGTATAGGTCGGCCTCATCTCGATGGGTCCACAAATCGGTGGTGTTACCAACTTATTTGTACCATAGTTGGACTATCTGAAGAGCCGCCATTTCACAAACATGATAAGTGTTTGACTCCAGTGTATCAGATGATCCAGCATTTGTGACTAGCCAGTTTTGGCTAGCCTGTTTTGTTTTTGAGTCGACATGACCATGGCCCCATGGGGTTTGTAATAAAGTGTGCTAGTAGGATCTGAGTGTCTCGGTTCCCCATGACTTGATTAAGCAACTAAGGCATTCCAGGGAGTTTTTTCCCTTGTCAATTATACTTTGCTTATAGCCGAGCTATAATCGATGAGGTTTTCTCCTGCTCCTCCAAAGCTGGAATGCCCGATTTTGAAAATTTTAGCCATGGGGAGTTATTAGAGTCCAACTGATGTATATAAGCTTACTAGACAGTGTTAGAATAGGTGTCGATCATGTCCTAGGTCCATAAAACCCTCAGAAAAAATTTCGAAAAAATTTTACTGGGTCCGTCGAATTTGAGTTTTTAATTATTTTTTAAATTTAATAAATTTCTCTATAGTTTAAATAGAGAAATAATAATTTGTAATATGTCAGTCATTCGGGATCCGAATTTGATGATTGAAGGCTCTAACCTTAAGCCAAAAATCATTCATGATCCCCGGTCCAATTTATCCTAACTTACGGATGCCAGCTAGGCCTCATAATTAATAATTTCTCAAAAAACCCAGTTACGGAGAAATTATTAATTAAAATAATAAAATTGATTATTTTGGAGATAATCCAAATCTCTCCAAAATAATCCAAATGGAATAAAATAAAAGGCTAGTTGACATGGCACCTGGCATTAAAGATGATTCCAATCAACTTCACTGAGCTTCAGTCAACCGTACAGTCAGCACAAGTCAAGTCTCTTCAAGCTAATTCGCCCTCCATGCATGCAAGCTCGATTTTGGTGATGTGGAGTAGGCATTTAATGCACTTTGGTTGGTTTGGAGTGCATTGAATGGGAGTGGGGGCGCCTTGCCTAGGTGGAGGCCACCTCCCACTCTCAACCACCATGATTGCAATCTAAAAGTTGTCAAACTCCAAGTACCTACCACTTCAAATCACGCCTTCTCCAAGCTAGCTCACGTCAACCTCTTTTGGAGCTCGAGTTTCACATGTGGCATTTGAATATTGGTTGGTGATTATTCCAAGAATGGGATGGGGGGTGCCTTGCCTACGTGGAGGCCACCTCCCCATCCATGTAGACTTTGAACTCAAGTTCTAGATTGGAACTAGCACTCCAAGTTTGATTGACATGTATTTCGATTGGTTGAGACTAGTTGTTGATTGGAACTCGACTTTAGTTAGGTGGCATTTGGCTCTCTTCTCATGGCCAATTCGACTTAGGGTTTTAGTAGTTGGTTTTGCTATTTAAGAGAAGCCATTGGGGCTCTCTCTAGATGGAGTTTTTGGCATAGAAACTCTAGTGAAAATTGTAAGCTCTTTGATTAATAAGATATTTTGAGACTTTGGAGGTCATTTGATTGGGTTTCTTGGCATTGTGTCTTCATCTCATATGAAGTAATATCTCTCTCACCCTACCCTTATTTGCAATTTTGATTATTATGCTTATTGAGGACTAACAATCTAGTACTTAGGCTTTTAATCTCTTGCTTTGAGTGTTTGTGTTTTCAGGGAATTCATCTATTGAGAGCTTTTGGCATCTAATACCTTCACCATTCAAGTGTTCCATTTTTTCTTTAATATTTTGTTTTGCAAGGTTGCGAGCTTCTCCAAGTGTTCTTTGGCTTCTCCAACAAAGTATTCTAAAAGATTCTTTCGGTTACATGATCTACTTATCTAAACTGTGGAAATCCAAAGCCCTATTCCTATCCAAGTTTGGTTATTGTCTAGCTTGCTTTTAGTTTGTAGCTTGCTTGACCCTTTGCCTTCTTGTTTGCCTCTTCTATCCATCTTTTCCCTCCTCTTCACCTAGCTCTCGTCTCCCCTAGCTTTCTTCCCTCTTTCCATTCGTCCCTCCTCTTCTTTTGGCTTTCATCTCCCCTCTTTTTCCTCCTTTTCCTCCTCTCGTCCATCTCCATTTAGGGTCCCTTTCTCACTTCATTTGCCTTCCTTCTTTCCCTGTCGTCCACCTACAAAAAAGACCAAACAAAGAATAAAGCATAAGTTTTGTTAGTGTTAAAGTTATTTCATAGTTTAGATCTTACATCTTGCAATAGCTTTAGATCTCCTAAGTTTTTGTTAAGTAGATTCTAGTTCATGCTTTGAAAAGTAGCATTAGGACAGCTTAGAACTCATTTTATAAATCTCAAAAGCTTGCATTGGATAAAGTGTTTTGCATATAGATTAGATCTTAGTTTTTTTTTTTGCACCTAGTTTCAAGTTTATTTGATTTTCATTAACATTTAATGGGTGCATTGTTGAGATTGGCTAAGCTTGTGTAGGTCTCTTGAAGGAAAATAAAGATCAGTGAGAACAATACTTAAAGAAGATCAAAACTTATATTCAAGGAGAAGACTTAAACCAAATCAGAGAATCAAAACCACTCTCCTTTTGTACTAGCCATCAAGGGATTTCAAGTTTTGTTTCAATAAGTTGTTTTACTTCTCTCAAAAAGACCTTTCAAGGGTTTAATTCCCAAAGGCACTTGTAATTGATTTAATAAAAAGGCTAGGTGCGATAAGGCCTCCCACACTTAGTTTCTCCTTCCCCATTTGGGGAAGTTTGTTCATGCACGATTAGATTAGTCCTATTTTCAGTTCTTAGATTAAAATTTGCTTTCTGTACTTAGATTAATTCTCTTCCAAGCCTTCGACCGGAAGTTGTATCCTTGGGATCCCATCCCAGGGGCAGGACCACATAATTTGTGGTTACTCTTCCTTCCCCGTCGATTTCCGTGGTAGAGCTTTCAGCTAGCTGGAGGTTCTCAAGTGCAGGCGGTTCTAGTGGTTAACCTTGTTCAGAGGTTGATCCCACCTTTAGTGTAAAATTGCTTGGTAGAACACTAAATCCTTCATTTATTTCATTTTATTTTGCAAGTAGCATGGTAGCTGTGTTTCATATCTATTGAGCTACCACATGATTTTGATATCACAAAATTTCAATATCCTGTTATCACAACTGCTTCTTGTTTCATAAAACGAACAAAGCCTCTTGAACTTGGCCAAATCCAAGTCAAGAGCACTCTCTGTCGGAGAGCATTGTTAGATTTGCATTTTCCCCTTGCATTAGGCATTTTAAAGTAGGAAGTCTCTTGAACTGTGGTCTTGAGTCTAAGTCAAGAGCGCCCTCTGTCGGAGGCTTGAACAAGTGCTCTTAATTTAATAAAATATTTCAACCCACATTTCCCCCTAATAAATTTACTTTTGGTTGATTGTCCAACACCCGTATGCTCTGCCAACCGGAAACGGTTGGGCTAGTACTCAGAAAGGTGGAAGACTTGTTAAGTTCATAAGTGATAACTAATAAAACTCACCCCCATAACCAACCAATCCGGAGTTGGGCGATAAGATAAGTTCGGTGGGTAATCTCCTAGTTGGGGGCGTCGGGGTTCCATGTTCAGCCTCTAGTTTGCTGGTTAGCATTGCGCGACCTGGCTAGAGCACTGGGTGGCTTGACATGTCCTTGAACGGAGGCACTTGATACTGTCTTTCCGGACACTTGCTTGATATCCTTGGTTTTATCCTAATAATCAAGACCACTAAAATCTTCAATTTACAAAGATAATCTGCATAACGATCTCACAAACGGCATTTTTTCAAGACCCACACTTTCAGCATCACAATCTTTACTTTTCTTTGACTCCATAATGCACTGGTTATCTAAAAGCTTATATATTAATCAGGACCATTTGTCCTTGTGTTTATTTCATATTGTGAATGCTTTAGTGATTTATCAAATCTTGAATCATACTGCCATCTTGTTATCTTATCTCGCAACGTGGATTGCTTATTATCTATTGTTCATCTTTACATATTTTTGGTCTCATCACAAGAAAACTCCTTAACAACACTCATCCGCATCATCCCATACAAAAAACACTTAAACACTTGAGCCTTAGTGAAACTCTTTTTTAGGGACTACCCCCCTTGGCTTCGTTAGGAGTTAGCCTAAACGGAGGAGCTAGGATTCAGGTGACAATACCTGGCTCATTGCTTGCCCCCAAGGCCACACCTCTCTCACTTGTAGTGAAGAGACAGCTTTCGAAAGATTTATGCTGCTAGTGTGCAGTTTGGCGGACAACAGGTGGTTAAACCCACAAGTAAATGTATTTATACAGATTGATTAAATTTAAGGGTGAGTGTGGAGAAGATTAACAAAATGTAGTTCTTTCTGATTTATAATGAAGAGAAAATTTCTGGGATTGATCGCAAGGGCACAAATCAATGAAGCAAAGCTCTGAAGATCACAGGATGTGTCTTTTTGTTTGAAAACACAGATGTCTAAGATCACAGGAATGGGTCATTTCAGTCTCTGATAATTGCAGGTTTGTGAAGTATGATGGAGCCCTGAGGTACTAAGAGTAGAGATCAGACGAAGACAGCCGAAGATATATTTATGGGTGTGATGTGAGTTTGTGCTCAATGATAGTGTGAGACAAAATGTGAACATAACTCTGAAATCGGATCTTCCTCTAAAGAAAAGGAATTCGAGCTACAGAAAATCTGAACAGAGCATAGGCATTTTTAGGATCTGGATCATTTGTCTGGGTTTGCCAGTCAGACTCATGATAGCTTCACTGGGATTCGAAGAAATAACGAGGGATCACATTGTGACAGCTACAGGAATGATGTTCAAATGAAGAGGAATTACATTGCGACAGCCACGGGATGGATGTTCAAATCCAACAACTACAGGAATGATTTTGTGAATAGTGGAAGCTACAGGAACAACAAGGAAGCCTTGAGGATCGTATGGCAGCTACAAGACTATGTTAAAAAGGATACTGACATGTATGAATTATTGTAAAAGAGACTGTAACTGAGATGATTGTTTGGATAAACATGGAACAGAAACCGAGGACTCTGGTAAAGTAGAGATAAGGGAATTATTTTGAATCACTTACATTTTAGGGTGGCAAGGTGGTGTAGGGGGAGCAGGTTGCAGCTTGCTTTGTGAGTTGGTGCTTACAGAGGATTAGTTTCCTCAACCAGTTGAGAGGTTGGTGGCTATGGAATTGATTTGGTGCTCAAGAGGATCGATCTCCGCGTCCATCAGACAGGTTAATGCCTAAAAGTGCAAGTTGGTTCCTATGGAATTGATTTGGTGCTCAAGAGGATCGATCTCCGCGTCCATCAGACAGGTTGATGCCTAAAAGTGCAAGTTGGTGCTTGTTGGTTATGAGTTGGTGCTGATAAGAGGATTGGTGTCCTCACAGGTTGGTGCCTACAAATTGCAAGTTGGTGCTTGCATGAGGGAATGGTGTCCCTGTCAGATTGGTGTTTGCAAAATTTGTGAGTGGGTGCTCACATCATTGGAGATTGGTGTCTCCTACAATTCATTGTAACCTATGGTTTTATCAATTTTCATTAAATTGATTTTCCATACAAATATTCTGTGTTGTGCTTTGATGTTGATGAATGTTGATGATTAATAATGGTACATTATTAATGAAGTAAGATCAGATAAAAGTGTATGATATTGATTCACCCCCCCTCTCAATATTGCTATGGGTTCCAACAGGCATAAAATTCCACCAATAATATCCCCTATTGCCCTTGCTTTGGGGACAAGGCAATCTTATATACATAAAATAAAGATAGGAAATAGATCACTATAATAATAAATATCAATAAACTATTGATAAAGATAATCAATAGCATAATAAATGAGAAAAAGACAACCATTCATTAAAAGGTACAAAGGCTCCCCCGCTAGGCTATATTTATATTTAAGGTCGTGTATCATGCAAATCTGCACTGACCAACGTGTCTAATAATTATAAGCTACCTTGCCCCGTCACTGCTAGATGACTCTACATTAGGACTAGTGTTTTTCCAGTTTGAGGGGGTGTTCCTAAATGCTGTATTTTGCCATCTAATCAATAAATCTACACAAATTCCAAGACAATTAGCACAGAAAAGCCTCCCTCTTGGGTTGTCCATAAACAATCAAAAGCAAGGGAGATTTTAATAAAAACATAAAATGTTTGGTATTAGATCCCAAAGACAAAATAACAAAATAGAAAGTGAGCTAGCGATCGAATAATAATGTGTCTTAGGTGAATTAAATAAAAAAATACTATAAAACTAACCATAACACTCCAATATAATTAACCGATGACGATCGACAAATCCAAGGAGCTAGAACAAACAAAGCATAATTAAGCCTAGTTACATGTTACCTAAGAGACTAATTGAATAGTGAGCCACAAGTGAGAGGCTCCCGTGGATGTCCTTTACTGTAGTGGAGGTATGGAATGTGAAAGAGAGAAGAGTATTCTCTTGGTACAAATTGCCAATAGATTAATAATGTTCAAACCTGTCTCCTTCTCAAATATGTACATATAGAACCTCAATTCGTCCTAGTTGCTTGAAAAAGAGGAAAGAAAGCTCATTAAGGAAAAAGCTCAACCTGCACACTAACCATGATCTCCTTCCTTCGTTTGGGAATGGTTTCTCCTTTAACGTTTAACTTTCCTATTGTTTTAGGATATTTTTTTGCTTCCCTCTTAATAATAGCAGCTTTATACCTTTTACCACGTCTTTCCATGCAAGGATAGATATTCCAAAGTCAAAATCAAGCTTTTAGGCCTTTAACAAACCATGAAAACTGCCAAATATACCAAAGAGGTCAAACTAAGTTTTGGAGTTGTCAAATTTAAAATATGGAATCAATGTTTGGAAAGTCAAGATTGGTAAGAATGAACACTAAACCTAGCAATTCAAATTAGGGTTTTGGAAAACAATTTTAGGATTTTGGCAAAAGGCAATTTTATAAACTCATGCACATGGAAACCTCCCAACAAACTACCACATGTCACACCAGCAAAACCATCCACCCACTCAAGACTACTCTTGACTCATCACTCTTTCACCACCAAGACATTAAACCATACAATCACTGCTTGTACATAAACCATGACATTTAACATGTACTTTCCATAAATAGAAACTATTAATTATAGACGTGCCCAAAAAAGTAGTAATCCCTGTAAAAGCAAAAAGCAAAAACCAAAGAAGACTGATCTCAAAGGGATAGAGGATCAATCTATTTTCTTGTAAAAATCAAAAAGCAAAAAGCAAAAAAGAAAAAGCAGTCTCAGTGAATGCACTTTTTTTGCAAGGAGCATGAATGTATGAATATCATTGTCATGAGGGCCACTCAATCTCAAGCTCCTCAAAAAAGGAAAACTGCCAAAAATAGCAATCACGGAATCAGCTAGCTCTACAAGCAACTTAGATCAATGTGTATATCTAGATGAATGTATAGTGGAACTACCCTGATAAAGACTTGTTGGATCTTAACCATGCATTAGTGCAAGCACAACTGAGGGTTAACAATGGCGACTCAAGGAAACAACATCCCCTTGTGGGGTGTCAAGAACTGTTGAGTCTATACTCTGAGGCTCTGAAACTGATCGGCTGAAATAAGGTAATACTTATGCCTACCCATATATATACCTGCAACAAGTACTCTCCTCTCACTAGAATATGAGTTGAAGTCAACAGCTGCGGGAATGGCACCCAATCATATGCCAATGATAAAAACCATATACCAAGCACGAAAATACCCACCACTGATGTTAATGGCCTCTGACATATGAGCCAATCCATCGATGTGAAAGATGATCCAAAGTCAAACACCGACAAAGCTCATGATCACGACTGAATGATGCTCAGTCCTCACAGATTTCAAACAATCACTAATGAGGCTAGCAATCATCAGGGCACTCTGACGTTCCAATCAAACCTAAGATGATGTGTTGTAGTTGATGAGGAGTGATCTGCCAAGAGAGAGGCAATGATGGAAACCTTCCCCCTAGCATGAAGCAAGAATCAAGCAATAGAAGCACATGGTGTCATGTCCAAAAGGTTTGTGAGGCAATCACTAACAGGGGTTAACTTGATAGCAGGACATGAAGAGACAAGACAATAGTACGACTCAAGGCCTCTCGTATTGTCTCTTCAAACCTAACCACACCTTACAAAATCAACACTACCCACACCTTACAAACTCAACACTTGACCAAGACAATAAAATGTAGGGAACGATACCTCATCCAGGACTATTGACAAACTGAAACAAGTCTAAGACTAAAAGAAAGAAAGAAAAGTGTGATGAACAGCAATGTGAAAATGCCAACAGCGGCCTGAAATCAAAAATCAGTGGAAGGAAAGTGGAAACATCAAATAAAGAACGCTAACTACCCAACTTAACCAAAGAAAACGATTTCTTTAGCTCTTTTTTTTCAGGTTTTCTTGCTTTAATGCAACCCGAATCTCTTATTTTAGAAATTGGTTAAAGTTGTCATGATCAATCAACATACTCGAATGACCAATGTAACCATATAGCCAGCTGATCAATGATGTGGGAAAGATCAACATGCTCAACACTCCAATGCAGCCAATCATACAGTCTCCTAAGATGGAAAGATAACATTCATGTCCTTGTTGGTCATGCAACCAATTAAGTTTGTCAGCTGAAACTAGGAGCATAGTCTCTCATTGGTGATTAAGAAGAACGTAGAAGAGCTAAGACTTTTCAAATCTTGGAGAAATAGACACCTTGACATCCCTATAGCATCAGGGGCGGTTTCCATATAGAATCAGTAAGCCAGCAATGCTCAGTTCTTCTTATGTTATGACTATGAGACCGGCGAAGGCTACACGACATGAATCCTGGCTATACAGAAGAAGCCAGCCTTAAGATTGTGTAGCCAATCGTTTGACAATTCGTTCAGAGGATCTATCAAAACAACACAATCTAAGTACATCATGGTCAAACTATGAAGAAGATCCTCTTCTAGTTGAATCAAAAGTTGCTTCGCCTTTCGCAATGGTATCTTGTCAAACCACTATTGAATCATCATCGAGACATACAAGAACAAACTCTCCAGTCGAATCTCAATTAAGGAAAAACAACCTCCACAAGATCTTGTAATAAATGAAGCATCTAAAGATAAGGTTATCTTCTGACTTTATCTCCTAAAGGCTAAAGCTAGAAAAGCTAACAAATCCTATCTCAACAAGTAAGATGGACAATGATTTCAACCTGGGGTCAATGAGTGCCCACTCTAAATCGACCCAAGGATGTCCTAAGGCCATGAACTAAGTGTTTCGGGTATATGTTGTTCAAACAATCAAGCCATTTCTTAGTGCCATGAAGTTCTCAATTTACAAAGCCATCTTATGGCCAAGACCCTCGTGAGGTGCAATCCAAGGGACCAAAATACATTATCTATAAATCTCCTCTCTGATATTTTGTACCAATAACGCTAAGACAATTGAACATGGGCTGACATGTCTAAAGAATACATAAACGACGAAAAGTTGATAGGGTAGATGAACACTGACTTAAGTAACATCAAGGCCTCCAAAAAACAACATCATAGCAGACCAGGCAAGCTTGTGAAGGCAAGGGACTCAAAGAAACAAAAAGCAAAATAAAGGTATCGATCACTCCCAAAATCCAAATTAGCTAGAGTCTAGAATCTCTGAAGGAAAGAGATCAATCTAAAGGTGGACTCTGCTTGGATGATGGACTAAGGCATCGTCTACTTGCATGGAATGATGCATTGTGTTATCGCTCAAAATAGCACCTTTGATCAACGTCACGGATCTCGGTACAACGAGTGGTAAGCACAGGAGAAGCCACTGCCCAATGTCACCATAGCCTAGCTTCTGAACACTTTAGATCAACTCCTACAACCAAGGGGGAGTCTGTAGATTTCCGTGAATGATATCTGCAATTGCTTAAACAACACACAAACACCTTTAACAAGAAACCTCTCAGCGAAGATCAATGCCTTATGGAGTCAAAATATGAGAGTAATAATAACACTAAGTGAGAGGAAGGAGTTATAACACTTTGTCACGGATTCCAAGACAGATAACTTCAATATGTTACCAATGTTATGAAGTTGCAGCAGTCAAAACACTTCAGAAAAATTGATAAAAATCAATCAAAATAATGCCAACTTACCATATTACATGTACCCTGTATAGTGGTGCAAGGGGCAAGCCTCTGAAAGATGAAGAGAAACACTAAATCAGAGCTGAACAGTGAAAATATAAAATCAGATCTGGTATGTGTCTTAAAACAGCTCTCAAATAGATGGTGGTCCTGCTTATAACACTTCCAAGGGTTAGTTTTATAAAACCCTATACGATGCATGGTTTTATAAAACCAAGGGTTGGTTTTATAAAACCTTTTGTTCTGTTTTCTTTTCGTTTTTTTTCTTCTTTCCCCTTTTTTTATGGGATCTTCTTCCTTCTCTTTTATTTTTAACTTCTTCTTCTTCTTTTTCTTTTTAACTTTTAACAGGACCACCATCTTTTTTTAACTTCTTCTTCTTCTTCTTCTTCTTCTTCTTCTTCCTTTTTATAACGATGCAAGATTAAAGGGGCCTAGATGAAGAACACCCTACCTTTCGAAATATCCAGGGGTCAAACAAGTCCCAAAGGTGGTAAGGAAGGACTTGTCAAGGTGCCATCTCGCATCAAAAATGCACTTGACATGATCAAAGACCAATTTAATGTAGAACACCCTCTTCAAGGAGGTGGCTATAGCATGACACATAGCAAGAACGATCGAAATAACCCCAATCGAGGAGCTTCCACCTATTTAGAGGTGTATTTCACCTTTAAAGTGGTCCCTTAGGGCATTACACATTATTCTAGACGTATTTCACATATTTGGAGGCATATTTCACGTTTGAGTTATTTAAGGTTAGGGAACTTTGTTCGAGGCATTTTCTACATGTTTTGGAGGTGATCCCCTTGTGTGACAAGATACCATGTGGCATTGTTGACATGGTTCAAACCCTTGAACAAACCATAAATGCATACTTTAAGAGGATCTCATGGACCTATCTAAAAAGGGAAATGGTCTGAAGTCAAAAACAAACATATAGGGGCTAAAGAAGAATAAAACAAAACATAATCTTCATTGAAGGACAAAAGCACTAGGATTAGAAAGGCCTCAAAATCACATGGCGTTGACTTAAGCTTTGAAGAACCTTAAAACACATAAAAAGGGTTCCTAGTAATGTGCACCCCAAATAGCAAGAAAAATGTCAATCGACTAAAGTAACAAAGAGACCACCGAGAACCAACACAATATATATCCAAAGAGGTTGATGGATGAAATCTCCTATGACAACCAAAGGGCCAAATATGGGTATCCCTCTCATCCAATAACCAATTTTCCTAGGGTTCGAATCCTATGAGAGTGTGGAACATCAATCTGTATGAAGTTAGCCATGTGTTGTATACTCACAGTAGAATTAATAATAGTGTCTCATATTTGCTTGAATGTTGTTTATCTTGAATGTGCTTTCACTCTTTAAAAACCAAGAAGAAAAGAGGAAATAAAGAATGCTAAGTATAACTTTTGTACAGGCTCATTTTTAACACCAATATTAATTCTAATGCTCTGAGTGCAAAAGAAAGTTGCAAGCCATGAGAGGTATCTTAGGATAGGAAAGTCTACTTTTGGCTAAATTTGGTTTTGCATGAATTTAGTATATCTTTTATGAGTATAAGTCATTATGGACTGCACTGTTTCCCCTATTTTTCTTTTTTGACCTCCAGGGTAGTTTCATGTAATAGAATTGTTGGATGTTTTTCGACAAGTGAATCTATAGTTGCAATTGCTGTGAAATGTTCAGTGTACTTATGGGCCAATACTTCCTGGTTAGTTAGAATAGTTAAATCCCTTATAAAAGAACATAATTTTTTAAATAAATGAGACTTGAGAAAAAAGTTCACTGACCTTCCCCTATATATTCAATCACAAATTCACCCTTTTTAATTACTTCTGCAGCTTCTGCTCCCCATCCACAAAATTTAGTCTACAACAACGACCAACCCACATTTACACACCAGTTAAAGAAATGAAGAGATGTTTTCCCTGTGAAATTTCAAATCACTCTAATGTTTCAAAGATTCAAATTATCTATACCCAGAAAAACATATAATAAACTGATCAACAGAATCTACATTCAAGAGCCTAATAGCTAAACAATAAGCATGTGACATTACTTAGCAACAAAAAGAATAATTACTTTGCCCAGCATTATCAAGTGTTTTAATCATCTAATTAACCAATGTACATATCTTAACTAAATTTGTTCTCAACACAATTTAACACGAAAGAACACAATTCCCTTTGTCCTAGCCTTGTTTCATCTGCCTCACCCATCCTAGCAGTTTGCTCAAGTCTATGAGTGAGCATATATAGGGGGCTTCATGAAGGACTTGATGTTTTCTCTGATACAGCTTATATTATTATGTGATTTTTGGTTGCCAATATTATGTTTAAGTTTAACATATTGTAGTCTAGTTATTAACATGAGCTTGTGAGCATTATTCATCACGTGTGCATACAAGACTATTCAGATTATTGTTCAGCCTTTAGTTTAAGTATTTTGATTTAATCAAACCTAGTTTGACCTGGTCAACTTGTTTCCCGAGGCAGTATGACTACAGTGTTCGAGATTGTACATGTGTTCTCCAGAATCCAGATGTACCAAGTACACCATTTCCATATTCAGTTGGTGGTTGTTGGCCATTATACAGCAGTTTTCATGGTTTATTATTATTATTATTATTATTATGGCCATATTTTTATTATTGGATGTGGTGTTGGGCTTTAGATGCATATCTAGATGGATATATATGGTATTTGTAGACATATTGATGGATTTAATGTCTCTGATTCATTTGCTGCACTCAGATATTGGTTTTGGGCAAAGGAAAAAGACTTATTGGTGCTTTTATTCTTCAGCATGATCAACCGACATTTTATTCCCTTTAAAAAATGACCATGGCTACTCCAAAAAAAACGATTTGGATAATGTGGGCTATGAAATGACTTGGGGATGATATTTCATGATATGGCGAGGCTCTACACACATGTTTCATGCATTATATCTTTCATAGGATGATTTCACATGTTGTATCTTTGTCCTAGGGAAGACATCTTCCTTGGGGGCACACTCCACCATAGTCTTGGATGTATTATTATGTTATGCTTTATATCTTTGTAATTGGGGACGCCTAGAGTGAATTGAGCCCCTAATGCCCCCCCTCACCATGCTATCACCTGTCATATCATGGTGCTATGTTGTATTTGCCTTTCTTAAGGTGTTATTGGGAAAAAGTGTGCCCCGCTTTGGCTTAGTCATCTTGATCTATGTGTAGTAAAAAAGAAAAGATCTCCACTATTGATCGTCACTTATCTATCTTTTAATCTCAACCACTCATTCAAAAGTTGGTTAGGGATTTGGCCTCTCTCAAATCTATTTAAGAGAGAGGACCCCTCATTGTAAAAGGACTTTTGACTCTTGAAGAATTGGAACAAAAGAAATTTTTACAAAAATTCTTGGTTCTTCTTTGTGGGATGTGTTATCAGCTAAGATGGACTTAGGTGATTTCAAGTGAGCCTATGAAGATAGAGAAAGTTTACTTGTTCATAATCAAAAGACAGGAAGTCCTAGCAGGCCACCTTGGCCGATTTTTTAATAAAATCGCATGTCCATGCCCTCCGGGGAAATTGTAAAAATGTCATAGCATGATTGTTTTAGTAAAGGACTCGACTGTCCTAGGACTTAGTTATCAGTCTGACTAGACCAGAGTGTTTTTTCCCTTGTAAATTATATGTTGTTGAATAAACAACATATAATTTTTGAGTTTTTCACTCATACGTCCAAAGTTAGGGTGGTCGGCATAATTTCTAAGTCTTAGGAGGTTATTAGAGTTCAGGTGTCAATGTATATTACCATGCTAGATATTTAAATCGAGTCACAAGGACATGTGCTAGGTCCCCCAAAGTTTTTTTTTATTTCCGAAGAAAATGATTTTTTCCGTAAAACTAGAGCATTTTTTAATGGTTTAAATGAAAAAATTCAAATTGTAATAAAAGTGTGGTCTGGAGATTGAATTTGGCGTGTGGATGCTCGCTTTGACACTCAGAGCGTCCTCTTTACCCTGGGGCCCATTCTTCCTATGTTTAGGGTGATTAAATCATCCCGTGGAGCATTTTTTCTTATCAGGCCTACAAAATGGCATTTTAATGCTAAAAAAACCCAAATTGCACCAGTCAAAAAATAAAATAAAAAATAAAATAAAAGGTCAAAAGGCATGTGCCAAATGACTTGGCATGCCACCTCATATGAAGGGCGATCTCTTTGAGATGGTTTACGAATCAAAACAAAGTCGAAGCATTCAGTGGGGGCATCTAATATCATGAATAGCGATTAGTTTTTTTTTTTGCATGTTTGTCCCTCCCTCTCACATCTACAGGTTATGATTTGAGATGGAGTAACAGACATCTAAATCAAAGTGTCCCCTAGAGCAACAAGTGACGTTTCTAGTAGTAGACATTTTTGCCAAGGTTGAATAAACACTTCTTTGAACAGCTCATCCATTTGTGAGACACCGCCATTCCTTGTGTACTCCAACACATGCTTAAGTGTGTAAGACCATGTCCTTCATCCAAAGTATCTCAATGTCAAGTCAGCAAGTCATCCCCATTCAACCTAGCCTTGTATTTTTAGCCTTCATCCTTTGCTAGCAATTTGATCATGTTTGCAAACAAGTATATTCTTGAAATTCTTCTTGGAAGTAAATTATTTAACTAACCCATTATTATTTATTAACTGCCAGTGAAATGATCTTTAATACATTAGAGTCTCACTATGAAAATGATTTAGAGAGCGTGTCTTAACTATTTTGCACTTCCAGCAGCATGGCTCTTCGCCAGGATTATATTTTGATCAGTTTGACTCGTCAAACCTAGTCTGACCAAGGTCAACCTTGGGATCCGTGATGAGATGAACCACTATATGTATGATCTTGATCTGTGGTCTTCTATATACCTTATGATGATTCCATATGATGGGCACAGGCTTCAGATGATGATTGATGTAGTTTTTCATGATTATTATCATTTCCAGATCACCATATTTATTACTTGACCGGGTATGGTGGACCCTACAAGTTATCAGGAGGTGTATGGGTACTCATCTCTAGTGGAATTGAACCTTCTGAATCCATTGAGACACTCATCTATCAGTTCCAGGCACTCCCAGGCATGTTATGAGCAGTTTTCTACCTGTTGACCAGTTTGGCCATGCTGATGTGGCTTGTCCAACTAGATCATTGTAGGCCAGTCGTCGCCTAGGGTGCTACAGAGGAAGGGGGTGGTCCAGCCACTTGTTATTACCATATTACCCCCCTTCACGACATGATGGCACAGTCAGTTTGACAACACAGGCAACAGACAGTCAGTTTTGGGCAGTTTCAGGGTTTTTCAGGAGGATAAAAAATGGAATAAATGTTTGAATAACAAGTATATCCACAGAGACCGAACACCGAGGACACTGCTCACACACAAAGATCATAGATCAATACATCAGATGTTTGACGAGGTTAAAACCCCCTAGAGGGAAACAGTCCACGTCCCCGACCAAATAGCTTCTACGGAGCAGTTTATTATGCAAAAGAAAAATGTTACATGAGCTTCTCTCAACAATGGATCATTCGGCAAGTGACCCTCCATGCTCTATAAATAGAGATCATGGACCAATCGGGTGTAAAGCAACGGATCAAGTGTCGTTAAGATCAAGAGAAGTTGAACCGTCGGATCACTTTATATCGTGACCGTCGGAGAATATATATACAAATGCATACCTAACGCATATATTAGACCAAGTTGAACTTAACTAACTCGTGAGTGTCAAAAATATCCTAACAATAAAAAGGTCATAGAGGAATTCGATTTGGGCAATTGAGGCAAGGTTTTGACATGAGGTCTGCTTTGAGGTCATCTATAGTGCATCCCACTCCTTCCAGATCAGTTTGCAGCAGTCAGTGGGGTCCACACAGTCAGCAGGATGTCTTTTGATGTATTTCTCTCTCAGATTTGGGGGGACAGGATTTGATCATTTGTGTACTTGGACATGTCATTAAGTCTCATATTATATTATTGTGTCATGGGGTGATGCTAGTGAAGGGAAGTGATACCTCCTAGCCACACCATGTGCTCCTACTCACTTGTCCTAGTTACCTTATGTGGGACATACATGTTTTAGGCTCCCCTAGTCATGACGTCATCGCCCCTAGGGTCTTTTAGGCCATGACACCATGCCTCTATTGAGTGATCTATGTCTTATATTGTATCGGCTCATCTTAGCCATTGATTATATTGTTGTAGCTTTTCATCTCAACCACTAGTTTTCAAAAGTGGTTTAGGGTTTTGGTCTTCCCCATCCTATTTAAGGAGGAGACCCCCATTTTGTTAAGGAATCTAGAGACTTTTGGCTCTTGGATATTGGAATAAAATTCTCTCTTTTTCGAGCAATGCTTGGATCTTGAAGTGGATGTTTGGTTGTGATGATTGTAAATGCTTTTTCCATTGCACTGGAGGATATCTTCTAGCTATCTTGCAACTTTTGCCATATTATTTATTTACAGGTGAAGAAGACGTCATGGGAGGAATGCGCAATGGTGGGGAGGCTTTCCCTGCAACTTTCTTCCACATCGTGGATCAAACAGGGAGTCGTTTTGTCTTTGTACCAATCATTCTTTGTCATCTATTTCTAACTTGTATCTACCCTTGTCTTGTTTGACTGATTGAGATTTGTCTCCTTGGTTTTGACAGATATAGAGGGGTACACGTGTGGGCTTGGACAAATCGTTTTGGCAAGAGGGCTCCAAAATCTTCCATTTGATCTTTGGGAAAGTAATCCTCATCACAATCGGCATTCATCTCATTATCTAGGTACGCTTGAAAGGTTAGTATTTTTCCTCCTTGGCTTATTAATTATTTCTAGATCTCAAAACCCATGTATTTTTTATTTTTCAGATCTATGGAGATATAGCAACTCTTTGGGCTTAATAATTAAAACCCACCTCTACATTAGTCACAACATTCCCGATCTATAATTTGGTGGACATCCAACTCCATTTGCCCCTTCAACTAAGGCACTAGTCCTCCTTGAGGCAAGTCGCACTCCTTGGGTAGATGGTCTTTTGCTAGATCCCACATGTGGGTATTGCCAATCCTTCAATGATCCCTTAGATCCACTCATTTGCAAACCCCCTAGTGCCTCTCTTCTTGGATTTTCACCTTGTGGGCCCCATTTGGACCAATTTCTTTATTTTAAGGGTGGGCCCTGTTACCAACTTATTTGTACCATAGTTGGATTATCTGAAGAGCCGCCATTTGACAAACATGATAAGTGTTTAACTCTAGTGTATCAGATGATCCAGCATTTGTGACTAGCCAGTTTTGGCTAGCCTGTTTTGTTTTTTGAGTCGACATGACCATGGCCCCTTGGGGTTTGTAATAAAGTGTGCTAGTAGGATCTGAGTGTCTCGGTTCCCCATGACTTGATTAAGCAACTAAGGCATTCCAAGGAGTTTTTTCCCTTGTCAATTATACTTTGCTTATAGCCGAGCTATAATCGATGAGGTTTTCTCCCGCTCCTCCAAAGCTGGAATCCCGATTTTGAAAATTTTAGCCATGGGGGGTTATTAGAGTCCAACTGATGTATATAAGCCTACTAGACACTATTAGAATAGGTGTCGGTCATGTCCTAGGTCCATAAAACCCAGAAAAAATTTTGAAAAAATTTTACCGGGTCTGTCGAATTTGGGTTTTTAATTATTTTTTAAATTTAATAAATTTCTCTATAGTTTAAATAGAGAAATATTAATTTGTAATATGCCAGTCGTCCGGGGTCCGAATTTAATGATTGATGGCTCGTTTCATAAGCCAAAAATCACACATGACCTATGGACCAGCTAAACCCAAGTTTCGGATGTCAATTCGGCCTCGTAATTAATATTTTCTCTAAAAAGCCATTTACAGAGAAATTATTAATTAAAATAATAAAGATGATTATTTTGGAGAAAATCCAAAATAGTCCAAATGGAATAAAGTAAAAGGCTAAATGACATGGCAACAGACACTCATGATGATTCCAATCAACTCCAAGTTCATCTAGTTGAAGATACAGTCAGCACAAGCTTATCTCCCAAAGAGAATTCGCCCTCCTTCATGCAATCTGCGAATTGGTGAGGTGGGGTTCATAATAAATGAGTTTTGGTTGGTGTGATTTGCATTGAATGAGGAGTGGGGGCGCCTTGCCTAGGTGGAGGCCACCTCCCACTCTCAACTACCACGATTGGTAGTCAAACTCCAAGCTTCTACCAATCTAACTCACGCCACCTACCTCAGCTCACGTCAATCTCCTTTGGAAATGCGAGTTCTACACATGGCATATGTTTATTAGCTTGGTGGTTTCTCCAAAGTGGAATGGGGGGCGCCTTGCCAAGGTGGAGGCCACCTCCCCATCCACATCATCCACAAACTCAACTTGTTGTTACGTGAAACTCCAAGTCTTGAAATTCGATTGGTTGGACTAGATGTGATTGGAATTTGACTAGTGTTAGTTGGCATTTGGCTCTCTTATGAATGCCAATTCGACCTAGGGTTTTAGTATGTAGCCTTTGCTATTTAAGAAAGGCCTTTTAGGCTTGTTCTTCATGGAGATTTGTGCAAAGAAACTCTGATGAAATTGTAAGCATTCTTTTGTTAATAAAATTATTGAGACTTTGGAGGTCCATGCGAGAGCTATTGGCATTGTGGTTTCATCTTGTAATTTGGTGATATTCTCTCACTCTATCTTTCTTGTTGCAAATTATTATTCATTGTATGCCTTGTGAGGACTAACAATCTAGTACAATAGGCATTTGATCTAGTTTGTTGCTTGAGAGTATTGTTTTGCAGAGATCATCAAAGGTGAATATTAGCTTGGGATCAAGTTCATCTTCATTAATGAAGAGCTTTTACTAGTTAACGCTTTCATCTTGCAAGTTCTTCAAGTAGCTTTCCTTTCCAAGAGAGAAACGCAAAGATATCAAGGATTGCTTATCTCCTCCATCAACTTTTCAACAAAAAACCTCCTCATTTGTTACTAGATCTACCATCCAAACTGTGGATTTCCAAAGCTTAATCCCTCTCCAAGTTTGAGACCATTGCTTAGTTTGCCCTTGCTTTTGGCATCCTTGGCTTTTTGCCTTCTTGTTTGCCTCTTTCTCTCTTCTCCCATTCCAAGATTTGCTTCTCTTCCTCTCCCATTCGCTCCTCCTCTTTTCCAAGTTCTTCTTCTCCCATTCACTCCCCTACCTTTTTTCATCACTTCCTCCTTTCATCCACCTTCACAAAATCAACAAAAGACAAGTTCAAAGTTAGAATTTGTTTAAGCTAGTTGTTTGCTTTTATAAGAAGTTAGTTTAGGCGTTGTTAAAACCTCATTTAGGGCTTGCATTTAGTCAAATTTTTATATTTTTTTGCAATCTCATTCAAAAGACATAAAAATTGCATATTAGATAGTTCATTTTTTTTTGTAGTGTAGATCTCTTTCCTATCATTTTTAGAAGTCGTTTGCTTGCTGGTCCGTTTTGTTATTTTCATAAAATCAAAATAAAATCTCATGCATTGAAGGGTTAGTTTAGAAGCATTTTAGATCACATTCCATATTAGTATAGCTTGCATAGTTTAAACTTCCAAATCTCCTTGTTAAAGATAGAAAAATTTTCATAAAAATTTCTTAAATTTTTTACATCTTAGATCTCATTTCTAGCATATTTAGGGCATCTTTTGTTCACTAGTCCATTTTCCCATCTTAACTTTTTTGAACCATTTTTCATGTCATTCTATGTTTTAGATCTCATTTTGCAAATATAGACTTAGATTCAAAGTTTATTTTATTTTTCTAACACTAAAGGGTGCCTTGAGTTTTGTTTTTCTTGTAGGTACTTTGGAAGTGTGAAGGATTTGAAAAAGTTGAAGTGAAGAAAATCGAGCTAAAGTAGCAAAAACCCAAACCAAATACAAGGAGGATCAAATATACAAATCCATCACTCACTATCCTTTGTAATAACTATCAAGAGCTAAGTTAAATTTTTCAAAGTTTTATTTTCATTCAAAAAGTCCTTCAAGGTTTTAAAACCCAAGGCCCTTGTAAAAAATTAATAAAAGTTTCTAGTGGAGGAGTCCTCCACCTTTTGGGTTTCTTCCCCATTTGGGGAAGAGTGTTGGGTTTGCTTAGCTTAGATCTTTTCAGTTCATGTTTTAGAGTAGTTTATTTTTATCTTGTCACTTCTCTCTCAAGTTTTGACTAGAGTAAGCTAACTTTGGGATTGTATCCCAAAGGCCACATAGTTTTGTCGTAGCTTCTCATTCCCCCATCAGCATCTTGTGGACATCCAGCTAGCTGGAAGGTTTCCAAAACTGACGGTTCTAGTGGTTGACCTTGCTCGGAGGTTGATCCTACCTTTAGTGTAAAATTGCTTGGCAAAACACTAGATTCTTCAGTTATTTCATTTTATTTTGCAAGTAGCATGCTAGCAATGTTTCACATCTATTTGAGTTATCACATGATTTAAATATTATAAAATTGCAATATCTTGTTATCACAACTGCTTCTTGTTTCATAAAATTAACAAAGCCTCTTGAACTTGGCCAAATCCAAGTCAAGAGCACTCTCTGTCGGAGAGCATTGTTAGTTTTGCACTTTCCCCTTGCATTAGGCATTTTAATGTAGGAAGTCTCTTGAACTGCGGTCTTAAGACTAAGTCAAGCGCGCTCTCTGTCGGAGAGTTGAACAAGTGCTCTTAATAATAAAACTTTTCAATCCACATTTCCCCCTTAATTAATTTATCTTGGTCGTTTATCCAACACCCGTATGCTCTGCCAACCGGAAACGGTTGGACTAGTACTCAGAAAGGTGAAGGATTTGATAAGCTCATAAGTGATAATTAATTAAAACTTTCACCCCCATAACCAACGAACCGACGTTGTTCAAAAAGTATTCAAAGTAGTTCTCAGGGAAGGCGCCGGATTGCCCAATCTATGACACAGTGGCTGGTTAACATTGCGCGCCTCGCTGTGATTCCAGACAGGTCCGACATGTCTCTTAAAGGAGCTGCTTAGAATGTCTTTCCGGACACTCTTTTGATATCCTTGGTTTTAGCCATAATAATCAAGAACATCTAAAACACCTAAAATTTACCAACAACAATTTCAAAACGATCTCACAAACAGCTACTTTTGACTTACATTTTTTAGCATCACAAGTATTTCATTTGACTCCATTTGGCACTGGTCTTTAAAAATTCTTATATATCTTCTGAATCTGGACCATATGTCCTTGTCATTTGTTTGATCTTTATCTTGTGGATGCTTTGTTTTAATTCTAAGTCAAAGTATATTGTCATCTTCTAAATTTGTATCTTATGGAATTTGTATCGTTGCGTGTTTAATTGTGTTCTCATCATTTTACAAAGACTCCCAAACAACACTCATCCGCATCACCCCATACAAAAAACACTTAAACACAAGACCCTTAGTGAAACTCTTTTTTAGGGACTACCCCCCTTGGCTTCGTTAGGAGTTAGCCTAAACGAAGGAGCTGTGATTCAGGTGACAGTACTTGGCTCATTGCTTGCCCCCAAGGCTCATTGCTTGCCCCCAAGGCCACACCTCTGTCACTTGTAGTGAAGAGACAGCTTTCGAAAGATTTCTGCTTCTAGTGTGCAGTTTGGCGGACAACAGGCCCCACTGGGATTTATTATTTGGGCACTAAATCTATCTAGATCTAATATCTTAACCCCATAGGTGGCCTTCATCTCTCCTTGGTTGAATATTTATCTTGCCTTAAGCCTCTTCAACCAAGCCCTAACTCATTGGCCCCACCTATCCATCATAGATCTAGATCTAATCTTGATCTTCCTTTGTCATCATCACATATCCCTAGGAGGTCTTGATTTGATTTGCTAGCCTTCAATGTCTAAGCTAGGGTATCTCCCCTGGTCTTGCCTAGACTTGACCTAAAGTGAAGAGTGCCTCGGTTAGCATGACACCCATCTTGCATTGGGAACCGTGGCATCTCTTGGGTCACCTCTTTAGTTGTCTACACCTCTACCATCCTAGATAGGATACCTTTAGAGACAACTACAAGTTGTGTGATAATAGATAACACTACTATTCACAAGATGTGAGGAAGTGCCCACAGAGTTTCGTTTGAACAAGTTTTCTGAGACTCAAAAATATATATATATATATATTCCAAGGAAAACTTCACTTGGAACCCAAGGGATGCGTTCCCACATTCGTGGGTGGCATAACTAGTAAGCCCACTAGAATATATTAGTGTACACAACCCAAGGGGATTCGAATCGAGCAATTGTTGTTGGGATGGAATTAGCCAAATCCCTAACAACATTTATGGCAATCGATTGAGCTAACCCATTTCGCTACACATATGTATGTGTGTGAGTGTATTTGCGCAGGTAAATGGATTATATCAATGATCTCGTGACATAAGCACACATAAGTGGATCAAAGCCTGCCCACATCTCCTTCACCTTGAAAGTTTCTAGTCAAACTAAGGTTCTCATCCGACCATATTTTCCTTGATAAAATAAATTATATATATAGATATAATGCCCAACGTATAAGTCAATAGGATGAAACATCCACCCAAGGAATGTTGGCAACAGAGAGACCAAGTGCCTAACAACATTTATGACAATCGATTGAGCTAACCCATTCCGCTACATATATTTATGTGTCTGAGTGTATTTGCGCACCTAAAGGGATTATATCAATGATCTCCTGACATATGCACACATAAGTGGATCAAAGCCATCAATGTTCTCCTTTGTTCTCGCCCTTCTCCCAAACCTTGTGTTGGTTGTCTTCTACTTCTTTTAATTTTCAGCCCTCTTCCTTCTTCTTTGCTTTGGCTGCCCTTTTCCACTTAGTTAGCAGCTCCCTTTCTTTAGCTTGCCTTGCCTTCCTCTTTCCTCCTCCTTCTCTTCTCTTTTCGCTGCCCTTCTCTCTGTTTTGTAATCATTTTTACAGCCCACATTCTTCCTTTTTTGCAGCCCCATTATCTTCGTTGTTCGCTGCCTTCTTTCATCTCTGTTTTTGTCTTTCTCTTACCCTTATTTTCAGCCTCTTTTTGCCTTTTTTTCCAGCCCACTTCTTCTTACTTTTGCAGCCACCTTCTCCTTCCCTTTCCTACACTCTCTTTTACTGTTTTCAGCCTTTGTCTTCTCACTTTTTTGCAGACCATTCTTACCTCTGTTGGCTGCCCTCTTTCTTTCTCTTTTTCCCTTCTTTGTTGCCTCCCTTTCGCTCTAAACTTCCTCCTTCCCCTTTGCCTTGTCTTCGTTGTTTTTGTCCTTCTTTGATCTCTTCTTCTTGTCAAGTTTGTAGCTTAGATTTATTTTTATCTTAGTTTGCATTTTATAATTCTAGTTTGCATTTAGTTTATTTCTAAGTTCCATCTTGCATTTAGTTAAGCATTTCATAAATAAAGTTTGCATCTAGTTTAAATTAAATATTGCATCTAGTTCATTTATCCTAGATCTTTGCTCATTTTCATTTTTAGTTTACTTTAGATCCTAGGTTCACCTTTTGTTTGATTTGGTTAACCTTAACTAGTGCTTGTTCAAAGCTCTTAAGAAGATCAAACAAGCAAACCTTACGAAGATTTGGAAGAACAAGAAGGGAACCAAAACAAGAAGACAAACCTTTTGAAGAAGCTTCAAACTTCATTCTTTTTTCTCTTCAGTTTTCAAGGGATTAAAAAAGCCCTAAAGTATTGTAACTCCTTAAAAAAGAGCAAGTGGGATTACGGCTCCCACACCCTACTTCCCCCATTTGGGGAAAGCTTGTAGTGTTCTTGTTCTTTCAGCATTAGCTTAGCTTTTATTTCCAAATTAGCTAGTTTAAATCTTTGCAAGTAGATTAGATTTCAACTGCTAGATTAGTTTCCATTTTGATAAATTGTTAAATGCTAAGTTGTTTCTTTATTTTGCTTAAGTAGTTTCACTTTTTATATAATTTGTCAAACATAAAAAGAACCCAAAATCTCTTGAATCTCACTGAAAGGTGGATCAAGAGTGCTCTCTATCGAAGAGTTTACTTGCTTTTTGCTTTAAGATTTCACTAACCCCCATGCTCTCCCCAGTAAGGCCTCAAACCTGAGAGAGACTCTTGGGTAGATTAGATTTATTTCAAGCATTTATTTCCGTGCATCATAAATCTCTTGAATCTCGCCAGAAGGCGGATCAAGAGTGCTCTCTGTCGGA
Organism: Larix kaempferi; assembly: GCA_027924585.1. Classification (NCBI taxonomy): domain Eukaryota; kingdom Viridiplantae; phylum Streptophyta; class Pinopsida; order Pinales; family Pinaceae; genus Larix; species Larix kaempferi. Next base: position 937,923 of record BSBM01001803.1, on the reverse strand, counting down.
AAGTTTCTTTTTGGTTCTTCACAAACATCCCCTAAAATTGGAATTTACCATTTGATATATTGCGTATGCTCTACCCATTCCTGGGATACACAGAAACAGTATAGACTACTTAATTTTTTCACATTAATTCCAATTTCAACCATAATAAAATTCATACCCCATAACCAACGAAAATCCAGCGTTGATCGTCAATACTCGAAAGTGGGCAAATTCTGCCTGGGACGCTGGATCACTGTACTTAGACCATGGGGGCACCGTTAGGCTACATCCTTGTTTGGTGTAGTGTTGAACATGCTTTCAGGCCTTTGGCAGCCAACATATCTTCATACGGAACCACCTTGAGTATTTTCCAGACATATTTCCAGTACCTTAGGGTATATCTTGGGAATTCCTTCAGCCATAATAATCAAGATCACCACAAAATTTTACAATAAAATTTACAAAGAACAATTGCAAAATGGTTCTCAAGCACACAAACTCTTGTATCAAGCAACCCCAGCATATTGACTCCCTAAGGAACTGGTCCTTCAATCTGTTTTATTTCATTTTCTTATCAGAATCATACATTGAGCATACATATTTTAATTTATGTTGTGGATGCCTTGTGAAATCATCATCTTGTGTGCATTCTAAATACTTTTGCAATCTAAATCTTTGGATTATATAAATTGTTATTGTGAATCAAAAACTCCTAAAACAACACCCATCCGCATCACATCACCTTAAACACATTAAAACACAAGAGCCTTAGAAACTCTTTGTAGGGTCTACCCCCCTTGGCTTCATTAGGAGTCGGCCTAAACAGAGGAGTCGAGATCAGGTGACAGCATTGGACTCTTTGCTTGCCCCCAAGGCCACACCTTTCTCACTTGGGAAACAGCATTTTGAAATATTTCTGCTGACGGTGTGCATTTGACGGACAACAAGTCCAACAACTCTGGCAATCCTTCCTTTCGGAACTCGGATCATTGACAATTCTTCCTTTCGGAACTCGGCATTCAATCCAACGACTCTGGTGATCTGTCCTTTCGGAAATGGGATCATGGACAATCCTTCCTTTCGGAACTAGGGATTCAGTCCAACAACTCTGGTGATCCTTCCTTTCGGAACAGGGATCATAGACAATCCTTCCTTTTGGACCCAGGGATTCAGTCCAACAACTCTGGTGATCATTCCTTTCGGAACTGGGATCATGGACAATCCTTCCTTTCGGAACTAGGGATTCAGTCCAACAACTCTGGTGATCCTTCCTTTCGAACTGGGATCATGGACAATCCTTCCTTTTGAAACCAAGGATTAAATCCAACAACACTGGTGATCCTTGATGAATATGATTGTCATTGATGACAACATTAATGACAAAGAAGCTTGAGGACATGACATTGGGTGACATGGACAAAGAAGCATGATTTTAGGCCAGCATGGGCATATGTTTAATTGTGCTGGAAGAACCCCTTGGCAGACATCAAAGAGCACACCTGTGGGCATGTTAAAGAAGACAGCTGCAGGCATGTTCAATGGGATGTTCCAGCCATAAGAAAAGACCACTACAGGCATCTTGACGATGTGTCAACAAGGATGTGCAGGGATGATGAAAAGAGGGCTTGCGGGCATATCTTGAATGGATAATGCGGGCATGCATATGGGCATAGAAAGTTAGTGCGGATGATGGGATAAAGTGGTTCTAAATCCACTTTGTCATTATGGCAAAATGACCAAACAAATAAACATATATTTGTTGATGATCTTGTGGAAACAAAAATATCATTTGATAAACCAATGTCAAGTCGGCAAATGAAATAAAATGAATATCATTCTATGAAATAAAAAACAAATATATATTTGAATTAAATGTAATAAAAAAAATGACAAGTCGGCTCAAATTGAAGTTTAAAGTTAAAATTAAATTATTTACAAAACAAGTCGGCTCCATAAAATTTGGCATGAAAATGTGTATAAATAAAGGGCTCACGGCCTCATTTGGAGGAAGAAATTTGTGTTGGCTCTGAGAAAATTCGGGCTGCTCACTGTCTGAAATTCGTGGGTACTGTGGAAACCACAAAGAAAAACGCAACAGCAGTAAAATAATTTTGTGTTTATATTTTATCTGGGTTGGATGAAGACATGATGTAGCAAGAGCATGATGATCAATGTTTATCTCTGGGCAGTAGCTGGTTGATAAAGTAATGATGGCAGTATGATGAAGATAAGGTCATGAACAAACAGAATGAAGATGAATGCTCAGAATCAAGACATAGACATGTGCATATGGACAGTATGATGAAAACATGATTTCTGGGCAACAGCATGACATGGACAGTGGATATCTTTGTATTGTTTTGATTGAGACAGCCTGAGGTGAAGAATGTGCCTGTAATGACATGGATAATACCATGTTGGTCTTGATCAGACTGATATGCTGAGCTTGTGAACATGCTGATGACATGGACAAAATTGTGATGGATAAAGTATGGACAGAGTTGAGATAGGGCTGCAATATCACATGTTGAGTAATTTGATGGGTACATAATGAAGATGTGCTTACAAGCTTAATGTTGATATTGTGAATTGTACCATGATGATGTGGAGATATATCTCAGTAATTGTGAAACAGACAGGGGTTTATTGGTTGTTAATGTATGTAACTTACAGACTTGAGAAAAGTCTGATTGATCTCTTGAATGATTGTATTATTGGGGTGTTGTAGCATCCCAGTCAGTAGTAGCTAACTGAACCATTCAGGTGGGTGGTGCCACCTTATCGGTTGAAGCCCATATTGGAGATTGTAGTCTCCATTTATATAAAGTTTACAAAACTACATCTTGTGCAATGTGTTGATATTGATATGTTTAAGTTGATAGTTCAATGATGAATATGATATTGATGTGAATGAGAAATAGTGTTTTAAGATTTAGTGATTGAAGAAGTTGAATTTTTTTGGATTAAGGGTAGGCACACTGATTCACCCCCCCCTCTCAATGAGCCATTGTGTTTAACAATCCCTCCTTTCGGAACTAGGGATCATGGACAATCCTTCCGTTCAAAACCAGGGATTCAATCCAACACTCACATCTTAGACAATGCTTCCTTTCGGATCTAGGGATTCAGCCTAAGGATCAACATTTACGACTATCCTTCCTTTAGGAATTACGGGATCACTCTCTAGGGATGATCAATCCCACCACAACTCAGGATCAACATTTAAGACTATCCTTCCATTCGGAATTACGGGATCACTGTCTAGGGATGATCAATCCCACTGCAACTCAGGATCAATATTTAAGATTATCCTTCCTTTTGGAATTACAGGATCACCGTCTAGGGATGATCAATCCCACTGCACCACAATATCAACAGCACTACTCCCCCTTTCGAGGGAAGTACTTATGGATTTGTTATCACATATATAGTAGCCAGGCTACCATGCATTATTTTTCTGATTCCAGTACACTATTCAGCCAGTTCCCTTACATTTGAGATGCTAAGATGAGCATCTATATTGGATCACTATCAGATTTTGAACAGCAGTTGTATTCCCCATGCCATGACTGAGTCTCAGGACACTCAGAGAGATGACCAATGTAGCCATTATACCATTTGTACAGAGCAGTCAGTAGTGCCCAGAGTTGCAGTAGCGGTTTCAGAGGACAGAGGTTGGTTCAGATTGATGAGCATTCAGGTATATGACTCAGCAGGTATATCATTGTGTTATGGTTATATTGCTTTTATATTTGTTCTTATAGCATGTCTTAGCACCTAGTGTCATGATCTGGCAATCATATAGGTATGTGGATCTAGCTGATCTTATTATATATATTATACTGTCCCTACTCAGACTTAGAAGTTCACTATTCATACTCATTGGTTTTACCCTCCTTAGGGAGAATAGAGGTGATCATTCCACCATAACTTGGCTTGCTAGTGTCGGCTCCATTATTCATTCTCTTCATCCATCCATTGCCTACCATTTAGTTTATCACCCTCACTTACTACTTGACTAGTGACATGGAGGATCTTTTCCCCACTGTAGCCTCTATATTGGATGAGCTTCCCTGTTTATTGTGTCTCGGCTCTGAGTTGGTGACAAAACTTACCTATGGTGACTTGGAGTTCCTTGTGAATTCCCCCTAGTCACTAAAGTTGCGTTGGCTAAACCTGAAACTTTTAGTGCTGCCATGAATACAAAATCTGGAAAATCAAATGCTATATCTTGTATAAAAGCCCGTTCATGCAATGTGTTTTTCAACACACATGAATGAAAGGCACGCCAAATGAAAATGGCCATGAAAATAAAATGTTATATCTTTTGGAAATATAAATACCTAGGTAAATAAGCTGTCTGTGACACACCTAGAAGTGCTCAGGTAAACAAGTGCCTTAAAAACACACCTGCAGCAGAAAGCCTAAAATAAATGTAAATCTATGCAATGTGTTTATAAACACGCATAGATCAAGGCTATGGAAACTTCAGGCCCAAAAAGCAATGGAACTTAAATGCTATATCTAAATTATTGCTGGCCTCATTTGTATTATGGATTGTGCGCATATGTTAAAGGTGAATAAACCCTCTTTGAACAACTCATCCATTTGTGAGACACCGCCATTCCCTGTGTTCTTGCTCATTCAGTATATACTATGGTGTGTATTCCCTTTCCCTTTGCCAAAGTGTCACAAAGTTAAGTCAGTCAAGTCATCCCTTAGCCTAGCCAGTTATTTTAGCCTTCACCCTTCACTAGCAAATTGATCACAACTATGAAGTGAGTATGGTCTTGAAAGTCTAGTCTGAGCAATAATAATAATTAATGACATTACATATTTGGATTTAGATCGCCAATAATGATTACTCTGTGTTATAATTGTTATTTGAATAAGTCGTAGAGCATGCATTAACCTTTGACACTTTGCAGCAGCTTCTGATGATGGTCTGAGTTATATTTGGTCATGTTGACTTGGTCAAACTTAGTTTGACCAAGGTCAACCATAGGACATGAGATGGTTGGACCTTGTGATGATATGGATAGATGATATATGGTCTATGTACATCTACATGATGGTTCTATGCATCAGAGATAGGTTTATGATGATGATTCATGGTTTACAGCATTATTTGATCATTTACAGATTATTATTATTTGACCTGTTCCGATATATTGGATATATTATATGGTCATGCAGAGACTCATATGGTGTATGAGTACAAATCTTGGATAGATTTGGACCTTTTGAGTCCAATGAGACAGTTTGTTTTCAGTTCCGGGCACTTACAGTGATGATTGAGCCTCAGTAGGCTACCCCAGTGCAGTTTTGGTCTGTCGGAGACCCTGTCAAAGCAGAGAGGATTTTTATTCGGTTGACCTAGGGCGCTGTACTTGGAGGGGGTGGTCCAACCACTTGTTTTTACCATATTACCCCCCTCCCGGACACACTGGTGCCCTCACCTTGACAGCGCAGGCACTCCTGGAGGCAGTTTGGGGCAGTTTCACACTTCCCGAGGCATTTCAGGATTGGTAGAAATGGCTATTGAGGAACTCGATTTGGGCTACTGAGGCAATGTCTTGGCATGGGATGATCAGTGATGATGGGTTGATGTGCTCCACACCTCCTCCAGCAGTTTCAGCTTCATCAAGGCCCGCATCCATCACTTATGGCACCTTCTGATGTTTTCTGAGGTCTTTTGAGGCCTACGATTTGTCAATAGAGGCACGATTTGGTATATTGATGACTATTTTATTATTATTGTGCTATGGGTATTGACCAAGGGTGGCTAAAATTACCCCTTGGACCCACCATAAGCTTCTTATTATATTTTGTCATCATGATATGGTGGGATTCCCCTCTTCTAGGGCGATTTTGTCCACTTATGTTATATTTTATGAGTGATCCATGTATTTTATTGTTGAGCTCATCTCAACCATTGATTAGACATTTGTATCTTTTAATCTTAGCCACTCATTCAAAAAGTGCTTAGGATTTTGATGCCTCTCCTTCCTATTTAAAGGAGAGAGCTTCTCATTGTAAAGGGACTTGTGGCTCTCGATTATTGGAATAGAAAATTATTATTGCATCCATCTCCAGTGTTGTGGTGAATGTTTTTGGTGTTCGTTTGTTGGTTCTTCCTTTGCAATGAGTTATTGGACATCTTGTTTGCCATATCTTTTGTACCACGTTTTTTGCATCTACATGTGGAGGCCGATTTGCTTTGAGGAGGAACTATTGGTAGGGGAAGACTCTCCCTACTTCTTCTTTGGATCTCTTCATTGGTAACATGGAGTATTACTGTCCCAGGACCTTCTATTCTATGTTATCATTGCATTTTACTTGTATTTCCTCCATACTTGACCTCTCTGATTGAAATCGATTTTCCTTGGATTGACAGGTAGAGGAGGGCGCACTTGTGGGCTAGGGCATCAATTTGGCAAGCAAAATCAAGAATTTCTCATTTGATCTCTGCGGGAATCTTCCTCAACATCAAGGCATCTCTCTTCATCACTCAGGTATGATCTCAAGGTAAGTTCTATCTCCATGATCTATCCACTTGTCTAAAACATTTAAAACCCTAATTTATCAAAACCACCATTTTTACATTTTTTCAAATCTAGTGGGTTGTTGGGTGTAATATTGAAAACCCACCTCTATAGTATCCAAGGCATCCCGGATCTATAGTTTGGTGAGGATTGGCCTCCATTTGACCCCCTTCCCAGGCCAACGTAGCCTCTCCAAGTGAGGTCGCACTCCTTGGGGAAGGTGAGTTACCCTAGATCCAGTTGATGGGTAGTTGAGATCCCACTTGATTCATGATCTACACATCCAATAACCTACCCCCTCATTGTCACTTTTCTGATTTCTACCTTGTGGGCCCTATTCCATGTTTTAAGGGATTTAATCCCATTTTTGGACCACTTGGTATCTTCAAACTCAGATCTAGTAAGATCTAGCCATCGGATTGCCTTGAAATTATAGATCCATACTCTCACTTGCCTAAACTACTTGGATCGAAAGTTTGGACGCCATTGGAATTGTCTTGATTGATTTATCCCACTTTTTAGCCTCCTTGGGTAAAGTCGCACCACCTTGGAGAAGTGAGTTGGTCCACTTCTAGGACGTGGGTACTTCAGATTTTAGTGGATTTGGAACCGGCATAATTCAAAACCTAGGTCTAGTTGGTCACTTCATCAAATCTTGCCTTGGGGATAGCATTCCTTATTTTAAGGGATTGTGGTCCACTTAGGTCAAACCTTGAATCTCTAGATCTAGACTTATCCATCCATCAAAACTTTAATTGCCCACTTGTCTCATACAATAGGAGTTATCAATCACAAGTTAACTACACTTTGACTCCATTATCCCAATTCCCAAGGCACTGGTCTCTCTCCAAGTCAATTCGACTTTCCCAGATTGTTGGATTAACTTGTGGTTTGACCCTTGTATGGTGAACTAAACCCTTTGATGTCATCATGTATCATGATCAAGCTTGTCACTTGTACTAGTTAGCCCCAATTCAACCCCTAAACTACCCTTAATTGGACACAGTTCCCAAGGCAGTGGATTTTCTCACATTGACTAGTACTTTAATCCTGGATCCTATTTCAAATATTATAAGTCACTCTCATATCAACAATGAACCAAGGCTATACTCATTGAACCCCTCATTTATCTTGTGACTTCATCCTAAGGTCTAGGATAAACCATACACCTTACTTCACTTAGAATTAACTTGATTTGGTGTCTTGGTTTTGATCTCTCATGTCGAGAGTAGATCGGGTCTCCCCCTTTGTTGTCTGGGCTAGATAACATAAAGTGAAGGTTGCCTTGACTGGCGTGACAACCATCAATTGGAGGTCGAGGTGATCGTGGTTGCACCTTTTGAGTTGCCCTTCCCTATTGCCATCCATGAGTGGATACATCTATAGGGGTAACTACAGTTTAGGTGATAACAAGACTATACCAAGATTGTCACAGAAGTGCTCAAACTTCACACAAGACAACGGCTTAGTCAACACATCTGCAACCTGCTCATTTTTGCTCACATATTGGAGCTTTATAGCTTCCTTTTGCACCATATCACGAATGTAGAAATACCATATTACTATGTGCTTTGACTTATCATGGAACACAGGTTTCTCTGTCATCTTTGTACAACTCTGGCTATCACATAGAATCACTGTGGTATCCAACTCCATATCAAATAGACCTGATAACAACTTCCGAAGCCATATAGCTTCACAACTGGCAGAACAGGATGCAATATATTTTGCTTCTGCAGTGCTGAGAGCAACACTGGACTGCTTCATGCTTAGCCATGAGATCATGGCTAACCCCAGACTGTAACATCTGCCTGAAGTGCTCTTCCTGTCTGAGACACTTCCTGCCCAATCGGAATCTGTATAACCATACAGTCTGAACTCATGATATCTAGAATAATTGAGACCATAGTCTATTGTACATTTTAGGTACCTCATCACATGCTTTGCAGCTACAATGTGAACACGTTTGGGCTCAACCAGATACTGACTCAAGGTGTTCACAGCAAAGCATATATCTGGCCTGGTATTCGTCAGATACATCAACGACACAATAATCTGCCTGTATAGTGTCATATCCACCAATTCTGACGAGGCATCAGATAGCAATTCCAAATTTGTATCCATGGATGCGCCCATGGCTTTACACTCCAACATATCAAATCTTTTCAAGATTTCTACTACATACTTCCCTTGGTTAAGGAAGATTCCCTGTAGGCTCTGCCATACTTCGAGACCTAAATAATAATGCTTCAAGCCAAGGTCTTTCATCTCGAATTCTGCAGCGAGCTTCTTCTTGCACTCTGAGATTTGCTTCTCATTTCCTGTCAAGAATAAGTCATCCACATATAGAAATAATATGACAGGTTCATCATCAATAACCTTGAAGTAAAGGTTAGGATCAACTTTACTCTTGGTAAATACCAAGCTCGTCAGAAAACTATCAATTCTTCCACACCAAGCTCTTAGAGCTTGGTTCAACCCATACAGAGCCTTCTTCAGTATGCAGACATGTGTTTCTTTGTTTTTCAACCTCAAATCCTTGTCGTTGTACTATGTACACTTCTTCTTCAATGACACCATTCAGGAAAGTTGTTTTCACATCCGTCTTGTGTAACTTCCACTTCATCGTGGTTGCAATCGCCATGATGG